>JAOCZM010000058.1:0-1200000 GCA_026122235.1 Vinca minor
GTGTTAAGGAGTGCTTTTGAATTTCTTCTTTTGGCACATCTCCTTTGATCTAAAAAAAAACTATAAACTCAAGGGAAGAGTAACTTTTTGGTACCCACTTTTGTTTGGGTCCATGGGGGGTTAGTAGAAGTATGCTTAATTCTCCAAATGGTTTTTACTCCCCTTTCAATCTTTTTCTTCACATGGCATCTAACACAAGTGTGACCATGTTTTCCACAATATGTGCAACAAATATGTGGCTTAGAAGATTTGTGAGCATTCACAAGATAACTATTTGACCTAAGTGACATTCTAGAATTTACAACACGGTTCTTATGTATAAGAGAAGAGCTAGCAATATCAACATGATTAGCAATATAACCAAGGCCATGTTTCTCATGAGAAGCACATTGCATACCAAGAATTTGATCAAGATTTTTCTTACCCTTAGTAAAGTTTTCAACAAGAAAGGTAAGATCATTAACCTTGTTTTTCAAATGATCAAACTCAACAAGCTTGTTTTCAAGAGATGACAATTTATCACAAGCTTCTATGTATTGTAATGAAGATGTATTGCAAGTAGTAATAAGACTTTCATTTTCACATTTCAAGCAATTAACATCATCACACAACTTTTATTCTCATCAAGCAACTTAGATCTTTCATCAAACAAAGATTCAATTTTAAGCTTCATATCTTTGTTTTTGCTTTTGCACATTTTTTTCAATTGATCATACATATCAATTAAAAGCTCATTAGGATCATCCTCATCATTATTATTATCATCATCATCATCATCATAAGAATTTGAAATAGAGGGAGAAGGATGTACCTCATTACCAAATGCCATAAGACACATGTGGTCTTTTTTAAAGAACAATTTCTCTCCTCTTCATGATTAATGATGGAATCAAGATCAACACCCTTTTTTAGGAACATTTTTTCCTTTTCTTCATCTCGAAGGTGAGTAGAGAGCCAATAAGTTCCTCCGTTGAATATGTCTTTAAGTCCTTGGCTTTTTCAATGGCAAGAGCTTTTGTTTCCCAACTTTTAGGAAGAGAATTGAGAATCTTCCTATTTATTTCTCCCGAAGTATACTCCTTGCCATTTGACCTCAACCCATTTACAATGTTGGTGAGTCTTGAGTTCATCTCATTGATAGATTCATTAGTCTTCATGGAGAATAGCTCAAATTCTCTAACAAGCATATTCAACCTTGACTCCTTGACTTGATTTGTGCCTTCATGAGTAACTTCAAGCATTTTCCACATGGAGTGTGCGGATTTTCTTCCAAGGACACGGTTGTACTCATCCGGGATTCAAGGCACAACTAAGAATGTTCATTGCCTTATAATTTTGAGTCATTTTCTTGGACTCAACTTCATTTAACTCATTGTCCGGCTTTGACACTTGAACACCATCCACCATCTTCATAGGTACAAAGGACCTTCTTCAAATATATGCCATAAAGAATAATCTATGGAGCACACATATATCTTGAAACGGTCTTTCCAAGCCTCATAATTATTTCCATCAAAAAGTGGTGGTCTATTGGTGGAAGACCCCTCTAGATAGGCTAATGCGGAATTACCGGCCATAATCTTTACTTCAAGCGGTTAAGATAAAAATGAAGACGAGGCTCTGATACCAATTGTAAAACGCAAGAGGGGGTGAATTGGGTTTTAATCGATCTTACAAACTTTTTCGAATCTAAGCAATGCTAGTATAAGTTTGAGCAAGATGAACAATAGCAAAACACAACCCAATAACAAGACAAAGGATTTAGAGTGGTTCGATTCACTTAGAATCTACATCCACTACCTTGAGCCGCACCCAAGGATTTTCAACAACTTCACTCAGAAGACTTTTTACAATTGTGGCTAACTCACTAAGAGTTTTACAACACAACCACAATACACAAACTCACTAAGAGTTACTTGCCCACACAAAGTAGGACTTTTACAAGATTAACCCTATCACTAAGAAAGGGAATAAGATGGGTTAAATAACAAGGTTGTTCACTCTTCTAAGTGAAAGATATCTACCTTTGAAGTACAAGAATTGTTGTCTCTTTAGAACATATGAATTCCACTCTTTGTCTTGCTTTTTGAAATAACACCTTTGAATGATTTAGATCATGGAAATGAAGTGTTTTTGCTTTGAAGGTGTTTTGACTTGATAAGAAATCAATGAAACTTTGATGTGCAAGCCTTAGAGTCATTCTCTAGCTTTGGAGTATTTATACATTTCAAAATATGCTGAAAATCGAGTCTCCAACGGTCATATAACGGCTAGAAATCGCAGAGTTCGGTTGACCGAACAAAGCACCTCGGATGACCGAACAAAGTTCGGTTGAGCCTTTCATCACCTCGGTCGACCGAGATGGGCCTTAGGTCGACCGACCTTGGCTTGTTTTCAAAGGGTTCAAACTCTCTGTTTCTCTTCGGTTGATCCGAGCTTGAGCTCGGTTGACCGACCTTCTAAGCTTTGAGAGATGTTGATTTTTCACACGTTTTGAAATCTAATGAAGTCTAAAAGGTTTTCTCAATATGTAACAAGTAAGAGCATTTAGAAAACCGTTTTAAAAGACTTATACTTTGAAATCAAAGGCTTTTGAGATATGAACACATATGAGAATCATTTTGAAACTTTGGCCTTTTGAAAATGTGTTTATGAAAACATGCAAGACTTGAGTGTAGGACTTGTGTTCATGAGAGCATTGGTTAGAGCTTATAAGATAACGACTTATAATGACAAAGCTATTCTAACCAAACCTAAGTCTTCAATCTTCAATCTTGAAAGATGAGCCTTGAATAATATGACTTTGAATCTTGATCATGGCTTGATTGAAGTACTTAGAGCTTCCATTATAAGTTCCGATATTCTATCACAAAGATATAAAACATTAGACACAACATCAAGTGTTTGTCCATTATCAAAAACCGAGTTCGTTCGCCCTTAGGGCTTACATGTTCCATCACATCAAAAAATCCCAGAGGAAATATTCTCTCTAACTTGCACAATAAAATAGCAATAGTGTCCTCCAATTCTTGCATATGCGCCACACTCAACTTTGGGGAACACAAATCTCTATAGAACAGACTAAGTTCAGCCAAAGGTCCTCAAACGCTTGCCGGTAGTACTTCTCTAAGTGCTATAGGGATAAGTCTCTCCATGAATACATGAGAATCGTGACTCTTCATTCCATGATTTTCAACTCTTTCATATCAACGCATCGCGCCAAATTCGATGCGTATCCATCCGGGGAGCCTTAATTCTTTAACCCACTGCAAACCATCTCTTTTTGTGCCTTGGTAAGAGTGAAACATGAAGGGATTCATGGGCAGAAACTCGTTCCAAACACCCATGAGTCCTTTCCTGAAGGATCCGCTCATACAAAACGAATCAAAAATTACAAAGAAAAGAACTTACATTTGTTGGCTCAAGAATCCAATTCTTGAATTGAAGATTCTGTCTTTAAGGCTCGGATGCAATGATCACCTTGAGTCCTCCCTTGCGAAATTACTCCCTACCGGGTATCCACGCTGACTTTAAACGGGCAGCGAGTGCTAGCTCTTCGCTTTTTTCGAGTTTCGAATTAGGGGAGAAAATGAGAAGGCGGAATCCGAAATCTAATTTCGGGTGTGTTTGGTTAATTACGGCACAAGCAAGGAATCACTAGGGTTTCGATCGAGAGATGATTATATAGGGTGTGAGAGTTTGTTCCCATAACCAACTCTCACGTCCCTCCACCCTCTCTCAGCAGTGGGAGTCTTTAACTCCCACATCCTCTAGACTTCTATTGGTAGTGGGAGTCTTTATAGGATAATAACTCCCACATAATTCCAGCTATAACCAAATACCAAAAATGTCCTTCCTTAATCCCTGATTCGAATAATAACATCTTATTATTCTCAGAGAATTAAATATCATATACAATGAACCTAGACAATTCTAAATTCATTGAATCTGGACATGAAGCTCGTTAACTCGTCTATGAGTGTGACCCTGTAGGTTCATATCACAATGGCAATGAAAACATACCTAGTAGTAGTATGTGTTCATAAATCACAAGCGGTCCCTAGCAGGACATTGTGACTACCCAAAGTGAATGAATTTACGGTGGAACCTAATATCAATCCACTATTTAATCCCTTTGACTCGCGATATCCTAATTAAGCATAAGGCATGGTAGTCGTCACCCTTATTAAGCTTAATTATATTTATGCTCGATCTCCAGGTAGACTTTTCCAACAACCAATATTTAGTAACCACTTTATTAAATACATTTGAGCACGGCCATGCATTTAAACAGTCTTTCCCTATCGAGGGGCCCATGGATATCTCTCTCTAATAAGAGAGGGACAAATTCCTTACATCCGATCATCAGTCGTATTGATTACTCGATTAAAAGCAACGTACGGCTGAGTCAAAACGTGACTCCATTCATGCTAGAATCAATGGAGACATAAGGTCTAAGGATTCTAAAATAGTATTGAGGAAGTAATATTTATGACTAAGGACCATGAAGTATTACTTCTCTAACGGATCACGTTCGATACGATATATCTCAATACATTGCATATGATATGATTTGTACTCATTACACATGATTAGTAAAACATAATCATTAATCAAACATCATACTAGTTTTATTTCATTGTAAAATAGATTATATAAAACTAGGGACAACTAGAATAGTAATTACATAAGCAAATGAGTTTTACTATCAAATCACGCATTTGATGTTCATAAGCAAAATTAACTATTCATATGAAATTCTCAAAAAGATATAAGACGTACAACATGTGCTAATGGTCCTAGGGCACTACTAACAAAGCGTAGTGTTAACATGTATGTTTTGTTTATATGTATATCCTTTTATATGTTATTTGAATGTGGTGCCACCTGCTCTTTTATACTTCATGCATTTCCATATAGTACCATAATTGTTTTTATGCCTATAGGGTCATTACATCTAGTTGGAGGGTGCTTGAGTCCATATTTGGTAGTGGGTGCAAGTTTCAAGGATTAAACTTCTATAAGGGGGGGAAGTATATGAGACCCGGAACTTTTTGCTTACCTATTGACTTTCCTTGTAATTAATTTTGTGTGACGTATTTGTAATTACATGTTCAATGTATTGTACGTTAGTTATATAAGTGTTTAAGGAGCGTATTTGACGTTTTGGTTATTGAAGAAATTGAGTGTGGATGTTAGGTGATTGAGGATTTTTTTTGTTAGGGAGTTGATATGTTATTAGAAGGGGGTTATTGCTGGAAAAATAAAGAGAGGAGATAGAAAGACAAGAGAAAGAAAAGAAGAAATTATGGAGAAACCAAAATAGAGTATTGTGAGAAAAAGTCATAATTGAAGTAGTAATTGGAGTCTGATCAACCCCATTTGGTTTCTAAGTTAAATGACTTGTATGACTACAATCGAAACGGTGCAGATAGGATTTTGACGGTCTTTTTTTGAGTAATCTTCCTTAGAACTTCACTCGGTGATTGTGGAATTTCTGGGTTGTCCTACATGTGCAGTAAGTTTGAAACCCTTTGCAGACATAGTAAATCTTCTCTGATCATCCCAAAATTCGAACAATAGTTAGAAGACTTCTTAAACTAGATTCTGACATGTGGAGATGTTATTCTAACGGCTATATTAAGAGATATAACATTAGGATTACAAGGTCTGTGAAATTTTTTTTGGGGGGAGAAGGGGAGAAACAGAGAGCTTTGGGTATAATTCATAATCGAAGTAGTAAACGAACTTCGCTTTTGGGTGTTTGGATTACTATTTTGATGATGATGATGCCAAGTCTACAAAATCCAAAGGTAAACGAAAGAGCGACTTCACGAAGGTTACGAGGCGAGTGACTCCTCATTGACAACCCGCTTATGAAAACCACAGAGGTGAAACACCCAAACCGATCCAGATCATCGAACCCACTTTCACTACAAAAAATGACGGATCGAGCTTGAGATTAAATTCCTCGACAGTACTTTTGTTCCCCGGACAAATTTCTCGAGAGCAACTCCAAGCCATTCTCCCCCACCTACAAAACTCATACTCACAACCCATCCCTATCCACCCCACTCCCCTTTCTACATGATGACCCAACATGCGATCACTCGAATAGTCCAAACCACACTCAATCGCCGAACTATCTTCGTTTCGCGATTTTTTATTTTTTAGAAAATCCTGCTCAAACAAAAAATCATTTTACGCTACGACCTACCTACCGCCCAACATCTCTCTAAGACGAGCAAAAACATCGGCGGCGTTGGACAAACTGCAAGTGCACTGAACACGATTTTGGTAAAAAAATCAATCTCATGCCAAAACCCTTGGTCCAGCCTCTTTTTGTGATGAGGTAAATCTTTCCACAAGGCCAGAGCTGGAGAGTAGGTTTATTGAGAAGTTGAAAATGGTGATTCTTGTTGCATTTCGAAGTGAACTGATAAGTCTACCCATGAGAAGTGACGAAATGCATTTGGAGATCCCAACTAACGGAATTTTACATTTGAAGTTGCTGCGGTTTTTTATTTTTGTTATTTTGTTTTGCTTACTCTAATTCCAAGGGAGAATCTTCACCCCCTTGTAATTTCTATCATAAAATTCATGAAAAGTTTACTTTTATACTTATGGAACTTCGTGTTGGAAGTATTTAGATACATAGTTTTCTACATATTATGAAACGTTTAATTATCGT
The DNA here is from genome assembly GCA_026122235.1 of Vinca minor. Taxonomy (NCBI): domain Eukaryota; kingdom Viridiplantae; phylum Streptophyta; class Magnoliopsida; order Gentianales; family Apocynaceae; genus Vinca; species Vinca minor. The sequence goes on from JAOCZM010000058.1 coordinate 6,692, forward strand.
ACTTCTACTTTGATCATTGAACCTGATTGCTCACGTTGATTTTCATCCTATCTTGTTACCTATAGTGTCGCCTTGCTACTGCTTTTAGAGTCTTGAAGGCTATGTTTTCTGTAGAGTCGGCACAGGTTGAGCTCTTGTTTAGGATCGGCCTCATTGTAGGATTCTTTCAATGTGCATGTGAGTGTGATTGTCGCTGAACCCGAGAGTTCTCGATATGTGTGAAATGTGAGCCCGTTCCTAACCGGGAGAAATGTTGGGGACTACAAACATATATTCTATATTATACATTTGTTAGATAAATTTTATTACATTTACAAGTTTTACAAAAGAAATGGCAAATAATAGTTATTTAATTTCATGATATCAAATATTTTTTATACTGAACCCAGCATAACATATGTTGCATACTTTTTTATTTTTTTGTAAGAAAATCTTTTTTATTGAAGTAAAACAAAAACATACATGGAGGGGAAAATGTCTACCAAATAAAAGGTGGAAATAATAATATCAAATTTAAAAATATTATATTAACAATAATATCAAATTTTCTGCTGATGAGTAGGGATGGCAATTTGATCCGTGATCCGTTGACCCGCTCTGCCCCAACGTCTTTTGGAGCAGATCCGCTCTGCCCCGTATAGAAAATGGAGCGGATCTGCTCCGCTCCGCGAACGGAGCAAATCGGATTCGGATTTTGTGTCTGCTCCGCTCCGCTCTGCTCCGATCAGCCCCGTTTTGCCCCATATATATTATATTATTATAATATTATTATTATTAGGCCTAATTATGTTTAATTTTCATTTTAATATACTATTTGTACTTGTTTGAGAATTGATTTAGTATAAAATTTATTAATTATACTTGTTGGAGGCTCTATTTTTTATGAATTTAAAAAAAAATTGATTTTTATGGTAAGATTAATGATTTTTTATAGGATCAGCGGAGCGGAGCGGATCGGATCAGATCTGCCTGCATGCGAGGCAAAAAATTTTGATCCAGGGCGGATCACGGAGCGGAGGGTGCACAGTGCGGAGCAGATCAGATCATACAGATATCCGACCTGATCTGCTCCATTGCCATCCCTACTGATGTGTAGTTTTGGGAGATTTTGTTTTGCCAACTACTTTTCAAGGGATGGATGAATGAGTAGTTTTGGGAGATTTTGTTTTGCCAACTACTTTTCAACGGATGGATGAATAAGTAGTTTTGGTCAGCGCCATCTGACTTCTCCTCTCTTGTAAGTCCAAGTAAGTTTTGTAGAATGGGGGTTGGCTGAGACCATTAAGACTATTTTTCTTACGTATTGACTTTTCTTGTAATTAATTTTGTGTTTTGTATTTGTAATTACATAAGTGTTTAAGGAGCGTATTTCACGTTTTGGTTATTGAGGGAGTTGAGTGTGAATGTTAGGAGATTGTTTTGTAGAATGGGGGTTAAGACTATTTTGCTCTCTTCTTCTTTTCTTCTCCCCAAATGTGACTATAAAAACAATCTTTCAGTGTGCATCTCTTTCACTCTAACTCGTTCCTTAAACTGTTGACTTCAACAAGGGAAACACCAAGACACAAGGTATGTTTTTTATATAGGTTAATTGTATCTGTTTCATAATAAATACTCTCTCTCAAATTTCATAAAAGAAGGGGAGGATCTATTTTGACGTGGATAGGGATCAAATCCATGTGCACGAGTTTGATTCATTTGCAATGCTTAAAAACTTAAATTCTCCCGGTACAATTTCGGAAGGGCTTTTTGCTATCGAAATGTCCAGAATGGGAAAGTTAGTACTCCCTTCTCTCTCATTTAATTGTCGTTTAGGAGATTTATATTTATCCAATTTAATTGTCGTTTAAAACTCTTTTATTAGTTGTCAATAATTTATTCCAATTATACCATCGACATTTCTTTTATTTGCCGCCTCTGTTTTTTCGTTTCTTTTTTTGTGCTATAGAAGTGAGAGGGGTAATATTGAAACTTTCGGTGAAAATGACAAGTTCCTTAATTTTCTAAAATTGTTTAAAGAGTCTTATATTTAGGGAATGGAGGGAGTAATAATCTAATTTCTTAATGTGCAAGTGCAGTGTCCTAAATGACTAACATAGTGGAAAGCAGCGGAATGGATGCGCTATCTGCAGAGATCATTGAAGCTCATGATAAAATTTGGAGTCCAGTGTTCAGCTTCGCAAATTATTTAAATTTAAGATGTGCAATTCAGTTAGATATACCAGATTTAATAGACAATTATGGCAAAACTATGAGTCTGTCTGAGCTAACTAACGCCCTTCCCATCAACCCTTTAAAAGGTCCTTATATACACCGCCTAATGCGTAGCTTAGCAAAGGCTGGCTTCTTTACTGAAGAACAATTAGGGGACAACAAGGAAATTGGTTACGCACTCACGGTTAAAACCCGTGTTTTACTGAAAAATGAGCCACTGAATATAAGAGCAGGTGTACTGTCCAGTTTTGATCTTGCTCAATTCAAGGCTTGGAATGCAATGAGTGAGTGGTTTCAGAATGAGGATCGATCTCCTTTTGAAACGGCTCATAATGGAAAGAAATTCTATGAGTATTGCGCTGAAGATAGTGAGTGTAACAAAAATATGAACCAAACCATGGCCAGTGACTCCTTATTGATCTCAAAGAGTCTCATCAAGGATCACAAGTTGTTGTTTGAGGGATTGAATTCAATGATTGATGTTGGTGGCGGTAACGGCACAATCGCTAGAGCTATAGCGAAAACATTCCCTGGTTTGAGCTGCACTGTGTTAGATCTCCCACATGTTGTTGCCAACCTTGAGCAAGAAGAGAACTTGAACTTTGTTGGTGGTGACATGTTTGAAAACATACCGCCTGCTCATGCAATCTTTCTCAGGGTACGTACACTATAAGAAAACATTTCATTAGTTACCCAAGGTTTCGGTCGCTATTCAGCCATTAAACTGATACTTTCTCCATCCCAAATTATCTGTCCATTTTATATTTTGTTTGAGATTAAAGTTTTTATCAAATTATACAGTAAAATATGGTAAAATGTCAAATATGCACCTATTTAATTTTACTGTCAATGTAATTCTATATTTTTTTCTCTATTTCTAACATTTAAGGTGGACAGTTAATTTTGTATATATTTAAAAAAAATCATCATTGATGAGCCATTTATTTAGAAGGTGGACAGCTAATATGAGACAGATTAAAAAAATTATTTGGACAGGTAATTTAAGAAAAAGAGAGTAATTACGACTTATTTGCAACCAAAGTATTAGGTCGTATAATTTCGATCAGCATGGCTATTTTTTAGACCGAATTTTTTATTTCTAAATAATTATTTTCTTTTAGTGGTATACACGAATTCTTCTTTTCCATTATTACTTTTCTTCTGCCAACTCCCATTAAACAACTACGTACTATTTGATTGTTTAGTACGTTCTCCATAACTGGAACGACGAAGACTGTGTGAAGATACTGAAGAATTGTAAAAAAGCGATTCCAGAAAAAGAGAAAGGTGGGAAAGTGATCGTCATCGAGATTTTGATGGATAGTGGGAAAGCAGCTACAGAAGAATTGGAATCATATTTGGACATGGGAATGCTGGTATTTTTTGATGCTAGAGAAAGAACTGAGAAAGAATTTGCAAATCTCTTTCAAGAAGCTGAATTTACCGGCGGCTATAAGATTTTCCCCATGTCCGATCATGCAAATCTTATTGTGGTTTATCCATGAAAAGAAAAAAGAAAAATATCTCTCTTTATTCTGATTTCTTATCAAATTTAGAAATAAACTGTTCCTCACATTGTTGATCTGGTTTGATGTATTCCTTCGAAATAATATTTGTAAGCTTAGTGAGGTTTATAATCTCATGTCTTTTTAGTTGTGAGCTTTAATCTTTCACAATAAAATATTTATTATTTTTGTAAACTTAGTGAGGCTTACTGCAAATTACGTGGATGAATGATGGCTTCATATTTTTATTATTATTTAAACTAGTTTTTCGTTTAGATAGAGATTGATTGACAAAAATTTATGTTGACTTTGCTTTCTTATGAGTCAATTGTGTGTTTACATGTCGAAAATTTTATTTGCAAAACAAACATATTATATCACTAATTTTCTATATGTGGTGGAATTGAAATAAAATAAAGTGACGGTAATTGAAATAAAAGAGAAGTTCTCTAAAAAAAATAAAAGAGAACTCACATGACTTTTGGTCTTGGTCTTGGACTTGGACAGTGTTCTTTGTACGAATTTGAAGAAATGTTATCATTCCTTTATTTTATATATTTAAGTATTTGACATCTAAATATACACACGTATCTAAGTTCAAGTAACATATTTTTTCCTTTTTTTAAAAGTGACATAATTTTATAATTAAAGAGTACAAGTGTCAAATTCAGAATCTATTGTGTAGGATCAAAAGAGCCAAGAAGTGATTGATAATCAAACTACCTCATTGACAAATTTTGTGGAATTACTTTAGTTGTCTATTCTGCTTGCTAGCTAGCTACTTGTCAAAGAACTGAAAACAACATTGGTGACTTGTTTCTTCCCGTGGTCTTAGACTCATGTCTAGTTGTTGTACTTCTTTGGCTACTCTGGAAATCTCACAGAGAGTTGGAAAATCTTCCTCCTACTTCTTCTTCTTGAATGAACAAATGAACCTAAAATGCTTTTAGACGTATAATCACTTTTCTTAAGTGATATTTGCTCCCTATGGTGTAAGGTTGTGATGCAAATCCACTAAGGATACAGAGAAGCCTTACTTGAATGTGAGTGGACTCTCAAATTCAATCTTAAAATATTTGATATTATCTTGTGTTAAGATTTCCCTTTTGGTGTCTTTAGATTCCCTTTTGTTTCTGTCTTAGGATTCCTCTTGATGTTCTTTCTATTTATAAAGAGTGAAAATGTTTAAAAGTAATCCATTTATGAATTGTCACATTAGTTCATGTTTCATGAAAATACACTCTTTCATATGAAAACTCACATAATCGTTCATGTTTCATGAGCAAACATATTCTTTCATATGACCACACCTTTTCAATTGGAAATGTTTCCAACAATCCCCCGTCATTTCCAATTGATAATTTTAGTTGTTCCAAACACAATCAATCAGAACCAATTGCATAGATGCTGGTATCTCGCGATTTGAACCAACACTTAGTGAAAATTCATAACTACAAACCTGAAGTGAAATGGTGGATAAATCCTTGAATCATTCATCCAATTTGATAAGTGATGTGAATCCGAGGTACAAGTACCAAGGTTCGGCTTAAAAGGTCCGATCTTTCTCTATCTCGAACAGTTTACCGGGGAATATAATCAACGATCCTTCCGTAAGGTTGATTATCAATGGGGGCTGAAACACCACAATAAGTATAAACCAAACTTATTGATACAGTAACTCAATGATGAATGAATTCTACAAAGAGAATGAAACACAAAGTAATTAAGGAATAACCTTAATATATCATATCAAGTCCAATCAATATCTTGGCTGAATTCCCTCTTAAATAGAGTAGGAAATTCGTTGCCAATGACCCACAAAGGAAGAATCCTAATTAATTTACAATTCTTCTATCTAAGAATAGTAAACTTCTCGAATTGTACCACTAATTAACTACTTGAATTGTACCCCTTGTATGCTTAGCGACGGAATAGCGACGGACCGAGTTGAAAGCAGTCGCTAGGCGGTCATCAAGATGATAAATTGCAGCGGATATTTTTAAAATGACGTCGTTGTGCTATTCTGTCACCCAGCCCTAACCATAAACCTTAACACGGTCGCTAGTCCGTCGGAATCCGGTCGGCACAAAGCCAGTTTCCAGTAACATATAGCAGAAAACATAGAACAGACCCCCTGCCACAATTCAGTATATCCACAATTCAATATAAAACATACCCATATAAATTTCAAAATAATCAAAAAACATAACGCAAAAAAATAAAGCATAAAATACTTAACTAATCAGTTAAGGGGTCATCGTCATAAAATAGTTTACAAATTGATACAAAATAAACTAAATAATCTATTGACTCCCTAAAACATCATCTACAGTTAAGGGGTCATCGTCATAATCTGATTCTAACTCATCATCGAAGGTACTAATCAATTTGGCTTCTATCTCAGAGGCACTTAATGTAACGCCCCGACCCGCCCCCCTGTCCGAAAGGGGACGAGCCGAACCGCCCGCCGCCCTACCTCTCGGTAGAGCATGGCTCTAAACAAACATTCTATTAACCCAAAAACTACAAGTAATAATCTCCACAATTTTATCACAAATAATCTAATACGATACAAGATTAGAATCCATAAATACAAATTGCTTATCCAAAGCTCCCGCCGCGCACTCTGATACCACAATCCCGCACCACCTCTAGATTCCTAACTTTGATATGTGTGCATTGGGACCCGTATGAAATGTGATCTCGTTTGTTATTGTGATGCCATTGTCAATTTCACCTCGACAGCTCCCGTACAATTGTTTTCGAATCAAGCCCCTTATTATACGAGTATAAATATGGTTTTCTCATTGTGCGAACTATTTTCCAAATATAAAGTACTTCGGAAGAAAAATGGTTTGAAAGACACTGGCACCACTTGCACGGCCATCACTGAGCTTCGGCTCACGTTTTTTTCAAATGTTTCCCCCCTCCACAGGTATCTGAAGGTGGTGCGGCATTGTGGTATCAGAGTGCGCAGCGGGAGCTTTGGATAAGCAATTTGTATTTATGGACTCTAATCTTGTATCGTATTAGATTATTTGTGATAAACTTGTGGAGATTATTACTTGTAGTTTTTGGGTTAATAGAATGTTTGTTTAGAGCCTTGCTCTACCGAGAGGTAGGGCGGCGGGCGGTTCGGTCCGTCCCTTTCCGGGCGCCGTGGGGGAGGGGGTCGGGGACGTTACATTTGGTATTAGAGCCAGGTTAGATTCTGGAGTGGGTAGTGTGTCCACTAAGCTTGAAGCTGGCGTGAACATTTTAGAGTCGATACGATTGTTTTTAAGTTTGAATCCTGGATATAAGTTTGAACATGTGTGATGTTTTGTAAATCTTAAGTTTGATTTGAATTTTATCATAGGCTTAAATATGGTATTCACTAAGTTTGAAAATGATTGACGAGTATGTGGTGACATCTAGTATTTGAGCAATACTGATGCGAAACCGTGATGTTTTATATCAAGGTTCGGCTTTTTTAGCAGATCTTTCTCTATCTCGAAATAGTTTCTATGGGAATATACTCAACACAACCCCGGGAAGGCTAAGTATCAATGAAGGCTGAAACACCACAACTAGAGAAACAAGCTAGTTGATACAGTAACTCAAAGAATATGAAGTTCTACCGGAAATTCATAAACAAGTATCAAAGGAATAACCTTAATCAAAATATCAATATATCAAGTCTAATTAAAAGGTGGCCGAAATTGCTCTATAAGTAGAGGAATTTCGGTTCCAACATAAACAAGGAAAAGGAAATAAGAGTCCTTGAAGAATTAGGACTCTTGAATAACAACTTGCTATCAAGTAACTACCTAAACAAGATAATAGGCACATGTTCCTATTATCTTGGCGGCTAAAATAAAAGCAACTACCAAATCTATGAAGAGTCCTAGTTGCAATAGGATTCTTATTAACCAACTAACTAACACATGGACAATGTGTCCTTTATTATAGCAACTACTTGCTATACACGAAAATAAGCCTAAATATAGTAAATAATATGCTGAAAATAATTAAAGTCTATTATAGACTTTAATTGTATACAAAAAGACTAAAATGCCCTTAAAATTCGTCCCCATTCTGGACAGCTTGTTGGCCCAACTTGTACGACAATATTGGATATCAAGAAGGCATAATCTGATCTTGTGATCTTGATAGAAGTTGTAGATCTGCCTCTTATCTTTAATATGAAATTGGAATCACCTTCATTGGATACCTATATCGAAAGATATAATCATTATACCAAACAGTAGCAAAGCTGTCCAATCCTTGTATACTTGTGATACTTAAGAGGTTGACTTGGGCAACATTCCTAGATGTAATTTAGAGTCCTCTTTGTATCGTAGCACACGTTCCCTTGAGTTGGGCAGCCCCAAGGTTGGTACCGTACATCCCCTCCCTCTTGAAAAGGATTCGTCCCCGAATCATCCCAAAAATCAGCTTTATAATCTGAAAAATGAATAAAAGGGAGCAAGTTAGGAATGTAGAATGTAGAAATTCCATTGTACTTACCTTTTAACTTGATCTTATGGCGGTTGTCCCAAAAGAAATATTTTTTCTTCATTGCATTCAAGGCAGCACGCTTGCTAAGATTATGAACAAAACGTGTACAAAAACTTGCCATCTCAAATGTTGATCTAGTTTTATTTGCCCTAGTTGAATTCGGCCATTCCTCAATTGTATTAACTCTTGCCGGTTCAACTTGAATACCTTGTAAACTTAACATGCAACTAAGAAGATTAATAGAATGAGTGTAATAAATATAATTATCCAACTTAGCATACAAGGTTTGTGTATTTATAATAGAAAAACAGCCCTAAGATGTGTACTAACATGTTCTCGGTTTTGACTATTAATAAATATTTTATCAAAGCAATAAATTGGATGTCTATACTGAAAAGTTATGTGATTAACATGTAGACTATCCGTATATGTTCTAAAAGTCCTTTCATGCTTAGGTTACTCAGAAAACACAAGAGGGGAGGGGGTGTGAATTGGGGCTTACAGGTTCAATATTTACCGGATTAAAATAAGGACTTAAAGACATACTTACCTTCTTCTTTTCAAGAATTAAATCACCTTGGGTTTGAATTTGCTGATTTGTACCCAAATATGGTTTATACCTTTCACGATTTTGAAGGCTAACAAGTAACCTTCTCGGTAACTCCTTAGGGAAGACTTCATGAAATTTCTGAAAAATATCAATACATACACAAGGGAGAGAAGAAGTTAAATCATCAAAATTGAAATTGGTAATTAAAGATAACCTCTCGGTTTCTTTGAAAACAAGTAAAACAAGTGGTTTATTTGCACGTAAAGCCCTATCTACCTTTCCAAAATTGATAAACAAACACTCTTTCTTCTCTTTTAGTGAACATGACTTCTTCCTCACAATGCTCTCGGCTGTCATCCCTTTTTACCACGGTTTGTACCTTAGGGATAGGTTCGCTCTTTTTTTTTCAACTCTTGCTCTTTTAATTTCTTTTCTCTCCCCTCGGTTAGTTTTCTTTGAGTCTCACAAACCTGATTCGGTGTCATAGGATGCAATGTGTATCGAATGTTATCTTTTGTAGCCATGTAAACATTCCTTCGACCAATATGATCCGCGAACCTATCATATTGCCAAGGTCTTCCCAGAATAATGTGACTTGCGGTCATAGGTACCACATCACATAAAACTGTATCCTTAAAGTTCCCAATGCGGAAGTCAAACTCTACTTGCTTATCCACTTTAATTTCCCTGCTATTGTTTAACCAAGAAAGCTTGTATGGCATTGGATGTGCTTTCATAGGTAAATCTAAAGCGGTTACCATCTCATAAGAACAAACATTAGTGCAGCTGCCATTATCAATAATAACCAAACATGTTCTATCATTAACATTGCACGTAGTTTGAAAAAGATTACTGCGGTGTTGATGCAAATCATCTAATGGTTGAGAATGTAAAAGTTGCATATTAACCAAAAGAAAATTACCATCAACCGTGGGAAATTCTCCATTGCCCTCGGCTTCATCTCCCAAAAATGGGTCCTGGGTTTCTTATTCATCACTAACCCACGTTCCGTCATCCATCATGATTATGGCACTTTTATTAGGACAATCCCGAGCAAAGTGACTTTTACCTTTACACTTAAAACATTCCCGATCATTTGATGTAGTTGATTTAGCTCTCAAATCGGTCGGTTTTGAAGTGATTGGTACCGTTGCTGCCCCAAAAGAAGCCATGGCTATTTTTGTACTCTCCAAACTGCCATTTGCATTATTTGGGCTCGGTAAAACAGTAGAATTGTTTAGGGACTGATTTGGCCGTTTCCAAGATTGAAAATTGGCCGAATTAGTCCTTGAATTCTTCTCTTTTTGCTGCCTCTCAACCTGTTCAGCAAAATAAACCATATCAATAAGATTACGAAGGTTAGCACGTTCTACCTTGGGTCTAATTTTGTCATTTAGACCAGCCAAGAAACGCGCCAAAGTAGTTTCATTATCTTCCCGGATGTTTGATCTTATCATGGCCATCTCCATCTCCTTGTAGTATTCATCAACGGTCTTTGTCCCTTGCCTCAATCTTTGAAGTTGATTGTACAAATCACGATTAAAACTTTGAGGTACAAATCGTCGTGTCATGACCGCTTTCATATCTTCCCATGAATCAATTGGTCTTTGCCCCGATCTTCTCCGTTCATGGATCTCATTATCCCACCAAATTGATGCATATTCTCCAAACTCCATGGCTGCTAATTTGACCTTTTTTCTCTTCCGAATAATTATGAACATAAAAAACATGGTTAACTTTTCGTGTCCAATCTAAAAATAATTGAGGGTCATTAGTACATAAGAAATGAGGGATCTTGGTCTTAATAGCACCAAGATTATTATCATACCTTTGATCTTGAACATTGTCTCTCGGATCATGCCTTTGGTTGTGAGCATGTGGTCTCGGATCATACCTTTGATCTTGATGATATGCTTGCGGCTCAAATCTTTCATTATGAACCAATGGTCTCGGATCATACCTTGCATTTTGCTGATTTGGTCACGGATCGTATGCAAAGTTGTCCACCATTCTTGGGATTGCTCTCGGCTGAAATTCTTTTTGGTGCCGAAAGTTGTCCCTTGCAATTTGTTCAAAGGATTCTTGGGAATCTTGATCTTCTTGATCATCTTTGGCTGCCCCTTTACCTTTTTCCGAATTGTTCTTGAGGTCACGGACCTCCATTTTAAGTTCATTGACGGATTGCATCAAAGACTTTATGGTTTGTTGCATTGATTCTTTGAAAATCTTTTCGTCATCCATGGCACCTTGCTGCGAGGTACCTTCATTAAAAGACATTATCTTTGCAAAGAAAATAATCACACAAATCGTTAGTAGAAAAATTCACACGAAAATTGAATGAATAGTAATCTGTGAATAGTAAATCGTGAACGATGAACAGTGAATAGTAATCTAAATTTTTTTTTTCCTCTCAATATTCCACAAATACTTGTCAAGAACTTCCAACTTTGGATGATTGAATGGTTATGTTGATGGAAGGTTGGAAAAATATGGCAAGAAATCTTATCTTGACTTACAAAAAGTCCAAGGAAAAAGTATAAGAGTATTTGTAACCAAACAAGAAAAAGATGTGATCTTTACCTTTCTTGATTTTCTTTTTCTTGAAATAGATTGTTCTTGAAATATTTTCTTACCTTCTTACCCGAGACTTACCCTTATCTTGGCCACAATATCAAGAGCTCTTGATTAATGACGGTTGTGCTTGATCGAAAAGTCTTGATTGCGGCTAATTCAAGATGAAGAGGGAACAAGAGCCAATTCCTTTATACAAAGGAAGTTTGCTTTTGGACTTGATTCCTTGTCTATTTTGGGCTAACCCGGCTGCCAATTTCTTTACTTCCGAGTGGCTTTTATGTTGGTAAAGTACCCGAATTGTATGTATAACCCGGCTGCCAATATCTTTACTTCCGGGTGGCTTTTTCGTTGGGCTAAAAAATATTTGTTATCTTTCGGCTATTTCAAGCAAACAAGAATTTTTTTTTTTCAAGAAAGCAATAAAGATACACCAAGATAGAGATCAACCTTTTGCTCTGATGCCACTTGATGCGAAAGCGTGATGTTTTATATCAAGGTTCGGCTTTTTTAGCACATCTTTCTCTATCTCGAAATAGTTTCTATGGGAATATACTCAACACAACCCCAGGCAGGCTAAGTATCAATGAAGGCTGAAACAAGCTAGTTGATACAGTAACTCAAAGAATATGAAGTTCTACCGGAAATTCATAAACAAGTATCAAAGGAATAACCTTAATCAAAATATCAATATATCAAGTCTAATTAAAAGGTGGCCGAAATTGCTCTATAAGTAGAGGAATTTCGGTTCCAACATAAACAAGGAAAAGGAAATAAGAGTCCTTGAAGAATTAGGACTCTTGAATAACAACTTGCTATCAAGTAACTACCTAAACAAGACAATAGACACATGTTCCTATTATCTTGGCGGCTAAATAAAAGCAACTACCAAATCTATGAAGAGTCCTAGTTGCATTAGGACTCTTATTAACCAACTAACTAACACATGGACAACATGTCCTTTATTATAGCAACTACTTGCTATACACGAAAATAAGCCTAAATATAGTAAATAATATGCTGAAAATAATTAAAGTCTAGTATAGACTTTAATTGTATACAAAAAGACTAAAATGCCCTTAAAATTCGTCCCCATTCTGGACAGCTTGTTGGCCCAACTTGTACGACAATATTGGATATCAAGAAGGCATAATCTGATCTTGTGATCTCATAGAAGTTGTAGATCTGTCTCTTATCTTTAATATGAAATTGGAATCAGCTTCATTGGATACCTATAGCGAAAGATATAATCATTATACCAAACAGTAGCAAAGCTGTCCAATCCTTGTATACTTGTGATACTTAAGAGGTTGACTTGGGCAACATTCCTAGATGTAATTTAGAGTCCTCTTTGTATCGTAGCACACGCTCCCTTGAGTTGGGCAGCCCCTAGGTTGGTACCGTATCAAATACGATTTTGGAATGGTTACAATGATTGATAAGTTTGAATTGGAGTTTGTAAGCTTGAATACATTAATTAAGCTTGAACATGTTGTGTCATTTTGTTATGGATATTAAGTTTGATTTACGATGTATCATAAGCTTGAATTATATTTTGAATTGCGAGGACGCAATTCTTTTTAAGGGGGTGAGATTGTACACCCCGCCTCGTAAACACTTTTACGTACACTCATTTTGAGTTGGTATTATTTAGAGAGATGAGTATTATAAAGATGTAAAGTGGTCAAAATACTCATCTCTCTAAATAATACCAACTCAAAATGAGTGTACGTAAAAGTGCTTACGAGGCGGGGTGTTACACTTAAAACAATATTGTCCTTATTTGTTAAAATTGAAGGGATTCATGGGTGGAAACTCGTTTCAAACACCCATGAGTCCTCCCCTGAAGGATTCGCTCATACAAAAAGAATCGAAAAATTCAAGAAAAAGACTTACGTTTTGAATTCAAGAATCTGATTCTTGAATAGAGGATGTTGTTTCTTGGATACGTTGCTGCCACCAATTGATTTCCCTTTGCAGAATGTCCCTCTACCGGTATCTACGCGACGAAACGAACAGTGATTGCTAGCTCTTCGTTTTTCTGAGTTTCGGGAATTAGAGAGAAAAAGGGAGAGGCAGAATCCGAAATCTAATTTCGGGTGTATTTGATTAATTGCGGCTGAAGTGAATTAACCCTAGGGTTTCAGCCAAAAGAGGTTTATATTTTGTGTAAGAGGTTGTTAAAAACAACTCCCACGTCCCTCCCAACTCTCCCGGCAATGGCAGTCTTTAACTCCCACGTCCCCTAGACTTCTGCTGGTAGTGGGAGTCTTTATCGGATAATAACTCCCACGTAATCCCAGCTGTACCGAAAATGCCCCTTATCTCTAATTCGAATAATAACGCTTTATTATTCTCAGAAAAGTGAATGTCAGATACAATGAACCTAGACACATTCTAGATTCATTGAATCTGGACATGAAGCTCGTTAGCTCGTCTATGCGTGTGACCCTGCATGTTCATATCACAATGGCAATGAAAACACACTTAGTAGTAGTATGAGTTCATAAATCACAAGCGGTCCTTAGCAGGACATTGTGACTACCCAAAGTGAATGAATATACAACGGAACCTAATATCAATCCAATATTTAATCCCTTTGTCTCGCGATATCCTAATTAAGCATAAGGCATGGTAGTCGTCACCCCTATTAAGCTTAATTATATTTATGCTCTATCTCAAGGTAGACTGTTCCAACAAACAATATTTAATAACCATTTTATTAAATACATTTGAGCACGGCCATGTATTTAAACAGCCTTTCCCTATCGAGGGGCCCATGGATATCTCTCTCTAATAAGAGAGGGACAAATTCCTTACAATGCCTCTCACATTCAAGCCATGATAGGACACTACATCCGATCATCAGTCGTATTGATTACTCGATTAAAAACAACGTACGACCGAGTCAAAACGTGGCTCCATTCATGCTAGAATCAAATGGAGACATAAGGTCTAAGGATTCTAAAATAGTATTGAGGAAGTAATACTTATGACTAAGGACCATGAAGTATTACTTCTCTAACGGATCACGTCCGATATGATATATCTCAATACATTGCATCTATGATATGATTTGTACTCATTACACATGATTAGTAAAACGTAATCATCAATCAAACATCATACTAGTTTTATTTTATTGTAAAATAGATTACATAAAACTAGGGACAACTAGAATAGTAATTACATAAGCAAATGAGTTTTACTATCAAATCACGCATTTGATGTTCATAAGCAAAATTAACTATTCATATGAAATGCTCAAATAGATATAAAACGTACAACATATGCTAATGGTCCTAGGGCACTACTAATAATCTCCCACTTGCCCTAGGTCAAATCATACATAATCCTCAATCCCATTGACCTAGTATGACTCTCATGTTTAGGCTGTGGGAGTGGCTTGGTCAATGGATCTGCAATGTTGTCGTCTGTATGAACTTTGCAAATACTAACGTCTCTCTGCCGATGATCTCTCTAATCGGATGGAAACGCTTTCGAGAATGTGTTTGGATCGTTGGTGAGATCTAGGTTCCTTAGCTTGTGAAATGGCACCGGTATTATCACAATAGAGGTCCACTGGGTTCACAATGCTAGGGACGACACCTAATTCATCAACAAACTTCCCGATCCAAACAGACTTCTTTAGCATGCTTTAGAGGCGGCTAGATACTCAGCTTCACATTGTAGAGTCGGCCACGGTTTCTTGCTTTGAGCTCTTCCACTACACAGCACCTCCGTTCAAACAAAACACAAAAAATAGATTGCGATCTATAATCATCTACGTCGATTCAAAGCTTGCGTCTGTGTAACCGTTTACAACCGGGACTCCCTTCCCGACCTCCGTAAACTAAGAACATATCTCTAGTCCTTCTCAAGTACTTAAGAATGCTCTTGATTGCAGTCCCAATGTGACTCTCCGAGGGTCGATTGATATCTGCTAGTCATACTTAAAGCAAATGAGACATCCGGGCGAGTGCATATCATGGCGTACATAATAGACCCAATGGCTGAAGCATATGGGATCTTACTCATGCGCTCTTGGTCCTCCTTTGTGGAAGGTCCTTGAGTTCTGCTGAGTTTAATGCCATGTGACATGGGCAAGAATCCCTTTTTGGAGTCTTGCAACCGAACCGCTTCGATGACCTTGTCAATGTATCCACTATGGCTTAGGCCAATCATTTTGTTAGATCTATCTCTATAGATTCTTATACCCAAAATATATGTAGCCTCGCCTAAGTCTTTCATGGAAAAGCACTTCCCCAACCAAGCTTTTACGCTTTGTAATGTGGGGATGTCATTTCCAATCAGTAAGATGTCATCCACATAAACCACAAGGAACACTACTGCATTATTAGTTACTTTCTTATAAACACAAGGCTCGTCTTCGTTTTTGATGAAACCGAATTCTTTAATACGTTAATCAAAGTGACGATTCCAGCTTCGAGATGCTTGCTTCAATCCATAAATGGACCTTTGAAGCTTACACACTTTGCTAGGATTTGTTGGATCAACAAACCCCTCAAGTTGTGTCATATACACATCCTCGAGAAGGTTTCCATTAAGAAACGCAGTCTTAACATCCATTTACCATATCTCATAGTCATAATATGCGGCTATGGAAAGTAAAATCCTAATTGACTTTATCATAACGACAGCAGAAAAGGTTTCGTCATAGTCAATACCATGAACTTGTCTATAACCTTTAACTACTAGTCGAGATTTAAAAGTGTGGACATTACCATCCATGTCAGTTTTCTTTTTGAAACACCATTTGTTATCAATGACCTTACACCTTCGGGTGGGTCAACCAAAGTCCACACTTGGTTATCGTACATGGATTGCATCTCAGACTTCATAGCTTCTAGCCACTTATCGACACAGAACTATGAATTGCCTCTTTGTAGGTAGTGGGTTCATCTTGATCAATCGGTTCAACTTTCGATGATCATTAGTCACGAGAAAACCATATCTCTCAGGCTGTTGATGTACCCCGACTCGACCTCATTGGGCCTTGTGTCAAAGATTGAAGCTCAGTATCAGCACGTGAGCTTGCTTGAACTTCCAAAGTTTGTTCAGATGTTGTTTGGGGATCTTGAATTTCCACAAGATGGATCTTACTCCCACTATCCTCTTTGGAAATAAATTCCCTTTCGAAGAATAAACCATTACGAGCAACAAACACTTTGTTCTCTGATGGAAGATAGAAGTAATATCCTTTAGTTTCTTTAGGATATCCCACAAACAAACACTTGTCAGATTTAGGGGCGAGTTTATCAGATAACAAGAGTTTAACATACGCCTCGCATCCCCAAATTTTGAGAAATGACAAACTAGGTCGTTTCCCAGTCCATATCTCATATGGAGTTTTCTGAACCGCTTTAGAAGCAACTCTATTTAATATAAATGCAGCAGTTTCTAGGGCGTAGCCCCAAAAGGAAATTGGAAGATTTGTTTGACTCATCATAGATCGAAGCATATCTAGTAAGGTGCGATTCCTCCGTTCTGATACACCATTCCATTTTGGTGTGCCAGGAGGAGTTAATTACGAAACAATTCCACAACCCCTAAGATGTTCGTCAAACTCTTGGTTAAGGTATTCGCCACCTCGATCTGATCGAAGTGTTTTAATACTTTTACCAAGTTGATTTTGTACTTCATTTTGAAATTCTTTGAATCTTCCAAAAGATTCTGATTTATGTTTCATTAGATAGAAGTAGTCATATCTACTGAAATCATCTGTGAATGTAATGAAGTACTGGAACCCTCCTCTAGCACTTGTCTCAGTCTTACAAAGGAACTAGCTTGTTGATTAGTAACAATGAAACGAAGATCTAAAAAGAAATTCAATTCACAAAGTAACAACGGAATAAACCTCACAATATTATTATCAATAATCTTAACTAAGCAATATGGCGAAATCACTCTATTTAAATAGAGAAGGAATTTTAGCCAAGTCATACAAAAATAGAGTCCTTATTGGACTTGGAAATAAAGCAATCACAAGTATAGTAAACTACCTTAAACTATTACATGCTATAAACTAACTACATAAGTACTTTACATAAACTAAATAACTAATGGACCACATGTCCATTATTTAAGTAATAATTCGAAAATAATAGTATGCTAAAAGCTTAAATTAAATAAATAACTAAATTTGGAGAAACAAGATTAATTCTTGCCCAAAATCTGGATAACATGATGTAGAAACTTGAATGATTATTTAGGACATTATAAAGGTAGAATATGATCTTGTGGTCTTCATGAAAGTTGTAGACATGCCTCTTATCTTTCCATAGAAGCTTGAATGAGATCCATTGGATTCCTGGATCGAACGTTATGAGCGTTACACCGAACTTTCTCAAAGCTGAAATTAATGTTAATCCAAGTTGATGATAGTTCTCATTCTTTTGAGTCTTTTGGGTCTACAAAATGTGCGATGTGATGTTAGAGTTTGACTCCTATATCTCCTTTTAGACATTCCCCAAACCACATCATTCTTTGAAGGATCCGTATATGATTTCGCATCATTCTCCCTTTCTTCAAAAAGATTCGTCCTCGAATCTTGTAAGTTAAGGACAGGACCATTGCTGCGATTTTGTGGAGATTCTTTGGGCAACGCCGTGGAAAATTCAGTCTTGTATTCCCTGTTTAAAAGTAAAAATAATACTAGGAAGAAGAGATGTTGTTAGATCAAGAGTAGTGAGCGAAAAAAGGTTATACTTGCGACACTTCAAAAATCCTTGCCTCAAAAGAATTTTGTTCATCGTCAAGCAAATGTGGTGCATCAAAAGTATCTTTTTCCTCATCCAACAATTTTGCCTTTTCTTGTAATCTTGCCTCTTCTTTTATTCTTGCCTCTTTTAGTAATCTTGCATCTTCTTTTATTCTTGCCTCCTCTTGCAAGCTTGCATCTTCTTCCAATCTTGTCTCTTCTAGTAATCTTGTCTTTTCTTTCTCTCGCAATTGTTAATGAATTTCTGCAAGAGATTTTAGGTTCTTATTTGCACGTTCAAGAGTTTTTGATATCTCGTCTAACTGCTCCAATATCTTTTGTTGATTTGATTTCTCCATAACTGACGAACCTTGAAGAAATGAAGATTCAACACAAGGAAAAAATAGGATATTTATCTAACTTGAAAAGTAGTTCACGCGAATGCCTTACTAAGCACCTCAAGGCAGCAATAAGCACCAAGCAACACTAGCAAAAGACTTTCAAGAGTTCGACACACTACACCTCAAGGCAAAAATAAGCACTTGACTACCTAGGAAGAAGAACACTAAATGGATGAAGAAACACCGCAACAAAGGAACTAGCTTGTTGATTAGTAACGATGAAATGAAGATCTAAAAAGAAATTCAATTCACAAAGTAACAACGGAATAAACCTCACAATATTATTACCAATAATCTTAACTAAGCAATATGGCGAAATCACTCTATTTAAATAGAGAAGGAATTTTAGCCAAGTCATACAAAAATAGAGTCCTTACTGGACTTGGAAATAAAGCAATCACAAGTATAGTAAACTACCTTAAACTATTACATGCTATAAACTAACTACATAAGTACTTTACATAAACTAAATAACTAATGGACCACATGTCCATTATTTAAGTAATAATTCGAAAATAATAGTATGCTAAAAGCTTAAATTAAATAAATAACTAAATTTGGAGAAACAAGATTAATTCTTGCCCAAAATCTGAATAACATGATGTAGAAACTTGAATGATTATTTAGGACATTATAAAGGTAGAATATGATCTTGTGGTCTTCATGAAAGTTGTAGATATGCCTCTTATCTTTCCATAGAAGCTTGAATGAGATCCATTGGATTCTTGGATCGAACGTTATGAGCGTTACACCGAACTTTCTCAAAGCTGAAATTAATGTTAATCCAAGTTGATGATAGTTCTCATTCTTTTGAGTCTTTTGGGTCTACAAAATGTGTGATGTGATGTTAGAGTTTGACTCCTAGATCTCCTTTTAGACATTCCCCAAACCACATCATTCTTTGAAGGATCCGTATACGATTTCGCATCATTCTCCCTTTCTTCGAAAAGATTCGTCCTCGAATCTTGTAAGTTAAAGACAGGACCATTGCTGCGATTTTGTGGAGATTCTTTGGGCAACGCCGTGGAAAATTCAGTCTTGTATTCATGTTTAAAAGTAGAAATAATACTAGGAAGAAGAGATGTTGTTAGATCAAGAGTAGTGAACGAAAAAGGTTATACTTGCGACACTTCAAAAATCCTTGCATCAAAAGAATTTTGTTCATCATCAAGCAAATGTGGTGCATCAAAAGTATATTTGGAAAAACTAGATTAATTCTCGCTCAAAATCTGGACAGCATGATGTAGTAACTTGCATGACAATTTAGAACATTATAAAGGCAGAATATGACCTTGTGGTCTTCATGAAAGTTGGAGATATGCCTCTTATCTTTCCATAGAACTTGAATGAGATCCATTTGATTCATGCATTGAAAGTTATGAGTATTACACCGAACTGTCTCAAAACTGACATTAATGTTAATCCAAGTTGATGATAGTTCTCATTCTTTTGAGTCTTTTGGGTGAGTGATGTAATGTTAGAGCTTGACTCCTAGATCTCATTTTAGACATTACCCAAACCTCATCATTCTTTGAAGGATCCGCATACGATTTCGGATCATTCTCCCTTTCTTCAAAAAGATTCGTCCTTGAATATTGTAAGTTAAGGATAGGACCATTGCTGCGTGTAAGCCCTAAGGGCGAACGAACTCGGTTTTTGATAATGGACAAACACTTGATGTTGTGTCTAATGCTTTTATATCTTTGTGATAGAATATCGGAACTTATAATGGAAGTTCTAAGTACTTCAATCAAGCCATGATCAAGATTCAAAGTCATATTATTCAAGGCTTATCTTTCAAGATTGAAGATTGAAGACTTAGGTTTGGTTAGATTAGCTTTGTCATTATAAGTCGTTATCTTATAAGCTCTAACCAATGCTCTCATGAACATAAGTTCTACACTCAAGTCTTGCATGTTTTCATAAACACGTTTTCAAAAGGCTAAAGTTTCAAAATGATTCTCGTATGTGTTCATATCTCAAAATCCTTTGATTTCAAAGTTTAAGTCTTTTAAAACGGTTTTCTAAATGCTCTTACTTGTTACATATTGAGAAAACCTTTTAGACTTCAATAGATTTCAAAACGTGTGAAATATCAACATCTCTCAAAGCTCAGGAGGTCGGATCAACCGACCAGTTACAGAGAGTAAGGTTGATATACTTCGGTCGACCGAAGCTAGTGGACGGTCGACCGACCCTGTGCTCGGTCATCCGAGGTCTCAGTTCGGTCAACCGAACTCTGCGAGAACTAGCCGTTATTTGACCGTTGCGAGTCGCTTTTTCAACCTATTTTGAAATGTATAAATACTCCAAAGCTAGAGAATGACTCTAAGGCTTGCACATCAAAGTTTCATTGATTTCTTATCAAGTCAAAACACCTTCAAAGCAAAAACACTTCATTTCCATGATCTAAATCATTCAAAGGTGTTATTTCAAAAAGCAAGACAAAGAGTGGAATTCATATGTTCTAAAGAGACAACAATTCTTGTACTTCAAAGGTAGATATCTTTCACTTAGAAGAGTGAACAACCTTGTTATTTAACCCATCTTATTCCCTTTCTTAGTGATAGGGTTAATCTTGTAAAAAGTCCTACTTTGTGTGGGCAAGTAACTCTTAGTGAGTTTGTGTATTGTGGTTGTGTTGTAAAACTCTTAGTGAGTTGTCCACAAGTGTAAAAAGTCTTCTTAGTGAAGTTGTTGAAAATCCTTGGGAGTGCGGCTCAAGGTAGTGGATGTAGATTCTAAGTGAATCGAACCACTCTAAATCCTTTGTCTTGTTATTGGGTTTTGTTTTGCTATTGTTCATCTTGCTCAAACTTACACTAGCATTGAATAGATTGAAAAAAGTTTACAAGATTAGTTAAAACCCAATTCACCCCCCTCCCTGTGTTTTACAATTGGTATCAGAGCCTCGTCTTCACATTTAGCTTAATAGCTTGAAGTAAAGATTATGGCCGGTAATTCCGCATTAGCCTATCTAGAGGGGTCTTCCACCAATAGACCACCACTTTTTGATGGAAATAATTACGATGCTTGGAAAGACCGTTTCAAGATATATGTGTGCTCCATAGATTATTCTTTATGGCATATATTTGAAGAAGGTCCTTATGTACCTATGAAGATGGTGGATGATGTTCAAGTGCCAAAGCCGGACAATGAGTTAAATGAAGTTGAGTCCAAGAAAATGACTCAAAATTATAAGGCAATGAACATTCTTAGTTGTGCCTTGAATCGGATGAGTACAACCGTGTTCTTGGAAGAAAATCCGCACACTCCATGTGGAAAATGCTTGAAGTTACTCATGAAGGCACAAATCAAGTCAAGGAGTCAAGGCTGAATATGCTTGTTAGAGAATTTGAGCTATTCTCCATGAAGCCTAATGAATCTATCAATTAGATGAACTCAAGACTCACAAACATTGTAAATGGGTTGAGGTCAAATGGCAAGGAGTATACTTCGGAGAAATAAATAGGAAGATTCTCAATTCTCTTCCTAAAAGTTGGGAAACAAAAGCTCTTGCCATTGAAGAAGCCAAGGACTTAAAGACATATTCAACAGAGGAACTTATTGGCTCTCTACTCACCTTCGAGATGAAGAAAAGGAAAAATGTTCCTCAAAATGGTGTTGATCTTGATTCCATCATTAATCATGAAGAGGGAGAGAAATTGTTCTTTAAAAAAAAGACCACATGTGTCTTATGGCATTTGGTAATGAGGTACTTCCTTCTCCCTTTATTTCAAATTCTTATAATGATAATGATGATGATGATGAAGATGATCCTAATGAGCTTTTAATTGATATGTATGATCAATTGAAAAAATGTGCAAAGCAAAACAAAGATATGAAGCTTAAAATTGAATCTTTGCTTGATGAAAGATCTAAGTTGCTTGATGAGAATAAAAAGTTGTGTGATGATGTTAATTGCTTGAAATGTGAAAATGAAAGTCTTATTACTACTTGCAATACATCTTCATTACAATACATAGAAGCTTGTGATAAATTGTCATCTCTTGAAAACAAGCTTGTTGAGTTTGATCATTTGAAGAACAAAGTTAATGACCTTACCCTTCTTGTTGAAAACTTTACTAAGGGTAAGAAAAATCTTGATCAAATTCTTGGTATGCAACGTGCTTCTCATGTTAAACATGGCCTTGGTTATATTGCTAATCATGTTGATATTGCTAGCTCTTCTCTTATACATAAGAACCATGTTGTGAATGCTAGAACGCCACATAGGGCAAATAGATTTGTTGAGCATATTCACAAATTCTCTAAGCCATCTATTTGTTGCACTTATTGTGGTAAACATGGTCACACTTGTGTTAGATGCCATGTGAAGAAAAAGATTGAAAGGGGAGTTAAAACCATATGGAGAATTAAGCATACTTCAACTAACCCCCATGGACCCAAACAAAAGTGGGTACCAAAAGTTACTCTTCCCTTGAGTTTATAGGTTCTTTTTAGTTCAAAGGAGATGTGCCAAAAGAAGAAATTCAAAAGCACTCCTTAACACTTGGATTCTCAAAGCTCAAATTTTAATAAATTGGAGAACCAAGTTTGCTTAAATACAAAGAGCAAAGCATCAAGTGATGACAAGAGCCAAAGTGTCAATCCAATATCTTCATCACTTGGTAAGAAATCAAAGAATTCCTTGTAGGTAACAAAGAGTTCTAAACTTCAAGAAGAAGATATGAACTACAAGGAATGACACAAATGAGCTAAGACTCCAAGAAAAGAGTCAAATGCCAAGGATTACAAGATTGTAGAGGGTTCATCAAGAAAAGAAAAGTTACCCATCAATGTTGACTCTACACTTGTCATGAAAAGAAGAGGAGATTGCTTTCAACTCATTAATCAAGGATGAACAACAAAGAAAATGGAGCAATCACATGTCAACCTCTCAATGAGCTTCAAATGATAATGATGATCATGAAAAAGATCACACAAAAGGCCTCAATAGACTTGGTGATAAAGAAGATCAACCAAAATGGTAAGAAGTCCAAGTTCAAGGAGAGTTGAGGTACAATAGCTTAACTCATACCTTGTTAGTGATCATTCTTTTGCTTTTGAAATACGAACTTAATTGTTAGCCCGATGGGAAAAATATCCTATGTTGTTTTGATGATAACAAACCATTGATAGTTCTAATGTTTGCGTGAGCATGTTCTTTATAATAGGATCCTTAGCACTCACATCAACATTGATGAAAATGGTAAGTTAGCGTCTTGTGTAAACTAAGGTATGTATATTACACACAAGAATGCTACTCATATGATGGAAGGAAGGAGGAAAGGAGGTTGGTTGGGTTTTAGGGCTCTTCAAAGAGTCCCTAATGCAATGGCAAAAGAACTTATCATGCTAGAGCTTATGTCTCTCGTTCCACTCTCGGTTTTATCTTCTAAGCACTAGTCTCGCTCTTATATGTTCTTGTCTTATCTTTTGCCTTGCTTCCTTGCACTTAAATTAACCATATTCTATCTATTTACATCAAAGTTTGTCATAATAAAAAAGGGGGAGATTGTAAGCCCTAAGGGCGAACGAACTCGGTTTTTGATAATGGACAAACACTTGATGTTGTGTCTAATGTTTTATATCTTTGTGATAGAATATCGGAACTTATAATGGAAGCTCTAAGTACTTCAATCAAGCCAAGATCAAGATTCAAAGTCATATTATTCAAGGCTTATCTTTCAAGATTGAAGATTGAAGACTTAGGTTTGGTTAGATTAGCTTTGTCATTATAAGTCGTTATCTTATAAGCTCTAACCAATGCTCTCATGAACATAAGTTCTACACTCAAGTCTTGCATGTTTTCATAAACACGTTTTCAAAAGGCTAAAGTTTCAAAATGATTCTCGTATGTGTTCATATCTCAAAATCCTTTGATTTCAAAGTTTAAGTCTTTTAAAACGGTTTTCTAAATGCTCTTACTTGTTACATATTGAGAAAACCTTTTAGACTTCAATAGATTTCAAAACGTGTGAAATATCAACATCTCTCAAAGCTCGGGAGGTCGGATCAACCCGACCCGATTCTGAGAGTAAGGTTGATATACTTGGTCGACCGAAGCTAGTGGACTGATCGACCGACCACCGTGCTCGGTCATCCGAGGTCTCGATTCGGTCAACCGAACTCTGCGAGAACTAGCCGTTATTTGACCGTTGCGAGTCGCTTTTTCAGCCCTATTTTGAAATGTATAAATACTCCAAAGCTAGAGAATGACTCTAAGGCTTGCACATCAAAGTTTCATTGATTTCTTATCAAGTCAAAACACCTTCAAAGCAAAAACACTTCATTTCCATGATCTAAATCATTCAAAGGTGTTATTTCAAAAAGCAAGACAAAGAGTGGAATTCATATGTTCTAAAGAGACAACAATTCTTGTACTTCAAAGGTAGATATCTTTCACTTAGAAGAGTGAACAACCTTGTTATTTAACCCATCTTATTCCCTTTCTTAGTGATAGGGTTAATCTTGTAAAAGTCCTACTTTGTGTGGGCAAGTAACTCCTAGTGAGTTTGTGTATTGTGGTTGTGTTGTAAAACTCTTAGTGAGTTGTCCACAAGTGTAAAAAGTCTTCTTAGTGAAGTTGTTGAAAATCCTTGGGTGCGGCTCAAGGTAGTGGATGTAGATTCTAAGTGAATCGAACCACTCTAAATCCTTTGTCTTGTTATTGGGTTTTGTTTTGCTATTGTTCATCTTGCTCAAACTTACACTAGCATTGAATAGATTGAAAAAGTTTACAAGATTAGTTAAAACCCAATTCACCCCCCCCCCTCCTGTGTTTTACAATTGGTATTAGAGCCTCGTCTTCACATTTAGCTTAATAGCTTGAAGTAAAGATTATGGCCGGTAATTCCGCATTAGCCTATCTAGAGGGGTCTTCCACCAATAGACCACCACTTTTTGATGGAAATAATTACGATGCTTGGAAAGACCGTTTCAAGATATATGTGTGCTCCATAGATTATTCTTTATGGCATATATTTGAAGAAGGTCCTTATGTACCTATGAAGATGGTGGATGATGTTCAAGTGCCAAAGCCGGACAATGAGTTAAATGAAGGTGAGTCCAAGAAAATGACTCAAAATTATAAGGCAATGAACATTCTTAGTTGTGCCTTGAATCCGGATGAGTACAATCGTGTTCTTGGAAGAAAATCAGCACACTCCATGTGGAAAATGCTTGAAGTTACTCATGAAGGCACAAATCAAGTCAAGGAGTCAAGGCTGAATATGCTTGTTAGAGAATATCAACATCTCTCAAAGCTCAGGAGGTCGGTCAACCGCGCTCAAGTTCGGATCAACCGACCAGTTACAGAGAGTAAGGTTGATATACTTGGTCGACCGAAGCTAGTGGACTGGTCGACCGACCCCCGTGCTTTCGGTCATCCGAGGTCTCAGTTCGGTCAACCGAACTCTGCGAGAACTAGCCGTTATTTGACCGTTGCAGAGTCGTTTTTCAGCCTATTTTGAAATGTATAAATACTCCAAAGCTAGAGAATGACTCTAAGGCTTGCACATACAATATACATTGATTTCTTATCAAGTCTAAACACTCACAAAGCAAATGCTTTTCATTTCCATGATCTAAATCATTCAAGAGTGTTCTTTCAAAAGCAAGACAAAGAATGTGCATCATGTGTTCAAAGAGCTTATAATTCTTGTATTTCAAAGGTAATATCTTTCACTTAAAAGAGTGAACAACTTGTCTTTTTATCCATCTTAATTCCCTTTCTTAGTGATAGGGTAATTCTTGTAAAAGTCCTACTTAGTGTGGGCAAGTAACTCTTAGTGAGTTTTGTATTGTGGTTGTGTTGTAAAACTCTTAGTGAGTAGTCCACAAGTGTAAAAAGTCTTCTTAGTGAAGTTGTTGAAAATCCTTGGGTAAGGTAGTGGATGTAGATTCTAAGTGAATCGAACCACTCTAAATCCTTTGTTTTGTTATTGGGTCTATTGTTCATCTTGCTCAAACTTACACTAGCATTGAATAGATTGAAAAAGTTTACAAGATTAGTTAAAACCCAATTCACCCCTCCCCCCCCCTGTGTTTTACACTGCGATTTTGTGGAGATTCTTTGGGCAACTCTGTGGAAAATCCAGTCTTGTATTCCTGTTTAAAAGTAAAAATAATACTAGGAAGAAGAGATGTTGTTATATCTAGAGTAGTGAACGAAAAAGGTGATGCTTGCGACACTTCAAAAATCATTGCCTCAAAAGAATATTTTTCCTCGTCAAGCAAATGTGGTGCATGAAAATTATCTTTTTCCTCATCCAACCATTTTGCATTTTCTTTTATTCTTGCTTCTTCTATTAACCTTGCATCTTTTTTTTATTCTTGCCTCATCTTGCAATCCTGCATCTTCTTGCAATCTTGCCTCTTCTAGTAATCTTTCCTTTTCTTTCTCTCGCAATTGTTGATGAATTTCTGCAAGAGATTTTAGGTTCTTATTTGCACGTTCAAGAGTTTTTTATATCTCTTATAACTGCTCGAATATCTTTTGTTGGATTGATTTCTCCTTCACTGACGAACCTTGAAGAAACTTGTCGAAATGAAGATTCAACACAAGGTAAAGATATGATCTTTCTCTAACTTGAAAAGTAGTTCACGTGTGTGCCTTACTACAACCTCCAAGCAGCGATAAGCACTTGACTACTATAGCGAAGGAATTTCAAAGTATTCGACACACTAGACCTCCAAACAATGATAAACACTTGACTACCTAGCAGAAGAACACTAAATGGATGATGAAACACCACAACAAGGGAGCTAGCTTGTTGATTATTAACAATGAAAGGAAGATCTAAAAGGAAATTCAATTCACAAAGTAACAAGGGAATAAACCTCATAAAATTATTATCAATAATCTTAACTAAGTAATATGGCGAAATCTCTCTCTTTAAATAGAGAAGGAATTTCAGTCAAGTCTTACAAAAATAGAGTCCTTATTGGATTTGGAATGAATGCAATAACAAGTATAATAAACTACCTTAAACTATTACTAGCTATAAACTAACTAAATAAGTACTTTACTTAAACAAAATAATTAATGGACCACATGTCCACTATTTAAGTAATAATTCGAAAATAATATTATGCTAAAAGGTGAAATTAAATAAAAAACTAAATTTGGAAAAACAAGATTAATTCTCGCTCAAAATTTGGACAGCATGATGTAGTAACTTGCATGACGATTGAGGACATTATAAAGGCAGAATATGACCTTGTGGTCTTCAGGAAAGTTGTAGATTTGCCTCTTATCTTTCCATAGAAGCTTGAATGAGATCCATTAGATTCCTGGATCGAAAGGTATGAGCGTTACACTGAACCCTGTCTCAAAGCCCGACATTAATGTTAATCCAAGTTGATGATAGTTCTCATTCTTTTGAGTCTTTTGGGTCCACAAAATGAGTGATGAGATGTTAGAGCATGACTCCTAGATCTCATTTTAGACATTACCCAAACCTCATCATTCTTTGAAGGATCCGTATACGATTTCGCATCATTCTCCCTTTCTTCAAAAAGATTCGTCCCTTGAATATTGTAAGTTAAGGATATGACCATTGCTCGCGATTTTGTGGAGATTCTTTAGGCAACTCTGTGGAAAATCCAGTCGTGTATTCCTGTTTAAAAGTAGAAATAATACTAGGAAGAAGAGATGTTGTTATATCAAGAGTAGTGAACGAAAAAGGTGATGCTTGCGACACTTCAAAAATCATTGCCTCAAAAGAATTTTGTTCCTTGTCAAGCAAATGTGGTGCATCAAAAGTATCTTTTTCCTCATCCAACCATTTTTCATTTTCTTGTAATCTTGCCTCTTCTTTTATTCTTGCTTCTTCTAGTAACCTTGCATCTTCTTTTATTCTTGCCTCATCTTGCAATCCTGCATCTTCTTGCAATCTTGCCTCTTCTAGTAATCTTTCCTTTTCTTTCTCTCGCAATTGTTGATGAATTTCTGCAAGAGATTTTAGGTTCTTATCTGCACGTTCAAGAGTTTTTTATATCTCTTATAACTGCTCGAATATCTTTTGTTGAATTGATTTCTCCTTCACTGACGAACCTTGAAGAAACTTGTCGAAATGAAGATTCAACACAAGGTAAAGATATGATCTTTCTCTAACTTGAAAAGTAGTTCACGTGTGTGCCTTACTACAACCTCCAAGCTGCGATAAGCACTTGACTACTATAGCGAAGGACTTTCAAAGTATTCGACACACTAGACCTCTAAACAATGATAAAAACTTGACTACCTAGCAGAAGAACACTAAATGGATGATGAAACACCACAACAAGGGAACTAGCTTGTTGATTATTAACAATGAAAGGAAGATCTAAAAGGAAATTCAATTCACAAAGTAAAAAAGGAATAAACCTCATAAAATTATTATCAATAATCTTAACTAAGTAATATGGCGAAATCTCTCTCTTTAAATAGAGAAGGATTTTCAGTCAAGTCTTACAAAAATAGAGTCCTTATTGGATTTGGAAATAAAGCAATCACAAGTATAGTAAACAACCTTAAACAATTACTTGTTATAAACTAACTAAATAAGTACTTTACTTAAACTAAATAACTAATGGACCACATGTCTTTTATTTAAGTAATAATTGGAAAATAATACTATACTAAATGATGAAATTAAATAAATAACTAAACTTGGAAAAACGAGATTAATTCTCGCCCAAAATCTGGACAACATGGTGTAGTAACTTGTACGACAATTTATGACTTCATAAAGGCAGAATCTGATCTTGTGGTCTTCATGAAAGTTGTATATCTACCTCTTATCTTTCCATAGCATCTAGCATGAGCTCCAAAATATTTTTGTTGTATGTTGTCTATCAAAATAATTTCGACAGTCCCGGACAATTGTTCCAAAAATCAAGCCCTTATTATACGAGTATACATATGGTTTTCTCATTATACGAACTATTTTCCGGATATAAATTACTTTGGAAGGAAAATGATTTTTATACTCCAAAGTTATTTATATCCGAAAAAATAGTTCGCACAATGAGAAAACCATATATATACTCGTATAATAAGGGGCCTGATTTTTTAAACAATTGTCCGGGATTGTCCAAATGAAATTGACATAGGCATCACAATAACAGCATATCACATTTCGTACGGCCCCAAATGAACACATTCAAAGTTAGGACTCTAGAGGTAGCTCACACCCTTTGGTGTAGCACCTAGCTCCTTCAAATCGATTCATTGGGCCTGACTCAATAGACTCATAGTCTTATCATGTCATTTCAATATTCCCATGACAAGTCCTTATAAGGTTCAATTAAATTTATTATTTTCAATAAAATAAATTAATATTTCAAAACAGTGCCTCAATTCAGAAAGAAATTATAAGGTGCTAGAATGCATGTCATGAATAGATCAAGATCATGAGTGCAATAAATAAATAAACACACATTACATATATATTTTTTTATAAAAGGGGTGGACCATTCACCTGATTGAACTGTCTCCTACCTAAGAGCCCTAAATAATCTAAATTCTTGCTTCACTGGAACCTCATAGAAACTTGAAAATTCCAACTAGTGTAGGAGTTTGAATGCCCTCGCTTCCCAAATATAAGAACGAAATTAAATAATAATGGAAGAGGGAAATAAAATAAATAATAATGGAAAATGATACTAATATTCAAAACCCCTTTCAAGAGAGAAGATTTTGGTGGAAGTCCTAAGTAGCTAAGATGGACGGAAATGATTAGCAATAGAAAATTGCTTTGAAACCTCTTGAAAAGAATGATTGGGACAGAAATAAAGAATTAGAAGAAGGATATATATATATATATATATATATATATATATATATATATATATATATATATATATATATATATATATACACACACTAGCCTAATTACCCGCGCTATACACGGAAATAAATTTAATTGTTAAGAAAATATTAAATATCATAAAAGTGAAAAATGATACTCTACACTAATATATATTTTTTTTTAAACCGAACTATATAGGAAAAACAAATATAAGAATTTTGTATTTATGCAAAATAAAAAATAAAAAAATAAAAAAAATAAAAAAAAGTTATGGTAAAAGAAGAATATTCTTTCAATGATTGTTAAAGGTCGGCGTTGTAAGTTTTCTTGATTGCCCAAGTTACATGTCAATATATATTGTAGTAATTAAACCCTAAAAAATTTATGGGGTGAAATTTCAGTTTTTCTAGAAAAAGCTTGGCGTTTGGAAAAATATTGAGACAATTGACATTTGTTAATAGATTCGCTACAACATACGTAATCACGAAAGAAGAACATCAACAAATGAAATGTGACATTGAATTAATGAGTTTTTTCTTACAGGAAAAAAGTTTGGAATAACAAATTTTATTAATCCAGCCTCTTGTGGGGAAAAATCAGTGAGCGAGGTATCGATAAAATATTATCTTAAGCCATTTTCTATAGCTAGCACACCATTCAAAAAATGTATCAACAAAAATTTGTTGTTTTGTTTTGGAACTTCATCGGTTCTCTGGTAATCAAGGAGATGACCGATGGAGGAGTCGATTATTCCTTTGAATGCACTGGATTGACGACCTTAATGTCCGAGGCTTTCGATAGTACCACATGGGTCCGTTTGCAAATTTATTTATCTCTCTAATCAGGGACGAAGTTAGAATTTTTAGGTTAGGGCGAACAACTGTAACAGTCGAACTACATATAAAAACTGCAAAATAAAAAATGTTGGGGATCGAATTTGATAAAATATTCTCAAATACATACAAAATTTACTCTATCTATTAGGATTTTTAAAAATCTCGGGGGCGACTGTCTCCATCTTCCCATTATCTTTGTCTCTGTCTCTAACAGAGTTATTCTTTTCAAAATATAAGGTCTTTTAGTATTTTCTTTGAAGTAACTCGAGATCTATTGGTTTGGCAATGCAGGTTGGTGGAAAGACGATAGTGCTCGGAGTGGAGAGTAAAGGCTTGCCTATTAACATCAACTCACTATTAACATCAACTCATATGACCTCCTCAGGGGTATAATTGTCATGGGATGCCTCCTTGGAGGAGTCAAACCAAAATCAGACATTTCAAACTTTGTCAAGCATTATCTAAATCATGTATGTAAGTTAATTAAGTTGCACAATTCCTCATTATTTTCCTTTTTTTTGTTTAAAAAACGTGAATTTATCAATTTTGAGTATTTGGTGTCATTGTAATATTTATTTTTTAAGGGAGAAAAAATCGTTTGTGATGTTATCATGTTTGTCCCAACTATTCACAATTTGTTACGATTTGCCACCTCCAATTCCATTCACATGTGGCGAATTGTGAGTGGTTAGAATAGACATAAATGCACCACTTGAGATAAATGTTTTTTTTTGCCTTTTTTAAGAACCATAAAAGAAAGTAACAAACTAATTAAGTTAACTTATGCCATATTTTTTTAAATTTTGCAGGAGCTAAATTGGGACGAATTTATATCACACGAAATTAACTTTAAGGATATTAACAAAGCATTCAATCTCCTCCTCCAAGGGAAGAGCATTCGATGCATCACATGGATGGATGAAAAATAGCCAGTTCTGTTTTTTTGTTGAAAAAAAAATAAATAATATCTTCCTGAATAATTGTATTTCTACGAATGGCAAAACAATTCCTATTAATATAAAATCATTCAATAGATAGGGAAAACTTTGTCATACTATTTCTAGATTTATACACAATTCATCTATCGTGAAAAAAAATACCAAAGCTTTAAAATCAAACTTCAATTCTCATTTACACAAATCACAATATGTAATTAACTTGCAATATATTTTTTCCTCTAATATGAAGTTAACAAAATTATAAAGCGACAAATGATGTCATCGTGAAAAAATGAACTCTCCATTTGTAACTACTAATAGCACAGTATAAAATTTAACGTGAGTTATTCCCACTGTTCTCCAAAACAATATCAATCGTTAGAAATCATCCTCTCTTTATATCACTGCTGAACGATATATCTTCATATCACTGCTGAAAAACATTCACACTACAAAACAGATGGGGAGAATGACAATGAGTTATTTTTAGTGTCTGGAAATTGCAAATTAGAAAGAAAAAAAAAATTATAGAGGACCACATGACATGACTTTTACCTTAACAATCATGATTCAAGATGGCCCCTGATGATCTTGAATAATTACTGATGAAGAAACGTCTTGCCTTCGAAATTCTCATAATATCATTGACATGGATATCTAAAATTAAGAAAAAGGAGATGTAGAAACAGTGCATCTGATAAAAAAATCAAAAAGTTCTGTAAACATAGAAAACTTAAAATTTACTGTTCGGCTGCCATATATGGTTTGAACTGTAACCTACAACGTCTCAAAATCAATCTCTATCATATCTTTTAAGATATACACCGATAACAATAATATCGGATTATAGAAATTGAAATTTTGAATTAAGCATAATTTCTCTAATTCATTTAAAGATACAAAATCTTCTCAACTAATCAATTTTTTTTATTAACTAAAATATTCAATTTCTCCGAAGATGGCATATTGAATAAGAATAAAAAAGAGAATAAATATTCACTTAATTAAAGTCGTCAAAAAAGTAAATACAGAGTTTGAAGAAGGGAGAACAAGTGGAGGAAGAAAAAACTATGAAGATTGAAGAGTATGTATTGTTAAACAATTTTAAAGGAATTAAGAAACAAAATCCTACAATGTTAGTTTCAATTCTACATCATCTTAAATTTGAAAAATTAGAGTGATGAAATTTAGGAACAGGTTGGAAGAAATAATGAGATTGAGATAAGTTACGATTTACTTGCACGATTAAATGGAGACAATTGATTTACATTATATTTTGAATTCAAACTAAAGTATTTCTTTTTCAATAATTTAATTACTGAGAAAATTAATTAACCAATCAGTGTTTTTATAATTAATTAAGAAAATCAGTTTAGGGGGTTAAAAAGCTTAAGAGCACTTTCTCTCTCCTTACATAATTATATTTTGAGTTAAGATGGTAACTAATCTGTTAGCATCAGATTGCAATAAAAAAATTCCCTTCAATTTAAAATATAAAAAAAAAAAAAACAAAAAATGAAGAAAAAAGTAGGGCATGTCATGTGGCACAATGTTAGGAGTAAAAATGAAAATGTGCTCTGTAATATATACATACTAGCAAATGATCCGTGTTATGCACGGTAGAGATAGTAAAATACTTTCATCAATTATTTTCAACTTCCATCCAAAACACTTTTGTTATTCATTAGCAGTGCAATTTTTTCTTTTTTCCAATAAAAAAGAAAATAAAATAAATACTGTTATAGAAGAACTATTGACTAATAATAAATTAGAGATCTCCAATCTCACAAAAAAGGGAAATATTTACACAAAAAGGGAGAAAATAATTATGTATATGTTTTTTAAGACTATATTGTACAATTTTAATGAAAGAAAATAAAAGAAAAATGAAAACTACATAGTAAGTAATATTTTGTATTCTTTAATTACATTAATGTGTAATTTGTCTTGAATACTCTCAACAATAGTGCCATCAATTTGCCTCTTATTGGTGCCTCTCTCTTAACAACACATTTCTTTGTTCTTTCTCTCAAAGTTGTAAGAAATCTATATTTCAAAAGCAGCATGTGGAAAGTTTCTTTATATATTTTCTGCCAAACACTTGAACCCAAGGCCCTTGAAAGAGAGAAAGAGAGACATCAAAACTTTACCAATAAAACATTTAAATTTAAAGTTCAAAAAAATGTTTATTGCAATAAAAAATACGGAATAAAATATAACCTTCAATTAAATAAAAAATGAAAAACTTTTATGATATATTTCTTCTTGAGAATTTGAAGGGAGCTCTTCTAAAAAAATATGGAAAATGAAAGACTCTTTCTCTACAAATTATTTTCTATACATATGGAAAAAACTTGAAAAGAGACTGAATTTTGGATTACATCAAAGTTTTCATGTGTATCAATTAAAAGATCCGCAATGTTATGATATTATTGTAAATGACTCACCTTAAAAATAACATACATCCAAAGTGCTCAAGCGGTAATGAGAATTGTTAAGAAAAAAGAAAAAAGAAATGGTCATTGGCATAAAAGAACTCACATTGTACAAAAAAATAAAACCAAATGACCTAACAAAGAGTGAAAATTTTGCATTTAAAATTATTCTCGAAAAATTACTCTCCTATGAATCTTTTCTCTCCCACTTATAATAAAATTTCAAAAAGAAAAAACCACCATGATAGTTGTTTGATGGAGATTCTCACTAATTTGAGATTTTTCAAACATTAGATTGAAACAAAGACAGATTGTTTCTTCTTCAGTAGGCTTCTTTGTGCCACATGATTCTCTCCTTCCTCTAATAAATTAATTCTGCAACAAAAATATGTAAATAAATAATTGGATACGTTCGCAATTCAATTTTTTTCAACATAATTAACCATATTTCATATATTCAAATAAATCAAATAAATTCTAATAATTCGTTAGAACTTTAAGATAAGAAAAAAATAACAAAAAAAAAGCATCCAATGAATGCCAAATTCATAAAAACACCAAAAATATGGAATAATGGAATGAAAAAAAACAGATAAAATGAGAAAGAAAGACAAAAGATTAAAAAATTAGAAAGAATACAGTAGTGGCTTTTGCTTACCGTGCTGGAGGAGGGAGGGGAGGGGGGTGAAAATCCTCTGTCCCCATTTGTGTGTGTCCCCGTGTCCCCAACCAATCAGAATTTACTATATAAATATTTGTTTCAATTATATATACACATGGTGAATTGTGATTAGTTGAGGGACACTGGGGACACTACAAATGGGGGACAGAGATTTTTTGCCGAGGAGAGTGCGGGGGTCGATGAATGTATATATAGGTAGGGTTTCAAGGGATGAGGGGGGATTAGAGTGAAAGCAGGATTTTAAAGTATTATTAGTCAATCAATAAAGAAACAAATAATCTAATTATCTTAATTAGTAAAAATATTTGTTTTAGATATTATACACTTATTGGAATTTTGAAACATGAATATTACTATAATCACTTTATCATCTAACCATATCTATCTACTTTGAAAGAAATTAACATTCAAAATTTACATATCAATTTTTTAGTTAATTTAGTAGATCAAAACTCTTCTAACCCAAATTGCAAATCAATTATAAGAGTAAGAAATATGGAAAATTAGATTTGAGGTATTCAAGGTTTATGAGAGAAAATGTAGGATTGTGGACATAATTGAGTATGTAAATTTGATATTCAATTTTATTAAGATAATAATTAGTTTTCAATTACTTTAATTAATTTAAATACATTATTAACTAATCAAGTTTTTGAAAACAATTTAAGGTATAATTTTGTTTCAGAGATATGTTATTAAAAATTTTAAAATAAAATTTTAACTTACCGTCGATTTGAAAATGATCAATTTAATTAATAATATAACGTCTTTCAATTAAAAATATTTGATTATTTTTAAAGTTAAAGGACGTGTTTTGATTGGTTAAGAGATAAAATCAGTATCTTAATCAACTAATATATGATATTGATTTTATCTTTTTATCAATCAAAATATATCATTGAAGATTTAAAATATGAATATTTAATTTTAATAATTTAGATGATTTAAAATAATAAAAAAAAATTACAAAATGAAGAAAATTAGGAGCGCTAAGTGAAGAGTAAAAATGAAAAGAGCTTTTGTATATATATATATATATATATATATATATATATATATATATATATATATATAATGAGTCATGTTGATGGAGGCCAAGAATTTCTAGGAATTGTTTTTTTTTGTTATTTATTTATTTTATTTCTTGGCTGCCAAGTTTCTCGGAGCTCAAGAATTTTGTCTATTAAAAGACTTTCCCTCCTCCAATCACTCAATCATTAATTTTCTTTTTCTTTTTTAAATATAGAAGTGAAATTAATATTACACCCATTTCTCCTAATAAAAATTACCAACATATGGGATGAGTTGTTACAAGTATTTCCTTAAAATTCTTCCAAAAGAACGCCCTTAAAATTCATCGGATGCATCGTCATGCAAGTATTCGGACTCCAGAGGAGGGAATTTGTAACGGTGGAACTTTGATTGCAAGTTCTTTGAGGTTTTTTACTGCCTCAGTGTGCTTGGTCGTCCAAGGAGGAGGATTCTTCTTGAGCCTGGGAGTGAGAACAGATCTGAATTTGGCAATCTGGTGAATGAAATTGCTGATATAATTAACAACACCAAGGAACTATTGTAATTGTTGCGTAGAAAGGATTTCATCTGGGAATTCTTGTAATTTATCAGCAATATGTGGTTGTGGAATGTAACTGCCATTGTGAAGTTTCATACCCCAAAAAATCAATATCCGGAGTTCCCAAAACCATTTTCTTTTCCGAAAGCATTATTCCAAAATCTTTTACCAACTTATGCCTTTATAGTGCCTTACCCAAAATGTGTTATGATATGAATATGAGGGCCTCCTAAACGGCTATAAAGTTTGGTATGTTAACAGTTAGTTAGTGTTATTGCCAGATGATTGAACTCGGTTGTAGAATTATTTGTTGCATGTCGTAGAGATATTCATCATGTCGAATTATAATATGTTGGAAAGCTACGAGTTATGATATGATATATTTAAGGTGCTCAGAGCATGATTTTTTATATGTATGTGATCGATTTAATAAGGTTTTGTTTAACATGTTATGTTTATGATTTGGTATTGTTTTTTATATGTCAAAGTTAGTCAAAAATCAGTGTTTGGGTTGGGAATATTGAAAGTGTAGAAAATGGATTTTCCTTCGCAAAATAAGCCTGAAAAGGGACTATTCTGAACCGCGGTCGACTTGTTCGGTCAAACACAACAGATACTAACCTCCCGTATCAAACTATTGGGCTAATGCGGACGATCTGCAGGGAATTTTGGTCTACTAGGATGGAAACCCCCTCGCCCAGAGCTCTTGTGGTCGACAGACATGCTCTGTTATGTCATCCGGACTTTTTGGACAAAATGTCGGTCTTGATCTCGGACGACTTTGGTCGACCGCCATCATCCAAGATTTTCCTTTTTATATTTTTACTTTTCTGATTTATGTCTTGATCAAGTTATCATGGTTTTGAGCTCTTATGTTATGTTTTCAAGTACTTTACAAGTGTTTTAAAGATGTTTACAGGTTATGTCAAGTCAAGCTTTATATACTTCATATGTTTTGGGAAACATGAAACATTATGGTCTCTTTGGTCCTTCATCCCAAGGGCGATCAATCCTTACTGGGCTAGTGTAGCTCATCATTTTATTCTCATATGTTTTATAGATGAGTTTATTGATGATGTTGATGAGGAAGTTGGGGAAGGGGATTACGATGAGTAGATCCCAATTAAATGAAGTTATGTTGTAATAGTTAAGAAACTTATTATTGTTTATTGATGATGCTGATGAGGAAGTCGGGGAAGTGGATTACGATTAGTAGATCACAATTGCATGAAGTTATGTTGTAATAGTTAAGGAAATTATTATAGTTGAACAATTTAAGTTATGTATTCACTTTAAGTACCTATGATCTTTATTAATGTAGTTTAAGTATCTTATCATATTTATGGTTTTGAAGATTATATTATGTTATGGGTTCTTTGTCTCATTGTTAGATGAGACATTGTCGGGACACCCTCTATTTACGGGGTGTGACATAAGTGGTATTAGATCAGGTCAAACCTTAGGATTTAGTCTTTAGTTAGAAGTTAAGTATGGAATGAACCTAGGATGGATTCCTTAGATAACTTAATATGGGTTCTTGGGTAGATATTTTGGAATAGGAAGTACATGTGCATTTATTGGCTTTATATGTTCATGTATTACGTGCTAACCTCTTATGTGAATTACATGTTTATCTGCTAAGTTGTTATTCTATAAGACGGATCGCTAAAACAACTATGACCTCAACATCCCGATAACAAGTCTGTCCGCCAAGGCAACATGGGTGGTCGTAGACGAGAAGATGTGTCCGAATTCTCTACCCTCCAGCAAGTACTGAATGTGGGAACAACTGCCGGGACTGAGAATGTTGTACCTGCATCACCACCACCAATGAACACGGGAATTCTGGTTGATTGGGATGAAACATGATAGCCATGATGGCAACCATTTTGCAGAATCAAGCATAGGGAAATCGAACACCGTAGATCCGGGAACATTTTACTAGAGGATGACCTCATGTGATGGCAAGGTAAGACCGGATGATGTGTAGATCTGGTTTGACGATATGGAACAGAACTTCAAATCATGACGGGTGCTAGAAGACGCCAAAAGCAAGTATAGTGGGTGTAGCTTCTTTGATTGCCAATGCCACTGAATGGTGGAAGGGGTGTTGCCCTAATTTACCAACAAGAGGGACGACCCGCCACTTGGGGACGGAATTCGGGGGAGCCTTTATTGACTAGTACTTCTTAAATACATACGGAATGGAGAAACAAAATCAATTCTTTGAACTCAAGCAAACTTAAGGCATATCAATATTGGAGTATGTCGGGAAATTCAACTCTTTGGGAAAGTATGCTAGCATCATCATTCAATACCATATGATGAGGACACAAAGGTTTGTGAGGGGACTCCTGACAAGGATCCGGGGTAGATTATCAAGCATCCATCCTAATACCTATCGGGAGGCCTATCAGAAGAGTTTAGATATAGAGATGGAGTTTAAAAAAGAATATACCTTCAGGCATGTGGTAAGAACTTGGAAAATGCGGTTCGGATTGGAGGGTCGACAGCGATACCAACTCCTTTTGCAACTACTACTCTGTGCACTACATGCGGAAGGCGACATATGGGTGTAAGTCGATAGAGCACGGAGGCGACTTTCAAGCGTAGGAAGTGTTAGAGGAATAACCGGGTCATACACATAAGCGCAGCGGAAATAACTTTGACCCGCCTCTATCAGGATCTTTCACGAGTAAGTACCTACGACTATGGGATAGTGTTTTACCTTATATGGATGCTAGAACCTTCAGCGGTTTGTTGTAACGAACGGAACACCACGCTTGCAGGCTCCGTCTCTTCCGGTATCCACTCGATCTTCCGGAGATGGTCTTCTACTGCTTGGTGCTAGCCAACGCCTTGTAGAAGCTTTAAAGACACTCTTCAATGGATGGAGTATGAACGACCTTTTCAAGAACAAGAAACAAGCTTTCTAACTTCTTTTCTATTAGCAAAAATGCAAGAAAAAAGTCCAGAAATTTGTCTTGTCTTTTTCTCTCTAAAACTCACTTTTTCTCTCTATTCTCTTAGCTTCAAAAGGCTGGAGAAAACTGATTAGAATGATAGGAAAAATCTGAATTTTTCCTCTAGTCTATCAAGAGAGAGTGGGGTGAGATAATGGGGGAAGTGGGAGATCATGGAGAGAATTACTCCTCCACTCTCTCCACCACTTCAATCACCATCAAGAGGGCTGAATTTATGTCTAACATTCCAGCCATAAGGTCGGTCGCCCCAATCATATTGGTCGGCCCAATCATGATTGGTCGGCCCAATCCCGATCACGGGCCCAATCCAATCCCGGCCCGGCCCAATCGAATTGGCGCACCTTAGATTAAATGTACTCCAACAAGCCCAATCCAGTTGATCTATGAGTGCGACCCAAGAGGTATCCATGATGTTGGCCGTGACATCATATGTCATAGGTAATGAGAGGTATCTAGCAACGCATCATTACCCCCAATTCATAAATATCTGGTGATTTATCATAATCACAACATTTGACATTTGTAGTTAAATTCTTTTGTCCTTGATATCTAGATTGAACACAAGTCATGGAAAAGTCACACTTGTATTGTCCAATCTTTTAGTTTTTTGATTCGCGAGTAGACTAATTAAATGACATCAATATCATATACTGATTCACTTGTTCATGGCCATAAATTAGTCAGACTCCATCAAGGGGCCCAAGATATCGCTCCTGCTATATAGGAGGGACAAATCCTTTCGCATCCCACTCATCCCGAACAAGATTCGTGATATACCCGATAAATGCCTTTATTGCTCACCCAGTTACGGATAGCGTTTAACATTATCAAAGCATAACACTAGCCATGCAAGAACTCTTGTGAGACCTCAAGTCGAAGGATCGCATATACAACCCAGTCAAAATTTTGAGAAACACCGTTGACTATTATATAACAACCCATGGTGTGTTTCTCATGTCAGGGTCTGCATCGATGATAATGATTCTCTAATCATATATACCTATGTGACGATCCGATATCTTATATCAATCATCTGCACATACTAGTCTTGCGCATTATTATTGTCCTCGAAGATTCCAAAATAATGTTCGACTAGGGGACGTTTCGAATAGTATCTCATAACAATTATAAATACTATTCTAAGGACATATTATTTATTTATGTTGTTAAGAACGCGTAAAACATAATGAATAATACTGGAATTAATTGCCTTTTATTCATCAAAATGAAAATTACATTAAATACGGTACAATAATCTCCCACTTGCACTAAAGACCCAAATTACAATAAATGGTCTTTAGGGCATACCAATGACTGTCTCTAAAGATCAGTTCTCCAGATATCGGATACCCATGGAGCTAGTGTGACGATCATGCTGCTGCTGCGACAGTGGCTTCGTCAGTGGATCGGCGACATTGTCTGCCGAATCTACTCTACATATAGACCTTGATCGGCGACATTGACTTCGAGTCTTATGATCGATGCGAATCTTGTTTATTGGGTAAGATGACAGCATCACCTTTCACTAAGCTAGGTGAGAGAGCTGATGATTTATTAGGACTAATACATAGTGATGTATGTGGCCCTTTTAATATACATGCAAGGGGTGGTTACCTCTACTTCATTACCTTTACTAATGACTTCAGTAGGTATGGATATGTGTTCTTGATGAAACACAAATCCGAAGCATTTGCTAAGTTTAAAGAGTTTAAACTTGAAGTAGAAAACCAACTTGGCAAGTGTATTAAGATTCTTCGATCTGATCGAGGAGGAGAATACTTGAGTCAAGAATTCTGTGACTATCTAAAAGCTTGTGGAATCGTTTCACAACTTTTCTCCTCGACTACTCCACAATGGAATGGTGTATACGAAAGGAGGAACAGAACCTTATTAGATATGGTTCGTTCTATGATGAAGTCACACGAGCTCGCCCAATTCCTTTTGGGGACACGCACTAGAGGCAATGAGCTTTAACACTTAACCGCGCTCCATCTAAATCGGGTTGCAAAGACACCATACGAGTTATGGGATGGGGAAGCGTCGAGTTTGTCTTTCCTCAAGATTTGGAGGGTCGTGAAGCGTTTGTGAAACGCCTTCGACTCGATAAGTCGGCTCCGAAATCTGAAAAGTGCATATTTGTAGGTTATCCTAAGGAAACTAAAGGATACTACTTTTATATCCCTAACGAGAACAAAGTGTTTGTTGCTCGCACGGGAGTCTTTCTAGAAAAAGAATTTGTTTCTAGAAACACAAGTGGGAGTAGCGTAGAACTTCTTGAAGTTCCGGGACTCTCAAACTAGCACTAATGATGAGATGGAAATTGAAACGCAGACTCCACAAGTTGTTGTGCGGCGGGTGCCACAAAGCAGATTGTGCGGCAACAGCCAGTTCAAGAAACACAAGAATTGCGTAGAGTGCAGTAGAGTTACGTCGTCCACCTCCGGAAAAATTTGGATTTTTCATAACAGAACATGGTGATGTTATGTTTGTGGATCACGATGAACCTTCAACCTACAAAGCGAGCAATTAATAGCCCAGTTACGAGAAATGGCTTGAGGCCATGAGATGCGAAATGGACTCCATGTACACAAACCAAGTCTGGATCTTGGTTGATCCACTGAAGGGTAACTCCCATAGGGGTGCAAATGGGTTTTTAAGATTAAAACCGACATGGAAAGGAATGTACAAGCGTACAAGGCGGCGACCGGTCGCGAAAGGTTTCAAACAAATTCATGGTATTGACTATGATGAGACTTTTTCCCCTGTAGTTATGTTCAAATCCATTCGGATTTTGCTTGCTATTGCGACTTACTATGACTACGAAATCCCGGCAAATGGATGTCAAAACCGCTTTTCCTTAATGGAAAACTTGATGAGGATGTGTATATGACACGGCTGAAGGTTTTGTCACTCCAGAGAATGTTGGGAAAAGTATGTAAGCTTCGAGAGATCCATTTATGGACTCAAGCGAAAGCTTCTCGAAGTCTGGAACATCCGTTTTAATGATGCCGATCAGTGAGTTTGGCTTCATTAGAAATGAGGATGAGCCTTGTGTTTACAAAAAGGTTAGTGGGAGCACAATTGTATTCCTGGTTTTGTATGTAGATGACATACTACTCATTGGAAACGACATACCAACCTTAAAGTCTGTAGAAGGCTTGGTTGAGTACGTGTTTCTCTATGAAAGACTTAAGCGAGCTCGACTATATTCGGGAGTCAAGATCTATAGAGATAGATCC
Source organism: Vinca minor (assembly GCA_026122235.1). Taxonomy (NCBI): domain Eukaryota; kingdom Viridiplantae; phylum Streptophyta; class Magnoliopsida; order Gentianales; family Apocynaceae; genus Vinca; species Vinca minor. The sequence continues at coordinate 49,636 of JAOCZM010000058.1, forward strand.
GGGAGACTCGTTGGCCTAAGTCGAGTACATATATAGACAAGGTGCTAAAGCGGTTTAGCATGCAAGAGTCTAAGAAAGGACTTTGTCCTATGGCACATGGTAGCATTGCAGTCGAGAGGAACGAGTGTTCTAAAACGCCCTGCCGAATTAGAACGCATGAAAGAGATTCCTTATGCTTACGCCATAGGATCAATCATGTACGCCATGATATGTACTCGCCCTGGGATGTCTCGTTTGCCTTAAGCATTACGAGCAGATACCGATCTAATTACGGTGAACGTCACTGGATCTCGATCAAGAATATCCTCAAGTACTTACGAAGGACTAAGGATACATTCTTGATTTATGGAGGGCGGATGAGCTCGTTGTAGCCGGTTACACCGATGCTAGTTTCCAAACCGACAGAGATGATTTCCGATCGCAATCGGGATATGTGTTTAACTTGAATGGAGAGTCTTGTGAGTGGCGCAGCTTCAAAGCAATCAACCATAGCAGATTCTACGACGAGGCCGAGTACATAGCGGCTTGTGAAGCGGCTAAGGAGGCGGTTTGGATCGGGGAAATTTATTTCCGACCTCGATGTGGTTCCTAGTATTGCGAACCCGATAGACCTCTATTGTGACAACAATGGGGCTATTTCACAATCTAGGGAACCTAGATCTCACTAGAGGTCCAAACATGTACTACGGCGATTTCACCTAATCCGCGAGATTATAGAGAGAGGTGATGTGCATATATGTAGAGTAGATTCGGCGGGACAATGTCGCCGATCCACCGACGAAGCCACTGTCGCAGCAGCAGCATGATCGTCACACTAGCTCCCATGGGTATCCGATATCCGGGAGGACCGATCTTTAGAGACAAAGTCATTATTATGCCCTAAAGACCATTTATTGTAATTTGGGTCTTTAGTGCAAGTGGGAGATTATTGTATCGTATTTAATGTAATTTTCGGACCTTATCGAAGAATAAGATACAAGCTTTCTAACTTCTTTTCTATTAGCAAAAATGCAAGAAAAAAGTCCAGAAATTTGTCTTGTCTTTTTCTCTCTAAAACTCACTTTTTCTCTCTATTCTCTTAGCTTCAAAAGGCTGGAGAAAACTGATTAGAATGATAGGAAAAATCTGAATTTTTCCTCTAGTCTATCAAGAGAGAGTGGGGTGAGATAATGGGGGAAGTGGGAGATCATGGAGAGAATTACTCCTCCACTCTCTCCACCACTTCAATCACCATCAAGAGGGCTGAATTTATGTCTAACATTCCAGCCATAAGGTCGGTCCAAACGGGTCGGTCGGCCCAATCATATTGGTCGGCCCAACCCGATTAAGGGCCCAATCCAATCCCGGCCCGGCCCAATCGAATTGGCGCACCTTAGATTAAATGTACTCCAACAGGAAGATGGGTCACCAAATCAACCAATGTCCATAATGGTCTTCGGGAAATGCACAAAACTCTTCTACACTAAGGGTTGGGGATTCGAGGCCAATGCCAAATGCAAATATTTTTGCACTTACTCAGCAGGAGGCATGAAGTGCCTCAGATGTGGTAACATGTACTCTTTTTGTTAATTCGGTGCATGGTTATGTTTTGTTTGATTATGGTGCTACACATTCTTTTGTTTCACGTCATTTTTCTAAGACCCTTAGGACTACCTACACTTGTCCTGTGAATGCATATAGAGTTAAAATACCTAATGGAAAAGTATTTGAATCAAACATGGTCCATAAAGGGTATCAGGTAGAGATAGATTCAAAGGTATTTGAAGCATATTTGATTCAACTAAATATGGTCGACTTTGACATTATTTTGGGTATGGATTGGTTGTCAATACATCATGCCTTAGTTGATTGTAATGAAAGAAGAATTCAGTTTATGGTAGAGGACAAGGAAGTGATTGATTTTCAGGGATCAGAAAGGAAGAAAGAACGGAGGCTACCCATTATATCCTCTATCAAAGAACATAAATATATGATGAAGGGTTGTGAAGATTTCTTAGTCTATTCATTGACAAAGGAAGACAAAAAGATTCAGATTGAAGATGTACAATTAGTAAGGGATTTCCAAGATGTGTTTCCGCAAGATTTACCGGGTGTACCACCTGCCCGGGAGGACAATTTTAAAATACTCTTACTACCCGATGCAGAGCCTATCTCTAAGGCCTCGTATCGTATAGCACCAGCAGAACTAAAAGAATTAAAGATACAGTTGCAAAAGTTGCTAGACAAGAAGAAGTTCATTCATCCTAGTGTGTCACCGTGGGGAGCACCGATATTATTTGTGAAGAAGAATGATAGAAGCATAAGAATGTGTATTGACTATCGGGAACTTAACAAGATCACCATCATGAACAGGTATCCACTACCCTGTATAGATTATTTGTTTGATCAATTGAAGGGTGCCAAAGTGTTCTCAAAGATAGACTTAAGATCTGGGTGTAATCAGCTGAGAATCAATCCAGAAGACATACCGAAGAGTGCCTTCAGAACTAGATATGGACAGTATAAGTTCCTTGTAATGCTATTTGGAATGAGCAATACACCGACAACATTTATGGATATGATTAATCGATTTTTCAGAGATTGTTTGAACAAGTTTTTTGTGGTATTCATTGATAACATCTTAATATACTCAGCATATGAGGAATCTCACGAGAAACACTTGAGGATAACTTTGGGAATTCCGAGAGAAGATAAATTGTATGCCAAATTTAGCAAGTGTGAATTCTGGTCGAAAAATGTATCTTTTTTGGGTCATGTAGTGTCAACTGAAGGAATGTCTGTGGATCCACTAAAAATAGAAGCTATAGTAGATTGGCCTCGACTAACAACAATGGCTGAAATTCGGAGCTTCTTGGAATTAGCAGGATATTACCGAAAGTTTGTTGAAGATTTCTCAATAGTTTCAACACCTTTGACTCAGTTAACATAGAAGAAAATGAAGTTTGAGTGGGGTACCGACTGTGAAGAGAGTTTTCAGAAATTGAAGGAAAAGTTAACTACTGCACCTATCTTTGCATTCACAGAAAAAATCGGGGGTTTCACTAACTTTAACGACGCTTCATGTATTGGTTTGGGTTGTGTACTTATGCCAAAAAGGAAAGTAATTGCCAATGCTTCAAGATAGTTAAAGTCGTACGAGAAGAATTATCCCACACATGATCTTGAGTTGGCAGCGGTTGTATTTGCTTTGAAGATTTGGAGACACTATTTATATGGTGAGCCATGTGAGGTATATACGGACCATCAAAGTCTTAAATATCTATTTACTCAAAAGGAACTCAACATGAGGCAAAAATGGTGACTTGAGTTGCTTAAGGAATATGACTTGACAATTAACTACCACCCAGGCAAAGCTAGTAGGGTAGTTGATGTTTTGATTAGGACGGGAAAAATGACAATTATGATTACTGATCAACATGAGCTTAATTATCTTGGAGATTGAAAACCTGGATATTGAGGTTTTTAAGGATACCAATAACATCCTGTCAGCCTTAGTAGCTCAACCAACATTACTTGTTCGCATTAAGAATGCTCAGTCATCGGATTCAGAGTTGGAGAAAGAATGGTCAGTTGCACAGTCGGGTGCAGAAATAAATTTTCAGATACACGAAGATGGTAATCTACGATTCCGGGACAAATTATGTGTACCAACAGATATGAGGCTGAAAACGGAAATCTTACAAGAAGCACACCCCTCCATATTGTCAGTACACCCAGGGGCTTCAAAGATGTACAAGGACTTGAAAGGTAATTTTTAATGGAAAGGTGTGAAGCGAAAGATTGCAGAATTTGTGTCCAAGTGTTTGGTATGTCAACAAGTCAATGTGAAACCTTTGGAAATGAGAGCACATAACAATGGACTTCGTGGTTGGATTTCCAAAGGACAAGACTGGGAAGGATACAATTTGGGTTATAGTGGACAGATTGACCAAGTCGGCGCATTTCTTGCCTATGAAGATTACAACATCGATGGATGTTTTGGTTCAGATGTATATGAACAAGGCTGTCAGACTTCATATATGGATTCACGGTCAATATCTCGCTTTTGGAGAGTTTTAATGTGGCAATGGGAACTAAGTTGTCTCTAAGTACCGTCTACCACCCATAAATAGATGGACAATCAGAGATAACTATTCAAAAACTAGAAGATATGTTAAGAGCTTTTGTTCTAGACTTCAAGAGAAGCTAGGTAGATCACATGACCTTGGTAGAGTTTGCATACAACAACAATCATCAAACAAATATAGGTATGGAATCATACGAGGCGTTATATTGTAGACGATGTAGATCACCGGTATGCTGGGACGGCATTGGTGAGAAGAAAGTGATAGGGCCAGAACTAGTTCAGGTAACAATAGAAAAGGTACCGCTTATCCGGAAAGAATAAAGGATGCACAAGACTGACTGAAAAGTTGGGCTAATAGTAAAAGAAGACCTATGGAACTTTAAGTCGAGGATAAGGTATACTTGAGGGTTTCACCGCAAATGGAGTGATGAGGTTTGGTAAAAGTGGTAAGTTAAGTCCAATGTATGTGGGGTTGTATGAAATATTAGAACGAGTGGATGATTTAGCCTATCGTTAGTAGTACCGCCAACCTTGTCAATATCTCATAGCTAAGGAAGTATGTTTCCGATCCAAGTCACATTTTGGAAGAGGAACCTTTGAAACTCTAAGAAGACCTATCTAATCAAGAGGTGCCGATTCGTATTGTAGATCGAAAGGAACAAGTATTAAGGAGAAGGACAATACCATATGTAAAGGTACAATGGTCACATCACACTGAAAGGGAACTATATGGGAGATGGAAGATGAAGCAAGACAGAAATACCCTCATCTATTCCGAGAACAAGGTAAGTGAGCTTTGGGGATGAAACTTTAATGAGGAGGGGAGGATGCGATACCCAAGACATTTTGACCATAGTAATTGCATGATATTAATTGAATCATATGTGTCCAATTGATTTTACATTTGTTACATGTTATGTACATATTTGTTTAGGGGTACTTTGTTGTGTTTGGGAAGTTTGAGGGCTTAAGTGTACTTATAAGCAGTTATGTGCAAATGTGATGCTTGGGAAAGGTTGTTAGTTGGGGGTGGTTAGTACATGGAAAAACTATAAATTGGGTGAAACAAGAGAGAGAAGTTAAGGAAAATTTAGAAATTTGGAAAAAATCAGTGTTCATAGCAAAACGAGGGTGAAATAAGAGAGAGAAGTTAAGGAAAATTTAGAAATTTGGAAAAAAATCAGTGTTCATAGCAAAACGACCTATTGAAGTAGTAATCGAAGCCTGATCGACACCATTCTTGTTTCTAAAGTTTAAGGATTTAAAGAACTACATTCTGAATGTTGAAGATTAGATTATAATGGTTCAATTAAGAGTAATTTCCATCATAAGTTCTCTCTGCAAATCCAAAATTCTGCTTCTTGTTCTTCATTTGGAGTTTTGATTAAGTGTACTAAGTAAGGATCATTCGTTCTTGTTTTTCAGTCATAAAATGCATGAATAAGTCTTTTTATCAAGTTATGCATTGTATGAAATATTTCCCATGTTTTACTACATTAAAATTGGATGAAGTACCAAAGTATATGTTTGCATCGTATTCATGATTGTACTTGATTCTTCTTGTGTATGTTGTTGTATACTTGCTGGATGCATTTTCATAAAAGTCAGCATGTGCATATTCTCAATCTAGACCTGTTGTCTGTTGGTAACCCTATTTCAGGATATATCCTAAAAATGATATGTATAAGTGTTCGGGAGCGCTTTCTGTCCCCCACGAGGTCCAAGCCCTTGCAGGAGTAAAACGTTAGGTTGTTAACAGAAGTGGTGAAGTTCACGAGGATAAACGATGACATAACAAAGGGTATATCCTTAAATAGTCTTTACAGTGCCTTACCCAAAATGTGATATGATATGAATACAAGGGCCTCATAAACGGCTATAAGGTTTGGGTTGTTAACAGTTGGTTAGTGTTATTTCCAAATGATTGAGCTTGGTTGCAGAATTACTTGTTGCATGTCGTAGTGATACTCATCATGTCGGATTATTATGTGTTGAAAAGCTACGAGTTATGATATGATATGTTTAAGGTGCTCGGAGCCTGATTTTTTATATGTATGTGATCGATTTGATAAGGTATTCTTATGACATGCTATGTTTATGTTTTGGTATTTTTTGTATATGTCAAACTTAGTCAAAAATCAGTGTTTGGGTTGGGAATATTGAAAATGTAGAAAATGGATTTTTCCTTCACAAAAGAAGTTGAAAAATGACTGTTTTAAATCTCGATCGACTAGTTTGGTCGATCGGAACAGATACCAGTCGCCCGGATCAAACTACTGGGGCTATTGTGGAAGACCTACAGAGAATTTTTGGCGACTAGGATTGAAACCGCTCAAACTCATGCCTAAGTGTTTTTGAAAGACTTTTGAAACATGTTTAAGATCTTATGCATAAACCAACACTAACATATGTTTTCAAAAATCTTTTTAAAGCTCAAATCAAAGTATGAATAATGGTTTTGAAAACATGCAAGAGCTTGACATACTTAAAATAGTATTCTCAAATAAGATGAATCACAAACAGATATGTATATGTATCATGTGACTAGTCTTCTAGGTCTTCAAGTCTTCTAGATGTGTAGACTTCTTCAAGCTTCACTTGAGACCTTTATCAACCACTTCATGTGGTGAAGTCCTTTGTAATCTTCTAAGATGTAGCTTCATGGACTTCATCACTTCCTTTGTTAAGAGTTCACTTCATGAAGTACTTCACTTGAGATTAATTGACTCTTAACTTCTTGATCTTCTTTCTTATGGACATTGCAACACCTTCAAGGCTTGTGCCATGGAGTTTTGCATTGTGTAGCTTCTTCTATGTTGGATGACATCTTTTAGGTTCAAGAAGCTTTCTTAACATTTCCATCAATGTAAGTGTGAGTTTATCCTATCATCAAAACACAATCTCACACAAACATGAGAACTTCTCAATGGTTTGTTATCATCAAAACTATATTGATCACATTAGCTATTGGGGCTTACAAATCTTTCCATCCTTGCAGCTACTCCGAACATACTCCTCACTAGAAGAAGTCTATCTAACTAGCATTCGATGCACTTCTTAAAGTCACCAAATGCGAGTCCACTTTCTTGATCCAACTGTTTTCTATAATTAAATCATAAGTCAAAGCAAAGTCAAGAATATCATTACCTGCTTGATTTCTATCTCCAAAACCTAAACTTGCATGTACACTTTCAAACCCACTACAGTTCGAACCTACATGTCCATTCAAGTCACCTCTAATGAAAAGTTTATGTCCTTGCGATATACTTTGTACCACCTCGTCTAAATACTCCAAAACTTTTTCTAGAAAGCACCACCAACCCTTCTTGGCATGCAAGAAGCACTAATAACCGTAACAATCTCACCATCGATCATGATCTTGATGCGCAGGATCCTGACACGTTTTCTACAAACTTCAACCACATCATCAATGAAATCACGACGTATGATTATCCCAACTCTATTTTTGTTCTTATATTTACTTGAATACCAACGCTAGTAGCCCCATGGAGCTATTACTCTTACTTTCTTACCAACAAACTTAGTTTCTTGAATGCACAAAATATTAATCTTTCGTCTTACCATTACCTCTACTAGTTATGCTAGTCTTCCAGTCAAAGATCCGATTTTCGAAGACGCCAAACGAACCCTGCCAATGTGAACACATCTCTTTGCCTATAACCATCCTAAAATTAGTGCGCCCCTGCATACTTGACATCATATTCAGGCACTGACATGGCGTGTCGCTTACGGGCGACGACCTAGCAACCCTTGTATATTTATCACTACACTCGGATCTCGGAAGTGCAGCGCGTCACTGAGTAGAGAACTCCCCTACAAATTTCTTATATTGATTCAAGGAAAAAAGGTCACACCTAATCTCATCCATAAAAGTAGAGGGATAATTGAAAAAATCATTTCAATTCTCATAATTGCAAGGATGGTTTAGGTAAACGAGAGTCGCAGCTGCTCACAAGATTTTAAAAATTGAAAGTTTTCTTTAAAAAGAAAAAGACGAGTTGATGTAGTTATTTATTTTACCAAAGACCATTAAAATGATTGAATATGGTTCCAAAAACTTATTGAAGACTTTCTATAATGTTCTTTGAAACATACTTCTCTTTATTTCATAATATACCAGTCTTCTAGATTTATAACATAAATTAAGGATGAGAAAGATAAAAGGTTATTTTTCCTATTAAAACCATAAAAAACTCACTTTATTCCTACTAAAAACGTAAAAAATGACATATATTTTGAAAAGAGAAAATAAAAATTAAGAAGCTTATATTTAAAAACATGAGAATATTTTGTACGGTTTATTTCTTCTTGATATAAAATAAAACTATTGATTTGTCAAAGAGATATGCCCCAGAGGGAACAATCATCCCTGCCCAGCCCTTCATCCTATGTTGAAAACCCGCTTTGAGCCTAAAATTCCCCTTCTCCTATAAAACAAAATATTGATTCCTCGGATTGAGGTGGGGGAAGGGGTTTTTTTATTTTATTTTTTTAAATAAAATAAAAAATGAAAAAAGTGGAGGGGAAATTGATAACTTGTAAAGTTAAATTCAGGAGGGAACATATATATGGCAGACGCGACCAACTATGTACAAGGTAATGTAAACTACAATTCACCATATGAAATGATTAGTGTAATTTATCCAAATACTTCTCTGCCAAATATTAGTTATATATTCTTGTTGTTTCTATGATTTGTCAATCCGTTAGTTTTGAAAAGCACTCTCTCTCTCTCTCTCTCCAATTTCCGCTGTCTTTTTCTTACCAGCCTCATTTATTATACCAAAACAAGGGAGAAGTTAACCTTTCAATTTCCCCTCATTTTCTTCTTTAATTATTCATCCAATTTTCTTTCCTGGCCATCTCCGCCTCTCTCTCTATCTCTCCATATATGTGAATACTATATAAAAGGCTGTTTGTTTTGTTGATATGATCATACCGTTTTCATCATAGCTTTCTTTCTCTGCTAAGAAGAAAGTTAATTTCATTAAATGGGAATATTAGAAGGTGAAGGAGAAGTTTACAAGGCGGTGGAGGATGTTGATCTCAGCCCCCAAAGCACCGAACATTATCGGCGAGCCAACGTTAAAGGTCTGCATGAGCCCCTTTTACCTTTTTTAATTTGTTTCTCTACGCTACTTAGTTTCATCTTTTCCTTTTCTCCTCTACCCTTACTCTCAAATTGAATATCTACATTTGAGTTTAACAAAATTAAGAAAGTTTATTTGACCGTAAGTCATAAGTAAAGTAAATATTTAATTTGTTACGGAGGAAATAAAGTATTTTACTTTCTGGACAAAAAAAAATCCAAAAGGAAAAAGAGAAACTTTTCTGGGTTCAATGTCCATTCATATGTAGGCAGAGAGTTTCCTGCTCCTTTTCCTTTTTAAATATCTTTTTTTTTCCCCCTTTGATTGGGGAGGGAGAATTTGACAACTTTGAGGATGCCTGTTAAGTCGAACGCAGAATCTCAATCTTTGTCCGAGTAAAGAGAGCTCAAACCATCTGTTCGAGTTTGAGGAGACTCTCTAAGGCCAACACCTTACTTCATAGTATTGATGTATGCTGACGAAAAAACAATTCTGTCTCAATTTCTTATTTCAATCTATGTTCCACTAATAGATGATTATCAAGTGTTCATGAAAATTAGCTATTTTTTTTAGTTAATAGATTCTTTAATAAAATAAATGATGCAAAGTTTTTTTTTAATGAGACATGGATTGAGACACATAATAGGAGAAAATGCCCCCTATAGTAGATTAACCATAAATATTCCTTTGTGTAATAAGAATCCGAAAATAAATATTGGATTTCAGAGAGATAAAGTAATAATAATTATAATAAAAAAACAGTGATATGGTGTTAAAATTTACAATTAGAATTTACAGTTATTTTTATCATCACTTTTACCTCATGAAAAGAAAATTCTGGGTTGGGTTATTCCAAATTTTTCTTTGGTTTTAGATTTTTTCTGATATAGACTTGGTCGCATATGACTATGTGATCGAAAAAATTAGCCACATCAGCTGCAGATTGAGGGAGAGGCAATTATGTAGTGATATGGTCGATCTGTACTGCACGTGATCTATTAGGCAGCGTCCCACAACATAATTAACCTTGGTTTTATCCCCGTGAGGGGCAAGAGACTGAATAATAATCACGGAGGGGGGACTTTATATATTTTTTTGAATGGTTTTTTAATTTTAATTCTATTGAGAAAAAAAAACACTTGGTTATGGATGAATTTATTTTTGTTCTACAGCACCTCGAATGGCCGGCTTTCTTGTTAAGGTTTTCGTGTGGTTCTTAGAATCCAGAATTTTTGGTGGTGTATTGTTGTACTTTTTGAAAAGGAACAATCTAATCCACAAGGTATGCCCTTTTTATTTATTTATTTATTTATTTTGAATAATGCCTAATGAGTCTATGGAAGTTAACCTCTTTTTTATTGGTTCATTAAAGACTTATATACTAAGTATATTGATAGCCGAAAAGGGATACTCTAGGATACTCCTAAAAGTTTTAGCTTTTCCGTGATCAACAAAAGTAATTAATATAAAGGTTTATTTAATGCATGTCCGAACACATGTTAATTTAGATAAAATAGATACTCCATCCGTTCCAAATTATCTATCCACATTTCCTTTTTAATATATCCCAAATTATTTGTCCAGTTTCTAAATAAAGGGTTCATTAATGGTGATTTTTTCAATACTATCCCTTACATTAAATGTTGGAGAGAGAAGAATATAAAGAGAAGAGAAAGTAGAATTAAATTATAACTAACATTAAATAGGGTCATGTTTGACATTTTACCATATTCCACTATAAAATTTGGTGAAACCTTAATCTCCGTGCAAAATATAAAGTGGACAGATAATTTGGGACAGAGGGAGTATTTATAGTAATTTAAGTTATCAAAATTTTAAAATCTTATAAAAGTGAGAGAACCTAGGAAATAGGAAACTTATGTTATCATATCAGTAATTTATCGGTATTAACATGCCTTTAAGATAAAAAATAAAAAGAAATGATTTGTTGACTTTATTAACTTGGTTAGTGAGGAGGAAAATAGGGTGTCAATTGAGATATGTGAGTCGAGTTTAATATTTCATCTATCTCAAATTATTTGTCCACTTTATATTTTGCAAAAGAATTATGGTTTCATCAAATTTTAAATTGGGATATGGTAAAATGTCAAATATTACCATATTTTATATTACTCACAATTTAATTATGCTTTCTCTTCTCTTTATATTATTTTCTCTCCAACATTTAATGTAAGAGATATGATTGGAAAAATCATCATTAATTAACCATTTATTTAGAAAGTTAGCAGATAATTTGGGACAAATTAAAAATGAAATGTGGACATATAATTTGATACAGAGAGAGTATAACTCATGCTCAATTCATTTAAAATTGGCTGTTTAACCCACCCTCAATCCGACTAAACTCACGTTCAGCTAACATTTTAATTGTGAGTTCATGTATGAGCCTCATGAACCTAATATCCAAGTTTCAAAATACATAACAAAATCATAGTCAAACTTCAGTTTTTGCTCATTCATCTTTTCTTTGTTTGATGAGGAGTCTTTATGTTTCAGTAATTTTTGTTAGAATAATATCATATAAATAAAATATTATACATAAAATTTAGTTATTTAATATTAATGTTATTATATTATGATACTCATTCGCTATACCCCAAGTTTAACTCACATAAAAATCGAGTTTGAAACTTGAGTTCCCGCTCATTTGCTCCGGTCACATGTTTTCACGGCCAAGGAAGTCTCAAACACTCGTGGTAGGGAAAGCAGAAAGTACGGAAGAGAAAGGCCTCCAAATCTATTGACACCCTAGAAGAAAGAAAATAGAAAAAAGAGGCATGTATACTTCTTAATTTAGACAAAATAGATATATCCTTATTTTGTTGGTACACGTGAGAGCCAAGTAAATAAAAAATACTTCACGCCTAAAAAAATGGTTATCTTGAAAAAGGGAAAAAACCATAAAACAAAACAATTCATTTGAAAAAAGAAAGAACAAAGGCATATAGCATTGCTTTTAAACATTTTCAAATATTTTTTTAAAGTCAATCCTATACTATATGATGATAAAACTACATTCACTTAATTGTTAAATTTATTATTACATCATGAAGTTTTTCGACATCGATGCTCGTTTGATGCATGCTAATCCTCTCTTTCTCTATACTTTTTGTTATGATCTAAAACAAAACAAAAAACAAAAAAGTAAAAAAGATTAGCATAAGAGTCGTTAGAATTGAATGTGTAAATATATTTCGTAAACTTTTCTTTTCACTTTATGTATTACTACAGTTATATAAGACGTAATTGACCTACAAACACTATCACTAGAATTGTATATAGCAAATTCAAAGTATACAATATGGTTTCAAATACATTAAAAAATTCTCTAAAATTATACATACATTTAATTAAATAATATTTTTTTATAACTTTATCATGCTATTTGAGGTATGGTCCGTGACACCGATCTTTACAAACTAGTTGGTTTCTTTTCATTTTTTTAAATTTTTTTTTGTCAGTTTTCTTATTTAGTTTCTTTTCTTTCTTTTTTTTTCCGAAGATGAATATCGTTATATTCATATATTCTAATAAAAACATATCATTCTACAATCGAATTTTAATTTGACCCCCTAAATAAATTCAAATTTCGATCACGCCATTGAAAAAGGGTAAGAAATTTGAAGTTTAAACCCAGAATCTCTACCATCTAGGGCATCGGTGAATTTGAGATCATTAGACTCACCTTCTTTTCAACCATGTGTCTTATTCGTTAATAACTATATTGTGAATTGTCTCTCACTTTCCATTGGATTTACATTTTCCTTTAGGCTTTTCTCTGTTATTATCAAACTACGACGTATTAGTTTTTTTGTACAAAAAAAAAACAGAGAATAAGATACAGGGTAACACGGAATTGTAGAGTGTTTTGGCATTTACTGATTTTATTTAGCTCAAATTTCAGGAAAACAATTGATTTGCAATTAATTACCGTGCCTTTACTGTCTGTATTTTCTCTTGCTTATAAGATTTTGAACAATATTGCAGTATTCATCTGAAATATATTCACCACAAAATTAAATATATTCATTTTTAGCATACAGAAATGGATAACTTCTATGAGAAGTGAGAACCTTCAAATGCAGAAACTGGAATATGATGATAGTCCTTAGCAGCACTTAGTACAATTACTGTGCCCTATGAAAAGATGATTAAGCTTGTAGCATTTAAAGCAACTTACTTGCATGTTTCCATGATTTCACCAATGTGATATTTGCCAATATATTTTATTTTTTAGTTTAATTGTTTTCCCTGCTAACTGGAAACATAAATTTGCAGCTTGTTTCATTCAGTGAGCTGCAAGAACCACCTCTCTATGCGCCTTTACACCCTTTTGAAGGTTAAATATTCTTTTCCACTATTTTACCATCAGTTGAAGAAGCTGCATGTCGTAGTATCATCTATAACACTTTGTGTGATATTTTCTTGTATAGTCTTTAGTGTTTAGAATTTATATCCTTCATGATTTACAGTTTATTTTGTATGGTTTAGAATACATGAATGACAGTTTTAATGATGTGAATGTTATTATATTAAATAATATAATGTGTCTCGTAGTAGTAGACTATAATATGAATGTTATTACGTTTCCCACAGGCCCTGGAGAAAGTCTCGTAGACTCTAATGTGTCTCCAGTTGAACAAGTTCAACAGGCTGTGGATTCCTTACAATCTTCTGAAGACTTGTTTAAGGATTCAAAACTTAACTTTAACCGCTGGACGGTAATGGATTATGCAAGAGCTTATGCTTCAAGAGAAATAACTCCGTATATGGTATGACATCAAATATAACCATGATTAAAGTTTCTATTAGCTGCATTGTATTTTCATTTCTTCTAGTGAAATTTTGAGCCGGTGAATATCTAGGAATTTAATTCATTTCTTTCCCCATAGGTTGCAGAGCGATTTATAACAGCTGTAACGGAATCATCCAGGGATTCTCTTCAGATGTCATTCTTTATTAATTTTGATTCTAAAGATATTCTAAGACAAGCTAAGGAATCCACTCATCGATATGAACGAGGTACCTTTCCTAGCTTTTGTACCAATAAAATTAAGAATTACTTTTTATTATTAATAATCTATGCAATAGTTTGATCTTCCGATGTTCTTTCTCGCTCTAATTGCTTAAGTTCCACCTACTTCTACTTAAGTCTACCTGAATTTTCTGATCCAAAATCTTAATTTATGAAACAATTTTAGAGAAGCAGCTTAGTGATCCATATTAATTGAGGAATTACTCTTGATGATATAGAAGTCTAATAAATTTATTATAGAGATAAATTTCTGAGCTTAGAACCTTCTTAATTACTTATTCACATTGCTCTCACATATCCTACACAGTTTTTTCACATAAATGTCTTTTGTCACACAATGTGCTGCTTCAGGAGAACCAATATCTGTTCTGGATGGAATTCCAATTGCCATTAAAGATGAAATAGATTGTCTGCCTTATCCAACCACAGGTTTGTCCATATTATGATCTCGAAAATCTTGGATTCACATTTTATCAAATTGATTGGAAGATTGATAAACTAAGTAGTACTATATTTTATTCAGCTACCTCAACAAGTATTTATGAATCTTTTAGGTGGTACTAAGTGGCTACACAAAGTAAGATCTTGTAATGATGATGCCTGTTGTGTTAAACGACTGAGATTATGTGGTGCCATACTGGTCGGGAAAACAAATATGCATGAGCTTGGGGCTGGAACGAGCGGAATAAATCCTCATTATGGGTATGAAAGTTATTTCATTTGTCTATGGAAAATATAGTTTGTGTGCGTATATGCCAATCAGCAGCCAATTATCTTTAAAACCATAGTTTTTTCATCACTTCTGAGTTATTACAAATTAAATTCACTTATTGCGTAAAACAGACACTGGACTACAAAACAAATGCTAAATTTATAATCCCATTTTAGGACAACACGAAATCCACATGACACTAGAAGAATTGCTGGAGGTTCTTCTAGTGGGTCTGCTGCTGTTGTATGTGCAGGACTATGCCCTGCTGCACTCGGAGTTGATGGAGGAGGTAAATAACTCTTTTCTTTATCAATAAGCTTTTTTAATTATAATTTTAATCAAATAGGAAAAGGGATGCTACTATCTTGTCCATAACAGCAAACATTGTTGTTCTCATCTGTTGTCTAATTTCATTAACTAGAAAAATATACAAATAAATATTGTATGATCTTCATATATTGAGCTTACAATTACCTTTAGGACATACTCAAAATTTTATTCTTCTTACTTGCGCAATATTTTGTGACCGGGCACTTAGGATCTGTACGGATGCCTGCTGCTCTCTGTGGTGTTGTTGGTCTGAAGCCAACATTTAGCCGTGTGCCTCACTATGGGTATTATTTGTAATCAGTCATTATTCATCAATATTATTTCCTGATTTAACAGTCATTGCTAATTTTTAATTGCATTGCCTATGCAGTGTTCTTCCTCTGAACTGGACAGTTGGGATGGTTGGGATACTTGCTGGTACAGTTGAAGATGCACTTATCGTGTAAATGATCTTGATTCATTGATCCTTTTTCAGAGTTATTCTCCCAAACATTCTGAATTATTAAGAATATAATTTCATTTAATTATGATCAATTTACAGCTATGCAGCTATCAGTGGTCCATTATCCAATCATCGTTCCTCCTTAATGGTATGTTATTCTATAGGATGTCTTGTCTAAACATACATTTACTTTGTGCTTTTGTGGATATTTTCAGGAAATTTATGCACGTCGACCGACTAAATTTATACCTTTTTTTTTGGTATTCTTCCTTTCATTTGGAGTTTTACAGCCCAGAGTACTTTTTCCGATGCTCAAGTCGCCAAACTATATGACTAATATTAAACTGGCAAAATATGGAGAGGTACATGTAAATAAATTTTGTTTCCGGCTTAAAAGATGATACAGTTCAAGTACAGACTCATCTTTAAAATCTCTTCCTTATCATTGAATTTATACTTATAAGTGATTTATTTGGTGATCAGTGGTTTAATGATTGTACTGATGAAATCAGAGTTTGTTGTTCTAATGCTTTGGCCAAATTATACGACCAATACGGATGGAAGGTATTGTTCTTTACTTTGGAATCCAAAATTAAATTGCATTAAAATGGTAGCTTTTATACTTACTAAAGTTTTCTTGTATGTTATTAGACTATAGAAGTTACCATACCAGAGATAGAGGTGATGCGCCTAGCACACTACGTGACAATTGGCTCTGAATGTACTGCTTCCATTGCTTGCCATCTGGAAAAGCTGTATGTAGTTTCAACCAGAGATATGCATGCTGCTATTTACAACTCTTTCTTCTTCTTCTTCTTCTTTAAATTAAAACAATGAACTAAAAGTTTATGTTGATAACATGGCCTTGATCTTGATCAGGGACAAAAAAGAGTTGGGGTGGGATGCTAGGGTAGCACTCGCTGTTTATGGTTCTTTCAGCAGCAGAGAGTACTTAAATGCCCAGAGAATTCGGTAAATCAAAATATTTATGTTAAACTTACTCTAGTTATATTTATAGTTGTTTGATACTATATTATGTAAAATGAAAAAGTTCCTAATAATGATCAAATTGTTATCATGAATATGAAAAACTGTAGCCCCTCAAAGGGAAAACTTATTCCTAGGACGGTACCATTGCCTATTCTCTCACAAAATCACCACGGGTCCTATCATATAAGTGTGGGCCCCATGCGAGGCCCACAACGGCCCCTGCACTTATATGTGGGCCTCGCATGGGACCCATGGTGGTTTTGTGAGAGAGTATGCAATAGTACCGTCCTAGGATATAGATACCCTAAAAAGATCTGGTAATGACCTTAACTTGTGTGATTCTTGATTTTTTACTTCTATATATCAACTTTAGAATCACATATATAATTGAGATGGACAAAATGGTAGGATAAGGATCTGCATATACCGTAATCACAGGATATACACATTCTACATAAGATATGCTTGTATTTCATTGATTGTTTGAAGGTTTTACCAGAAAATAAATGTAGTTTGAGATATAGATATTATATAATGGAGCAAGCTCGGAAAAACTTGGAAATTTTGTGATACTTTTATTGTATTGCTATTCCCAGGAATCGGCAGCTGCAATTTCACAAGAAGATATTTGCTGAGGCAGATGTAATTGTCACCCCAACAACAGGGTATGTAAGGATTTTTTATATGGTTAAATTTCTTATCCTCTAACATGATTCAAAAAAACATGCTAAACCTTTCTCTACTTCAAACTTTTTGGGAGAAAATGACTTGTTTTCCTTTCTAAGATCAGAAATTTGTTAATGCAACTTGCAGTGTAACTGCGTATCCAATCCAAGAGGATGCCTTGAAAACTGGAGAACTTGATTATATAAATGGAGGTACGAAGCTAGTTCGTATGTTTTATGTGGTTACTTGCAATATGTTCCTTTCATTTTCATCGTTCTATAATAAAAACAAATCAGTAAATAATATTGTATCAGACTCAAAATCACATTTCAATTTTCACCATTTCAGCTGCGCTAGTTCGATACCAGATAGCAGGGAACTTTTTAGGATTGCCTGCAATCACTATTCCAGTATGCACTTAATCCTTTTCTACATAGTTAAAAGTCATTACCTTTTGCATTTCCAAGGATTTCAGAATTTCATCTTTCCAAATAAATCATAATTTGAATATTATTTCTTCATTAGGTTGGTTATGATACATCTGGATTGCCGATAGGTCTCCAATTTATCGGAAAGCCTTGGTCAGAGTCTATGTTGATCCACATATCATATGCAATGCAAGTAAGTTTCATTTTAACAGATTATCATATCATTTTTTCATTGCAAAAAGGTAATAAAGTTATGGCAACGTCTGGATCCTGAATTTTGTCCTTAGAAAGTATATTTTTTTGCCTTTTTGTCCAAACTTCATCTTAATGTGATTTGAATTGGAAGTTGCTCTAAATTTGGAATAAACGGGCCAAAACTCGAATAAAAAATCAAGGACATCTTGAAATCCCACAAATATCATAATGAGAGCAAATGTTTTGTAGTCGAGATTTTTTTTAAAGGGGTGTAGGTGTTAGAAATTCAAGTGGAGAAACACTTGAATATAAGACTCTATTTATAGACAATGCAACCAATTAAGAGAACTCTAAGCAAAAAAAAGTATTCACAACTTTGCTTATTATCTACACCACCTTAAAAGCACACTCGAGTTTTACTTACACATATAAATTGATGACTTCACACACTACTTTGGAGTACTTTTCACTCTATACAAAATGCTTACCACACTTCTCCTATTTATACTAGTTGGTTAGATTAGTCTCTAACCATCTACAACATTCTACCAATTAGTTGAAGCTTCCAAGAGAAGCTTGTCTAAGGAATATTCTAGAACTTGTATTATAGGGTAAATTTATCTATTTCTTGAAGCCTCTCGAGATTGATTGTTAGGCTCAAATTTTCTTCGTTACTCTTGAAGCTTCTAAAGAGTTGTTGATTCTCAACAGTAGGTTCCAAGCAGGACCGTCATTTTTTTGCCTCTACTTTCTAATTTTCTCTTGTCCTCGACGGAAATTATGCATGATTTGGAATTTTGTGATTCTCATACTCACTTGGGTTTGAGTTGGATTTCAGGAATTATGCATCTCAAAGTACAAAAAAACCAGAAGTTTATCACGATATGCTCTCCAAGGAATAAGCGAAATGAATCCAACATAGACGGGATTGTCATTGTTGGGGTTTTTAACAGTTGCATTCTTGATACAAATGCTTCCAAGAAATGGCCAATGCTATTGTTCTTCTGAATGAAAATGATCAAACAGAAGTGAAAGACACTTAGCTTGCAGCATTGGGTAGGAAGAGATTTGTCATTTTCAGGTCGATTTGTATTAACCGAGCAAGCTGTTTAGATTTTCATCTTATATATGTTAGCTGCTCTAATATGTGAAAATCATGGACACTTTTTATCATTTAATGGCCTCTTAAAAATGGATACTATACAGTATTTTCCCCACCCGAGTTTGTTCTAGTATGGTGACAGTTTTAACAAAACACAATGGAATGGATAGAAGTTAGGGAGAATTTGTTTGACGGAAAAAGATAATGAGTGAATGACTCTAATTGGAAGATAATAATAAAATTAAGGACCTTGCTAGGCTACTAGAATTATTGGCTAAAAGATTGACTAAAATAGTTTTTCGGACCTTTTTGCCTTTATAGTTGGGTGAATCCCTTATACCAGCAGGGGGTAAGATAGTCATTTAACACTCTCAATTTGGGAATTTAGGGTTTCTATCCCCAAAATTCTAGGAGTAAATCATTTTCCTAAAATTAATGGAAATGCAACTTTGCAACCTTAATAGAAGTTTTTTTTCTAAAAGAAAAAGAAGAATGTTATTTCCTTTTATATAAAAAAAAAAAAAAAAGGAAAACGAATTCTTATCCAAGATAAAAATGGGGAATGACCTTAGAATGACCATGAATTTGCATAATGGTCTACACATGGCACGTTATTTTGGGGAGAATTTGTTTAGCCAGGACGAAATCCGTCCTGATCCAAGACAGATTCCACAAATTCGTCCTGAGCTGACGTGTACCAATTGATTACACGTCGATCCACGTCACCCTATGATAAATTTCCCAAATTCGTCCTCCTCATACCCTAAAGTTTTCCAGCAGCAACCTTCCTCCCTCATTTCGTACTGCAGCAAAAAAAATACCAAAACTGCCCTTTTTTCCCCCTTCTTCCCCTTGAGCAATTTCCTACCCTTCGGTTCCCACCCACTGGAACTCCTCCTCTCCATTTTAAGGTATTGTCCTTAATTTGATTTTTATTTTTTTTTCATTTTTTTTGAATTTGTTTTGGATATCTTGTTGTTTTTTCCTATATTTTTTTATGTTTATTAATTATTCTTTTTTGTGAATATTATTTCTGATATTTTTGTTTATGTTTTTTATTTTATTTTATAATTTATGTAATTATTTTTGGAAATTATGATTTTCTGTAATTTTTTGGATATTGTAATTTCTGTAAATTTGTTGTTTGGATATTATGAAATTTATGTGATTTTTTGGATAAAATTACATTGGATATTGTAATTTTTGGATATAGTGATGTATTTTGGATAATATAATTTTAGATATTATAATTTTCTGATATTGTAATTTTTGTTTTTTTGGATTTGTTGCTGTTTTTATGTATAGATGTCTGATTTGCCTACTACACCTGCTTTTGTCCATCCTGGACCTTTAGATTCTACAAACAACGGGAACACAAATCTCTAGCTATATGGAAAGATATAGATAAAGAGAAGTTAGATAAACCATTAGCATTTATTTGTAGTGAAGTGATAGCCACTTTTGGGCGGCCTACGAGAGAGGGACTAATCAAGATTTGATTAATATCATAGATAGAGAAGGTTTCGGGGGTTTATGTCGCATACGTTACATTAAATTAGATCATCATGCCTAGTGACTGCCCTAATTGAGTGATGGTTCCCCGTGACCCACACTTTTCACTTGCTTTGCGGGAAGGCGACCATCACTTTGAAGGATGTTGGCGTCCTTCTTGGACTACGCGTTCATGGTGATGCAATTACTTTAAACGAGAGCGTGAATTACCAAAAGTCATGTTGGATTTGTATTATTAATGATTTGCTGGGGTTTCAACCAAGTGAGGATTCATTTTAGGGAAATGTGAAGGGATTCATGGGTAGAAACTCGTTCTAAACACTCATGAGTCCTCCCCTAAAAGATCCGCTCATATAAAAATGAATCGAAAAATACAAGAAAATACTTACGTTTCTTGGTTCAAGAATTTGTTTCTTGAGTGAAAAGGTTCTGTCTTTGGCTCTCGGCTGTAACCACCTTGAGTCCTCCCCTGCGGAATTACTCCCTACCGGTATCCACGCGATGAAACGATCAGCGAGTGCTAGCTCTTCTGATTTTCTAAGTTTCGGGAATATAGAGAGAAAGGGAGACAGAGAACAAGAAATCTGATTTCTTGGTATTTCGGTATTTTGTGCGGCTCAAGCACGAGACTCTAGGTTTCGGCCAAGAGAAGTTTATATAGGGTGTGAGAGTTTGTTCCAATAACAACTCCCACGTCCTATCCACTTCTTATGGTAGTGGGAGTCTTAAACTCCCACGTCCCCTAGACTTCTGCTGGCAGTGGGAGTCTTTATCGGATAACAACTCCTACATAATCCCAGCTATACCGAAAATTCCCCCCTTATCTCTAATTCGAATAATAACGTCTTATTATCCTCGGGAAATTGAATGCGGACATGAAGCTCGTTAGCTCGTCTATGCGTGTGACCACAGTAGGGTTCATATCACAATGGCAATGAAAACACACTTAGTAGTAGTGCATATTCATAAATCACAAACGGTCCCTAGCAGGACAGTGTGACTACCCAAAAGTGAATGAATTTACGGTGGAACCTAATATCAATCCACTATTTAATCTCTTTGTCTCGCGATATCCTAATTAAGCATAAGGCATGATAGTCGTCACCCTTATAAGGCTTAATTATATTTTTGCCCGATATCCAGGCAGACTGTTCCATCAAACAATATTTAATAACCACTTTATTAAATACGTTTGAGCACGGCCATGCATTTAAATAGTCTTTCCCTATCGAGGGGCCCATGGATATCTCTCTCTAATAAGAGAGGGACAAAATCCTTACAATGCCTCTCACATTCAAGTCATGATAGGACACTACATCCGATCATCAGTCGTATTGATTACTCGATTAAAAGCAACATACGACTGAGTCAAAACGTGACTCCATTCATGCTAGAATCAATGGAGACATAAGGTCTAAGGATTCTAAAATAGTATTGAGGAAGTAATACTTATGACTAAGGACCATGAAGTATTACTTCTCTAACGGATCACGTCCAATGCAATGTATCCCTATATATTGCATCTATGATATGATTTGTATCCATTACATATGATCATCAATCAGACATCATACTAGTTTTATTTCATTGTAAAGTAGATTACATAAAACTAGGGATGACTAGAATAGTAATTACATAAGCAAATGAGTTTTACTATCAAATCACACATTTGATGTTCTTAAGGAAAATTAACTATTCAGATGAAATGCTCAAAAAGATATAAAATGTACAAAAAATTCTAACAGTCCTAGGGCACTACTAACAATCTCCCACTTTCCTTGGTCCAATCATACATGATCCTCAATCCCATTGACATAGTATGACTCGCATGTTTAGGATGCGGGAGTGGCTTGGTCAATGGATCTGCAATGTTGTCGTCCCCTGTATGAACTTTGCAAATACTAACGCCTCCTCTGTCAATGATCTCTCTAATCAAATGGAAACGCCTGAGAATGTGTTTGGATCGTTGGTGAGATCTAGGTTCCTTTAGCTTGTGAAATGGCACCAGTACTATCACAATAGAGGTCCACTGGGTTCACAATGCTAGGGACGACACCTAATTCATCAACAAATTTCCTGATCCAAACAGACTTCTTTAGCTGCTCGGAGGCGACCAAATACTCGGCTTTCCGTCGTAGAGTCGGGCCACGGTCTCTTGCTTTGAGCTCTTCCCCTGCTCGCAACACCTCCATTCAAACAAAACAAAACACAACCAGATTGCGATCTATAATCGTCTCACGTCAGATCTTTGGAAGCTTGCGTCTGTGTAACCATTTACAACCGGACTTCCTTTTCCGACCTCCAGTAAACTAAGAACATATCTTTAGTCCTTCTCAAGTACTTAAGAATGCTCTTGACTGCAGATCCCAATGTGACTCTCCGAGTCGATTGATATCTCGCTAGTCATACTTAAAGCGAAAGAGACATCCGGGCGAGTGCATATCATGGCGTACATAATAGACTCAATGGTTGAAGCATATGGGATCTTACTCATGCACTCTTGGTCCTCTTTTGTGGAAGGTCCTTGAGTTCTGCTGAGTTTAATGCCATGTGACATGGGCAAGAATCCCTTTTTGGAGTCTTGCAAACTGAACCGTTTCAGTACCTTGTCAATGTATCCACTCTGGCTTAGGCCAATTATTTTGTTTGATCTATCTCTATAGATTCTTATACCCAAAATATATGTAGCCTCGCCTAAGTCTTTCATGGAAAAGCATTTTCTCAACCAAGCTTTTACGCTTGGTAATGTGGGGATGTCATCCACATAAAGCACAAGGAACACTACTGCATTATTAGTTACTTTCTTATAAACACAAGGCTCGTCTTCATTTTTGATGAAAACGAATTCTTTAATACGTTCATCAAAGTGACGATTCCAGCTTCGAAATGCTTGCTTCAATCCATAAATGGACCTTTGAAGCTTACACACTGTGCTAGGATTTGTTGGATCAACAAACCCCTCAGGTTGTGTCATATACACATCCTCGAGAAGGTTTCCATTAAGAAACGCAGTCTTAACGTCCATTTGCCACATCTCATAGTCATAATATGCGGCTTTGCAGGTAAAATCCTAATAGACTTTAACATAACGACAGGAAAAAAGTTTCGTCATAGTCAATACCATGAACTTGTCTACAACCTTTAACTACTAGTCGAGATTTAAAAGTGTGTACATTACCATCCATGTCGGTTTTCGTTTTGAAACACCATTTGTTATCAATGACCTTACACTCTTCGGGTAGGGTCAACCAAAGTCCACACTTGGTTATCGTATATGGATTGTATCTCAGACTTCAAAGCTTTTAGCCACTTATCTGACTCAGAACTACGAATTGCCTCTTTATAGGTAGTGGGTTCATCTTGATCAATCAGTTCAACCTGATGATCATCAGTCACGAGAAATCCATATCTCTCAGGCTGTTGATGTACCCGACTCGACCTCCTTAGGCCTTGTGTCAAAGATTGAAACTCAGTATCTGCACGTGAGCTTGCTTGAACTTCCAAAGTTGGTTTAGATGTTGTTTGGGGATCTTGAATTTCCTCAAGATGGATCTTACTCCAGCTATCCTCTTTGGAAATAATTTCCTTTTCAAGGAATAAACCATTTCGAGCAACAAACACTTTGTTCTCTGGTGGAAGATAGAAGTAATATCCTTTAGTTTCTTTAGGATATCCCACAAACAAACACTTGTCAGATTTAAGGGCGAATTTATCAGATAATTTTACGTACGTCTCCCATCCCCAAATTTTGAGAAATGACAAACTAGGTCGTTTCCCAGCCCAAATCTCATATGGAGTTTTCTGAACCGCTTTAGAAGGAACTCTATTGAATATAAATGCAGCAGTTTCGAGGGCGTAGCTCCAAAAGGAAATGGGAAGACTTGTTTGACTCATCATAGATCGAACCATATCTAGTAAAGTGCGATTCCTCCGTTTCGATACACTATTCCATTGTGGTGTGCCAGGAGGAGTTAATTGTGAAACAATTCCACAACCTCTAAGATGTTCGTCAAACTCTTGGTTAAGATATTCGCCACCTCGATCCTGATCGACGTATCTTAATACTTTCACTAAGTTGATTTTGTACTTCATTTTGAAATTCTTTGAATCTTCCAAAAGATTCTGATTTATGTTTCATTAGATAGACGTAGCCGTATCTGCTGAAATCATTTGTGAATGTGATGAAGTACTGAAACCCTCCTCTAGCACTTGTGTTTATTGGTCCACAAACATCTGTATGTATGAGGCCCAACAAATCAGAAGCTCTCTCACTTTGTCCAGTAAAGGGAGCTTTAGTCATTTTGCCTAACAAGCAAGAATCACATGTCTCATAAGGCCACTTGGCAAAACTAAATTAAATGTCCCGGTAGCTACAGCAACAACTCTTGCTCCGTTCGCTACTCTCAGGTCCACTTCTCCTTTTGCCAGTGATCTACTTCTTTTGAACCCCTGCACATTTGCACAAATGTGAGATCCACAATCGGTATCTAATACCCATGAAGTAAGAGCAGACATGTTAATTTCAATAACATAAATACCTTGAGAGAGAGTCAAGCATGAGACTTTAGGTTTCGGCCAAGAGAAGTTTATATAGGGTGTGAGAGTTTGTTACAAGAACAACTCCCACGTCCTATCCACTTCTTCTGGTACTCGCTGTAAACACTCATGAGTCCTCCCCTGAAGGATCCGCTCATACAAAATGAATCGAAAAATACAAAGAAAAACTTACATTTCTTGGTTCAAAAATCAGATTCTTGAATGGAAAAGTTCTGTCTTTGGCTCTCGCAAACGAATCACCTTGAGTCCTCCTTTGCGGAATTACTCCCTACCGGTATCCACGCGACGAAACGATCAGCGAGTGCTAGCTCTTTCCGATTTTTTCCGAGTTTCGGGAATATAGAGAGAAAGGGAGGCGAGAGAACAAGAAATCCGATTTCTTGGTATTTCGGGTTTTTTGTGCGGCTCAAGCATTACTTTCTAGGTTTCGGCCAAGAGAAGTTTATATAGGGTGTGAGAGTTTGTTCCAAGAACAACTCCCACGTCCCTATCCACTTCTTCCGGGCGGTTGGAGTCTTAAACTCCCACGTCCCCTAGACTTCGCTGGCAGCTGGGAGTCTTTATCGGATAACAACTCCCACATACTCCCAGCCTATACCAAAAATGCCTCTTATCTCTAATTAGAATAATAACGTCTTATTATCCTCAGAAAAATAAATGTCCTATACAATGAACCTAGACACATTCTAGATCCATTGAATCTGGACATGAAGCTCGTTAGCTCGTCTATGCGTGTGACCCTGTAGGTTCATATCACAATGGGAATGAAAACATACTTAGTAGTAGTGTGTGTTCATAAATCACAAGCGGTCCCTAGCAGGACATTGTGACTACCCAAAGTGAATGAATTTACGGCGGAACCTAATATCAATCCACTATTTAATCCCTTTGTCTCGCGATATCCTAATTAAGCATAAGGCATGGTAGTCGTCACCCTTCTAAGGCTTAATTATATTTTTTCTCGATCTCAAGGTAGACTGTTTCATCAAACAATATTTAATAACCACTTTATTAAATACGTTTGAGCACGGCCATGCATTTAAATAGTCTTTCCCTATCGAGGGGCCCATGGATATCTATATCTAATAAGAGTGGGTCAAATTTCTTACAATGCCTCTCACATTCATGCCATGATAGGACACTACATCCGATCATCAGTCGTATTGATTACTCGATTAAAAGCAACGTACGACTGAGTCAAAATGTGGCTCCATTCCTTCTAGAATCAATGGAGACATAAGGTCTAAGGATTCTAAAATAGTATTGAGGAAGTAATACTTATGACTAAGGACCATGAAGTATTACTTTTCTAACGGATCACGTCCAATACAATCTATCCCTAAATATTGCATCTATGATATGATTTGTATCCATTACATATGATCATCAATCAGACATCATACTAGTTTTATTTCATTGTAAAGTAGATTACATAAAACTAGGGACGACTAGAATAGTAATTACATAAGCAAATGAGTTTTACTATCAAATCACGCATTTGATGTTCATAAGCAAAATTAACTATTCAGATGAAATGCTAAAAAATATATAAAACGTACAACATATGTCAATAGTCCTAGGGCACTAATAACAATCTCCCACTTGCCCTAGGTCCAATCATACATGATCCTCAATCCCATTAACCTAGTATGACTCTCATTTTTAGGCTGCGAGATTGGCTTGGTCAATGGATCGGCAATGTTGTCGTCTGTATGAACTTTGCAAATACTAACGTCTCCTCTGTCAATGATCTCTCTAATCAGATGGAAACGCCTGAGAATGTGTTTGGATCGTTGGTGAGATCTAGGTTCCTTAGCTTGTCAAATGACACCAGTACTATCACAATAGAGGTCCACTGGGTTCACAATGCTAGGGACGACACCTAATTCATCAACAAATTTCCTGATCAAGAAGCTGCTTCAGAGGCAGCTAGATACTCAGCTTTTGTTGTAGTGTCGGCCACGGTTTCCTGCTTTGAGCTCTTCCAGCTCACAACATCTCAATTCAAACAAAACACAAAACCAGATTGCGATCTAAAGTCATCTACGTCGGTCTGGAAGCTTGCGTCGGTGTAACCATTTACAATCAGGCTTCCTTCCTGACCTCCGTAAATTAAGAACATATTTTTAGTCCTTCTCAAACCGAGTGCATATCATGGCGTATAATTGACCCAATGGCTGAAGCATATGGGATCATACCCATGCACTCTTGGTCTTCCTTTGTGGAAGGTCCTTGAGTTCTGCTAAGTTTAATGCCATGTGACATGGGCAAGAATACCTTTTTGGAGTCTTGCAAACCGAATCATGCTTTGATGACCTTGTCAATGTATCCACTCTGGCTTAGGACAATCATTTTGTTAGATCTATCTCTATATATTCTTATACCCAAAATGTATGTAGACTCGCCTATGTCTTTCATGTAAAAGCACTTCCCCAACCAAGCTTTTACGCTTTGTAATGTGAGGATGTCATTTCCAATCAGTAAGATGTCATCCACATAAAGCACAAGGAACACTACTGCATTACTAGTTACTTTCTTATAAACACAAGGCTCGTCTTCGTTTTTGATGAAACCGAATTCTTTAATACGTTCATCAAAGCAACGATTCCAGCTTCGAGATGCTTGCTTCAATCCATAAATGGACCTTTGAAGCTTACACACTTTGTTAGGATTTGTTGGATCAACAAACCCCTCAGGTTGTGTCATATACACATCCTCGAGAAGGTTTCCATTAAGAAACGCAGTCTTAACATCCATTTGACATATCTTATAGTCATAATATGCAGCTATGGCAAGTAAAATCCTAATAGACTTTATCATAATGACAGGAGAAAAGGTTTCGTCATAGTCAATAACATGAACTTGTCTATAACCTTTAACTACTAGTCGATATTTAAAAGTGCGTACATTACCATCCATGTCGGTTTTCTTTTTGAAACACCATTTGTTATCAATGACCGTACACCCTTCGGGTGGGTCATCCAAAGTCCACACTTGGTTATCGTACATGGATTGCATCTCAGACTTCATAGCTTCTAGCCTCAAATCTAACTCAGAACTACGAATTGCCTCTTTGTATGTAGTGGGTTCATCTTGATCAATCAGTTCAATATGATGATCATCGACCACGAGAAATCCATATCTCTCGAGCCGTTGATGTACCCGACTTGACCTCCTCGGGCTTTGTGTCAAAGATTGAAGCCCAGTATCAGCACGTGAGCTTGCTTGAAGTTCCAAAGTTGGTTCAGATGTTGTTTGGGGATCTTGAATTTCCTCAAGATGGATCTTACTCCCACTATCCTCTTTGGAAATAAATTCCCTTTCAAGGAATAAACCATTTCGAGTAACAAACACTTTGTTCTCTGGTGGAAGATAGAAGTAATATCCTTTAGTTTCTTTAGGATATCCCACAAACAAACACTTGTCAAATTTAGGGGCGAGTTTATCAGATAATAAGCGTTTTACATACGTCTCGCATCCCCAAATTTTGAGAAAGGACAAACTAGGTTGTTTCCCAGTCCATATCTCATATGGAGTTTTCTAAACTGCTTTAGAAGGAACTCTATTTAATATAAATACAACAGTTTCTAGGGCGTAGCCCCAAAAGGAATTTGGAAGATTGGTCTGACTCATCATAGATCGAACCATATCTAATAAGATGCGATTCCTCCGTTCTGACACGCCATTCCATTGTGGTGTGCCAGGAGGAGTTAATTGTGAAACAATTCCACAACCCCTAAGATGTTCGTCAAATTCTTGGTTAAGGTATTCGCCACCTCGATCTGATCGAAGTATCTTAAAACTTTTACCAAGTTGATTTTGTACTTCATTTTGAAATTCTTTGAATCTTCCAAATGATTCTGATTTATGTTTCATTAGATAGACGTAGCCATATCTCATCGAAATCATCCGTGAATGTGATGAAAGTATCGAAACCCTCCTCTAGCACTTGTGTTTATTGGTCCACAAACATCCGTATGTATGAGGCCCAACAAATCGGAAGCTCTCTCACTTTGTCCAGTAAAGGGAGCTTTAGTCATTTTGCCCAATAAGCAAGAATCACATGTCTCATAAGACTCTAAGTCAAATGATGTTAAAATTCCATCTTTATGGAGTTTTGATATGTGTTTCTCGTTGATGTGGCCCAAACGACAATGCCAAAAGTAGGGTTTGTTTAAGTCATTTGATTTAAACCTCTTTGTATTAATATTATAAATGGGTCTTTTAATGGATTCATCAAGGTTAAGAATATAAAGCCCATTCATCAAGGATGCATCTCCATTGAAGATACGATCTTTTTGATGGTGCAATTTTTATTCATAATATTAATTTCAAAACCATCAATATCCAAACAAGAAACTGAAATAATTTTCCTACTCAAAGTTGGAACATAAAGACAATTATTCAGTTCTATTATAAAGCCACTTGGCAAAACTAAATTAAATGTCCCTGTAGCTATAGCAACAACTCTTGCTCCGTTTGCTACTCTCGAGTCCACTTCTCCTCTTTGCGGTGATCTACTCCTTTGAACCCCCCCGCACATTTGCACAAATGTGAGATCCACAACCGGTATCCAAAGTACCCACGAAGTAGGAGCGAGACATGTTAATTTCAATAACATAAATACACGGAGAGACAGTCAAACCGGCTTTCTCCCTTTTTCTTTTCTTCCAAGTAGAGTTTGCGCTTTCGTTTCCAATGGCCTCGGTTCGCCACAATGGAAGCAAACCCCTTCCTTTGGTGCTTTGGCTTTGGGCTTAGGCTTGGCTTGTCATTGCCTTTGCCTTTGCCTTTCTTGGCCATGGGCTTTCCCTTTCCTTTCTTCTTGAAATTTCCTATTTGAACCATTAAGACTTCAGGGGTCTTCTTAATGTTCACTTCAGCCTACTTGAGCATCTCGTGTATTTCATGTATGGTCTTCTCCATGGCATGCATGTTCAAGTTCATAACAAATTGGTCATACTTCGGTGGGAGTGAGCCCAAGATCATATCTGTGGCCATGTCATGACCTATGGGAGCCCCAAGTTTCTCAAGTTGATCAAGATAGCCCTTCATCTTAAGAATATGTGCACTTACAGAGGTGCCGGGTCCATCTTGCAACTGCTCAACGCCTTAGTGGTAAGGAACCTTTCATGACGGGCTTGCTCTTGGAACATTTCCTTGAGCTGGCCCATCATCTGGAAAGCCTCAACCCCTTCAAACTGTTTTTGAAGTTCAGTGCTCATTGTGACTAACATGAGATAAGTCACATCGTTAGAGTCATCAAAATGCTTCTTCCAAGCATCTCTTTCAGCTCTAGGGGCGTTGTTTGCAGGCTGTTCAGGAATGTCCGTATCAAGAACGTATAGCTTTCTTTCCTGCTTATGGACAATCCTTAAGTTGCGGGCCCAATCAAGGAAATTGGTCCCGCTCAGTTTTTCCTTCTCAAGGACGGATCGCAATGAATTGTGTGAAGTGTTGGTTGCCATTATCTACATTAAATTATTTGCAAAGTTATTAGTTTTTGATCAAAAACCTTTCCACAATTTCAACACTTGATAAATGGTGGAAAATAACATTTTACGATAGTTATAAGTTAGCTTTGGCTTATTCCCATAATTAAAGTAAAATCAACCTATGAGAATGACATCTATATGTCCCGGCTATTTCTCATTTTATGCCCTAGGCTCAAAACTATTTTGGTAGCCTAGTTAAGTCGAACCATGTCTAAGCATATGGAAATCACTATTTCCCATCTCCTTTTGCTTAGATAACCACTTATCTGTTGCTTTGGCAAGCAAACAAAATGATGATCCAAGCTCAAGGAGTGCTTAGGATATGGTAGGCATTTAAGACTTAATTAAAACGATTTATGTGACGTATAATAAATTAAGCTCCATAAGACATAGAATAAAAGCATCTCATACAATATATAAAGCATAAAAGTAAACGTGAGATAGCGTGGCCTAATCCTATGATGACTCCCATGAGCCTTGTGGGAGCCAAGGGTCAATCTAAATCAATATCCATCTCATGGATAAAGTCTTCGATCCAGCGTCCTCCATTCTTGTTACATAATTGCATGGGCATACCCAGCCTTCGATGTAAAGCAGTAAAACTATTCTAATAAAGCAATTACAATTTTACATCATAGGAAAAAATGACTCGCAGGTCGTATTATAAAATTACAACCCAATTAAATGTAAAACAAGATGAGGTATAGTAGGCCATGCTATTCACCATGCTAAAACTCACATAAAGCATAATGAAATAAAAATGAGTACATATACAAAGTCTTAGGTCAGCGAAATGACAAGCGTCACATAACGGTGGTCCCGCTAGGCGGTTAGCGAGTGGGGGGTCAAGGGGCGGTTTATGCATATAATCGAGTTTAAAAAAGCAGATTCATAAACAGTTTATGCATATAATCGATTAAAAAACAGATTAACCGAATCAATACAATTGCAATTGATGCATAATTAATCGAATTAATAACATATGATAGCGAGTTCATGCAATATTAATCGAATTAATAACATACATATGCAGTTTATGCATATCGGGAATATACATAAACATATAAACATGATTAGCAGAAATCGGTTTATGCATATACCACATATATTGAACAAAAGATACAATCTTTTTCTGTTTTCACACATACACATACCAAATCGAAATTGATAGTGTTATGATGTGATTAACAATATCGAATTCGAATTGTATGAGCAAGGCTCGATACCACTAAAGGGATTCATGGGCGAAACTCGTTCTAATCACCCATGAGTCCTCCCTGAAGGATCCGCTCTTACAAAAAGCGAATCGAAAAATACAAGACAATACTTACGTTTCTTGGTTCAAGAATTTGTTTCTTGAGTGAAAATGTTCCGTCTTTGGCTCTCAGTCGCAACCACCTTGAGTCCTCCTCGCGGAATTACTCCATACCGGTATCCACGCTGACGAAACGATCAGCGAAAGTGCTACATCTTCCGATTGTTCTAAGTTTTGGGAATATAGAGAGAAAGGGAGGCAGAGAACAAGAAATCCAATTTCTTGGTATATCGGTATTTTGTGCGGCTCAAGCATTAGTTTCTAGGTTTCGGCCAAGAGAAGTTTATATAGGGTGTGAGAGTTTGTTCCAAGAACAACTCCCACGTCCTATCCACTTCTTCACAGCGGTGGAGTCTTAAACTCCCACGTCCCTGAGACTCTGGCAGCGTGGGAGTCTTTATCGGATAACAACTCCCACATAATCCCAGCTATACTGAAAATGCCCCCATTATCTCTAATTCGAAAAATAACGTCTTATTATCCTCAGAAAAATAAATGTCCTATACAATGAACCTAGACACATTCTAGATCCATTAAATCTGGACATGAAGCTCGTTAGCTCGTCTATGTGTGTGACCCTGTAGGTTCATATCACAATGGCAATGAAAACACACTTAGTAGTAGTGTGTGCTCATAAATCACAAGCGGTCCCTAGCAGGACATTGTGACTACCCAAAGTGAATGAATTTACGGTGGAACCTAATATCAATCCACTATTTAATCCCTTTGTCTCGCGATATCCTAAATAAGCATAAGGCATGGTAGTCGTCACCCTTATAAGGCTTAATTATATTTATGCTCGATCTCCAGGTAGACTGTTCCATCAAACAATATTTAATAACCACTTTATTAAATACGTTTGAGCACGGCCATGCATTTAAACGAGTCTTTCCCTATCGAGGGGCCCATGTATATCTCTCTCAAATAAGAGAGGGACAAATTCCTTACAATGCTTCTCACATTCAAGCCATGATAGGACACTACATCCGATCATCGGTCGTATTGATTACTCGATTAAAAGCAACGTACGGTCGAAAGTCAAAACGTGGCTCCATTCATGCTAGAATCAATGGAGACATAAGGTCTAAGGATTTTAAAATAGTATTGAGGAAGTAATACTTATGACTAAGGACCATGAAGTATTACTTCTCTAACGGATCACGTCCGATACGATATATCTCAATACATTGCATCCATGATATGATTTGTACTCATTACACATGATTAGTAAAACATAATCATCAATCGGACATCATACTAGTTTTATTTCATTGTAAAGTAGATTACATAAAACTAGGGGACGACTAGAATAGTAGTTACATAAGCAAATCAATTTTACTATCAAATCAAGCATTTTATGTTCATAAGCAAAATTAACTATTCGGATGAAATGTTCAAAAAGATATAAAACGTATAACATATGCCAATGGTCCTAGGGGCACTACTAACAAAATGTCCTTGATCGAGTCGTAGTATTGGCACATATTTTGAAGAAGTTACCTAATGGTGTCGGAGAGGTTGAAGTTCACCAAAGGGCTAGGGCTTTATTGTTAATTCTTGTGGGTACTAGAATGTCCAACGAAAAAATTTCTTACACTCGAGATCACAATTTAGTATACGAAGATGGAGGAATCCCTCGCTTTGCTTGAACCTACGAAAAAACAATTTAAACTTATTGAAAAAGCTTTATTTCGGAACCTTGTCCACCGGATATGTCGCCGCGAAGGATTTGATAGCTCAATTGTCAATGTCCGTCTAATAATTATTCGACAATTTTTATGCCTACCTACGGAATGGTAATGTATGATGCCGTCCAAACGGATTTCAAAATGTAAGGATTACATGTTTGAATAGTGTTTGAACCATTGTAGAGCCAGACAGTAGATTATTCGTTTCCCCGTTTGACCGAAACTACCTTTGTGGCGGGCGGAAGTTTTCAAAAATCATTCCCCACCAGTAGTTGTGGTGAACCATCAACTTTCGAACAAACCAATTTGCCTAATGTGGAGCATTTCACCACCGTCACGCACTTGGCAATGTCAGATCCACCTGCTCCTTATGATGATGATGTAATGGATTCAATGGGTCCAACATCGTACATTGACAATAGGTCAGAATCTGAAGATGACGGTGGCGATGACGATGACAAAGATCATGAAGATGATGACCTTCAAAAGGAGCCAGAAATAGCACAACAAATCCAGTAACTAGAAATTGAGCAACACATCCAAGAGCCAGTATCAACACAACAATCTTCTGGATTTCGAGCATGGGGGTTATCATCTTACGATAATTATACAAACTTAGACTACTTGAATGATATGGGATCTATGGAACATGTGGTTGGCATGACTTTTAGGAACAAACAAATCATTTGGTGGAATTCAGATTACCACATCTTACCCTAAGTATGTAGTTTAAGGACAAAAGGGAGGTTATTTTAGCTGTTAATATATGGCATGATCAGTTACTCTGAGGGAGTGGAAAAGGGACAAGAGCAACATAAAATGGTTCAATGGCCAGTGTTAAAATTCAACCTACGAAGTCCCATGCAATTGTTATATTCGGGTTATTCATAGCAAAGTAGATGGGATGTGGAAGGTTAGCAAACTACAGCTCATCCATTAATACAAAATTGATCAAAAGAAAAACCAATATTCCATCCCGAGTTACATTGCGGTCAAAATTCTACATCTTGTTAGAGATTATCCGGAAATTACAGTCAAATTGATTAAAGCAGAAGCCAAATATAAGCTTTATTTAAGTTGCACCTACCGTGAAGCCTAGTATGCCCGCAAAATTGAAATTGAGACACTTTTTGGAAGCTCCAAAACAACATTCAAAGTACTGCCATGATATATGCGGGCACTCAGAGTTTCAAATTCAGAGATGGTTTTCAAATGGGTCCACTATCTGAAACTCACTTTGGATAGGCCAAATGTCTTCCGTTGCATGTTCTGGACATTCAAACCGTTTGTTGACGCTTTCAAGTGGTGCCGACCTATAATTTCTATGGATGGTACGCATCTAAGGGGGAACTACAAGGGAGTAATTTTGATTGCAAGCACTTTAGATGTTAACAATCATATTTTACCTCTTGTATTTTCCTTGATCGATTCAGATTCAACAAACACGTGATCTTGGTTCTTGAAAAATCTCCGAAATCGTGTCGTTCAAGAGGCTAAAGTTTGCTTGATTAGTGATCGTCATCCAGGGAATCTCGAATGCGGTCACAAACATAGACTGGTTGGCAACCACCTAAAGTTGTTCATCGATTTGGCCTCCGACACTTTAGGTCAAATTTCCATACCCATGTCAAGGATAACGAGATGAAAGATCTATTGTGGATGGCTGCTACAAAGAAAAATAATTTAAAGTGCGATCTTATTCTTGACATTATCAAACACAAGGATATAAATGCATTCATTTGGTTGATGCAATACCCTAAAGATTTGTGGACACTCGCTTATAATGGAGGAATGCGCTACAGATGCATGACCATAAACATATCTGAGGTGCTTAACAGTGTTTTGAGGAAGTCCAGAGCATTGCCTTTTAAAGATCTAGTGGAGACGATATTCGCAAACTTGTATATTACTTCAACCTCCACATAGAAGTTGCAAGGAATCGTAAACAACCTTTCCCAAAGAGAATTTGAGATCAATACCTGGCTTATGAGGGGAAAGCAAATACATTGACTGTGGAAAGGCATGACAGGGCTGAAGGAATCTTCAGAGTTTTGTCGCGACATTGAGGATTTACTAAAGGAGGTAAAAAATATATAGTGAATTTGTCACAGTTTAGTTGTCATTGTTATAAATGGTCCACTTACTCTACGCCTTGATAACATGTCATTGTAAAGAATGATGCATCCATGCATATTCCGACTGTGTATTATTTTAAGTACTACATGAAGACATACCAGTTGATTCTACTTCCAGTACTGGATGAGAGCTTTTGGAGGCCAGCACATTTTGATATGATCCATTACCCATCTAATTTGAAAGGATCTAAACATGGCCGTCCTTAATCTCGAAGATTCAAAATGCCTATGGACACGAAGAACATTGCTCAGCACTGACCAAAAAAATGCGTAAACTTCCAGAAGATTGGTCACAACTGGAAGACTTGCCCTAATAATATGATTGATAATTAAATTTACTTTCTTAGGTGCAATGTCATCTTTAACAATGTCAATTCAAACATTTTATCACTCTATTAAAACTTATCTTTGTTATCAAGATTAGACAAAGTTAATTAGAGGTATAAGCGGGAGTTTTAAAAACAAATTTCATTAAAGAAACCACATTACAAAAAATATAAGGCTTTATAAACGGCAATCGCCAAAATCGTAACAACCAGCTAGCCTACGCCTATAATCAAGGATATCATAAGGTGCTGAATGAAATTCTATACAGTCACCGGAGTTCAATCCCTTTGTCAATAAAATCAATCCACCCCAAAAATAGTAATCATTTTCTTCTTTCCCCACGCGGAGTGACCTTCTATTCCCGTGGAAATCTCGCAAGTGTAGGACCTCAGGTATGCCTAACTCTTGTTCAACACGCCATTTTATGTAGTTACGACATATCCACTATAGACATGAAAAACATTTACAATCCAAAAATTATAATAAGTACTATACAATACTATATTTGTAGAATAACAAACGATACCACTTTACTATTAGGGGTACCTTTCGCCAACTAGTACCCCAAAACCATGGCGAAAAAATGCCCCATCATAGGGGGTATGATCTTTCGCCCTTCAAGTGACCAATCCAAGACCTTACGATGAATTGTCCCATAAAATAAATATCTAGTAGATTGCCCTCAGCGAAGTCACAAAATGAACCGTGATCAGTAGATCGAACATTGTTTTCGACCAAAAATTGTTGTAAACCGCGGTCAAGTATGATGACCCACTGTTCTTGGGTTACGTAAACACACCATTGATTATCAATGATGTCCTTGAGATAGAAAAAAATGTGGTACCTCTAGCCCGGTTTCCTCCAACCACTTTGTGAACCTTGATTGTATACGTTACATAATACAATTTATATAAGAGAAGTGATAACGTATAACAAATAAAAAAAAACACCTTTAACACATAAGATATTATGATTCTTTCGGATGTTTGAGATATGACTGCAATTTTAAAACTGTGTCTAAAATACTCTTCAAGTGATGGATCCATGTCGTTGTTCATTGTGTATATTTAGTTTTGAGAGTAAGGTGGAAGGTTAGATGGAATTTGGTAGTAGAGGAAATTTGAGATGAGTTTTAAAGAAGATTTTAGCTTGTATAAATAGAGGGTAAGAAAATCCCATTGAAATTCGAAAATCTTATCACTTCTACTATTTGGGTCAAAAAATCATATTCGAAATCTTATAAGACGGATTGTATAAATCTGTCTTATCAAAACCGAAAACCTTATTACTTGTACTATTTTGGTACAAATCTAATTCGTGATTGAGGACGGATTCAAACAAATTCGTCCCTCAAAGCCAACAAATTATTGCCAAAACAAATGCACACAACCTATTGATCCGTCCACAATAAGGGTTTGTTAGAGCAAGATTAGGGGTTCTCCCAAATGGATTTGTGAAATCCGTCTTGATTCGGGGACGGATTCGTGAGTTGGCGTGGACAGACATGTTGTATTCATATGGGATAAAATGTTTTGCCAAAAAACACCATGCCATGTGTAGACCATTATGCAAATTCATGGCTAATCTAAGGCCATTCTCGATAAAATGAGAGATGTTTGTTAATATGAGAGAGAGAGAGAGAGAGAGAGAAATGTTGTAAATTTATACTGAATGACTCTTCTTGAAACGATAGAAGCCGTAGAGGCCCATGAAACCCTATGGCCTAACCTCTATAAATAGAGACCTTTGGTTCCCTACTTCTCTGTGATCTCTCTAATCCTCTCCTCCCATTTATCCACTTAAGATTATAACACGTTATCAGCACAATACTTTGTATATGGTACAATTCTCAATTGTATCTGATTCAAATTCTTTAAATCTGTCACAATCTTCTATATCTGATATGATCATCTATTCGGCATGATCATCTAAACATGAGGTTCACACATGAGTATCTTACTAGATCATTCAACTATTTTAACAATTTAATTCTACAAAAGGAGAAATCTGGTATATAACTTTAAAGGTATGATTTTTCAAACTGGTTGGATTCTATTTTTTAATTCATGACAGTAAAACTTTGATGAGTTGGATTACGAGGTTTGATAGGAGACATTCATAGTTTCTTATTCTTCAACCATTCATGAAATTGGAAACGCCATTTTGTCATCTTGTTGTTGATTGAATTTGGGCTTCATGATATCAAGAGAAAATTAGTTATAAGGATTCTTGTAGAAATCCATTTCAATGGGTCCCGAAGACACCATTAATAATGATATTATCTCGGCCATATTTGTATATTTCTTTGAAGGTTGAATATTATTATCGGACCGAAATATTCTTTTTGCGGGAGTTTTAAAGAATGATACTACCACCAAAAAAATGGTAGATTACTCATAGATGATGGTTACAAATTTTAATCTAATCCTACTGACAAAGATTACGACCACCAGTAGATGGTCGTTCTACCAAAGAACTTTCGTAATTACTTATAAATTTTAATCGAATCCTATAGACAAATATACAATAACTATAATATTGTTGCAACAAATTCTACTTATAGGTGTACGACTACTGAAAGATAATTGTATCAAATTCCTATAGACAAATATTATACAACCACCAAAAGATGATTGTATGATAAAACCAATTATTATGATTTAATCTTAACCGCAAGAAGATTGTTATAAAATAAATACAAATTGTTTAAGATTAACTACCTGGAGATGGTTATAATATAAATACTATTAGCACCAGAAGATGGTTAAAGTAAGAATATTATCGTATTTTATTGTATTATCTTATGATATATATGGTATTGTATATGCTTATGTAATGTGACTTAGAGATGTTGTTAACAATAAAACCCATAATGCTATCATTGTGCTAAACTCAAAAAGGAAGGTAGAACACTAGAATATGTTTTACCAAATGCTCGACTTGTGGCTAAAGTATCACAAAACAATGATATGGTTTTTAGAATTCCTCTGTAATGGAAATCATGTGGAGAAAGTTGGTGGTCTAATATAAAAGATACTTCTTCCCTTTCTCACCCCTGAAATTCACTCATGTAGTAGATATAGAGAGAGAGAGAAGATATGTCAAAGTTTATTGATATCATGTTTCCTTGAGACGAAAAAAAAGATGGGGGTATTGATAAAATATATGAGAAACCCAACAAATTATCGTTATGTCATTCTCTCGAAGCAAATGTGACTAAAATTTCATTATCTGTAAGAAAGGCGATTTAATTGTGAACCATTATTGTAGAAGTAATACTCCATACTATTAAATCAGTATGAATGATTATCACTCGAAGATAAGAAAAAAAAATGGTATTTTATTAAGTTTTAATGAACTTTTACTTAATAGCTTTGGAGTTATAATTTCATTTTAGCAATTTTTTAAATTTGTATTTTTTTAGATTACATTTAGTTCTTTAAGAACTATATACTATTAAATCTCCGGAAGAGTTTGCATATTAAAGAGCTCTAGTTGAAGTAATTTATTAATAATTCCGGATGAGTTAGTTCATTAAGAAATATAAAACAATACTTCCTTTATAAAAGTTCTTGAAGAACTATAACCGATCGAATCGGGTAGATGAAAAGCTTCGGGAAGAGCCGAAGGAGTAATATAAGTTTCAATGCTTTCAGTTGAAAGTGAAAATGTCCACAATATAAATAATATTGTACAATTTCAGAAGTTTAAAGTTTTTAACTTTTAGAATTTATTTAGTTCTTGATGAACTGTATGTGGTTAAAAGCTCTAAAAGAGTTTTCATATTTTCGATTCAAAAGAAACATCTAGAGTACAAATAATGTTGCGTAGTTCCAACATGACTTATTAATTAATAACTCCAGAAGAGTTAATTCATTAAGAATTCAAAAGGAGTACTTCTTTTATTAAAAGTTCTCGAAGAACAATAACTGATCGGAAACTCAAGAAGAGTTAATAGACTAAAGCAATATGCATAGACAAAATGACCATGGTAAAAATAATATGAATTGAATTGCATAGAATAAATGACCACTTTAAATCTTGGATTGAATTGCAAATTTAAAAAGAATTCATGTATTTTATTCACAATAATATTATATTCTCGTTGAATAGTTTGGTAGATTGATATTGTTGTCGGATCTTTTTGACATTTAGATGCAACCTAAGAGGGGGGTGAATTGAGTTTTTGTAAAAAAAAATTGATCTTTCTTGCAAATGTGATGAGATGTAAGCTAAAAATGGTATTGAGTTGTAAGCTAATAAAGAAAGATAATGAACACGAGATTTATAGTAGTTCTATTAACTAAGAATTTACGTTCACTGCCTTGAGACTAACTCAATGATTTCAACAACACACTATTAATCTCCCTTTAAAACTCAATGATAGTGCGATGAAACCAATATTACACAAGTGGCTAACTCACTAAGAGTTTTATACAACAATAACTTAACTCATCACTTAGATTCACCCACACAAAGTAGGCCTCTAGCTTACAAGCTCACAAAGAGAAAACTCACAAAGAGCAACCTCACAAAGAGTATAGAGAGAAAAATTTGAACAAAGCTAATCACACTTTATGTGATGGATGATTACAAATTTATA
This sequence comes from Vinca minor, assembly GCA_026122235.1. Classification (NCBI taxonomy): domain Eukaryota; kingdom Viridiplantae; phylum Streptophyta; class Magnoliopsida; order Gentianales; family Apocynaceae; genus Vinca; species Vinca minor. The sequence goes on from JAOCZM010000058.1 coordinate 90,366, forward strand.
GCACAATCTTTATAAGCTTAAATAAGAAGAATCATACTTTTTTACACTTTGAAAATCATACTTTATGTGTGTAATATTCATACCTTAGTTTACACAAGAAGCTAACTTACCATTTTCATCAATGTTGGTGTGAGTGCTAAGGATCCTATCATTAATAACATGCTCACACAAACATTAGAACTATCAATGGTTTGTCATCAAAACAAGATTGATTCGGGCTATCAAAAATCAGTGTTTTTTGGCTGGGAATATTGAAAGTGCAGAAAATGGATTTTCTTTCACAAAATAAGCCTAAAAAATGACAGTTCTGAATCGCGTTCGACTGGTTCGGTCGACCGGATCCGATACCAGTCACCCTGACCAAACTACTGGGGCTGATTGCAGACGACTGGCAGTGGATTTCGGTCGACCGATATGAAAATCCCCTCGACCGGAGGTCTTGCGGGCGATCGACATGCTCATTTCTATCATCCAAACTTTTAGACAAAGTTTATGTCTTAATCTCAGATGACACATAAATCAAAGGATAAATTTTGAATAAGCTTGGTTGATTTCTAAATACCGAATCCATAATGACACATAAATCAAAAGATGGTCATGTATGGCTAAAAAAGAATAACAACTTAAGCTAAAACAAAATACATAAGGATTAAACCTTTAAGCACAATCTCCCCATTTATCAAACACACCATGTTAGCTATTTAAGATGAAAAACAAGTTGAAAATATAGCTAACAAAGTACCATTGGAAATGATACCATAAATACATAAGTTAAGCATATGTATCACAACCAAAAGATTTAGGGGAAGTGTAAGATAACACTTTGAGTACATCCCTCTAAGAAGTTAATGGTTAACTAAATGAGTGTAACAACTCTTAAAGTAAGACTAACCAAAAACTCTAATGAGATCACAAAAGATATGAAAGTGAAGAGTATGATCTCAAAGTTATTTAGGGAGAATATATGTAGAATATAAACATGTACAACCCGTATAACTCCCAAAGTAACTTAAACAAGTTGGCTATAAGATTTAAAAGATGAAAAACAAGCCAACAAGTGTTGTGATGATGTAGAATAAGGAAAATTTAGCATACATCACACATATTTTGAGGGGGGATATGGGATGAAAACATTTGAAAACTCCCCCTTTAGATGTGCCTATATGAATAAAACAAACAAAACTTACAGGATAATGTAAGTTGAAGTCCAAGAATTGCTGAAATTTGGCTTTGTCGGTCAACTTTCGATTTTTCCACCCATGCGATTCCGATACCCGATTCCCGATCGGACTTTTGACAGAAAATAGGAAAAACCTGCAATTATCAGTTTAAATCTAAGCCAAACATTCATATAACCACATAACAGGCATATGCAATGCCCCAATTACAGTTTATATCCTAAGTCAAGCATATAGACGATCAACCACATAAGATTCATGATATAGACTTGAATATAAACACACAAACAACCCCAATATGCTATATAGATAAAGTGAAAACCAATCGTAGCATATATAAACTCTCCCAATGCATAAGACACTAAGAACGAGAGGGGAGAGGGGTTACAACATGAGCTTTCATCACAATGATCAAATCATTAAGCTCATCAACTATAACATGCTCAAAGAATCAATACAATTAAATAGCATAACATGTTATATAAGCATCAAGGTGCCCCCTTTAAGCAATTCATACAAGGAAATGATAAAATAAGTGCAACAATTGCTATTCTAAGGGTACACAATGATAATGAAAAGAATACAACGAAATGGAATGAAATACAACGAAATATATAAAAGAGATTGAGTTTAAGAAATTCTCATGGATTGAAGATTGCATCTTGCACTTTGAATCCACCATGAGTCCTTCAATCTTCTTGATCATTGCCATCATTTGAAGCTTCATTTTCCTTGTCTTGGCTTGTTTGGGTCATATCTTTATCCTTGTCTTCACCCAATTTCATACCAAGGTCTTGGTCTTGACTTTCTATACCCAAACCCAAGTCTTCACCCAAAGTCTCTGCATCATCTTCAACATTAACCACAACCTTGGGTTCTTCATCATGTTTCTCTCCTCTTCATCTTGATTTCCATCATTGATATTGATGGAATCTTCATTTGTAGCCTCTTCTTCATCTTTCTCTTCTTCTTCCTCCTCATTTACTTTCAAGTTTGATGTCTTTGACTTGGTGTTTCTATCTATAGCATCAACCTTGTAATTTAATTCATTGAACCTAGTCTTCACATGACTAACATTTTCCTTTAACTCCTTCATTTCACTCTCCACACTAGACATCTTCTCAAGTAGCTTTTTTCAAGTTCTCATTCATTTGATTGAGAATGTCAATTTGAGGTTCATTTCTTGATTGAGGAGGTCTTCTTCCAACTTTTTCTCTTGGAATATCACTATGATCACCATAATTAACTCGGATATCCATTTCTTCATTCACTTCTAAGTGAATATCTTCACCTTCATCTCCTTGTCCTTCTTCCATAGGCACATTTTCTTGCAAATTTGGCTCTTGGAGTCCTTTCCTATGTATTTCTTTCCTCAAAGTATCACATACTTTTGATGATTTATTTTGGGCTATCATTGCGGCTAAGAGTTCGTCATTGGTGCATCTAGATTAAAATTTTCATTTCTTGTTCACCAATATCATGTGCATTTGATGGAATAGGCCTTCTTTGTACATATTGTACTTGTCACTTCTCAGAGTGGGAGTTGCAAGTTTGAGTTTGAATCTTTTGAAGAGCAAAGTCCATAAACTCCCATAAGGCAAGAACTTGGAGGCTTTGTTTAAGCTTGAAATGAAATTCTTCATAGCTAGAAATGCAAAGCTTTCCTTACTCCCTTCAACCAACCATTGCATGATCGTCATTTGAATATAGGTGATTGAATTCTTGTGACCGGAGATGGGAACAACCACATTAGATATCATGTGATGAAGAATGTGACCATATTCATCCAATCTATTGGTTTCCCTTTCTAAAGACTTATTGAAAGGCCCCTCGATATTGAAGTAAAGCTTGAATCTTTCAATGTCCAAAATACCATCCCTTGGGACATTTCCAGAATTATCAAAATGCCTAATTGAGTCCAACTCAAATCTAATCCCAAGTATTTGACGCAACATAGCTTTTGAAAAACTAAACTCCATATTTTCCACTCTAGATGTCCACCAATACATCCCATCTTGTTCTTTTAATCCATCTTCTCTAAAATTGGCTCCAAATTCATAAATGGTTAAAGGGTAAATTTCACAATTATGAGAGAAGATGTTTAACCATCCCATATTAATGAAGTATTCCACTACTTCTTGCAAGGGTCCATCATACATATGACTAGCCATTGTATACCCATGGATGATACCTCTTCTACTTTGAACTAAATTATCATAAATAGGTATTTCTACCTTCTTATAAAACCTATGATCAACTTTCTTAGTAGAATAAGAGGAAGATTCACCTTAGTATTGTGAAGGAGGAGGTGGCATTTGGAAATCATCAACGGATTCCGTTTCTTCATCGGAGTTGATCACCTTCTTTGATTTCCCTCTATCCTTTTTAGCCATTCTCTTTGTATTCATTTTCTTTGGAGCAGGTTGAGTAGACTCTCTAATGGTTAAAGGTTGTTCACGGGGACTTTTGGTGGGGGTTTTCTTCTTTGAAGGAGTTTTCTTGGATTGATCTTTGGAGGATTTTGTATGTGGACTGGAGGTTTGATTTGTCTTCATATTGATATGAGTGGATGAAATATGAAAGGAATTTAAATTTGGGATGTTATAAAGATCAAATTTTGATGAATATAGAAGAAGGGTTTTTGGTTTCTTTGAAGGAGAAACCCTTGATTTCTGCTTAATCACGACACTTCGGTCGACCGAAGGTCCTATCCGATCGCCCGCCCTCATCCAATTAAAATCGAATTTATTTACGCCCTAAATTTTGGACGACCGATGAGGAATGTCGGTCGACCGAGGTACCCTCGTTATTGAAATCCATTTTACTAAGGTCGATCGGGAGTTTCGTTTGCAGATCAACCGGGATACCTTCCCTTACACGGAGGCAATCTCGATCTCCAGCCACCCTTATATAGCTTAATTGTATTTATGCTCGATCTCCAAGTAGATTGTTCCAACAAATCGTATTTAATAACCACTTTATTAAATACATTTGAGCACGGCCATGCATTTAAACAGATCTTCCCTATCGAGGGGGCCCATGGAAATCTCTCTCTAATAAGAGAGGGAAAAAATCCTTACAATGCCTCTCACATTCAAGCCATGATAGGATACTACATCCGATCATCAATCGTATACTCGATTAAAAGTAAAGTCCGACTTAGTCAAAACGTAGCTCCATTCATGCTGGAACAATGGAGACATAAGGTCTAAGGATTCAAAATAGTATTGAGGAAGTAATACTTATGGCTAAAGAACCATGAAGTATTACTTCTCTAACGAATCACATATGATACAATGTATCCTAATATATTGCATCTATGATATGATTTGTATCCATTACACATGATCAGTAAAACATAATCATCAATCATACATCATACTAGTTTTATTTCATGGTAAAGAACATTAAATAAAACTAGGGACAGTTAGAATAGTAATTGCATATGCTAATGAGTTTTACTATCAAATCACACATTTGATGTTCAAAAGCAAAATTAACTATTCAAAGACATGCTCAAAAAGATATAAAACGTACAACATATGCTAATGGTCCTAGGGTACTACTAACAACATCTCCATACAATATCTTCACTCTTCATAGAGTGATCAAGCCTTAAGCCACTTCTTCTGGGATCTTTATCTTTGAAGTTTCGTGGAAAATTCGTTTCTCTTCCTTGAACAAGATGTATGATCTTCATTATCTCCATCATAATTTGTATCTCTTTGAAGATCATCTTCTTGTGATTCCACCATCTCTTCTTCAAGTTTCGCATCTAGTGAAGGCTGTAGATTTTGCAATCTTTAAAGTCCATTGAAGAATGACATTTGATTTCTCCTTTATCACATTCTTTGAATATCTCATGATTTGCTTGATATGTGATTGAGAGTTCTTCAACACCTTCACATGATTGAGCCCCCAAAACTTGAATTCACTCATTTGGCTCTTTCACTTCAACTTTTCCTTGATAAGATGCTTCGAGCATTTTCCACATTGATTGAGCATGTTCACATTCATGAACTTTGTTGAGTGACTATTTATTTAGTGCACAACAGAGAACATGCATGGCCTTGTAGTTGAGTGTCATCTTGGATAAGTCATCTTCATTCCTACAAAAAAAAAATGCTCGTTAGGGACGAACTTTTCGTGGCGAAGTCATTTTTTCAGTTACTGAAAGGTCTACTTTTTTTAACGAAATTTCAGATCGTTACTTTAAAAGTAGACCTTTCAGTAACTGAAAAAAAATATTCATTTCAGTAACGAAGCAACTTTTTCGTCACGATAGGTATAACTTTTCAGTGACAAAATGTTTTTTCCGTTACTGAAAGGTCTACTTTTAAATACGAAATTACGAATCGTTACGAAAAGTAGACCTTTCGTAATGAAAAAAATATTCATTTCGTAACGAAGCAACTTTTTCGTCACGATAGGTATAACTTTTCGTGACCTTTCGTAACGAAAAATATATTTGTCACGAAAAGTTTAGTCTTAAAATATATATATATATTTAAGAATATTCATATATAAGTATGCTATAATTTAGAATATAATTTTAATTTTTATATTTGTTTAGTCTTTATATTAAAAGTATTACTAAAAAATAGTACGCAACTAGAATAATTTTATTCTTATTTTTTATAACAATTTAATACACAAATACATTGACTGAAAAATGTATTAATTTTAATTTAATTCATAAAAAAAAATTTCAACACAAAGAGAAATTAAAATAACTAAATGTTCAAAATACAAAACTTCATTATAATACATATAATAGGAACAATAAGTAACAAATGACCAACGTAGCTCAGTGGGCAAGTGCATGACATACAAGTTGGAGGTCTTGAGTTCAATTCCCACTTCTATGTAAATGTGATGACTTTATTCAACATTATTGTTGGGGGCATGTCTCCGGTTCGGTTCGGCTCGGCTCCGGTGGGTGAACTGGGGCCCGGCTCGGAGTAGGCTCGACTCGGCTCCATGGCTTTAATTTTTAATTTTTTTGTAGAACTTTCGTAACGAATATGTCGTCATGAATTCTCACATTTCCTAACGAAATTGCTTCGTCACTAATACCTTTCGTGACGAAATTCAGTAATCGTTAGGAAAGACCTTTAGCGACAGGGGCTCTCGGGGACGAACTTGGTAACGAAGGATTTTCGTCACGAAAGGTCTTTCGTGACTGAATTTCTTGACCTTTCCTAACGAAAAATTTTCGTTACTAAAGGTCTTTTTTTGTAGTGTATATTGAATTCTCTTCTTGTCTTTGGCATCTTGACACCTTCTACTATAATTGAAGGAACAAACAGACCTTCTTCTATAATGCTCGACAAGGTGAAATCATTAGATGACAAAAAGTGTTTAAACATATTTTCCCAAGAAGTAATGTTGGAGCCATCAAATAAAGGTGGCCTAGATGTGGAATGGTCATCTATGGTAGAAGTAGAAAAAAAAGAAGTCATTGATCCCTCCTAGGATGTAAGTCCAACAAAAAAAGAGACTAGGCTCGATTCCAATTGAAATACCGAGATATGGGTGAACCTAAGAGGAGGGGTGAATTAGGTTCTAAAACTTTTTGGCTTTTGTTAAACTTCTTTGCCTAAATGATCACCTTAATAAGTATGTTGATTAAGCATTTAAGGTGAGTTAAATGTTATGGCAACTTAGATGACTTAGGTGTTATATGTAACACATAGAAACACAAGACTATGAATAAGATCAAGGAAAGACCAAGTCAAGTTTCCTATATGCAAAGCTTGTAAGATTGAACACCATAAAACATATGACCAAAGCCAAGCAATATATAAATATATGAAGCATGCATGAGTTCTACAACCAACCCTTGAACAAATAAGTTCATGCAATCATATAAACAATATAAAGCAAGGCATGAAATATAAAGTAAAGGAGTAAGGGTTTAGAGAAAACAAGCACGGCGATTTATAGTGGTCCGATCACAAAGATCTACATCCACTACCTTAGGACATACCTAAGGATTTTGGCAACTTCACTATGATTCCCTTCACAACAAATTCAATGTGGGATCAAGATTTTACATAAGTGGGCAACTCACAAAGAGTTTTACCTTCAACCACTTTTCTAGCCCACAAAGAGCTACAACTAGCCTCACAAAGAGAACCCGCTCACGAAGATCATTTTTAGCTCACATAAAGCCAATCTCACAAAGAGATGCCTCACAAAGAGGACAACATATACAAAGAGTGAAGCACAAAAAGAGCTAACCTAACTCACTAAGAGATAGTCTCACAAAGAAAAAGGGAAAGAGCTTCAACACATGAGACTTTACAATTTAACCTCTCTTACAAATAATCCCTCCATAGTGTGGAGATACAAATGATAGCTCTAATCAAGTTTGAGAATATAAGAGTATATATGTTAGGCTCAACTCAAAATGATGTATTTTGAAATATGATATGAAGATTAAGCTCTTTAAAGTTTTTGGATTGCTTGTTTAAAAGTGTAGATAAAATTCCCTTTTATGGCTTGGGTAGATTTGAAAAATCAGCTTGAAAAGCTTTATATAGAGGCAAAAAATATTAAACAATTCGAGTTACAACGGCTATATTTTTGCCTTGACAGAAAAGCTCTGGTCGACAGAACTAGCAGGTAGGTCGACCGGGGTGTTAAAAAATTAGGTTAAAAAGGCTACTCCACATACCTCGATCGACGCATAGAGTGGTCCGGTCGTCCGGAGCATAGGCCCGGTCGACCGACCTAATGCAAGGTTTCCGGAGATTATAGTCGTTGGAGTCTTGGAACATTCAAAATTTACTAAGAACAAAAACTAACATCAATTTGCTTGTCTTTTTTTTTTTTTTTGCCTCTTTAAATAGCTTCTACATCTGATTTTCATAATCAATCAAGCCATTACAGGGCCTTTTTCAATACATATTTTAAAGAAGAAATCAATCATTCTTCAAAATACATCATTTTGAGAAAGATCTTAACATACACACTCTTCTACTCTCAAGTTTGAATTAGAACTTTCAATTGTAATAATCCAATCCATTAAGGAATTTGTTCTATTGAGCCAAATTGCAAAGTCTCATTTGTTGAGGCCCATCTTTCTTTGTAAAGGGTTGAGTGGCAAGGCTTGTTTGTGAGAGTGGTGGTTTTGGGCCTCCTTAGTGGAGTGGATATTTCTTGTAATTGTTGGAACTAGAGTGAGTAGTGAACCCAAAAGGTAAGTACGGTTGATGTGTTCGTAAAACCTCCTAACTTAGTTGACTAGATTAGAGAAATAGTTCCCCAAGGGTGGAGAAGGGTTGCTTAGTGCATAAAATGATCATTTGTTTGCCTTCCCCTTGAAATGTTGCTTTGTGCATAAAAGACCATGTGTTGGTTTTGTCCTTTCGTGTAAAGATACTCTTAAAACAAGCTAGTGGAATTTGCCAAAATCCTTGGTGTGTCCTAAGGTAGTGGATGTAAATCTTTGTGATTGAACCACTCTAAATCCTTGTGTTTGATCTTCTAAATCTATCTCTTTACTTTCAAGTTCTTACATTAAACCTTGTGTTTATATTCCATATGAACTTGATTGTATGAGCTTTAAGTGTTTATCTTGAGTTAGATTATTCTCTTGTTATATCTTTCCTTGGCTTGGCTATAAGACTTGCACTTAGTGATCTTACAAACTTTATATATCTTGCTTAGTGCTAGTCTTATGACTTGTGTTATTTGATCTTACCAGGTTTACATATAGGACTCTTGACTTAGTCTATCTTTGATCATATTCATTGTCTTGAGTTCCTATGTGTTGCCTCTAAACACACTAGTCACATAAGTTGTTAATCCTTTAAATTGCCTTTATGTGCTTAATCAACATACTTGTTGTTCAGGTGATCACTTAGGAAAGTAATTTGGTAGAAAAGAGAAAATGTTTGAGAACTTTATTCGCCCTCCCTCCTCTAAGGTTCTCTCTCCTTCGGGTATTTCATAGGGATACATAGGGGGTAACATAGTTAGGAAAAGCCATAAAAGATAAGAGTTTAGAAAATTCTCATGGATTTTTAGATGTCTTGCACTTGATCACATCATGAGATTTCGAAAATGCTTCTTCACTTCAAACCACTAATCACTTGAGCAATTGTTTCCTCGGTTGAAGGCTCATAAATCTCTTGCTCTTCTTCTCCTTTTTCTTCTCCCTTGTCTTACTTTTGTTCAAGATCATCCCCATTACTATCATCACTACCATCTTCACTTGAATTTACACCATCTTCCTCCTCATTTTCTTCCTCTACATGGCTTGATTTTTTTGTCTTGGTGTATTTGATAACATCATCAACCTTGCTTTCTATGTCTTTTATCTTAGACTCCATAGTTCCTACCTTATACTCCAAGCTCCCCATTCTTGAATTGAAGTCATTTTTTAAGGACTCCAAGTTTTTGATGACTTGTAAGAGCAATTCATGGTATGTTTGATTAAGTGTGGTCTCATCTTTTCTTCCAACCATTTTCTTTCTTGGTGGTGAAGCTTCCTCCTCAAAATCTTCTTCTTGACCTTTGTCATTTTCCCCAAAATCAAACTCATCACCTTCCTCCATATGAATACCCTCATCTTCAACTTCAACATTCTCATATTCTTGTCCTTCTTCTTCTCAAAGTTGAGTTTCCTTAGGCTTTTGAGCCTTTCTTGCATCGATAATCTTCTTGGTTGTATCAATAGCTTTTTGGCTTGCCCCTTTGACAATGGATGCCGCCAACAAGTCAACATCAGCCCACTTTCTTTTAAACTTTCAATGTCCACCAACCAAGATCATATACATCCGGTGGAAGTGCCCTTCATTATACATGTTGTACTTTGTATCTCTTTGCACCAGGGTTTGCAAGCTTGAAATTGAACTTCTTGGAGAGCCTAGTGAGCATGCTTCCATATGGTAAGAAATTTCTAGCACTCTTCACACTCGCTAAAGTGTCTTAAGGCCAAGTACCCAAAGTTTATCTTTATCCTCTCAACAAGTCATTCAATAATGGTCATTTGGATATAGCTAATGGAACTTTTGTGGCCTTTGATAGGGAGGACCACATTAGAAACCATGTGATACAGGATTCTACCATACTCATCAAGCTTATTGGTCTCCCTCTCCGTATACCTACTAAATGCTCCCTCAATCCTAAAACTGGATTTGAAGCTTTTCAAATAGAGAGTTTGGTATAATGGTCATAACTTTCTATCCAAGACTCCAATGGAGTTGATTCAAGTTGCATTTGAAAGCTAAGAGGCAGATCTAAAACTTTCATGAGATCACAAGATCAGAGTCTACCGTTATGGAGTCCGAAATCGTCGTGCAAGTTGGTCCAACAATTTGTCCAAAATTGTCGAACAAAATTAATATTAATTCTCCAAATTTATTTATTAATTAGATTTCATCTTTTTTTATTATTATTATTAGATGTTTTTAGGCGCATAATATTAGGTGTTGCAGGATAATAGGACATGTTGTCCTTTATCTTAAATAGTGTTTCGTTTTTAGCAAGTTTGTTATTGAAGAGCACTAATTAGAATAGGACACTTCCTTTGTGGGTTCTTTGAGCCGAATTCCAAATCTATATAAAGGGGAATTCAGCCACCTTATTATTTAAGTTCTGTACAAGATATTTTTGGAAATATAATGTGAGGTTTTTATCTTTCATGGTTCTTTCGAGAATCGAAGATATTGAAAGTGGATTCTATGATTCGTTCTTGAGTTATTGTATCAATATGTTTAGTTTACGCTTATTGTGGTGTTTCAGCCTCCATATATAATCAAACTTCTTGGAGTCGCGTTGATTATTTTCCCCCGTACACTGATTTTCAAGAAAGAGAAAGATCCGAAAACTTTTTCGTTGTCGAATCTTGTTTCTTGTTATCTCGGTTTTTCATAATTTGGTGTTAGAGCAAAAGGTTTATCACTTTCTAGGTGTGCCTTCTATTGCTTTCTAGAAAAATTTCTTGTTTACTTGAGAGACCAAAAAAAAAAACAGAATTCGTCTTTAATAAAAAAAAAAGCCAGCTGTGAGTTTATTAGACAAGTGTACAAACCAAAACAAAACTTTTGGTTCCCTAAGAGCATTCAAGAATTGGTTTTGTCAACCTTTTTTCTTGGCATTGGCGTGCACATTAACGAACATCTTGGTTCCTTGAGAGCATTCAAGATACAAAGCGGCCAAGGGAGGGTAGGTCAAGAACGAAAAATAATAGAATGAATCATCCCTTACTATTCATCTTACCACAACGATCAAGATTCAAGGACGAATCTTTTTGAAGAAAGGGAGAATGATGAAGGATTGGACACCTTTGCCACAGTTTGGTATAATGGTCATAACTTTATATCCAAGACTCCAATGGAGCTGATTCAAGTTGCATTTGAAAGCTAAGAGGCAGATCTACAACTTTCATGAGATCACAAAGAGTCTGCCGTTATGGAGTCCGAAATCTTCATGCAAGTCGGTCCAACAAGCTGTCCAGAATTGTCGACGAGAATTAATCTTAATTCTCCAAGTTTATTTATTAATTAGATTTCATCTTTCATTATTATTATTATTACTAAATGTTTTTAGGCGCATAATATCTGGTGTTGCTAGATAATAGGACATGTTGTCCTTTATTTTAAATAGTGTTTCGTTTATAGCAAGTTTGTTATTGAAGAGCCCTAATTAGAATAGGACACTTCCTTTGTGGGTTCTTTGAGCCGAATTCCAAATCTATATAAAGGGGAATTCAGCCACCTTATTATTTAAGTTCATTACAAGATATTTTTGGAAATATAATGTGAGGTTTTTACCTTTCATGGTTCTTTCGAGAATCGAAGATATTGAAAGTGGATTCTATGATTCGTTGTTGAGTTATTGTATCAATATGTTTAGTTTACGCTTATTGTGGTGTTTCAGCCTCCATAGATAATCAAACTTCTTGGAGTCGCGTTGATTATTTTACTCCGTACACTGATTTTCAAGAAAGAGAAAGATCCGAAAACCTTTTCGTTGTCGAATCTTGTTTCTTGTTATCTCGGTTTTTCATAATTTGGTGTTAGAGCAAAAGGTTTATCACTTTCTTGGTGTGCCTTCTATTGCTTTCCAGAAAAATTTCTTGTTTTCTTGAGAGACCAAAAAAAAAAACAGAATTCGTCTTTAATAAAAAAAAAAAAAGCCAGCTGTGAGTTTATTAGACAAGTGTACAAACCAAAAACAAACTTTTGGTTCCCTAAGAGCATTCAAGAATTGGTTTTGTCAACCTTTTTTCTTGGCATTGGCGTGCACATTAACGAACATCTTGGTTCCTTGAGAGCATTCAAGATACAGAGCGGCCAAGGGAGGGTAAGTCTAGAAAGAAAAAAAATAGAATGAATCATCCTTACTATTCATCTTACCACAACGATCAAGATTCAAGGACTAATCTTTTTGAAGAAAGGGAGAATGATGAAGGATTGTACAGCTTTGCCACAGTTTGGTATAATGGTCATAACTTTCTATCCAAGACTCCAATGGAGCTGATTCAAGTTGCATTTGAAAGCTAAGAGGAAGATCTACTACTTTCATGAGATCACAAGATCATAGTCTGTCGTTATGGAGTCCGAAATCGTTGTGCAAGTCGGTCCAACAAGCTGTCCAGAATTGTCGACGAGAATTAATCTTAATTCTCCAAGTTTATTTATTAATTAGATTTCTTCTTTCATTATTATTATTATTACTAAATGTTTTTAGGCGCATAATATCTGGTGTTGCTAGATAATAGGACATGTTGTCCTTTATTTTAGATAGTGTTTTGTTTTTATCAAGTTGTTATTCAAAAGGCCTAATCAGAATAGGACTCTTCCTTTGTGGGTTCTTTGAGCCGAATTCCACCTCTATATAAAGGGAAATTCAACCACCTTATTATTTAAGTTATATACAAGATATTTTTGGAAATATAATGTGAGGTTTTTACCTTTCATGGTTCTTTCGAGAATCGAAGATATTCAAAGTGGATTCTTTGATTAGTTCTTGAGTTACTGTATCAATAAATTTAGTTTACGCTTATTGTGGTATTTCAGCCTCAATTGAAAATCAACTTTCTTGGAGTCGCGTTGATTATATTCCCCCGTAAACTGATTTTTGAGAAAGAGAAAGATCCAAAAACCATTTCGTTGTCGAATCTTGATGCTTGTTATCTCGGTTTTTCATAATTTGGTATCAGAGAAAAACGATTATCTCTTTCTTGGTGTACCTTTTATAGCTTTCTAAAAAAATTCTTGTTTGCTTGAGAGACAAAAAAAAAAAAAAAAATCGGCTTTAAGAAAAGAAAAAGGCAGCCGTGAGTTTATTAGACAAGTGTTCAAACCAAAAGCAAACTTCTTGGTTCCTTGAGGGAATTCAAGAATGGGTTTTGTCAACCTTTTTTCTTGTAATTGGCGTGAACATTACCGAACATCTTGGTTCCTTGAGAGCATTCAAGATACAGTGCGGCCAAGAGTGGGTAAGTCTAGATAGAAAAAAATGAATCATTCCATTACTATTGATCTTACCACAACGGTCAAGATTCGGGGACGGATATTTTTGAAGAAAGGGAGAAGGATGAGGGATTGGACAGCTTTGCAACAGTTAGGTATAATGGTCATAACTCTCTATCCAGGACTCCAATGGAGCTGATTCAAGTTGCATTTGAAAGCTAAGAGGCAGATCTACAAATTTCATGAGATCACAAGATCAGAGTCTGTCGTTATGGAGTACGAAATCGTCGGTCCAACAAGCTGTCCAGAATTATCAAAGAGAATTAATCTTAATCTCCAAGTTTATTTATTAATTAGATTTCATCTTTTATTGTTATTATTACCAAATGTTTTTAGGTGCATAATATCTGGTGTTGCTAGATAATAGGACATGTTGTCATTTATTTTAGATAGTGTTTCGTTTTTAGCAAGTTGTTATTTAAGAGGCCTAATTAGAACAGGACTCTTCCTTTGTGGGTTCTTTGAGCCGAATTCCACCTCTATGTAAAGGGGAATTCAGCCACCTTATTATTTATGTTATATACAAGATATTTTTGGAAATATAATTTGAGGTTTTTACCTTTCATGGTTCTTTCGAGAATTGAAGATATTCAAAGTGGTTTCTTTGATTAGTTCTTGAGTTACTGTATCAATAAATTTAGTTTACGCTTATAGTGGTGTTTCAGCCTCAATTGAAAATCAACCTTCTTGGAGTCGCGTTGATTTTATTCCCCTGTAAACTGATTTTTGAGAAAGAGAAAGATCCAAAAACCTTTTCGTTGTCGAATCTTGATGCTTGTTATCTCGTTTTTTCATAATTTGGTATCAGAGCAAAACGTTTTTCTCTTTCTTGGTGTACCTTTTATAGCTTTCCAAAAAATTTCTTGTTTGCTTGAGAGACAAAAAAAAAAAAATCGACTTTAATAAAAGAAAAAGGCAGCCGTGAGTTTATTAGACAAGTGTTCAAACCAAATGGAAACTTCTTGGTTCCTTGAGAGCATTCAAGAATTGGTTTTGTCAAACTTTTTTCTTTTAATTGGCGTGCACATTACCGAACATCTTGGTTCCTTGAGAGCATTCAAGATACAGTGCGGCCAAGAGAGGGTAAGTCTAGAAAGAAAGAAAAATGAATCATTCCATTACTATTCATCTTACCACAACGGTCAAGATTCGAGGCCGAATATTTTTGAAGAAAGGGAGAAGGATGAGGGATTGGACAGCTTTCCAACAGTTTGGTATAATGGTCATAACTTTCTATCCAAGACTCCAATGGAGCTGATTCAAGTTGCATTTGAAAGCTAAGAGGCAGATCTACAACTTTCATGAGATCACAAGATCAGTGTCTGCCGTTATGGAGTCCCAAATAGCCGGTCCAATAAGCTGTCCAGAATTGTCGACGAGAATTAATCTTAATTCTCCAAGTTTATTTATTAATTAGATTTCATCTTTTATTATTATTATTATTACCAAATGTGTTTAGGCGCATAATATCTGGTGTTGCTAGATAATAGGACATGTTGTCCTTTATTTTAGATAGTCTTTCATTTTTAGCATGTTGTTATTCAAGAGGTCTTATTAGAATATGACTCTTCCTTTGTGGTTTCTTTGAGCCGAATTCCACCTCTATGTAAAGGGGAATTCAGCCACCTTATTATTTAAGTTATATACAAGATATTTTTTGAAATATAATGTGAGGTTTTTACCTATCATGGTTCTTTCGAGAATCGAAGATTTTCAAACTGGATTCTTTGATTAGTTCTTGAGTTACTGTATCAATAAATTTAGTTTACGCTTATTGTGGTGTTTCAGCCTCAATTGAAAATCAACCTTCTTGGAGTCGCGTTGATTATATTCCCCTGTAAACTGAGGAATCTTGATCCTTGTTTTCTCGGTTTTTCATAATTTGGTATCAGAGCAAAACGTTTATCTCTTTCTTGGTGTACCTTTTATAGCTTTCCAAAAAATTTCTTGTTTGCTTGAGAGACAAAAAAAAATCGGCTTTAATAAAAGAAAAAGGAAGCCGTGGGTTTATTAGACAAGTGTTCAAACCAAAAGCAAACTTCTTGGTTCCTTGAGAGCATTCAAGAATTGGTTTTGTCAACCTTTTTTCTTGTAATTGGCGTGCACATTACCGAACATCTTGGTTCCTTGTGAGCATTCAAGATACAGTGCGGCCAAGAGCGGGTAAGTCTAGATAGAAAAAAAATGAATCATTCCATTACTATTCATCTTACCACAACGGTCAATATTCGAGGACGAATCTTTTTGAAGAAAGGGAGAAGGATGAGGGATTGGAAAGCTTTGCAACAGTTTGGTATAATGGTCATAACTTTCTATCCAAGACACCAATGGAGCTGATTCAAGTTGCATTTGAAAGTTAAGAGGCAGATCTACAATTTTCATGAGATCACAAGATCAGAGTCTGCCGTTATGGTGTCTGAAATCGTCGGTCCAACAAGCTGTCCAGAATTGTCGACGAGAATTAATCTTAATTCTCCAAGTTTATTTATTAATTAGATTTCATCTTTTATTATTATTATTATTGATTGTTGTTAGGCGCATAATATTAGGCGTTGCTAGATAATAGGACATGTTGTCCTTTATCTTAGATAGTGTTTCGTTTTCAGCAAGTTTGTTATTGAAGAGACCTAATTAGAATAGTACTCTTCCTTTGCCGAATTCTACCTCTATATAAAGGGGAATTCAACTGCCTTATTATTTAAGTTGTATACAAGATATTTTTGGAAATATAATGTAAGGTTTTTACCTTTCATGGTTCTTTCGAGAATAAAAGATATTCAAAGTGGATTCTTTAATTAGTTCTTGCGTTACTGTATCAATAAGTTTAGTTTGCGCTTATTGTGGTGTTTCAGCCTCCATTGATAATCAACCTTCTTGGAGTCGCGTAGATTATATTCCCCCGTAAACTGATTTTTGAGAAAGAGAAAGGTCTGAAAACCTTTTCGTTGTCGAATCTTGATGCTTGTTGTCTCAGGTTTTCATAATTTGGTATCAAACCAAAAGGTTTATCTCTTTATTGGTGTACCTTTTATAGCTTTCCAAAAAAAATTCTTGTTTCCTTGAGAGACAAAAAAAAAATAGTATTCGGCCTTAATAATGGAATAGGCAGCCGTGAGTTTATTAGACAAGTGTTCAAACCAAAAGCAAACTTCTTGGTTCCTTGAGAGCATGCAAGAATTGGTTTTGTCACCCTTTTTTATTTTCATTGGCATGCACATTACCGAACATCTTGGTTCCTTGAGAACATTCAAAATACTATGCACCCAAGAGAGGATAAGTCTAGGAAAAAAAAATGAATCATTCCTTTACTATTCTTCTTACCACAACGACCAAGATTCGAGGACGAATCTTTTTGAAGAATGGGAGAATGATGAGGGATTGGACAGCTTTGCAACAGTTTGGTATAATGGTCATAACTTTCTATCCAAGACTACAATGGAGCTGATTTAAGTTGCATTTGAAAGCTAAGAGGCAGATCTACAACAATCATTAAGATCACAAGATTAGAGTCTTCAGTTATGGAGTCTGAAATGGTGGTACAAGTTAGTCGACTTCCTAAGTTTGGCCCTCGTCAAGGCCTAGATCGACATTAGTATGGGGCATGCCAAAGCTGTACATACGTGTCTATCCGGGTGAGGTGCGAAGGATAATTTGTGATATCCGCCGGCAAAAAATAATCCAGTTAACTTAGGGTCCTAGTTAACTGGATTATCTCAATAAATGGATTGAGGATCTAGAGGCAAAAGAGTTGAGAAAAGTGTATAATGATACGCTTGAATAAATGATTTCTCCCAAGAGTAGGTCTTTTATCTTTTTAATGATTTCCCCCACTATTTTCTTTGAGTGAATAACCCTCATTATCAACTCGTAAAGTTCGTTAACTTTCTAGCGGCAGGTGGTTCGTGTAAAATTTTAATTTTGCTGGTACTTATGTATTTGGTTCATTTGTTTATGTGCGTCGTCAATACACGCTGCGTCGGGATTTGTGGAATGAGATAACCAGTTTTGCAGGTGGTCATGATGACCCATGGATAGTGGGTGGAGATTTTAATATGGTGGCAAGGCCAGCCGAGAGTTTCTGCTCTCTCCCGGCAGCTCTCCCCATGGTAGAATTTAATGAAGCGGTTCACGATTGCGGTTTACTAGATGTTGGATTTGCAGGCAACCCATTCACTGGGAGTCAATGCTCCAGCCCTCCGCTATTGATGTGTCTTGATAGGGTTCTCCTCAACACAAAATGGAATGAGCGATTTTCGTCTACGATAGTGGAACATCTTAATCGCTCTATATTGGATTATTGTCCAATCATGATTACTATTCGGCTAAAACAACATATAAGAGGGTCTGCTTTCAGCTTTCAAAATATGTGGACTAAGCACTCCTCTTATATGGATTTGGTTTCGGCAAATTGGGCAACAAGTATGGAAGGGAATGGTATGGACATTTTGATGGGCAAATTAAAGCGGTTAAAAAAGGTTTTGCAGCAATGGTGATAAAGAACCGAGATAACAAGTATCAAGATTCGACACTTAGGTTTATATTTCGGATCTTTCTCTATTCTTGAACTAGTTTCAATTGGAATATACTCAACGCAACTCTAAAGAAGGCTAAGTATCGATGGAGGCTGAAACACCACAACAAGTGAAACTAACTTGTTGATACAGTAACTCAAAAATGAATGAATTATATAAACAAGTTTAATTTACAAGTATCTAAGGAATAACCTTAACAAATATCATATATCTAATAAGGATGAGTCCTTGAAGAATTAAGACTCTTCAATAACAAACTTGCTATCCACTAAAACACTATCTAAGATAATGGACAACATGTCCTATTATCTAGTAAACACTACTAATATGTGGCCAACATGGCTAAATATAGTAAATAGAAAGTTGGAAATATAATAAAAGTATTCTAGACTTTAATGTACAAAAGACTAAAATGCCCTTCTTAACCACTTTGCTTGATAGGACCGAATTATATACTTTGTAAACTTAAGATGTTGACTTGTACTTCATCTTCTAGATGTAATTTAGCGTCCTCTTTGTACTTTAGAACTCGGATCAATGATGTAATAAGTTGATTCATATTCCTTGTCCTAAGCTATGTCATTGGTCCTTGTAGTTTGTATAAGGATTCCTTTGAGTAGGGCAGCCCCTTGGATGGTCCCTCATCAAATGGAATAGGGAGAATTTTGGAGACATTCATATGGTCTCAAACAGGCGAAAATGGAGGTTCAGTAAGCCGAGATACTCTATGATTCAGCTCCCTCGAATGCATCTAAAATGGACTTCTTATGGCATAAACAAATTATACTAAAGCGCTACTTATGGATAAGCTTTTTTTGAAGCAGAAATCAAGAGTTAAATGGTTGAAGGAAGGGAATGCAAATTTAAAGTATTTTCATGCGATATTCTCTAATAGAAAGAAACGATTATACATATCATGTATTCAAGATGACTTGGGATCACGCCTCATAGACCAAGCCCAAATAGGCCATGAAGGGGCATTATATTATGAAAGGTTGTTTGCAACGGATGGAGAGGTGGGTGAGGATGGAGAGTTTATGTCTACCATAACCATGTTGGTCACAGAGAAAGATAGTAAAATGATCAGAAGGTTGTCGAGTATGGGGAAGTGTGTGTTGCGGTTTTCTCTTTAGACAAAGATAGTGCTTCAGGTCCGGATGGCTTTTCTGGAGCTTTTTTCCAAGCTTGTTGGGCAATTGTTGGTCAAGATATATTGAATTCGGTCCGGGATTTCTGGGCGGGGCTACCACAACCTAAATCTATGGCAAGTTCATTTATAGTTCTTATTCCGAAGCTTCCAAATCCCTCATCCTTTGGTGATTTTCGGCCTATTTCACATTGTTCTTTCGCCAGCAAAATAATTTCAAAGGTATTAGCAACTTGGCTGTCATCTATTTTGCCTAATTTGATTTCTCCTAATCAATCAGGGTTTGTAAGGGCCGGTTAATTTATGATAATATACTGCTTGCCCAAGAAATGGTTCAACAATTAGATCGTCGAGTGCGCGGCGACAATTTGATTGTGAAATTGGATATGATAAAGGCATTTGATCGGGTTTCCCATGAATTTTTGAAACGTGTGCTGAAGAAATTTGGGTTCACAAATCACATTCTTTATCTGGTATGTAATATTTTCACTTCAAATCGGTTCTCTATTCTAATTAATGGTTCTCCTTATGGTTACTTTAAAGTAGGAAAAAGAGTAAAGCAAGGAGATCCATTTTCCACTCTTCTATTTATCATTGCTACTGAGGTTTTCTCTAGAGGATTAGACAGAGCTATATATATATATATATGGGAAAAATTCAGCCATATGTTCTTCCAAAGCGTGTGATGCAACTTTCCCATCTAAGCTTTGCAGATGATGTTATTGTGTTTCTAAATGGGGGCAAATGAAATGTTGAGAACTTTGTGGAGCTTCTAAGAAAGTATGAGCTGGTGTCGGGTCAGCGTGTTAATGTTGGGAAGTCTACCTATTATGTATCATAAAAAAACAAGGGACAAACAATCGCAAGTTATCCAATCAGTCACAAGTTTTGTTCAGGGCGAGTTCCTGCTCAAGTATCTGGGCTGCCCCTTGGTGAAAGGTCGGGGGCATGCTGAGCATTATTCGAATCTGATTAAAAGTATCTCGGACCACATGGAATGATGGCAGACAAAGCTTCCTCATATGGCAGGCCATCTCATATTGATTAAACATGTTTTTATATTCAATGACTTTACATATCTTGTCTGTTTCTAACCCTCCTACTGTTGTTTTGTCAAGAATAAAACCACTCTTTGCTGGTTTCTTTTGGAGGCAGCGAGTGGTACAAAGAGAAGACATTGGATGTCATGGAAGATAGTATGCCGAAGCAGCTACTCAAATGGTTTATGTATGGTCACTATGTATCATTATCGCCGGGCATTTGCTATGAAATTGTGGTGGAGGTTCAGGACCACATAATCTTTTTGGGCGAAATATATGCGGACACTGTACTTCCAGGACCTCGCTCATGCAACATTGGCAACATTACAACCGAATAGTTCATTCACATGGAGGCGGATGTTGGGAGTAAAGCACATAGCCGAGAGTAATATGGGATTGTTGATCCGAGGCGGCCGATGCTCGTTCTATTATGAGGATTTCATTCACAAGACGTGTATTGCACAACTTGCTCCTCTAGTTCCTCAAGAGATAATGAGGGCACGGATTAGTGATTACTTTGGGTTAACAAGGATGGCACAATGAGGAATTGCGAAGATGGCTGCCCGGGGAAATATTGGACTCACTTCCAAACATTGTGCTAGGTAGGAGCCGGGATGTATGGATCTGAAAATTAGAGTCGAATGGGGAATTCTCTTTAGCAATTGTGTAAGGGAGTTCAGTTAGAACTTTAACATGACAATCACTTTGGATAAAGGAGTTGCCGCTACAATTGATCATATTTTTGTGGAAATTCTTTAATCTTTTTTTTACCTATGGAGGAAGTATTATGGAGGTAGACTTCAATCTTGTGACTAGATGTTCTTGTTCTAAGGGAGAGGACTTGATGAGGCATGTTTTTCTAGAATGTCCATTTGCTCAGCACCTGGGCATCAAGCTTCATTACGTGCATATTTTCTTATTCCTAGCTGGAACATTGATACACTTAAAGCAATGATTTTTTGTTGGTGGATGGATGGTTCTGGGAGGAGAGCTAAATAACTCATCATTGTTTCCAACATGGTTGTATGGCACCTCTGGAAGTCTAGGTTCAAACTTTTCTTCGAAGGGCGAATGGCAACGAAGAGACAATTAACTCATGATTTTGATCAACAGCTAGCAACATTGAGTGAGGCGCGAAATCTCCTTTTCGAACGCTCTGAGTCGAGTGCATATCATTCTGTTAAGATTGTGTGTTAGAAGAGCAAAAATTGGAGTCCGAAATCTACAATTTTGAGCATTTATGGGGCGGCTCGAGGTAATCTAGGCTTGGCTGGTGTTAGATGTGTTTTAAGGCAAGGAAATGGTTGCATTATTGTTGATTGTGATGTTTACATTGGGGAAAAAATTACCAATACTCGGGTCGAGATCACAACATTGAGTTATCAAATTCCAAAAACTTCATACACTTTAGTTGTAGGATTTTGAAAGAGAAAAATAAAAAACCTATAACAACCATTAAAAATATTAAAATATATAGTTTAATTTTAATAAGTCAAATATGAACTATGTGAAAAGAAAATAAAGTCAGTCTCTCAAATTCATTAGGCAAATTCCAATTCAATTAATGATACGATAAGAATTAAATGGCTCGATTAACTAAAGTTTATTTTTTTATATTTTGACTCTTTTAATGAAAAATATTTATTGAGCAGGCTCTCTCGTGAGTTCAACATAAAACTAAATGGTTCGGTGAACCAATTTCTTTGAAAATAACTTTAACTGTTGAAATGAAAACATTGGAAAACAAAATAGCTTTGTCATTCAAATTAATGGACTAAAAATAACTCAACCAATTAATTCAATATTAAAAACCATACTCAACCCTTTTATTTATAATCTTGACAAATTTAAGAAACTTCATACACTTTAAATGTGAGATCTTAAATAATATTGAAAAGGAAAAAGATAAAATTAGAATAGGAAAAAATAAAACACTATTAAAAATATTAAAATATATAATTTACTTTGAATAAGTCAAATATGAATCATTCGAAAATTAAATAAAGTCCGACGCCCCAATTCATTTGATGATACGATAATAATTAAATGGATCGCTTAACTAAATATTATTTTTTTAAGTTTTGACTCTTTTAATGAAAAAAAAATTAGTGAGCAAGCTCGCCTGCGAGTTTTTTAAAACAAAAACCTACTGTTAGAATAAAAAAAAAATTGAAAAACAGATAGAATATGTCACCAATTTAATGGATTAAAATGCAACTCAACTAATTCATTCAATTAAAAATCATGCACAACCCATCTATTTATAATGTTGTCAAATTCCAAAATCTCCATACGCTTTAGATGTGGGATATTGAATAATATTGAAAAAATAATATTGAAAAAATAAAAATAGGAAAAAAAATTTATTAAATATATAATTTAATTTGAATATGTTAAATATGTCTAGCTTGCTTTTAATTTAATGGATAAAAAATTATTCAACCAATCAAAATCTTTTAACTAATTATAAAATTCAAAATTAGTCCATTGCCTGCTCAAGTCGTATGATTATTCTTTCATGTCCTTGAATGACTTTTAAGTCTAGCAATTATTCTTTCAAGAGTTTCTTTCAATGACGGCTCAAGGTCGAGATGGTAAGTTTTCTTGGGAAAAAAATTGTTTGATTGAACAATCTAAAAAGAAAATAAAGTCCTCCTCTATAATTCATTGGACAAATTCCAACTCAGTTAATGATACTCCAAAAATCACATAGTTCGATCAACAAAATTTGATTTTTTAAAGTTTTTACTTTTTTTAACGAAAAACGTTTAGTGAGCAGGTTCGCCTGCAGGTTCAATATAAAACTAAATGACTCGGTGAACTATTTTTCTTTAAAAAAACTTTAACTATTTGAATTAAAAAAATTGAAAAGCAAATTGGATTTGTAGCTTAATTTAATGGACTAAAAAACAACTCAATCAATTCATTCAATAAAAAAACCATTATCAACTTCTCTATTTATAATGTTGTCAAATTTCATAAACTTTCGATGTGTGATATTGATTAGTATTGAAAAAAAACAAAAAAAACAAAAAAAAATAGAATAGGTAAAATAAAAAACATTAAAAATAATAATTTAATTTATGTCACACCCCTTAACCGGAATGGTGACATGACAGTGTCTCATTGATAAATGAAACATCAAAGCCCACGATAGAGATTACTATAAAAGGTAATTCAATTATGCAATCCATAATAACCAAGTTACAAAAGCGGAAGTCTAAAAGTAATGAAAGGAAATGATTCTAAGTTATTGCAATACCAAATGTGTTAACTATTAAAAGGGAAATAACGAAAGAAGTAAATTGTTCAACATTAAAATAGATTATCCATCACTCGTCATAGGGCCCCTCCCAAGTCTCATCCTCATAATATGGCTCATCCTCATCACCTGCACAAGTAAAGCGAATGGACTGAGGTTCGGGGATCAGTATGATCCACACAAATCCCTGTACAAATATAACACACAAGACAAGCACGACACAAAATAGTTTTCCCGTAACCAAACGTCCCTAAAGAAGTAATACCCGACACGACACGAGTTTTAAACATGCATGATTGAACTTTAAACATTTTATCCTAGTATTCTCAAAGGAAAGATTAGTCACAAAGATGTACCTATAAGAATAAGACTAATCTTCGTAAGGTCTTCAAGTTGATTATCTTCTTGGAGCTTTGACTTTGAAGCCTTTGATCAACATCTTCTTCAAGTCATGAAGTCCTATAGCAATCTTGAGTTGTAGTGTATTGGACTTCACACTTCTTCTTGTCAAGGAGTCTACTACTTGATTCCACTCTTGTTGGATTGAGTAGCTCTTGACTTGTTGATCTTCCTTCTTCTTGACTTTGCAAGCACTTCCATAGCATGTGGATTGACTTCAAGCTTGTGCTATGGAGTCTTGCAAAGTGTAGATTCCTTGTGTGTAGGATGATAACTTTGATGTACACAAGAAGCTAACTTACTATTTTCATCATTGTTTGTGTGAGTGCTAGGAATCCTATCATTAAGAACATGATCACACAAACATTAGAACTATCAAAGATTTGTTGTCATCAAAACAAGATTGATCACATTGGCCCCTAGGGCTTACACTTATAAGCGCAACCTTATAATCTAAGCCTTTAAACTTCATCAGCAAGTCATTCTTGATATCTTTTGTGTGGATTGAACTTGCTCATTTCCTTTGAGCGTACTTGAAGGGCTTAGATTTCCATCTTTAATTTGTATCACTATCACAATGTGTATAAGACATTAGATATCAATCAATGTTTGTGGACTTAAAGCTGTGTGAAAATCCCTTAGAGGTAACATTCCTTATATCCTCTATGAAGTGACCAAGCGCCAAAAAAGCATTACTAGAAGCCTTGAACTGATTAATGACCATAAGAGCATCAGATCCTAGCTCGAAATCCCTTAGGCCATTTTTCTTTTCCCAGACCAGTGTAATCTGGACTTGCTACTAGCAATGGCAAGTGGGTTTGGCCCACCCGCGACCCACCCCGCGCCGCCCCGTTTAACTCGGCCCACTTTTGGACCCGCCTAAACCCATTATGACCCACGAGTTAAGTGGGTTTTACAAACGGGGCGGGGTGGGTTGTACATTTAAGAAAATCGACCCACCCCGCCCCGCCAAAAACCCACAACCCGCCCCGCCCCGTCTCCCCAACCCACTTAAACCCGCCCCATTTAAACCCATAATACCCAACCCCAACCCACTTAAACCCATATTACCCCAACCCCTATAAATACTCACTCAAATCCCCTCAAACCCACACTATCATTTTCTACTCTATTTTCTAAATAGAAAATATGGACAACCTTCCTCCTAATCCCTCTACTAGTGCTAGGACTAGGAGGACTTCCAAGGTTTAGCAATTATGGGTATTTAATGAGGAAGTTCTCACGACTAAATGTACTGATATGTGGGTATGAAATTCGTCACAAACATGGTTGGGGGGGACTGGGAATAATGGTTAGACACATAAAAAAATAAACACCCTGGATTGTTCTGTTTAAATTGTAATTTTTATTGTACTTTTCATTTTAAATTGTAATGTTTGTTTTATTATGTTGTTTTCATCTAAGTCCCCCTCATATGTAAGTCTTATTTTGTTATAAGTAAAACCAGAATGACTTTTATCTATATTTATTTTTACCATTAAAAAAACTCCGAACCCACTTAACCCACCAACCCGCCAAACTCGCCTAACTCGCCAAACCCAACCGACCCACCCAACCCACCGGGTTAACCCATGACTCGGCCCACTTTTGACGGGTTTTCCAAACGGGGCGGGGTGGGTTCGTCATTTTCATTTTTGGACCCAACCCGCCTCGCCCCGTTGACTGGTCAACCCCGCCCCGCCCCGAACCCGCCGGGTTAACCCATTTGCCATTGCTACTTGCTACCTCATGAATTAAGACCAGTCAAGGAACCCATTAATATGCTAACTCATACTCATCCCTTAGCACACAACCATATCCAGCAACACCATTATCCCAAGCTGCATCCGTATTCATTTTGAGTCGCCCTTGAGCCGAGGGAAGCCAAACAGCAGGAAGGGAAGCCGATGTTTGCTGTGGAAAATAATCCGAGCCCACAGTAGCAGCAAGCTCCTCAACCAAAGCTATGCTGGGGGTGAAAACTTCTTGCTTATTAAATTCGCAACTCCCAAAAACTAGAGAGCAGCGAGATCGCTATATATTTCATACTATGGTAGAAAAATTCACGTTGTAAAGGCTTTCTACCTCCAATATTGAAGCAAATTAAAAATCCATAAAATTGTCACCGTCAATCCAACGCCAATTTACTGTTAGAAAATAACTTCCACAAGAGAACTGGAAATTATTCTGAACTAGATAAATAAAATAAGAACATCAAATTAAATTAAATGGGAAGAAGAAACAATAATCCTAGGCTTGTGTCAACACAATCTCCCTAAAATAGATTGGTGTGTTCATAGGCGGAGCCAGAGGGGGTCCGGGGTCACTTTTCCACAAAAAAAAATTATAATTTTAGTTTTGTTTTGTAACATTTCGTCCCGTGAACATTTTAAATCACTTTACAATTTAAAATTAGAATTTTTAGTTCGTAAATTATAGGAATGACACCACTTATAAACTACAAGTGGCTTTTGACATTGGCTTTTGAAAATGAGGCAAATTTATGGGATTAAAGATTTAAGTTGGAAAATTTTGATATTAATTACGGTTCATTAGACTATGTGATGTGGACCGTGTGATCAATATTTGTTCACATTAATAATAAGCCCTCCATGTTTCCTCCAACTTCATCTCTATTACCCCTAATATTTCTAAATGGTCTTTTATTTTGGTATAATCATACAAAAAAGGTCTTTGGTGCCTTTTTATTCAAGCTTATTCTTTTTGGATTCAACAATCAAACATGATATATATTTTAATTTCCATAGTAAATATTTATTTTTTCTTCTCGAGAGTCCTTCTCTTTGATGTGCCATGCACGTTAACGACAATGAAAACTTTGTAGCTTTGCCATTTTTTTTTAAGCCAGAGGACTTGGAGGTTTATGAAGCACTGATCAGTAGAGTGAAAATGGTGAATAACTCTAGTCTATAAGATTTCATCAAAAAAAATTTTTGGCTCCGCCAATGTTTATATGCTTTTATAAATTTATTTTGTCAATGTTAATTGTGCCCCCAAAGAAAAATTTCTGCCTCCGCCACTGAGTGTGTTCGAGGTTGAATTTGGAATTTTTCTCCCAAAATAACGGATACAGACAAAACAGTTAGCAACAAAACTCTTTAACAGTAGAACATGAATCAACTAAATAGAAACTACATAAAATGAAAGAGAGAATGCAAGTTTGGTGTAGGAAAACATGAAATGGAGTCTTTGTTTTACTTTTTGGGCTAGGTAGGAGGAAGTTTTTTGAATGATACTAAATAGAATTACTTGAATTAAGTGAATATCGAATGAACTCTACTCATAACTCACTTAATACTTCTTACTTCTTATAACTCACCACTTATCTCACACATCCTATCACTACTGGAAATTCGTTGAACATCAACCGTCTTAATGGTCGCAATTTGGTTGCTAATCAGTAATTTGCGACCATTTCATGTGGTG
Source organism: Vinca minor (assembly GCA_026122235.1). Classification (NCBI taxonomy): domain Eukaryota; kingdom Viridiplantae; phylum Streptophyta; class Magnoliopsida; order Gentianales; family Apocynaceae; genus Vinca; species Vinca minor. The sequence continues at coordinate 117,859 of JAOCZM010000058.1, forward strand.
GCTTAAATCTGGTCGCAAATCGGTATTTGCGACTGTATATAGGACCGGTCGCACTTTGCTATCGCATGTTCTGATCATTCAACCCAATTTGACCGAACAAACCGCGATTGCCTTGCGATCGGGCCTCTTACCGACGATTTTGCAACCATTAATTGACTCTAGGTTGACCTCAAAGTTGCGACCACTGTTTAGCAACAATTTTGCGACCACTTATTGTCTTTTGTTGACCAGTTATTAGCGACTACGTTGCGTCGGCATACTTTATGACGGTGTTGCGACCGCAGGTTTACTTTGTTTAACCAAATATTCACGACTATGTTCCGACGACCACTTTTGTGACGGTACCGCCACCGCTATGTAGCGATCACATTGCGACCACACTTTGATCTTAATTTGACCAGATATCAACGACCACGTTGCGACGACTGTTTTAGCGACGGCTTTGCGACTGCCTTGTTGCGATGAATTTTCGAACATATGTTTATTAATTTGATGGAAAATTGATCAAATTGGCGATGGTTCGGCTGTCACTAATATACAAAAAAAAAAAAATCAAAAAAGCTCCCTGCTTAAAACCACGCAGACAAATAAAAAACCAAATGCACAAATCCAAAAACAAATATCAAATTCACAAATCCAAAATCCAAAATCCAAAACAATAATTCACAAATATATTTGTATTCCTTCCAAAAACAAAAGAAAAAATCATCTATTATCAGGACCATCTTCGTCGTTAGAGTCATCCTCATCAGTCATATGAATCTGCAATATAATATCTGTCTTAGTTTGACCTGAAAAAAACGAAGAAAATTTTCAAGAAACCAATTCATTTCCAAAATAAACAATAAATTATAGTCAAATTGTAACACCTATTTAAGTAAGAACAGTGAAACTTCATAAATGACGTCAAGTTATTATCCATGTATAACTAAATAAGAGTAAAAATTTGTCATTCCTTATTTTATCTATGCTATTCTATTAAACATATCATAACCGTTGATGGAACTTAATCTTAAACAATTTGACATATTGCAAAATTTGACAGAACCATGTTTAAATGGTGAGTCTTTGGTAAGCACACTAGTCATTCGTAATCGCAACAAAAGCAAGTACAAAATTTGGCATAATATGTCAAGATTAATCAGATCACCGAAAGAGGTATGATATTCAAAATTCAAGAAATACATAATAGAAAAGATATGCATGACTTATCGAGAACTTTCCTGATTAGTCTTCTCCATTGGACCATGATGGCGACCTCGTGTATGGGATCTCATCTAAAAAAAATCTGCAAACAAAGTAAAGATAAAAAAAAACTAAAAAAAGTGTTAAGCATATATATCAACTTATTAAAGAATGACATAAACAAACTTAATATTTTACCTGAAACTCCTTTCAACACTAGATCAGAACATCATGGGGTACATCATCCAGGCTTTTGTACGTACCTCGATGATGCCCGCAAATAATACTTGTAAGCGTCCGGACCACGTCACTATCCAAGCTACTGAATCTACAATATTCAAACTTATTAAATTCAACTTTTTATATTTACTAAATTTTCATTTGAATGGAATTAATTTGTTACGGAAAAATTCGCTTACGTGTCCACGCTAGGGGTAATGACCACGCTGGAGTCTGTCTCGACTGGTGATGATGAAGTGAATACGCCCGACTCTGATCTCTGAACATTGCTCCGTACATACTCGAAGGGTAGGCGGCTTTTCGGAGGCATCCTTAAATTACTTATCACACAAAAGACAATTAAGATATCTATTTTGAAAAGAAAAAAATGTGTAGAGTCTTTTTCTTTATAATGTAAGGAATTAAGTTTTGAAAATCATTTAAATTATGCATCATATGTTTGGCTACATGCAATGACTCAACTAATTAAGCTACTTATCACACAAAAGGCAATTAAGCTTCTATCATTGGGAATCATTCTCAAACACAATTTCATCATCTTCTGCGGGGCTATCACCATCCGAGTCCCAATCTGATTCCTCATAATTAAACTGATTGTCCTCACTATCTTAATGAAGATGTCTTGAATCGTCAAGATTAACCAATTCTGCTTCACCATAGTTGTGTGTTAGAGATCCAACCTCAACAATGGAGGTGTCAATGTGACTTATCCCGTCCTCTTGAACTTCTTACTGAAATTGTTTCAGTTCATCTGGAGTGTCGACAACCCGGGGCTTAGAACGACACACAACCCACCAATCCAACATGTTTCTCTTACTAAATATATAAGGTGTGTAAGAGACTTGATAGGCTTGGTAAGAACATATGAATGGATCTTATCCCTGATATTTTTTTCTTGTGATTGATCTCAGCCAGCTTGCATTGAGGATGCAACCACAAACCCCTATTTTGAGTGGAATCGAACCAATCACATTTGAACAAAACTAACTTCTGGATTGGTAACCTAAAGTGCTCAAACTCAATGACCTGTGTGAGGTCACTGTAGTAATCACCTTCCACCTAGACACCACTATTTATTGTTCCTTTCCCGTCACTATAAGCTTTTGTGTGAAATCTATAGCCGTTAGCATTAATGTATCTGGAGTATGACATTGCGTCCATTGGCGGGCCCCAAGATAAATTTTTCAACAACCGTATGCTATGATGGTTAGGAACAACATTGGCCTTATAAAATAGCTTTCATTAGATTTCCACTTTGTCAAACCTAGAACAAGTAGTATAAAATTAATACTTACATGATCTCTAAACCATAATGCGAAATCACGATCAATCCTCAAGCGTAGCTCACGACCTGTTACCTCCGGTTCTACAAGCCTTATATCTTTAGCAAAATTCAAATGTTGCAAGTCAAGTGATAATGAGTATCAATAAGATACAATTTTAAATATATCTTATAATTATGCATTACCCGAGTTACATACTGGATGTATGGTTCAACCTCTTCACAATTCAAAAGGATTAATTCATTGCTACTTTCAAATCTTGATCGGAAACTAATATATTCTTTTTTTCCCCGAAACCTCTCCCAGGCACTTGCATATGGATAAAACAAGCGGTCCATTTGTTGGCTCTTCGACGCTTTCGTTTTGACCAACTGTTGTAACCCGCATTCTTACGTGAGGGTCGAAGTAATAGCTGAAAATGTAGCCGCTTCTCCATCAAATATACATTACAAATGGAACCCTCCACCCTAGCCTGGTTATTTATCTTCTTCTTTAAGTGATACAAGTATCTTAAAAAAATAGTCAAGAAGTATTTAGTGATGTACTAGGTAATAGATGAAAAAGAAAAATGTTACTTCTAAAAAGCATTTCTTACTTCTTAAAAGGATACATCAACCTAAATTGTATTGGCCTAAAAAACCTTGCTTCGTACGGAGGTGAATCAAGCAATTGCTCCATCACATCAAAGAACCCCAGTGCAAATATTCTTTCAAGCTTGCATAACAAAATGGCAATGTTGTCTTCTAATTCTTTCATGTAGGAGCTCAACTTAGAGAACACAAATCCCCGTAAAATATACTTAATTCGTCCAGTGGTCCCCACACATTTGGCGGGAGTACTTTTCTAAGACCAATGGGTAGGAGCCTCTCCATAAATAGTCATGGATTTTCATGCCTGCCATTTTCATATCCTTCATATCAACACACCATCCCAGGTTTGACGAATAACCATCTGGAAGCCTTAGTTCCTTCACCCACTTCAACATGACCTCTTTTTGTACCTTAGTTAGGGTGTAACAAGTCTTTTGCTTCGATGCCTTACCCTACTCATCTGGATTAATATTCAACTCAGGCTTACAACTGTACTTTCGTAAATCCTCCATCGCCTTAACATTATCTTTGGTCTTACCCTTCACGTCCATCACAGTGTTGAAGATGTTATCAAAGACATTTTTTTCATTATGCATCACATTAAGGTTATGCCTAACTAGAACTTCTCGCCAATATGGTAGATCCCAAAATATACTATGCTTAGCCCAATTGTTATACACACATCTACCATGTTCCCTTTTTAATTCTTCAACTGTATCTATAATTTTGGGTAACCACGAACTATTCTCTACACTTTATCACTTGTCATACGAGGGGGAGGTTCGGCCCTCTCATGTCATCGATCCTTACGAAATCTCTTCGCATCTCTTCTAAATGGATGACCAGAAGGTAAAAAGCACATATGGCAGTCAAACCATGATTGTTTACCCTCTTACTCTAGATGAAACGTTTGTGTTTCTTACATACACTAAGAACAAGCGTGAATGCCAGTCGTACTCCATCCGCTCAACATTCCATATGCTAGGAAATAACTAATTGTCCAAATGAGTGAAGCCTCATTTTGAAGTTCTGATTCTTAGAGATGTCATAAGTTACTGCACCTTCACCCCATGACTGATTCAATTCTTCAATCAAAGGTTGCAAGTACACATTAATCTTATGCTTAGGATTTTTAAGTCCGGGCACGATGATCGTTAAGAACATTACGTTCTTCTTCATACACATCCAATGAGATAGATTGTAAGGTGTCAATATCACTGTCAAAGATGAATATTGTTTCCCTAACATCCCGAACAGTGCAAACCCACATGTACACAACCCAAGTTTGACGTTTCGAGGCTCTGTTGCATAATCATGGTATGTCCTATCAAAATGATGCCACGCCTCCCCGTCAGGAAGGTGATTCATTATTCCCTCTTCCCTCTCACTATCTGAATTCCATGCCATGTGGCTTGTAGAGTTTTCAGATGCATACCTCTACAATCTCGGAGTTATTTGAAAGTAGTACATCTTCTTGGAAGTTGTACTAATGTTTGCTCTCTTGATATGGTCACCACTCTTGATTTACCTTGGAAATCTCATCCAAATCCTTATAAGCTTTCTTGGTTAAACAATAGTGGTGAAATCATAGTGGATAAACAGGCTGAGATAGAGTTCGGAATTGGGAGATTCAAAGATAAAGTGTTATGTGATGTGGTTCCAATGACTGTAAGTCACATTATTTTAGGAAGACCGTGGCAATATGATAGGTGCGCGGATCATATTGGGAGGAAAAATGTTTATCAAGTCACCATGGATAAAGTAAGGTTCGATTACATCTTTTAACACCATTGACGGCATGTGAGGTTCATAAACAAATGGACGAGAATAGAGAGAAAAGAATGAGAGATGAGATGCAAAAGAAGAGTGATCTCACCCTTGAGGTAAAAAAAGATAAAAAAAAATCCGAGCATAATGTAAGAAAAAAGGCAAGTGCTCAAAGTGAGGAAAGAGAGTTTATTTATAAATAAAGGTAGATAGGGCTTTTCAAGCCAAACAAGAAATTGTTTTGCTAATTTTTAAAGGAGCCGAAAGGTCCTATTTTACTAACACTTTTGAGCTAACTTCTTCTCTACCTAGTCTTGTTTGTGATCTGTTGCAGGAATTCAAGGATGTTTTTCCAAATTAGAATGAAAGAAGGAGATGAATATATTACTAAATATCTGGTGCTATGATATTTTCTAAAATTTATCTAATTCAAGGATATCACCAAATTAGAATGAAAGAAGGAGATGAATGGAAAACTGCATTTAAGACTAAATATGGATTATATGAATGGATTGTCGTGCCTTTTGGTCTTACTAATGCACCTAGTACTTTCATGAGATTAATGAACTACATATTTCGGCATTGTTTTGGAAAATTTATTGTAGTTTACTTTGATGATATACTTGTTTATAGTAAAAACTTAGAAGAGCATGTTGAACATCTTAGGGCTGTTTTTACTATTTTAAAAGGAACAAACTTTGTATGCTAAGCTTGAAAAGTGCGTCTTTTGCACTAATTCTATTAACTTCATTGGATACATTGTGAGTTCTCAAGGTATTAGTGTTGATTCGGCCAAAATCAAAGCAATTATGGATTGGCCAAAACCAATAAGTGCAAGTCAAGTAAGATCTTTTCATGGGTTAGCTGGTTTCTATAGACGTTTTGTACGTGATTTTAGTACTATTGTTGCCCCTTTAAATGAAATTGTGAAGAAGGATACTCCTTTTTATTGGGATGAGACGCAACAATAAAGTTTTGACAAGCTCAAAGCTTTACTTTCTTCTTCTCCTATTTTTGTTTTACCTAACTTTGATTTAACTTTTGAAATTAAATGTAATGCTTCAGGGATAGGTATTGGAGCTATTTTGCAATAATAAAACAAACCTTTGGCATACTTTAGTGAAAAATTAAGTGGTCTTACACTTAATTATCCAACTTATGACAAGGAGTTGTATGCAATTGTTAGAGCTTTGGGGACATGGAAGCACTAGTTGATTGCAAAAGAATTTGTGATACATACGGACCATGAATCCATCAAGTACCTAAAAGGGCAAAGTAAATTGAACAAAATGCATGCTAAATGGGTTTTCTTTATTGATACTTTTCCCTACATCATCAAGTACAAGAAAGGTAAGGAAAACATTTTAGCTGATGCTCTATCTAGAAGGTATACTTTACTTTCGGTTATGCATGCTAAATTGCTAGGCTTTGAACATCTTAAAGCTTTATATGAACATGATAATGATTTTTCGGCTTCATCACATAGATGTTTAAAGCTCAACAATGCATGTTTTCAAAACCTCATGTTTACATTATTCAATTATTTGAAAAAGGTTTTTGAAAACAAGTTTGTCAATGCCTAAGTACTTTAAAATGTGTTTTATATCTTTACAAAACACTTAGGTATGTGCATGAGAACATTGGAAACTTAACTAAGTGTAAAAACCACTTTAGGACTGCTCTACGGTCGACCGACCAGTGTTGATCCGGTCGACCAATGTGTTTTTGTACTTATCTGAGTTTTTAATGTTCCAATGCTCCAACGACTATATTCTATTCGGACAACCGAGATAATAGGTAGGTCGACCGACTTTTTCTTCGGTAGACCTGACCACTTAAATGCGGTCGATCGAGATAAGAACATGTTGATTTAAGGCACTCCGGTCGACCTACTGTCTAGTAGCGGTTGACCGGAGATGTCAACTTAATGCCAAAATTATAGTCGTTGTGACCAACAAAGCTTGTATATTCTAGCTCTATAAATAGCTTTCAAAGCTGATTTTTCATAACTAATCAAGCCATTAGAGGGCATAGGCATGCACACATTCTAAACACACAAGGAAACACTTTTGTGCTTAATTTCCAAATAATTCAAAAGCATTTTTGTTTAGCTTAAACTTCATCTACCCTTCTATTCTCAAAGAGTGATTAGAGATTTTATTTGTATATCCAATCCAATTGACGGATTTGTAAAAGTGAGCCAAATTGTAAAGTCCCCTTATAAAGAGATTGGTTACCTAAGCTTCTCATTTGTGAGAACTAGTTCTAAAAGCTCTTAGAGAGCTTCACTTTTGGTGAGTGTTTGAAAGTCCTATGTGTAGGCAAAATACCTCTTTGTGAGGCAAACACTCTTTGTGACTGGATACTTCTTAGTGAAGCAAAAGTCCTCTTTGTGAGGCTAAACACTCTTAGTGAGTGGAATCTTCTTTGTGAAGCGAAAGTCCTCATTTGTTGAGAAAATTGTAAAAGGTAGAACCCACCTTGCATTTGTGTGAACGGTATCTATTAGTGGATGTTGAAATCCTTGGGGATTGCCTTAAGGTAGTTGATGTTGATTCTTTGTGAATCGAACCACTATAAATCCTTGTGTTAGTTTTCTCTATCCATACTCCTTTAATTCATTGTCCATATACATGATATAACTTGTCTATTTGATTATACGAACATGTGTGCTTATGATAGAAACTATCACATGCTTCCTTGCTTTATACAATTGCTTTACTTAGTCATCTAAGTTGCCTTAAACATAATTGAATCACCTTATGTGCTTAAACAACATACTTGTTGTTAAAGTGAACACTTAGGCAAAGAAGTTTTAGAAAAGCTTAAAAAAGTTTTTAAGAACCTAATTCACCCCCCCCAGGGTTATATACCCACAAGGGGTATTTCACAAGGTCATGCATTTAAACAATCTTCCCTATTGAGGGGCCCCACTGGATATCTCTTTCCAATAAGAGAGGACAAATCCCTTACTATGCCTCTCACATTCAAGCCATGATAGGATACTACATCCGATCATCGATCGTATTAATTACTCGATTAAAAGTAACGTTCGACCGAGTCAAAACGTAGCTCCATTCATGTTGGAAACGATGAAGACATAAAGTATAAGGATCCCAAATAGTATTGAGAAAGTAATACTTATGACTAAAAGACCATGAGGTATTACTTCTCTTTCGGATCACGTCCCGATACAATATATCCCAATATGTATCTATGATATGATTTGTATCCATTACACATGATCATCAATCAAACATCATACTAGTTTTATTTCTTGTATATAACATTGCATAAAACTAGGGACAATCGGAATAGTAATTATATAAGCTAATGAGTTTTACTATCAAATCACATATTTGATGTTCAAAAGGAAAATTAACTATTCAAATAACATGCTCAAAATATTAAAAAAAAAAAAAACGTACAATATATGCTCATGGTCCTAGGGCACTACTAACAAACAATTGGTTAGTGTTATTGTCAGATGATTTATCTCGGTTGTATAATTACTTGTTGCATGTGATAATGATACTCATCATGTCGAATTCTATATGTCAGAAAACTACAAGTTATTTTATGATATGTTTAAGGTGCTCGGAGTACGATTTCTGATATGTTATGATTTCTGATGTGTAAGTGATCAATATGTTAAGGTATTGTTATGATATGCTATGTTTATGTTTTGGTTATGTCTTTATATGTTAAAGTTAGTCAAAAGAAGATTTTTTGGTTGGGAAATTTGAAAGTGCAGAAAATAGATTTTTCTTCACAAATTAAGCTTGAAAAATGACTTCACTAAATCTCAGTCGACCGGATTAGATGCCAGTCGTCCGAACCAAATTATCTATCGACCGGACTATTGCAGTCGATCGTCCTGTCCTGTCGGTCAACCAGACTTTTTTTCAAAGTTTCTGTCTTGATCTCGGACGACCCTTCGGTCGATCGAGGCCTTCTGTCCCTCATCCTGTTAGTAGTGCCCTAGGACCATTAGCATATGTTGTACGTTTTATATCTTTTGAGCATGTAATTGAATAGCTAATTTTGCTTATGAACATCAAATGCGTGATTTGATAGTAAAACTTATTAGCTTATGTAATTACTATTCTAGTTGTCCCTAGTTTCATGTAATGTTCTTTAAAATGAAATAAAACTAGTATGATGTTTGATTGATGATTATGTTTTACTAATCATGTGTAATGAATACAAATCATATCATAGATTCAATATATTGGGATATATTGTATCGGACGTGATCCGTTAGAGAAGTAATACTCCATGGTCCTTAGTCATAAGTATTACTTCCTCAATACTATTTTAGAATCCTTAGACCTTATGTATCCATTGATTCTAGCATGAATGGAGCCACGTTTGGACTCAGTCGGACGTTACTTTTAATCGAGTAATCAATACGACTGATGATCAGATGTAGCGTCCTATCATGGCTCGAATGTGAGAGGCAATGTAAGGAATTTGTCCCTCTCTATTATTAGAGAGAGATATCCATGGGCCCCTCGATAGGGAAAAACTATTTAAATGCATGGCCGTGCTCAAATGTATTTGATAAAATGGTTATCAAATACTATTTTTTGGAACAGTTTACTCGGAGATCGAGCATAAATACAATTAAGCTTAATAAGGGTGACAACTACCATGCCTTATGCTTAATTAGGATATCGCGAGACAAAGGGATTAAATAGTGGATTGACATTAGGTTCCACCGTAAATTCATTCACTTTGGGTAGTCACAATGTCCTGCTAGGGACCACTTGTGATTTATGAACACATACTACTACTAAGTATGTTTTCATTGCCATTGTGATATGAACCTACAGGGTCACACGCATAGACGAGCTAACGAGCTTCATGTCCAGATTCAATGAAACTAAAGGATATTACTTCTATCTTCCATCAGAGAACAAAGTGTTAGTAGTGCCCTAGGACCATTAGCATATGTTGTACGTTTTATATCTTTTTGAGCATTTCATATGAATAGTTAATTTTTCTTATGAACATCAAATGCGTGATTTGATAGTAAAAATCATTTTCTTATGTAATTACTATTCTAGTTGTCCCTAGTTTTATGTAATACTTATTTACAATGAAATAAAACTAGTATGACGTAAGATTGATGATCATGTTTTACTGGTCATGTGTAATGAATACAAATCATATAATAGATACAATATATAGGGATACATTGTATTGGACGTGATCCGTTAGGGAAGTGATACTTCATGGTCCTTAGTCATAAGTATTATTTCCTCAATACTATTTTAGAATCCTTAGACCTTATGTCTCCATTGATTCTAGCATGAATGGAGCCACGTTTTGACTCAGTCGTACGTTGCTTTTAATCGAGTAATCAATACGACTGATGATCGGATGCAGTGTCCTATCATGGCTTGAATGTGAGAGGCATTGTAAGGAATTTGTCCCTCTCTTATTAGAGAGAGATATCCATGGGCCCCTCGATAGGGAAAGACTGTCTAAATGCATGGCCGTGCTCAAATGTATTTGATAAAGTGGTTATCAGATACTATTTGTTGGAACAGTCTACCTAGAGATCGAGCATAAATACAATTAAGCTTAATAAGGATATCGCGAGACAAAGGGATTAAATAGTGGATTGACATTAGGTTCCACCGTAAATTCATTCACTTTGGGTAGTCACAATGTCCTGCTAGGGATCGCTTGTGACTTATGAACACATACTACTACTAAATGCGTTTTCATTGCCACTGTGAGATGAACCTACAGGGTCATACGCATAGACGAGCTAATGAGCTTCATGTCCAGATTCAATGAATCTAGAATGTGTCTAGGTTCATTGTATCTGACATTTATTTTTCTGAGAATAATAAAGCGTTATTATTCGAATTATAGATAAGGGGCATTTTCGGTATTTGGTTAATAGTCGGGATTACGTGGGAGTTATTATCCGATAAAGACTCCCACTACCCAGTAGAGTCTAGGGGACGTGGGGAGTTAAAGACTCCCACTGCCGAGAAGAAGTTGAGGATGTGAGAGTTGGTTACGGGAACAAACTCTCATACCCTATATAAACCACTATTGGTCGAAACCCTAGGGTTAGAGAGATTTTCAGCCGAAATACCAAAACCCACAGGAAATCAGATTTCTTGTTCTGCCTCATTTTCTCCCTAATTCAAGAAACTCAGAAAAACAGAGAGCTAGCACTCGCTGCCCGTTTTGTCGCGTGGATACCGGTAGGGAGTAATTCCGCAAGGGAGGACTCAAGGTGATCATTGCATCCGAGCCATAAAGATAGCATCTTCCATTCAAGAATCCGATTCTTGAACTCAAAACGTAAGTCTTTTCTTGTAATTTTCCGATTCGTTTTGTATGAGCGGATCCTTCAGGGGAGGACTCATGGGCGTTTGGAACGAGTTTCCGCCCATGAATCCCTTCACAAAGTGTTTGTTGCTCGAAATGGTTTATTCCTTAAAAGGGAATTTATTTCCAAAGAGGATAGTGGGAGTAAGATCCATCTTGAGGAAATTCAAGATCCCCAAACAACATCTGAACCAACTTTGAAACTTCAAGTAAGCTCACATGCTGATACTGAGCTTCAATCTTTGACACAAGGCCCAAGGAGGTCAAGTCGGGTACATCAACAACTTGAGAGATATGGATTTCTTGTGACTAATGATCATCATATGGAACTGATTGATGAAGATGAACCCACTACCTACAAAGAGGCAATTCATAGTTCTGAGTCAAATAAGTGGCTAGAAGCTATGAAGTCAGAGATGCAATCCATGTACGATAACCAAGTATGGACTTTGGTTGACCCACTCGAAGGGTGTAAGGTTGTTTATAACAAATGGTGTTTCAAAAAGAAAATCGACATGGATGGTAATGTACACACTTTTAAATATCGACTAGTAGTTAAAGGTTATAGACAAATTCATGGTATTGACTATGATGAAACATTTTCTCCTGTCGTTATGATAAAGTCTATTAGGATTTTACTTGCCATAGCCGCATATTATGACTATGAGATATGGCAAATGGACGTTAAGACTGCGTTTCTTAATGGGAACCTTCTCGAGGATGTGTATATGACACAACCTGAGGGGTTTGTTGATCCATCAAATCCTAGCAAAGTGTGCAAGCTTCAAAGGTCCATTTATGGATTGAAGCAAGCATCTCGAAGCTGGAATCGTCGCTTTGATGAACGTATTAAATAAAGTAACTAATAATTCAGTAGTATTCCTTGTGCTTTATGTGGAAATGACATCCCCACATTACAAAGCGTAAAAGCTTGGTTGGGGAAGTGTTTTTCCATGAAAGACTTAGGCGAGGCTACATACATTTTGGGTATAAGAATCTATAGAGAAAGATCTAACCAAATGATTGGCCTAAGCCAGAGTGGATACATTGACAAGGTACTGAAACGGTTCAGTTTGCAAGACTCCAAAAAGGGATTCTTGCCCATGTCACATGGCATTAAACTCTGCAGAACTCAAGGACCTTCCACAAAGGAGGACCAAGAGCGCATGAGTAAGATTCCATATGCATCAGGCATTAGGTCTATTATGTATGCCATGATATGCACTCGCCCGGATGTCTCGTTCGGTTTAAGTATGACTAGCAGATATCAATCTGACCCTGGAGAGTCACATTGGACTGCAGTCAAGAGCATTCTTAAGTACTTGAGAAGGACTAAAGATATGTTCTTAGTTTATGGAGGTCAGGAAGGAAGTCTGGTTGTAAATGGTTACACAGACGCAAGCTTCCAAACCGACGTAGATGACTTTAGATCGCAATCTAGTTTTTTGTTTTGTTTGAATGGAGGTGTTGTGAGCTGGAAGAGCTCAAAGAAGGAAACCGTGGCCAACTCTACAACAGAAGCTGAGTATCTAGCTGCCTCTGAAGCAACTAAAGAAGCTGTTTGGATCAGAAAATTTGTTGATGAATTAGGTGTCGTCCCTAGCATTGTGAACCCAGTGGACCTCTATTGTGATAGTACTAGCGCCATTTCACAAGCTAAGGAACCTAGATCTCACCAACGATCCAAACACATGCTCAGGCGTTTCCATCTGATTAGAGAGATCATTGATAGATGAGACGTTAAAATTTGCAAAGTTCATACAGACGACAACATTGCCGATCCATTGACCAAGCCACTCCCGCAGCCTAAACATGAGAGTCATACTAGGTCAATGGGATTGAGGATCATGTATGATTGGACCTAAGGCAAGTGGGAGATTGTTAGTAGTGCCCTAGGACCATTAGCATATGTTGTACGTTTTATATCTTTTGAGCATGTAATTGAATAGCTAATTTTTCTTATGAACATCAAATGCGTGATTTGATAGTAAAACTCATTAGCTTATGTAATTACTATTCTAGTTGTCCCTAGTTTCATGTAATGTTCTTTACAATGAAATAAAACTAGTATGATGTTTGATTGATGATTATGTTTTACTAATCATGTGTAATGAATACAAATCATATCATAGATGCAATATATTGGGATATATTGTATCGGACGTGATCCGTTAGAGAAGTAATACTCCATGGTCCTTAGTCATAAGTATTACTTCCTCAATACTATTTTAGAATCCTTAGACCTTATGTCTCCATTGATTCTAGCATGAATGGAGCCACGTTTTGACTCAGTCGGACGTTACTTTTAATCGAGTAATCAATACGACTGATGATCGGATGTAGCGTCCTATCATGGCTTGAATGTGAGAGGCATTGTAAGGAATTTGTCCCTCTCTATTATTAGAGAGAGATATCCATGTGCCCCTCGATAGGGAAAAACTGTTTAAATGCATGGCCGTGCTCAAATGTATTTGATAAAGTGGTTATCAAGTACTATTTGTTGGAACAGTTTACCCGGAGATCGAGCATAAATTCAATTAAGCTTAATAAGGGTGACAACTACCATGCCTTATGCTTAATTAGGATATCGTGAGACAAATGGATTAAATAGTGGATTGACATTAGGTTCCACCGTAAATTCATTCACTTTGGGTAGTCATAATGTCCTGCTAGGGACCACTTGTGATTTATGAACACATACTACTACTAAGTATGTTTTCATTGCCATTGTGATATGCACCTACAGGGTCACACGCATAGATGAGCTAACGAGCTTCATGTCCAGAATCTATGAATCTAGAATGTGTCTAGGTTCATTGTATCTGACATTTATTTTTCTGAGAATAATAAAGTGTTATTATTCGAATTAGAGATAAGGGGCATTTTCGGTATAGCTGGGATTACGCGAGAGTTATTATCCGATAAAGACTCCTACTACCAGCAGAAGTCTAGAGGACGTGGGAGTTATAGACTCCCACTGCCAAAAGAGGTAGATAGGACGTGGGAGTTGTGCTTGAAACAACCTCTCACCCCCTATATAAACTTCTCTTGGCCGAAACCCTAGGGGTTAATGCCTTTCAGCCGAAATACCAAAAGGACCTAGAAAATCAGATTTTCTATTCTGGCTCTCGCTTTTCTCTTTAATTCCCGAAACTCAGAAAAACGAAGAGCTAGCAATCATCTGCTCGCTTGGTCGCGTGGATACCGGTAGAGGGACATTCCGCAAAGGGAAATCCATTGGTGGCAGCAACGTATCCAAGAAATAGCATCTTTCATTCAAGAATCGATTCTTGAACCCGAAAAAGTAAGTTTCGCCTAGATTTTTTTTCGATTCCTATGGTATGGCGGATCCTTCGGGGAGGACTCATGAGTGTTTAGAACGAAGTTTCGCCCATGAATCCCTTCACATCCGAAGTTTTCATTTTTACACTTAGACTGCTCCGATTTCGTCATGCTCTAGTGATTCCGTTTCTAAACTCTTATGTTATGTTTTCAATTGTATTACAAGTGTTTTAAAGATGTTTTCGATGTTATGTCAAGTCAAGATGTATTTTCATATGTTTGGGAAACATGGAAGGTTTTGGTGTCTCATTTGGTCCTTCATCCCAAAGGCGGTCGATTCATACTGGGGCTAGTTTAGTAGCTCATCATTTTGTCTTCTTATGTTTTGTAGATGATGTTGGTGAGGAGACTTGGGGCGTGGAGCACGACGAGTAGAACTTAATGAAGTAATGATGATGTAATAGTTATAACCTCATTTTTTTTTAAAACAATACTTGTGTGTTTTATTGATGATGAATCACAGATACAAGTAAGATCAAAGAATCCACAATCGTGGATCCTCACGAGTCTAAATGAAGCAACCCCCCGACATTGTGGGGCAAAGTTGCTAAAGAATCAAAGAATAATGACTTGTGCAAGTCACATCCAAGGTTTGCAAGAGAGTCAGCGAACCATGTTTCCTTCAAGGGTATATATGAACCACCGAACATCCGATAGTAATTGCAAAGCTTGGCGAAAGATACCATCCAAAGCCCAACATGAGATGTGACCCTTATGACCTGCCTCTCTAGGACTTGAGAATCATGTCTAATCGCTGATATCCTTACTCCCAACCTAGCGAGCCGACCTTATACCATGGAGTAATGCAAATGGACTCCGCCATCATGTTTGTCTCATTGTCCCTAATAAAATGAGCTCCACTGCTATAAAAAACCCCCGTGCCCTTCGAGTACCCAACCCGTGCCAGCCCACCCCCGTGATTCCCTCTCGAGGCTCCATCTATATTCATGATGACCATATCGCTGCACTCGGGGCTTGTCCATCTTCCATCGGATAGTTCTGATTTGTTGCGGCTTCACAGTGCCGGATTCTAGAGCACATCCGTCCCCGCCTTCCTCAAAGATACTAGTTGCTCGATCAAAGGGACGTAATGATGCGTTGTTTGGTTGTTCGTCTCGCCTTCAAAAATAAAAAGAGCACCGAGCCTTCCAAAGCTGTCATAGAACACAAGAGGAGACCATCAACAAGCGCTTAGCAATACTTCATGTACCTGCCAACCACCATGCAAGAGAGCATGTGATGAGGCGTCCGTGAAGCCCTAAAAGAGAAGCCGCTCTAGGCCTCGCCCATTGCCATAGGTGTCGTGGTAAAGGGACACTCCATGAAGACATGCAAAAATGTATCACCACCCAAAGAACATGCACATTGCGTTACCGTGTTAATCCCAAATTTCCATAATACTTCTTCCATCGGCAAGAATTTGTTGAGGAATTTCCAAATAAATAATTGTATTTGAAGAGGGAGTTTGCTTTCCCACAATAGTGTACGAGACAATCTAGATACCCCACCACCTTGTACCATATGGAGTGCGGATGATAAAGTAAAAGAACCTGTAGATTCCGGCTTCCATATGAGTTTATCTGCCCCTGGCGTTTGTGACACTGGCGGGAGGAGCCGAGAGGCTGATCTTGGCAGCCATGAATCAAACTTAGTCCAGTCCCACCCTGATCTGCAGAGGTAATCTTTGATCTTCCTTGTTAGAGCCATCTCTGGAATGTTGATTACCGTCTTCACTAATGAACCTTGTAAAGTGAAGTCTTCAAAGCAAAGAAAGCTATTTCCATCTCGGACCAATAATCCCATACCTTCCTCTGTCTTTACCTTTGCACCTACCATTCTCTTCCAAGTTGTTGATGACTTAGGTTGAACCACAGCTTGTGATACATGAGTTAATCCATGACAGTATCGACTCGTCAGGAAACGTTGCCAAAAGGAGTCCGAGGATCGAAATCTCCACCAAAGCTTCATTGCAAAAGCCTCTATGTATTGTTCCATAGTAACAAATCCGAGACCGTTAAAATTTGTATCTGTGCAAGATTTTGGTCCAAGACATCCAATGCCGTCTTTTTACTCCATTTACCGAACCCCATAAGAAACCCGATAGCAATCTCTCAATTTGCACCTTTACAATGGATGGAGGATTACAACCGCCAATATGTGAAAAGTCATGGAGGTAAGAACATGGCGGATGAGGAAAGGCGCCCGCCATGTCCAACAATTTTGACTGCCAACCTGCAATACGTGAAGATATTTGCTCGACCAAAGAAGAGAAATAAGATGCATGAGACCTGCCTTTGATTAGAGGGCAGCCAAGGTACTTTATAGAAAAGTCTCCAGGTACAAAGTGAGTCACCGATTGTATTATCCCGAGCTTGTCTTTCCCCCTGTCCTCGATGAAGTGTAATAAGTCGACTTTCCCATATTTACTCGTTGGCTGGGACACTTGTTCATATCTCCTCAAATAACCCACTCAGCTGCTCCACATTCCGCTTTGAACCATTGAGAAAAATGATCACATCATCTGCAAAACTTAAATGTGAAATAGATATTGTATGTCGTGGGAGTGAGTAAGGGATTATTTTGCCTCGGCATATTAGATCATCTAAAACTCGGGAAAAAGAGTCCGCAGCCAAGATGAACAACAGAGGGGACAAGGGATCACCCTGTTTAACACACCCCTACTGGATTTAAAGTAACCATTGGGAGCACCATTCACCAACACCGAAAACCAGTTATTCGATAAAACATTATGAATAAGATGAAGAAAATGACCTAAGAAGCCAAACCTTGTCAAATCTGCCTTTAGAAATGAATGCGAGACCCGATCAAATGCTTTCATCATATCCAATTTGACAATTAAATTTCCTCCTCGTACCTTTCGATCTAGTTGTTGAACCATTTCCTGAGCTAGCAGAATGTTATCAGAAATTAACCTCCCCTTAACAAAACCTGATTGAGAATGAGATATCGGGCCTCGGCAATATGGTGGCCAAACGGGATGCCATGACTTTAGAGATTATCTTGCTAGCGAAAGAGCTAAGTGAGATAGGCCGAAAATCTCCAAAGGAGGACGGATGATCTGATTTGGGAATGAGAATAATAAAAGAACTAGCCATGGCCTTCGGTTGTGCTACACCCGCCCTGTAAATCCCCTAACGTAATCCGTTACATCATCACCTACAATCAGCCAACAAGTTTGGAAAAAGGACCCACAAAAACCATCCGGCCCCGATGCACTGTTACTATTAAGAGAAAAAACTGCCTTCTTCCCCTCCTCCTTACCCGGCAATATGCTAAGAGATATATTATCCTCCGGCAGTATTAGATGCGGAATACAGTGTATAAATGAGGGATCATCCACCAAATTAGAATCCTCAGAAAGTAAATTATTGAAATAGGTTTCGCCTGGTTTACCTATTGAGATCGGGTTTGTTAAAAATTCTCCCACTTCATCCATGATGGAGGTTATAAGCATATGTTTCCGCCGGTGTGTACAAAAAGAATGAAAAAATTTGGTGTTGGCATTGCCTTCCTTGAACGTTGTTTCGAATACAGTTCCTCTACCCCTAGCGTGTGTGTATATGAAGCTTGCACCTCAAGCAACCAGTTTTTGTTTTCAGTCGAGGGATCCACATCGTATATCCTCTCGGCAGAAGCTACCACCAAATCAGCCTGCTTTATAGCTAAAAATATATCGCCAAATACTGATCTATTCCAGATTTGCAACCTAGATTTCAAGTGTTTCAGCTTACCCATTAGGCGAACCATTCCATTACCCTCCATCTTGTGTTTCCATCCATCCTCCACTACCGACATGAAAGTAGGGTGAGTAATCCACATTTGTTGAAAACGAAATGCCGAGCTTGACCTATTCAAACTTATTTTTGCCGATACCTTAATAGGACAATGGTCCGACATCATCCGGTGTAAATGTTCCACTTTAGTTTCTGCAAAAAAAGCATTCCACTTATTGTTTAAACCTCATTTAAGATTGAACAACTTTAGTATTAATTTTACGTAATTTCTGATAATGACGATGTTTTAATAAAGTTTAAGTTATTCCGTTAAGTTTATGGTTTGAAAAAGTATATTATGTTATGGGTTCTTTGTCTCATTGGTAGATGAGGCACTGCTAGGTCACCGTCTAGTTACGGGGTGTGACACTCATACTGAACCTACTAGTTTAATTGAAGCTTTAGAAGATTATTTTTGGTTTGTTTCCATGCAAGAAGAGTTGAACCAATTTGAAAGAAATCAAGTGCGGTCTTTAGTCTCTAGACCTTTAAAGTAACTTATTATTGGAACAAAATGAATTTTTAGAAACAAGCTAGATGAACTTGGTGAAATCATAAGAAACAAAGCTGGACTTGTTGCCCAAGGATTCAATTAAGATTATGGTATTGATTTTGAAGAATCTTTTGCACCGGTTGCTAGACTTGAGTACTTTAGTATGCTTTTAGCTTTTGCTTGTTTTAAAGGTTTTAAACTATTTCAAATAGATGTTAAAAGTGCTTTCCTAAATGGTTACATTGAGGAGGAAATTTATGTTGAACAACCTCCCATTTTATTAATGAAAAGTTTCCAAACCATGTTTATAAACTTTCAAAAGCTCTATATGGTTTTAAACAAGCTCCTCGTGATTGGTATGAAAGACTAAGAAATTTTATTCTAGCAAATTGATTTTTAGGAGGAAAAGTAGACATCAAACTTTTTATTAAAACAAATGAGTTCAACAATATCTTGCTTGTGCAAATCTATGTTGATGATATTATATTTGGTGCTACTAATGTTTCCATTTGTGAAGAGTTTGCCAAGTTTATACATGATGAGTTTGAGACGAGCATGATTGGTGAAGTCAACTTCTTTCTTGGACTTAAAATTAAACAACCCAATGATGGGATCTTTATCAACCAAGCAAAGTACACAAATGAGCTAATCAAGAGATTTGAGATGACTGATGTTAAGGAAAGCAAGACTCCCATGAGCTCAACTTTAAAGCTTGACATGGATGAAAAGGGTAAGCAAGTTGATGAGTCCAAGTATAGAAGTATGATTGGTAGCTTGCTTTATTTAATTGCTAGTAGACCCGATATCATGTTTACGGTTTGCTTATGTGCTCGTTTTCAATCATGTCCTAAGGAATCACATCACGTAGTCGTAAAACGCATTCTTAGATATCGTATAGGTTCTTATGATTATGGTATTTAGTATCCTAGAACCGAGTCATGTGACCTAATCGGATATACTAATGCAGACTATGTCGGATGTAGAGTCGAGCGAAAGAGTATTAGTAGTCGTTGTCACTTCCTTGGTCATACTCTTGTGTCTTGATCGACATAAATAAAAATTAATTATAAAAAACTTAAATTTAAAATTAACAAAAGGAAAAATTACAAAAGACAGAAACTCATACCATATCATTTTCATCGTCTTCAACACCTCAACCTCTTTCTCTGTTCCATCACCTCACCTTTGAATCCGCTATTGTCACTAATCTTTCTCTCACTCTCTCTCTCTCTCTCTCTCTCTCTCTCTCTCCACCCCTTTGCACCACCCTCGACGATCATCTTCTCCACTACAACTCATATTTGCAATCTCTCCTTCTTTTTCAACCTTCAAAGATTACATCTTTTGATTTTGTTTTGACATCAACGGAAAGAGTGGACCGATTAGTATAAGAAAACTTAAACTATATTTCTATGTTATAATCTAATCTTCTTAAATCACATTTGCAAATTCAGCTATTTTAAAATAAGTTCTCTCGAATAGATATTTTAGACTAGTTATTCTATTTTTGCTGGCGGATATGAATCGAGATTTGCAGATATCGTCAGTGGTAGTTCTCTTCTAAGAAAGTATCGATGGTTGGTGGGGTGGGAATGCAATGTAGTAGAAAGGTGATGATAAGGAACCTTGACAACTTGTATCAAGATTCAACAAAAAAAGGTTGAAACATATCTTTCTCTTTCTTGAAATAGTTTCAAAGGGGAATATAATCAACGAAACTCCAAGAATGTTAATTATCAATGGGGGCTGAAACACCACAACAAGTGAAACTAACTTGTTGATACAGTAACTCAAGAATGAATGAAAATCTACATAGAAGTTCAATTCACAAGTCTCTAAGAAATAACCTTAACAAATATCATATATCATGTCTAAATAATAAGGTGGCCAAATTCCCTCTTAAATAGAATGGAATTTCGGCTCAAAAGAACCCACAAAGGAAGAGTCCTAGGGCTCTTCAATCTCTAGCATAACAAACTTGCTATAAAAGAAACACTAACTAAACACATGGACAACATGTCCTTTATTCTAGCACCACTAGTACTACTCGGATATAACTACTAAAAAATAATAAATAACTAATTAAAGTCTATGTACAAAGTTCCTAAAATGCCCTTTAGCCATTTTCATACCAATTGTGTATCTTGCCTTCAAACGAAATTAAATGGATTTGATCTTTATGTCTTGCATTCTTTGAAGGTTTCTTTGTCCCATGAACCTTTAGATTAAATATTTTAAGAACTTGACTCTTAGGCTTTCTTCGGGAACTTGGATTTGGAATGAATGAGTTAAGAACTTGGTCATTTGGATAAATGACCTTGGGTAGCTTTGGATATGAGTCTTTTAGCTTCATGGATGGATCCTCATCATTCTCTCCTTCTTTAAAGAGATTCGTCCTCGAATCTTCTAAGTCTTGTAATGCAAGTGTAAGATCACACTTGTTTTTCAACTCTTCACTCGTTAATTTTTCTTTGGCTAGATTGTTCTCGGCTTCTTTCTTTTCTTCTTGACCAACCCAATTGTCATCATCTTGTATTATCATCATACTTTTATTTGGGAAGCCCACATCAAGATGGCCTTGTTCGTGGCACTTAGAGCATTATGTTGGAATTGAAGATGAACAATTTATTTTCCAAGTTGAAGATGAATTCGTGGCTGTTTGGGCAGCCTCAACCGTGGCTATTTTGCCAGCCCTTAATGGCTCCTTATTCTCTATTTTGCTTGGCCAAAAAGATTACTTAGAAGGGGGCTGATTTGGTCTTTTCCAAGTGGAAAACTTAGCCGAATTATCCATTCTCCTTTTCTCTTTGATTTGTCTCTCAATTTTCTCCGCATAGTTCACCATCTCTATAATATCAACATGATTAGCTCTTTCCGCTTTTGGTCTAATATCATCATTCAAACCCGCCAAGAATCGATTCAACGTAGCTTCCATATCTTCTTGAATATCAACCCGAATCATGGCTAATTTCATCTCCTCATGATATTCATCTATTGATTTAGTACCTTGTTTAAGCATTTGTAAACGATTGATATGTTCCCTAAGGTAATGTTGGGAAACAAATCTCCGTTTCATATCAGTCCAACTATCAATAGGTCGTTGACCAGCTCTTCTCCTAAGTATACTCTCTTGTTCCCACCACTTTGATGCATAACTATAGAATCTCATGTCAGCCATTTTTTACCTTTTTACCCTCCGAATAATCATGAATAGCAAACATATGATTAAGTTTATGTATCCATTCAAAAAAAGATTCAGGATCATTCGTAGCTCCAAAAGATGGGATCTTGATTGTACCAATATGGTTGTCAAATCTCTAAAAATTCCCTCCCATTCTCGGCCTCATAGGTTCAAAAGCACAATTATCATCAAACCTTTGAAATTGTTCCATTTCTCCCGGCCTCTCTTGCCAATGATCATCTTCGTGTCTTTGATGTGCTCTTCTTGAGTTTGTTGCATGTTGAGAGCCATACATTTTATCATCAAAATCAATGTTTCCCTCTTCTTCAACAAGAGTCAATCTTTTGGTTACCTCCTCCAACTTTTGCATAATTTGGCGCAACACTTGTGGTATGTCTTCCCGAAAGAGTTTATCATCCATACAACTTTCATCTTGTCTTGATGTATAGACTCCCACTTTGAGATATGATTACCAAACACTCAAATTTGTTAGATAGAATAAAAATTCCTTCTTTATTCCAACAATACTAGTAAAAGAACTTCAACTCTAGATGAATTAAAGGTTCCTAAATTTGTTGCGTTGAGACAAAGCTGAAAAATAAAGGAATAGAAATCCTAGACTTACACAAATAGTTTAAAGAAAGAATTATATGGTAATCTTGAAAATCCTAGACCTATTCAAGAAAAGAAGATACTTTTTAGGTATCCTTTTGTGCTTAGGAAAAGGAAGATCTCAATCTTTACGCTTCTTGATTCTTGTTCTTGAATCTTTTCTTTCTTTTTTCTTCCTTGAAACATTTCTTTTGACGTAAGATGCCAAGAATTGCAGCTCCAACGCGTGTCAATTCATGGATAATAATTATGTATTTCGGCTAAAAAGCAAAGGTGTGAACTTTTGCCAATTCTTGAAACAAGGCTCTAAGCACTAGGAAACAAGAAGTTTGCTTTTGGCTTATGTTCACTGCTTGAAACAACTATCTCGTCCTTGTATAATTTTTTTTGGCTCTTTTCAATTTTTTTATCCAAGCAAACAAGAAAATTTTCAAGAAAGCAAGACAAGGTACACCAAGAAAGAGATCAACCTAAAGCTCGATACTAACCGATGAGGAACCTTGACAACTTGTATCAAGATTCAACAACAAAGGGGTTGAACGGATCTTTCTCTTCTTGAAATAATTTCAAAGGGGACTATAATCAACTAAACTCTAAGAAGGTTAATTATCAATGGGGGCAGCAAACACCAAAACAAGTGAAACTAACTTGTTGATACAGTAACTCAAGAATTAATGAAAATCTAAATAGAAGTTCAATTCACAAGTATCTAAGGAATAACCTTACCAAATATCATATATCTAACGTAAAATGTTGGCTGAATCCCCTCTTAAATAGAGTTGGAATTCGGCTCAAGAGAACACACAAAGGAAGAGTCCTATTCTAATTAGGGCTATTCAATTCCTAGCATGACAAACTTTCTATTAAAGAAACACTATCTAAACATATGGACAACATGTCCTTTATTCTAGCACTACTAACATAAATGCGACTAAAATACTTGATATTAATAAACATAAAACTAAAAATCTAATTAAAGTCTAGAATAGACTCTAGACTTTATTTTACAAAGTTCCTAAAATACCCTTTTAGTCACTTTGCTTAGTTGTGCCGATTGTAACACTTTGAAAAGTTATGAGGTTGACTTGAACATCATCTTCAAAGCTTAGCTTGACTTCCTCTTTAGCTTTGACTTCTCGGATGAATGTAGATATGCCTTGATTAATCAACCTTGCTCTTTCTCTTGTCATGGACCTTGAATGTTGGTTAAATGATCCATTGAGTAGGGCAACCCTTTGGATGGTCCCTCATCAGGTGACGGGGAGGGAAAATGATGGTGGCGGTTGGTTGTCATCACCAGCCGTGGCAAAACAAGATGGGGTTTAGGCGGCACAAAGACGACGATGGGAAAGACGATAGATGAGGGAGATGGAAGAGGATGAAAAATTAAAAATTAAAAATTAAAAATTTTTGAAACAAAAAATAAATTAATTGAATGTTTGCCTATTTTACCCTTACAAAATAAGTTGAGTGTGCATCACATGCTTCATTTTAACTGAAAATTTGACAGAAGTAGACGAAATGATGAAATAATTTTCTCTAGAAATCACTGTGGACAAAATATTTTGAAAAAATATATATGGGGACAAAATAATCCAATTAAAAAAATATGGGGGACCAAATGTTCCAGTTAGCCTTAATATAGAGGATCCTAGAGGTGGGAAATCCGAAGATTTGTTACAAAAGGGCCTCTATTCTTTGGTGGAAATAGCCGAAGGTTTCAATGCATTGAAGGAAGTGAAGAAGGGGAATCTTCAACATTTAAATATTGAAATGTTCATGCGGTGGTAAGTGGTGTATGAGAAAATTGGTGCCGTTTGGAAATGAAAATGTGATGTTGAACGGAGCCGTGATTAAAGTCTTGAGGTGGAAGATTATGGAAGTGTCTCAGTCAGATGACACAAAATGCTACTGTAAGCCTAAGTGTTAATGTGATCAATCTAGTTTAGATGATAACAAATCATTGACAAGTTCCCATGTTTGTGTGAGCTTGTGTTTTGATGATATCATCTTTATACTCACACTTACATTGATGAAATGGTAAGATAGCTTCCATGAACCACAAAGGTGTCATCCAACATAGAATAAGCTACACTTTGCAAGACTGAATGACACAAGCTTAAAGTGGATTATACATTGCCTTGGAAGTGGTTGCAATCCAAAGAAGGAAGATCAAGTGTTAAGAAGTACTCAACATCACATTGAAGATCTTCATCAAGTAGTCTCTTAACCTTGAAGTGTTGAAGTCCAAGGTGCTACAACCTTAGATGACTACAAAGGACTTCATGAAAAGAATAGGTTGATGAGGGTCTCAAGCCAAACTCAAAGAAGATTACATCTTGAAGACCTAAGAAGATTAGTCATGGTCAACATATGTATATTTTCTTGTGAATAATCTTAATTTGAGAATATTAGACTATAGTATGTAAAGCTCTTGCATGTTTTCAAAACCATCATATTTACTTTGATTTAATCTTTGAAAAGGTTTTGATAAACATATGTTAGTGTTGGTTTATGCCTAAGGTCTTAAACATATTTTAAAAGACTTTAAAAAATACTTGGGTATGAGTTTGAGAACATTATAAATGTGACCAAGTGGAAAAACCAATTTTGGAGTGAAGTCCGCTCGACCTGGACTTGGCCTCAGACAACTTGATGAAGTTCGGTCGACCGAGGTTTGTTTTTGTCCTTAGTCAATTTTGAATGTTTCAAGACTCCAACTGCTATATTCTTCGGACGACCATGTTTTAGGTCGGTCGTTCGAGACTATACTTCGGACGACCGAACCACCATTTGCTGGTCGACCGAGATATTCCAATAACCTTGTTATTCCGATTCGAAGCACTCCCGAACGAGCTAACTCCGGTTCAGCTTGACCAAAGTTTGTCATATAAAGGAAAAAATATAGCCGTTGTAACTCGACTTGCTTGGAATAAGATGGATCTAAGTTGAAGAAGAAGGGTAGTTTGCTAGAGGGGGAGAATGATTGTTTTTCCCATTTTTCCCTAGCAGAGCAGGATAGAGTGTTCTGACACCATTATGCCACGTCATAATTTTGGACAGAAAATACCCAACGTTTTGATGGAATGATGAATTTGACAGCTTGTAAATACATTGGGAGACTCAAAAAATTAAAAATACTAAAAAATATGAAAATGACTAAGCGCAAAATAAATTGATTACCAAATTAGTTATTAATTACTCCAAAAAATAATTATTATACGGGTAAAATTAAAAATACAAAAACAGATTGAGAGAGAGAGAGAGCATAAAAGGAAAATAAAAAAGAAAGAAAAGGTTAAATGGGTTTATTTGAGTGAGCTGTGTTTGTACTTTGTACTTTATATAGTAGTAAGAGTCGACCCCCACCACCATGTGCCCTCCTTCTGTCTCCACCAACTCCTGCCCCCTCAATGATTGAGCAGCTCTCTGCTCCCCGAGGCCTCACTTCACCCCCCCACTCCCCCAGCAAAACCACCGCCCCCCCCGCGGACAACTTCCCAACACTTTCACCAATTCAAACTACCACCTTTGCTACTTTAATAAATAAAAAATAAAATAACAACAAACAGAGAGAAGTGAAGGAAAAGGAGGAGGAAGAAGAAGTGGAGAGTGTACTGCTATAATAATATATACCTATGTCATCAGCGACAGCAGACGGTAACTCTAACGGTAACGGATCAATTATTGACTCGAGTCTAAGGGGTAGCGGCTCATCTGTTTTGGCCGTCAAGAAGCCGCCGGCAAAAGACCGTCACAGCAAGGTTGACGGCCGAGGCCGGCGCATTCGTATGCCGATTATATGCGCTGCTAGGGTTTTCCAGCTCACTCGTGAGCTTGGCCATAAGTCTGATGGCCAAACCATCGAGTGGCTCCTCCGCCAAGCCGAGCAGTCTATAATTGCCGCCACCGGTACCGGTACCACTCCGGCGAGTTTCTCAACCGTCTCCGCTGCTTTCGGTCGTAATTCTTCTTCCACTCTCTCAGCTCCTCTCGACCTCAAACCCTCTTCTCACCTGCCGTTGCTTGCGCCAACTCCCCTTTATTCTCGGGAAGAGACTCCGATCGTCCAATGACGATGACGGTCAGATTAATGAAAAGGATGATAGTTCGGCTACAGTGCTAGGATCCACAGGACTCGGAGGAGGATTCTGGGCGGCCCTACCAGCCCGACCTGATTTAGGGCAACTCTGGAGCTTTGCTCAGCCAGAAATGGCGGTACCCACATTGAGCTCTGCTCAGCAGCATGGTGCGAGGTTTCTTCAGCAGCCGACCGCTATGGGTGAGGCTTCAGCTGCTAGAGTTGGGAATTATCTGCCTATAACTCACCAAGGTCACCTCAATTTGCTTGCATCACTATCTGGTCCACCACCACCTCCGTCTTCGGACCAGCGAGAAGGAGATGCACGCTGAAAGAGAGTAGTAGTTAGTCCGTTTAGTTTGATTGATTGTTCTTGTCATCCGTGATGTTAATATGTGTGTATATGTGTGTTGGGGGTGGGGGTATTGTTTTGCTTGTAATTTAATGTATGGTTTCTAGAGTGGTAAGGAGACTTTGATTTATGAGTTAGTTTGTGTTTAGAACCCGAAAAAGAATGGGAAGCAAAACAAGGAAAACAACTTACTCTGCGACGCATTAGTATGGTGGTTTCAGGAGTTTGTTGATTGGGTTATTCATTTGACTGTTGTTCGGAGAGTAGTAGTATCCCATATTTGTGTTGTTTTTAGAGTGTTGTTTCGATGAGCATTGCAAAGCGCAGCTGCTTAAGAGCACTGTTAGGTGATGAAATAGGCGAGGGCCTGTTTTATTTAATCAATACAAATTGTGTAAGGATTAGTCCAATAATGAATTGATTCATTTCTCTATTCGTCTTGTATTGCATCTCTTTTGCTCTTGTCCCTTAATTTGTATAGAAGTTTCAGTTAAGATGTATGTATTTAATGCATCATTGTCTATATTTACTAAATTGAATTGTTTTTCTTTGATATCTCGATACCAGAGAGGAGTGGAGGGTGAGGTGGGGTTTTAAAGTTTGAATGTTAAATAGATCCAAGTATCATTCTGCTGAAGTGTGAAAGTGTCTGTGGAAGTATCTGGTGTTGATAGGGCTTTCATAGGTTATAGCCTGTAGCAGCTGGAATTCTGACGGCGACAAGGCTGGGTAGAAGCAGAGCTGCACTACAAAAGCGGGAAGAGTATGTGCAAACTAGAAGAAGGTTAGCTATTTCACTTTCTGGCAAATCAAAAGTTTATTTTTAGGCTGCAAAGGAAACCTGGTTAGTAGCCTCGTTGCGCTAACTACTTTGTAGTAAGATATGCTGCAGGGTGGCAGAGAGCTCAGTGGTTGAGTTTGACAAGTATCTTGCTAGGTAGGACAGGCTGCCGAAGGGGGTATAATGCAGTGGTTAAACAGTTATTTTCTTCTGTGGAGAGGATCATTCCTGATGGTTTGGAAGGTGCAAATGATCCCGGCGAACAGTTAGGGAAGAAATTCACCTATCAGCACATCAAGCACAGTGGATGATGCTTATCCAGTTGGAGCAAAGGCCTTAAAAACAAATGGACCGAATAATTTTTGGCTCTTTATTGCCAGGTTCTGCATGCAAATGAAAAGGAATTTGGTACCGATCCATAAACATAGAAACGGTATACCCAACTGACTAAGAAGGAATTTAAGACAGCAAAATCAGTGAGGATCTTTGTTCAGAGTTTCATCTGCATATTCTGCAACTATTGGATAGTTAATGACATTTTGCTGAAACGCTGGTCTGGATTTCCTTCCTGAGAAATGTCAAAACACAAGCAGATACATGAGGTGCTTTCACTTTGAACTTGCAAACAAATATGCTTGCAAGAAGTACATCTTGAATTAGAATTAATTTGACCTTTTCATCATAGCCGGACGCAGGAGTCGAAATCTAGTGGTGCAAATCGAAATCTGATGGTGCAAATCTGGGGGCGAAACTGATAAAATTCTTGGAGGGGTAATAAAAAGGGGGAAAAAAAATTCTGGTGGTGCAATTGCACCACCTTGCCGTGCATAGATCCGGCGCTGCTTTTCATGCAACAGAACAGACACTGACTAGCCATGCACAAGGTTCCTCCCTGTGGAGTATGTATGCGAATACATTAGGTAGTATTTGCACTTGTTCAATTTTTTTATTCTTATAAACTTGACAGGTTTGCATTGACAAGCAATCTCTCTGTGTGAGAGCATAGGAGGGAGGTTGAAGAGATTGCTTATTCAAACAGGAATCCTGATTGTCATTTGGAATGAGGTTCATTCAATAATCCGTGGTAAGTGTCACTTCTTAGTTCCAATTTTTTTTAACATATCCACACCCCACCCCACCGAACATATATATATATATATATATATATATATATATATATATATATATATATATATATATATATATATATATATATATGTGTGTGTGTGTGTGTGTGTGTGTGTGTGTGTGTGTGTTTCATGGTGTTAGCTCATTTTCGTAGCTAGTACTAATAAGAGCATAGTGAACTGCCAGGGGATTTTTTTTACCTTTTTATTTTTATGCCAGGGGAATTGTTTTGAGTTCCATTCAGCCTTGTTAAAGCCACAATGCACGGGAAGGGGAGAGGGGGGAGAAGGCAGTCAACTTCGTACGATTCTAAGAATTTTAAAGGAACTCACGTGTTAGATCCTACGTAGGATCGGGGTAAACTCAAGGGATCGGACTTACGAGTCAACTCCGAGGAACCTATTTTCTCTGCCGGGTCGGGTTTTAGCTCAACCCCGACCCAAATGTTTAAAAAAAATTATTTTAGATAAAAAAAAAAAAAAATCTTTGTTCAACTCCATTGCTTATTCAATCTTCAACTGCCGAACAATTTTTTATCTGTCTAGATCGATACCAATTTCCTTTTTTGCCTCTATTTTTTTGCCCCCCAGCTCTTCCTATACCATTGCCTAAAACAACGAAAATGTAATTCGAAATCCTAAACACTAATTTGATAAATTAAATTATTTAGTCAAATAATAAATGTTAGCATCAATGTGATTGAATTTAGATTGCTCCAATTGGACGAGGCCCAAGTAGATTTTTTCTATTTTTTCCGGTAAAATTTTTTATAGTAGAAATTAAGTTTCATGATTATGAGACACGTAACATAATATCATTTTCCTATGCCATTTCTGAATATTTGTTTAATACTAGCAAATATCATAAGATTCTGTAAAATTTTAGATTTCATCTCGTAGAATTGGAAGAGTACTAAATTAATTAATATTTTTTTTTATATTAAGTAGGATTTACGATCTGAGTTACGATTCTACGATCTTTCTACACCTTTCCAATCCTACATAGATTCTCGAGTTTGACTGCCTTAGTCTACAACCATGAGGTGTGAGGCACAAAAGGGTGCGCTCCTTTTGTAAAAAATGGCGCGCTTTTTGTATGAAGTATTATAAGTAGTTGTATATATTCTTAGCAAAATCTTTTCCTGGGTTGGATAACACAGAGTCTTCAGTGTTTTACTTCAGGAGAGTTCGGTTTGACAAGTATTGTTGTTTTTTCCCTTATGGCAGTTTGTCTCAAATGAAGCATTAGTTTTACTAAATTGTTTTAGAAATAGCATGATGTATGTTCAGGTTCTGATTTTGATTTCGAAGATAACTTATTATTTCTATATATATATATATATATATATATATATATTAGTTCTATATTGAGAAGATGTTCAGCTGTTTCAGGATATTGACGGCAGAATGAGCAAGAATCCTCTTTTATGAAGGAAGAATTATGAGGAAGTCGGTCAATTGTGCAAAACCATACGAAGGCTTTTATTTTGTTGAGTAAATTCAAAGCCATCTCGAGTCCTTTATTCTCTCAGCTCCAGCGGGTTTTTGGAGTGTATAGAACATTATTTCAGGATCATTGAATAAGCAGAGCTAGTTGTGAAAGAGCCATTGGGTGTATATTTCCGGAAGTATGTACGTGTCTTCAAAAATGGATCAAGTTATAAATAATAATAAACTATTCATTATAATATTTCATGTGTTTTGTTATGACCATTCTTAAGAAATTTATTTTCATATAGTAATAAAATAAAATAAAATTTTAAAAATATTTATATATTTATATAAAATATCCATAATTATTTAAGTATGTTACATTAATTTTTTTTTTTTAATAGAGCAAAGTCGAGCAATCGCGGTAATCATAACATCAGGAAATAGTTTCTCCTTCATTTTCTACAATAGCTTATTTTCTTGCTCTTGCAACCATTCATTGAGATTTTCTAAAGGGCTCTAACTAGACTACTTCGACGATCAATAGAACTTAAATTATTTATTTAGTTCACAAATGGAATATTCAGAAGATAAGTTGAGGGATGCACCAATTTGAAAAGGTAGCCTACTTCAAAGGTCTTTGAAAAATCTTAAATGGTCTTCAAATGTCTCCCCGTGTCTGATTTTCGATACCGAGCCATCTTCTTCCACCCAATATTCTGGTGGATGCATCTTAAGATTGTAGGTTGAAGCCATACTCACACAGTAGGCACCCGTGTCATGAACTACCAAGCCCGCACCACTTGGAGGTGTCGGAAGTTCCCTGTCCTTTCCCAAGAAATCTGCTGACTCACAAACTGGACCGACAACATCAAATGTTGAAACCTCAGAATCAGATTCCGGAGGAGAAACTAGTTCTGTGTGTTGATAAGCGCCATACAGACTTGGCCGAATAAGTTCAGCCATACTGCCATCAATCACAATGAAATTCTTTGTTCCATTAGTTTTGACACGGTTAATAAAGCAGCAAGTATTTGCAATAAGTGATCTTCCGGGTTCAATGATGAGATTGAGATTTCGGGAAAGCACCAACTCCCGAACAGTGTCAATAAGATCTCTAGGTTTGGGAAGGACAGCTCCGCTATGATAGTAATCAATTCCCAAACCACCTCCAATATTTAAGTAATCAATTTCAAATCCTTGAGCTCGAATCTCATCAATGTAGTTCACCATAAAATGTTACATTAAACTTAAGATAATATGAAATACGTATATAAAGTTGTCTGTTACAATGACTTAATTTTTTGGGTTAATACCGCATCCTTTAACTTGCGCGCTCATAGTAACTCATCAACACAATCACCTTCTTGTTGAATATAAAATATATACGCAATGTACATGCATGATGTACATAATTTTTTTTTAAACTCATTAATCTTATATATTTTTATTTTCATGTTTTTAAAATATTATGAGACATTTTCAAGTGTCGTATAATGTATATTATTATTTTTTTTTAAAAAAAAATTATAATTTGTATATGTAAGTTTCTATTTAAGAATAACCTCTTTGTAGTAATATTTTTAATTATGAAATATTACTATATATAGGTTTTACTGTAGTTATGGAGGTTTAAAGGAGAGTGCACTTGAATCATTTTTTCTAATTATAATAAATCTCACTGATAGTAAGATTCTATATAAACTATATTAAAGGGACCAAAAATGAAATTTCTGAGAGGACCAATGTGAGACAACTATTAGGGGTGTTTAGGAAAAATCAAAATTGACTAATCCAAACCGACCAAAACTAATCCCAACTGATTTTTCGGTTTGAGCGGTATATTGGATTTGTTTCGGTTTGGACAAAATTGAAACCGAACTTTTAGTTTTAAAAGTTCAGTTTCAAAAAATTTATAATTCAAACCGAACCAAACCAAAATATATATTAAATGAATCTTTTGCAATAAAATATATTTAACTTCTTATTGCAAGTAAGTTTTTCAAGTGCTAAACAAGAGATTAAAAAGTTATTAGTTGATATGTGATTTTAGATTCAAATGAAGTTTTCGTTTTATTTTCAACTAATAATTGTAAGCTCTCGGAGCTGAATTCTCCATTTTATGAACAATAAACCATTGATGAGATTTAACGTTATATTTGTTTATGTGATAGATATTAATGAAGTATCAAATCATTCAATAAGATATATAACATCCTTACACATTGAAGATTCAAGATATCCCTCTATATGAAGAAAGCTTGAAGAGCCAGCTTTTACATGTAAAGGACAGTTAGGTGAGTTTACTTTTAGGTATTTTGCTTTAAGAAGTGGCCATGTAGATTGCTTTGAGGAACTGTTGGAATAATTATAATTTTTGCTTGTCTAAAGTACTGATAGAATTTTCTATCAGCGCCATAATCATACTAACTTATAGGTGGAGATGAGAATCTTACAAATGGTATGGCCTTTTCAGGGGATTGCCTTGTACTGGCCAAGGTTTGGCAAAAAGGGCCAATCATGATAGTTTTTTTTTTTTTTTTTGGAGCAACATTTTTTACAAGAACAGATTCCCTAAATCTCTATTTCCGGTGTACCTTTATCTAAGTGATGCTTTAGATGATTATTTTTTGGATTATTGCCATGCAAGAAGAGTTGAACCAATTTGAAAGAAATCAAGTGTTGTCTTTAGTCCCTGGACTTTTAAACCAACTTATTATTGGAATAAAAATGAATTTTTGGAAACAAGCTATATGAACTTGGTGAAATCATAAGTTACAAACTTAGACTTGTTGCCCAAGGATTCAATCAACATGATGGCATTGACTTGGATGAATCATTTGCACCGGTTGCTAGACTTGAATCTATTAGAGTAATATGCACTAAATGGCCAAAATGTATTTCATTATTTCAGGTTACGGCTATAAACAAAGTTTTCTTTGAGTTTTGGTCATAAACATTTTACGGGCCGCGTGTTCTAGCATCCGGCCAAATTATCAATTTTTTTTGGCCCGAAAATGTAAAAAGACACATTTATCCTTTAAATAATAGACATGACTAGACCTGTTCCACCTCAAATCAACCCGACCCGCATCGTCATCTTCTCCGCCGACCACCACCACCCAACACCTTCTTATCCGACACCACACCACCACCATGCAGCTCAGGCGACCACCACCATCATCATCCTCTTCGCCTCCACCAATGCCTCCGCCTCTCTTATTCGTTTCACTATTTTCTTCGTCTCACGGATTTTTTTTCTTCTTGTTCATTATATTAAATTTTCATTTTTACTCAACATAACTTTGTGGATCTGCATATTTCTTGTGGGCATCGTTTCTTGGCCTTTGATGACTCATTACTGATCAGAGAATGGAATTATCTTTCCTTCATGGTTTTATATGCAAATTTTCTCTTTTTTTAGTACGAGCATTTGTACTAGTTTGGAGCTTTCCCAAAAAAAGTAGAGCAAAGACAAACTCCTCCTTTTTTCCACAAGAAAAAAGTATGCAAGTATGTCACCAACACAAAAAAATTCTTATCTTTTTCCCTTTTCTCTTATCCTGGTCTTGAATGGCGTCGACTTCTCTCTGCTTGGTCGTCGTGCGTCTTCTCTTTCTCTTCTCCTTCTCTTTTTTTATTTTCTCCGTTCACCTGCAAACCTCAGCTGCCCAACCATTTTTGTCCATTTTGGTGAGTTTCAATGCTTAAAATTGGTGGTGGTCGATAGAAATGGAAACCCAAATTATAAGGACCCAAATGCCCCTCAAGTGGCGGGCACGTGAGGGGTATTTTTAAAAACATTGGCCAGAAGTTTGGCCGGATGCTAGAACTCGCGACCCGAAAATATTTTGTGGCCAAAATTCGAAGAAAACTTTTTTTATGGTCGGAACCCGAAATAATGAAATACTTGATGGCCATTAAGTGCATATTACTCAAACTATTATGATGCTTTAAATGCTTTAAAATATTTCAAATGTATGCTAAAAAGTGCTTTTCTAAATGGTTAAATTGAGGAGGAAGTCTATGTTGAACAAACTCCCGATTTTATTCATGAAAAGTTTCCGAACCATGTTTATAAACTTTCAAAAGCTATGTATGGTCTTAAAAAATATCCTCGCGCCTGGTATGAAAGACTAAGCAACTTTCTTCTTGAAAATGGATTTTTTAAAGGAAAAGTAGACACCACACTGTTTATTAAAACAAATGAGTTTAATGATTTCTTTGTTGTGCAAATTTATGTTGATGACATTATTTTTTGTGCTACTAATGTTTCCTTATGTGAAAAGTTTGCAAAATTGATGCATGATGAGTTTGAGATGAGCATGATGGGCAAACACAACTTCTTCTTTGTACTTCAAATCAAACAAACCAATGAGGGGATCTTCATCAGTCAAGCTAAATACACAAAGGAGTTGATCAAGAGATTTGGGATGAGTGATGCTAAGGAAAGCAAGGCACTCTAAAGCTTGACAAAGATGAAAAGGGTAAGAAAGTTGATAAGTCCAAGTATAGAGGTATGATTGGTAGTTTAATTTACTTAACTGCTAGTAGACCCGATAGTATGTTTGTGGTTTGCTTATGTGCACGTTTTCAATATTGTCCTGAGGAATCATATCTAGTAGCCATTAAACACATTCTTTGATATCTTATAGGTTCTTTTGATTATGGTTGATGAGGACATGCATAGGACAAGATATTCAAGTGGTCCAATTATCAACATCCAAGGTCCCATGACAAGAGCTAGATGAGAAATGATGAACCAAACTTTATCTACATTAATCCTAGAGGTTCAAGCCAAGGAGGAAGCAAGGTTACATTTGGAAGATCAAAGACAAGTCCACCTCATCACTTTGAAGCTAGAAGCACACGGCTCAAACATATAAAGTGGTTAAGGGCATTTTAGGCATTTTGTACATTAAACTCTATCTTAGAATTTAATTAATTTTCATCTTTATGTTTTATTATTTCCTTTTTTAGTTTTAGCCGAGATAATAAAGGACATGTGGTCCAAATAGTTATTTTATTCTTTAGCAAGTATTAGGTAGTTTACTATACTTGCAATTCCTTTATTTCCTAGTCCATTTAGGACTTAGTTTTTGAGGGTTCTAGACCGAAATCTTACTCTATTTAAAGAGAGATTTCGGCTCATTGTTACTAAAACTATTGATAATAATATTGTGAGCTTTATTCCTTTGATACTTTGTGAATTGAATTTATTTTTAGATATTCCTTTCATTGTTACTAATCAACAAGCTAGTTCCCTTGTTGTGGCGTTTCTTCATCCATTTAGTGTTCTTCGGCCTAGGTAGTCAAGTGCGCTTATCGCTGCTTGGAGGTCTAGCGTGTCAAATGCTTTGAAAGTCCTTTGCTATAGTAGTCAAGTGCTTATCGCTGATTGGAGGTTGTAGTAAGGCATTCCCGAGAACTATCTTCAAGAAGAGAAAGATCCTAACTTTAATTCCTTGTGTCGAATCTTAATAACTCAAATTGTCAAGGTTCTTCATCAATGGTCTTTGGTATCCTAGAACCGAGTCTTGTGACCTTATCAGATATACCGATACCGACTATGCCGGATGTAGAGTCGAGCATAAGAATACTAGTGGTCATTGCAAATTCCTTGGACATGCTCTTGTATCTTGGCATAACAAGAAACAAGCATGTATATCTCTTTCTACCGTCGAGGCCGAATATATCACCAGCGGTAGTTGTTGTGCTCAAGTGCTTTGGATGAAACATACCTTACTTGATTTTTTGTCTTATTTTTAACAATGTGCCTGTATTGTTTGATAACACTAGTGCCATAAACTTGACTAAGAATCCTATCCAACACTCTAGGACAAAACACGTAGAAATTAAGCACCACTTCATGAGAGATCATGTTGCTAAATGAGATGTTTGCATTGATTTTATGAGTACGGATGACCAACTTACTGATATTTTAGCAAAACCTATATGTTCTGAAAGGTTTGATTACCTAAGGCGTTGCCTAGGAATCACAAAGTTGCAAATTTGATATGTTTGTTGAGAATGTACAGGAAGCATGGTAATCCCGGTCGACCGAGGCCTTGAGAAATTGTAAATTTTACAAGGCAAAGATTTGGGGAGCTAGGTCGACCGCAAAGAGACTTCGGTCGCCCGCAGGAAAGACAAAAATAAATTCAAAGGTATCCTCTAAGTCAACTGGACCGTTGAGAAAAGAAAATTTTAAACATGTCAAAATTTCAAAACCTTTCACTTCCCTCTCTGAAAACTCTCAAACCTTCTCAACTACTCTCTCAAAGTTAAAATCCTATACCTTACCAAACTTCAATTCCTTCCATAAATTATTCATATTCAACATCATGAAGACAAATCAACCTCCATCAAAGAAAGAAAGAAAAAATCTCAACCAAGCAAAAATCCTCCCAAAAGAAACCCACCTACCAAAAGACCCTTAGAAAAGGGGATTTATATTCAAGAAGGAGTCAATCCTTCTCCCAAAAGGCTAAAAGGAATCATTCAAACCTAGGAAGAATGGAAGAGGGAAGTTCAGAGATGGAGCGATAACTCCGAAACCGAGACCGTTGAGGAGAGAGCTCCCTCACCACCACCTCAAAGGCCTTCATAAAATCAAGGGGAGTTCTCAAAATTCACTACTTCAAAGGTATCCTCTAGGTTTCGCTCTCCTCAGGCTAAGAAAGTATATGATTGCCTAGTAAAGGATAAAAGATGTATCTTGCCCGGGTATGTTAAAGATGTTAAGACATTTGGGAAGTGGCTTGATTCATTTATTGACTTGTTTAGTGATATGTGGTGGTTGAATCTTTTTATTTGTGATCGGGAGTTGTACCCCCTTGTTATTTATGAGTTTGGAGTTGCAAACTTAAGATGAGGATTTTTGGTAGACCTCTTCTGTTGATAGTTTGGAGTTTAGTTTCTCGGAAGTCATATTTTGTGAAAGTCTTGGGGTAGAGCTTGATGGGAATGCATTTAGGCACTTTGATAATTCCGGGAGTGTGCCCGATGAAGAGATTCTCTATTTGAAAAGCTTCAAATCCAGTTTTAGGATTGAGGGAGCATTTAGTAGGTATACGGAGAGGGAGACCAATAAGCTTGATGAGTATGGTAGAATCCTGTATCACATGGTTTCTAATGTGGTCCTCCCTATCAAAGGCCACAAAAGTTCCATTAGCTATATCCAAATGACCATTATTGAATGACTTGTTGAGAGGATAAAGATAAACTTTGGGTACTTGGCCTTAAGACACTTTAGCGAGTGTGAAGAGTGCTAGAAATTTCTTACCATATGGAAGCATGCTCACTAGGCTCTCCAAGAAGTTCAATTTCAAGCTTGCAAACCTGGTGCAAAGAGATACAAAGTACAACATGTATAATGAAGGGCACTTCCACCGGATGTATATGATCTTGGTTGGTGGACATTGAAAGTTTAAAAGAAAGTGGGCTGATGTTGACTTGTTGGCGGCATCCATTGTCAAAGGGGCAAGCCAAAAAGCTATTGATACAACCAAGAAGATTATCGATGCAAGAAAGGCTCAAAAGCCTAAGGAAACTCAGCCTAGAGAAGAAGAAGGACAAGAATATGAGAATGTTGAAGTTGAAGATGAGGGTATTCATATGGAGGAAGGTGATGAGTTTGATTTTGGGGAAAATGACAAAGGTCAAGAAGAAGATTTTGAGGAGGAAGCTTCACCACCAAGAAAGAAAATGGTTGGAAGAAAAGATGAGACCACACTTAATCAAACATACCATGAATTGCTCTTACAAGTCATCAAAAACTTGGAGTCCTTAAAAAATGACTTCAATTCAAGAATGGGGAGCTTGGAGTATAAGGTAGGAACTATGGAGTCTAAGATAAAAGACATAGAAAGCAAGGTTGATGATGTTATCAAATACACCAAGACAAAAAAATCAAGCCATGTAGAGGAAGAAAATGAGGAGGAAGATGGTGTAAATTCAAGTGAAGATGGTAGTGATGATAGTAATGGGGATGATCTTGAACAAAAGTAAGACAAGGGAGAAGAAAAAGGGGAAGAAGAGCAAGAGATTTATGAGCCTTCAACCGAGGAAACAATTGCTCAAGTGATTAGTGGTTTGAAGTGAAGAAGCATTTTCGAAATCTCATGATGTGATCAAGTGCAAGACATCTAAAAAATCCATGAGAATTTTCTAAACTCTTATCTTTTATGGCTTTTCCTAACTATGTTACCCCCCTATGTATCCCTATGAAATACCCGAAGGAGAGAGAACCTTAGAGGAGGGAGGGGCGAATAAAGTTCTCAAACATTTTCTCTTTTCTACCAAATTACTTTCCTAAGTGATCACCCGAACAACAAGTATGTTGATTAAGCACATAAAGGCAATTTAAAGGATTAACAACTTATGTGACTAGTGTGTTTAGAGGCAACACATAGGAACTCAAGACAATGAATATGATCAAAGATAGACTAAGTCAAGAGTCCTATATGTAAACTCTGGTAAGATCAAATAACACAAGTCACAAGACTAGCACTAAGCAAGATATATAAAGTTTGTAAGATCACTAAGTGCAAGTCTTATAGCCAAGCCAAGGAAAGATATAACAAGAGAATAATCTAACTCAAGATAAACACTTAAAGCTCATACAATCAAGTTCATATGGAGTATAAACACAAGGTTTAATGTAAGAACTTGAAAGTAAAGAGATAGATTTAGAAGATCAAACACAAGGATTTAGAGTGGTTCAATCACAAAGATTTACATCCACTACCTTAGGACACACCAAGGATTTTGGCAAATTCCACTAGCTTGTTTTAAGAGTATCTTTACACGAAAGGACAAAACCAACACATGGTCTTTTATGCACAAAGCAACATTTCAAGGGGAAGGCAAACAAATGATCATTTTATGCACTAAGCAACCCTTCTCCACCCTTGGGGAACTATTTCTCTAATCTAGTCAACTAAGTTAGGAGGTTTTACGAACACATCAACCGTACTTACCTTTTGGGTTCACTACTCACTCTAGTTCCAACAATTACAAGAAATATCCACTCCACTAAGGAGGCCCAAAACCACCACTCTCACAAACAAGCCTTGCCACTCAACCCTTTACAAAGAAAGATGGGCCTCAACAAATGAGACTTTGCAATTTGGCTCAATAGAACAAATTCCTTAATGGATTGGATTATTACAATTGAAAGTTCTAATTCAAACTTGAGAGTAGAAGAGTGTGTATGTTAAGATCTTTCTCAAAATGATGTATTTTGAAGAATGATTGATTGCTTCTTTAAAATATGTATTGAAAAAGGCCCTGTAATGGCTTGATTGATTATGAAAATCAGATGTAGAAGCTATTTAAAGAGGCAAGACAAGCAAATTGATGTTAGTTTTTGTTCTTAGTAAATTTTGAATGTTCCAAGACTCCAACAACTATAATCTCCGGAAACCTTGCATTAGGTCGGTCGACCGGGCCTATGCTCCGGACGACCGGACCACTCTATGCGTCGATTGAGGTATGTGGAGTAGCCTTTTTAACCTAATTTTTTAACACCCCGGTCGACCTACCTGCTAGTTCTGTCGACCAGAGCTTTTCTGTCAAGGCAAAAATATAGCCGTTGTAACTCGAATTGTTTAATATTTTTTGCCTCTATATAAAGCTTTTCAAACTGATTTTTCAAATCTACCCAAGCCATAAAAGGGAATTTTATATACACTTTTAAACAAGCAATCCAAAAACTTTAAAGAGCTTAATCTTCATATCATATTTCAAAATACATCATTTTTGAGTTGAGCCTAACATATATACTCTTATATTCTCAAACTTGATTAGAGCTATCATTTGTATCTCCACACTATGGAGGGATTATTTGTAAGAGAGGTTAAATTGTAAAGTCTCATGTGTTGAAGCTCTTTCCCTTTTTCTTTGTGAGACTATCTCTTAGTGAGTTAGGTTAGCTCTTTTTGTGCTTCACTCTTTGTATATGTTGTCCTCTTTGTGAGGCATCTCTTTGTGAGATTGGCTTTATGTGAGCTAAAAATGATCTTCGTGAGCGGGTTCTCTTTGTGAGGCTAGTTGTAGCTCTTTGTGGGCTAGAAAAGTGGTTGAAGGTAAAACTCTTTGTGAGTTGCCCACTTATGTAAAATCTTGATCCCACATTGAATTTGTTGTGAAGGGAATCATAGTGAAGTTGCCAAAATCCTTAGGTATGTCCTAAGGTAGTGGATGTAGATCTTTGTGATCGGACCACTATAAATCGCCGTGCTTGTTTTCTCTAAACCCTTACTCCTTTACTTTATATTTCATGCCTTGCTTTATATTGTTTATATGATTGCATGAACTTATTTGTTCAAGGGTTGGTTGTAGAACTCATGCATGCTTCATATATTTATATATTGCTTGGCTTTGGTCATATGTTTTATGGTGTTCAATCTTACAAGCTTTGCATATAGGAAACTTGACTTGGTCTTTCCTTGATCTTATTCATAGTCTTGTGTTTCTATGTGTTACATATAACACCTAAGTCATCTAAGTTGCCATAACATTTAACTCACCTTAAATGCTTAATCAACATACTTATTAAGGTGATCATTTAGGCAAAGAAGTTTAACAAAAGCCAAAAAGTTTTAGAACCTAATTCACCCCTCCTCTTAGGTTCACCCATATCTGGTATTTCAATTGGAATCAGAGCCTAGTCTCTTTTTTGTTGGACTTACATCCTAGGGGGATCAATGACTTCTTTTTTTCTACTTCTACCATAGATGACCATTCCACATCTAGGCCACCTTTATTTGATGGCTCCAACATTACTTCTTGGGAAAATATGTTTAAACACTTTTTGTCATCTAATGATTTCACCTTGTCGAGCATTATAGAAGAAGGTCTGTTTGTTCCTTCAATTATAGTAGAAGGTGTCAAGATGCCAAAGACAAGAAGAGAATTCAATATACACTACAAAAAAAAGACCTTTAGTAACGAAAATTTTCGTTAGGAAAGGTCAAGAAATTCGTCACGAAAGACCTTTCGTGACGAAAATCCTTCGTTACCAAGTTCGTCCCCGAGAGCCCCTGTCGCTAAAGGTCTTTCCTAACGATTACGAATTTCGTCACGAAAGGTATTAGTGACGAAGCAATTTCGTTAGGAAATGTGAGAATTCATGACGACATATTCGTTACGAAAGTTCTACAAAAAAATAAAAAATTAAAGCCATGGAGCCGAGTCGAGCCTACTCCGAGCCGGGCCCCGGTTCACCCACCGGAGCCGAGCCGAACCGAACCGGAGACATGCCCCCCAACAATAATGTTGAATAAAGTCATCACATTTACATAGAAGTGGGAATTGAACTCAAGACCTCCAACTTGTATGTCATGCACTTGCCCACCGAGCTACGTTGGTCATTTGTTACTTATTGTTCCT
The DNA here is from genome assembly GCA_026122235.1 of Vinca minor. Taxonomy (NCBI): domain Eukaryota; kingdom Viridiplantae; phylum Streptophyta; class Magnoliopsida; order Gentianales; family Apocynaceae; genus Vinca; species Vinca minor. Next base: position 159,866 of record JAOCZM010000058.1, read on the forward strand.
ATTATATGTATTATAATGAAGTTTTGTATTTTGAACATTTAGTTATTTTAATTTCTCTTTGTGTTGAAATTTTTTTTTATGAATTAAATTAAAATTAATACATTTTCGTCAATGTATTTGTGTATTAAATTGTTATAAAAAATAAGAATAAAATTATTCTAGTTGCGTACTATTTTTTTAGTAATACTTTTAATATAAAGACTAAACAAATATAAAAATTAAAATTATATTCTAAATTATAGCATACTTATATATGAATATTCTTAAATATATATATATATTTTAAGACTAAACTTTTCGTGACAAATATATTTTTCGTTACGAAAGGTCACGAAAAGTTATACCTATCGTGACGAAAAAGTTGCTTCGTTACGAAATGAATATTTTTTTCATTACGAAAGGTCTACTTTTCGTAACGATTCAGAATTTCGTTACGAAAAGTAGACCTTTCGTAACGGAAAAACATTTTGTCACGAAAAGTTATACCTATCGTGACGAAAAAGTTGCTTCGTTACGAAATGAATATTTTTTTCGTTACGAAAGGTCTACTTTTCGTAACGATTCAGAATTTCGTTAAAAAAAGTAGACCTTTCGTAACGAAAAATGACTTCGTCACGAAAAGTTCGTCCTAACAGGCATTTTTTTTTTGTAGGAATGAAGATGACTTATCCAAGATGACACTCAACTACAAGGCCATGCATGTTCTTTGTTGTGCACTAAATAAATAGTCACTCAACAAAGTTCATGAATGTGAACATGCTCAATCAATGTGGAAAATGCTCGAAGCATCTTATCAAGGAAAAGTTGAAGTGAAAGAGCCAAATGAGTGAATTCAAGTTTTGGGGGCTCAATCATGTGAAGGTGTTGAAGAACTCTCAATCACATATCAAGCAAATCATGAGATATTCAAAGAATGTGATAAAGGAGAAATCAAATGTCATTCTTCAATGGACTTTAAAGATTGCAAAATCTACAGCCTTCACTAGATGCGAAACTTGAAGAAGAGATGGTGGAATCACAAGAAGATGATCTTCAAAGAGATACAAATTATGATGGAGATAATGAAGATCATACATCTTGTTCAAGGAAGAGAAACGAATTTTCCACGAAACTTCAAAGATAAAGATCCCGGGAAGAAGTGGCTTAAGGCTTGATCACTCTATGAAGAGTGAAGATATTGTATGGAGATGTTGTTAGTAGTACCCTAGGACCATTAGCATATGTTGTACGTTTTATATCTTTTTGAGCATGTCTTTGAATAGTTAATTTTGCTTTTGAACATCAAATGTGTGATTTGATAGTAAAACTCATTAGCATATGCAATTACTATTCTAATCGTCCCTAGTTTTATTTAATGTTCTTTACCATGAAATAAAACTAGTATGATGTATGATTGATGATTATGTTTTTACTCGATCATGTGTAATGGATACAAATCATATCATAGATGCAATATATTAGGATACATTGTATCATATGTGATTCGTTAGAGAAGTAATACTTCATGGTTCTTTAGCCATAAGTATTACTTCCTCAATACTATTTTGAATCCTTAGACCTTATGTCTCCATTGTTCCAGCATGAATGGAGCTACGTTTTGACTAAGTCGGACTTTACTTTTAATCGAGTATACGATTGATGATCGGATGTAGTATCCTATCATGGCTTGAATGTGAGAGGCATTGTAAGGATTTTTTCCCTCTCTTATTAGAGAGAGATTTCCATGGGCCCCTCGATAGGGAAGACTGTTTAAATGCATGGCCGTGCTCAAATGTATTTAATAAAGTGGTTATTAAATACAGTTTGTTGGAACAATCTACTTGGAGATCGAGCATAAATACAATTAAGCTATATAAGGGTGACTGGAGATCGAGATTGCCTCCGTGTAAGGGAAGGTATCCCGGTTGATCTGCAAAGCAAACTCCCGATCGACCTTAGTAAAATGGATTTCAATAACGAGGGTACCTCGGTCGACCGACATTCCTCATCGGTCGTCCAAAATTTAGGGCGTAAATAAATTCGATTTTAATTGGATGAGGGCGGGCGACCGGATAGGACCTTCGGTCGACCGAAGTGTCGTGATTAAGCAGAAATCAAGGGTTTCTCCTTCAAAGAAACCAAAAACCCTTCTTCTATATTCATCAAAATTTGATCTTTATAACATCCCAAATTTAAATTCCTTTCATATTTCATCCACTCATATCAATATGAAGACAAATCAAACCTCCAGTCCACATACAAAATCCTCCAAAGATCAATCCAAGAAAACTCCTTCAAAGAAGAAAACCCCCACCAAAAGTCCCCGTGAACAACCTTTAACCATTAGAGAGTCTACTCAACCTGCTCCAAAGAAAATGAATACAAAGAGAATGGCTAAAAAAGGATAGAGGGAAATCAAAAAAGGTGATCAACTCCGATGAAGAAACGGAATCCGTTGATGATTTCCAAATGCCACCTCCTCCTTCACAATACTAAGGTGAATCTTCCTCTTATTCTACTAAGAAAGTTGATCATAGGTTTTATAAGAAGGTAGAAATACCTATTTATGATAATTTAGTTCAAAGTAGAAGAGGTATCATCCATGGGTATACAATGGCTAGTCATATGTATGATGGACCCTTGCAAGAAGTAGTGGAATACTTCATTAATATGGGATGGTTAAACATCTTCTCTCATAATTGTGAAATTTACCCTTTAACCATTTATGAATTTGGAGCCAATTTTAGAGAAGATGGATTAAAAGAACAAGATGGGATGTATTGGTGGACATCTAGAGTGGAAAATATGGAGTTTAGTTTTTCAAAAGCTATGTTGCGTCAAATACTTGGGATTAGATTTGAGTTGGACAAAATTAGGAATTTTCATAATTCTGGAAATGTCCCAAGGGATGATATTTTGGACATTGAAAGGTTCAAGCTTTACTATAATATCGAGGGGCCTTTCAATAAGTCTTTAGAAAGGGAAACCAATATATTGGATGAATATGGTCTCATTCTTCATCACGTGGGTCTAATGTGGTTGTTCCCATCTCCGGTCACAAGAATTCAATCACCTATATTTAAATAACGATCATGCAATGGTTGGTTGAAGGGAGTAAGGCAAGCTTTGCATTTTTAGCTATGAAGAATTTCATTTCAAGCTTAAACAAAGCCTCCAAGTTCTTGCCTTATGGGAGTTTATGGACTTTGCTCTTCAAAAGATTCAAACTCAAACTTGCAACTCCCACTCTGAGAAGTGACAAGTACAATATGTACAAAGAAGGCCTATTCCATCAAATGCACATGATATTGGTGAACAAGAAATGAAAATTTTAATCTAGATGCACCAATGACGAACTCTTAGCCGCAATGATAGCCCAAAATAAATCATCAAAAGTATGTGATACTTTGAGGAAAGAAATACATAGGAAAGGACTCCAAGAGCCAAATTTGCAAGAAAATGTGCCTATGGAAGAAGGACAAGGAGATGAAGGTGAAGATATTCACTTAGAAGTGAATGAAGAAATGGATATCCGAGTTAATTATGGTGATCATAGTGATATTCCAAGAGAAAAAGTTGGAAGAAGACCTCCTCAATCAAGAAATGAACCTCAAATTGACATTCTCAATCAAATGAATGAGAACTTGAAAAAGCTACTTGAGAAGATGTCTAGTGTGGAGAGTGAAATGAAGGAGTTAAAGGAAAATGTTAGTCATGTGAAGACTAGGTTCAATGAATTAAATTACAAGGTTGATGCTATAGATAGAAACACCAAGTCAAAGACATCAAACTTGAAAGTAAATGAGGAGGAAGAAGAAGAGAAAGATGAAGAAGAGGCTACAAATGAAGATTCCATCAATATCAATGATGGAAATCAAGATGAAGAGGAGAGAAACATGATGAAGAACCCAAGGTTGTGGTTAATGTTGAAGATGATGCAGAGACTTTGGGTGAAGACTTGGGTTTGGGTATAGAAAGTCAAGACCAAGACCTTGGTATGAAATTGGGTGAAGACAAGGATAAAGATATGACCCAAACAAGCCAAGACAAGGAAAATGAAGCTTCAAATGATGGCAATGATCAAGAAGATTGAAGGACTCATGGTGGATTCAAAGTGCAAGATGCAATCTTCAATCCATGAGAATTTCTTAAACTCAATCTCTTTTATATATTTCGTTGTATTTCATTCCATTTCGTTGTATTCTTTTCATTATCATTGTGTACCCTTAGAATAGCAATTGTTGCACTTATTTTATCATTTCCTTGTATGAATTGCTTAAAGGGGCACCTTGATGCTTATATAACATGTTATGCTATTTAATTGTATTGATTCTTTGAGCATGTTATAGTTGATGAGCTTAATGATTTGATCATTGTGATGAAAGCTCATGTTGTAACCCCTCTCCCCTCTGTTCTTAGTGTCTTATGCATTGGGAGAGTTTATATATGCTACGATTGGTTTTCACTTTATCTATATAGCATATTGGGGTTGTTTGTGTGTTTATATTCAAGTCTATATCATGAATCTTATGTGGTTGATCGTCTATATGCTTGACTTAGGATATAAACTGTAATTGGGGCATTGCATATGCCTGTTATGTGGTTATATGAATGTTTGGCTTAGATTTAAACTGATAATTGCAGGTTTTTCCTATTTTCTGTCAAAAGTCCAGTCGACCGGAATCTGGGTATCAGGTTGACCGACAAAGCCAAATTTCAGCAATTCTTGGACTTCAACTTCTGTTATCTGTAAGTTTTGCTGTTTTATTCATATAGGCACATCTAAAGGGGGAGTTTTCAAATGTTTTCATCCCATATCCCCCCTCAAAATATGTGTGATGTATGCTAAATTTTCCTTATTCTACATCATCACAACACTTGTTGGCTTGTTTTTCATCTTTTAAATCTTATAGCCAACTTGTTTAAGTTACTTTGGGAGTTATACAGGTTGTACATGTTTATATTCTACATATATTCTCCCTAAATAACTTTGAGATCATACTCTTCACTTTCATATCTTTTGTGATCTCATTAGAGTTTTTGGTTAGTCTTACTTTAAGAGTTCTTACACTCATTTAGTTAACCATTAACTTCTTAGAGGGATGTACTCAAAGTGTTATCTTACACTTCCCCCTAAATCTTTTGGTTGTGATACATATGCTTAACTTATGTATTTATGGTATCATTTCAATGGTACTTTGTTAGCTATATTTTCAACTTTTTTTTCATCTTAAATAGCTAACATGGTGTGTTTGATAAATGGGGAGATTGTGCTTAAAGGTTTAATCCTTATGTATTTTGTTTTAGCTTAAGTTGTTATTCTTTTTTAGCCATACATGACCATCTTTTGATTTATGTGTCATTATGGATTCGGTATTTAGAAATCAACCAAGCTTATTCAAAATTTATCCTTTGATTTATGTGTCATCTGAGATTAAGACATAAACTTTGTCTAAAAGTTTGGATGATAGAAATGAGCATGTCGATCGCCCGCAAGACCTCCGGTCGAGGGGATTTTCATATCGGTCGACCGAAATCCACTGCCAGTCGTCTGCAATCAGCCCCAGTAGTTTGGTCAGGGTGACTGGTATCGGATCCGGTCGACCGAACCAGTCGAACGCGATTCAGAACTGTCATTTTTTAGGCTTATTTTGTGAAAGAAAATCCATTTTCCGCACTTTCAATATTCCCGACCAAAAAACACTGATTTTTGATAGCCCGAATCAATCTTGTTTTGATGACAAACCATTGATAGTTCTAATGTTTGTGTGAGCATGTTATTAATGATAGGATCCTTAGCACTCACACCAACATTGATGAAAATGGTAAGTTAGCTTCTTGTGTAAACTAAGGTATGAATATTACACACATAAAGTATGATTTTCAAAGTGTAAAAAAGTATGATTCTTCTTATTTAAGCTTATAAAGATTGTGCTATAAATTTGTAATCATCCATCACATAAAGTGTGATTAGCTTTGTTCAAATTTTTCTCTCTATACTCTTTGTGAGGTTGCTCTTTGTGAGTTTTCTCTTTGTGAGCTTGTAAGCTAGAGGCCTACTTTGTGTGGGTGAATCTAAGTGATGAGTTAAGTTATTGTTGTATAAAACTCTTAGTGAGTTAGCCACTTGTGTAATATTGGTTTCATCGCACTATCATTGAGTTTTAAAGGGAGATTAATAGTGTGTTGTTGAAATCATTGAGTTAGTCTCAAGGCAGTGAACGTAAATTCTTAGTTAATAGAACTACTATAAATCTCGTGTTCATTATCTTTCTTTATTAGCTTACAACTCAATACCATTTTTAGCTTACATCTCATCACATTTGCAAGAAAGATCAATTTTTTTTACAAAAACTCAATTCACCCCCCTCTTAGGTTGCATCTAAATGTCAAAAAGATCTGACAACAATATCAATCTACCAAACTATTCAACAGAATATAATATTATTGTGAATAAAATACATGAATTCTTTTTAAATTTGCAATTCAATCCAAGATTTAAAGTGGTCATTTATTCTATGCAATTCAATTCATATTATTTTTACCATGGTCATTTTGTCTATGCATATTGCTTTAGTCTATTAACTCTTCTTGAGTTTCCGATCAGTTATTGTTCTTCGAGAACTTTTAATAAAAGAAGTACTCCTTTTGAATTCTTAATGAATTAACTCTTCTCGAGTTATTAATTAATAAGTCATGTTGGAACTACGCAACATTATTTGTACTCTAGATGTTTCTTTTGAATCGAAAATATGAAAACTCTTTTAGAGCTTTTAACCACATACAGTTCATCAAGAACTAAATAAATTCTAAAAGTTAAAAACTTTAAACTTCTGAAATTGTACAATATTATTTATATTGTGGACATTTTCACTTTCAACTGAAAGCATTGAAACTTATATTACTCCTTCGGCTCTTCTGAAGCTTTTCATCTACCAGTTCGATCAGTTATAGTTCTTCAAGAACTTTTATAAAGGAAGTATTGTTTTATATTTCTTAATGAACTAACTCATCTGGAATTATTAATAAATTACTTCAACTAGAGCTCTTTAATATGCAAACTCTTCTGGAGATTTAATAGTATATAGTTCTTAAAGAACTAAATGTAATCTAAAAAAATACAAATTTAAAAATTGCTAAAATGAAATTATAACTCCAAAGCTATTAAGTAAAAGTTCATTAAAACTTAATAAAATACCATTTTTTTTTCTTATCTTCGAGTGATAATCATTCATACTGATTTAATAGTATGGAGTATTACTTCTACAATAATGGTTCACAATTAAATCGCCTTTCTTACAGATAATGAAATTTTAGTCACATTTGCTTCAGAGAATGACATAACGATAATTTGTTGGGTTTCTCATATATTTTATCAATACCCCATCTTTTTTTCGTCTCAAGGAAACATGATATCAATAAACTTTGACATATCTTCTCTCTCTCTATATCTACTACATGAGTGAATTTCAGGGGTGAGAAAGGGAAGAAGTATCTTTTATATTAGACCACCAACTTTCTCCACATGATTTCCATTACAGAGGAATTCTAAAAACCATATCATTGTTTTGTGATACTTTAGCCACAAGTCGAGCATTTGGTAAAACATATTCTAGTGTTCTACCTTCCTTTTTGAGTTTAGCACAATGATAGCATTATGGGTTTTATTGTTAACAACATCTCTAAGTCACATTACATAAGCATATACAATACCATATATATCATAAGATAATACAATAAAATACGATAATATTCTTACTTTAACCATCTTCTGGTGCTAATAGTATTTATATTATAACCATCTCCAGGTAGTTAATCTTAAACAATTTGTATTTATTTTATAACAATCTTCTTGCGGTTAAGATTAAATCATAATAATTGGTTTTAACATACAATCATCTTTTGGTGGTTGTATAATATTTGTCTATAGGAATTTGATACAACTATCTTTCAGTAGTCGTACACCTATAAGTAGAATTTGTTGCAACAATATTATAGTTATTGTATATTTGTCTATAGGATTCGATTAAAATTTATAAGTAATTACGAAAGTTCTTTGGTAGAACGGCCATCTATCGGTGGTCGTAATCTTTGTCGATAGGGATTAGATTAAAATTTGTAACCATCATCTATGAGTAATCTACCATTTTTTTGGTGGTAGTATCATTCTTTAAAACCCCTGCAAAAAGAATATTTCGGTCCGATAATAATATTCAACCTTCAAAGAAATATACAAATATGGCCGAGATAATATCATTATTAATGGTGTCTTCGGGACCCATTGAAATGGATTTCTACAAGAATCCTTATAACTAATTTTCTCTTGATATCATGAAGCCCAAATTCAATCAACAACAAGATGACAAAATGGCGTTTCCAATTTCATGAATGGTTGAAGAATAAGAAACTATGAATGTCTCCTATCAAACCTCGTAATCCAACTCATCAAAGTTTTACTTGTCATGAATTAAAAAAATAGAATCCAACCAGTTTGAAAAATCATACCTTTAAAGTTATATACCAGATTTCTCCTTTTGTAGAATTAAATTGTTAAAATAGTTGAATGATCTAGTAAGATACTCGTGTGTGAACCTCATGTTTAGATGCTCATGCCGAATAGATGATCATATCAGATATAGAAGATTGTGACAGATTTAAAGAATTTGAATCAGATACAATTGAGAATTGTACCATATACAAAGTATTGTGCTGATAACGTGTTATAATCTTAAGTGGATAAATGGGAGGAGGGGATTAGAGAGATCACAGAGAAGTAGGGAACCAAAGGTCTCTATTTATAGAGGTTAGGCCATAGGGTTTCATGGGCCTCTACGGCTTCTATCGTTTCAAGAAGAGTCATTCAGTATAAATTTACAACATTTCTCTCTCTCTCTCTCTCTCTCTCTCTCTCTCATATTAACAAACATCTCTCATTTTTATCGAGAATGGCCTTAGATTAGCCATGAATTTGCATAATGGTCTACACATGGCATGGTGTTTTTTGGCAAAACATTTTATCCCATATGAATTCAACATGTCCGTCCCACGCCAACTCACGAATCCGTCCCCGAATCAAGACGGATTTCACAAATCCATTTGGGAGAACCCCTAATCTTGCTCTAACAAACCCTTATTGTGGACGGATCAATAGGTTGTGTGCATTTGTTTTGGCAATAATTTGTTGGCTTTGAGGGACGAATTTGTTTGAATCCGTCCCTCAATCACGAATTAGATTTGTACCAAAATAGTACAAGTAATAAGGTTTTCGGTTGATAAGACAGATTTATACAATCCGTCTTATAAGATTTCGAATATGATTTTTTGACCCAAATAGTAGAAGTGATAAGATTTTCGAATTTCAATGGGATTTTCTTACCCTCTATTTATACAAGCTAAAATCTTCTTTAAAACTCATCTCAAATTTCCTCTACTACCAAATTCCATCTAACCTTCCACCTTACTCTCAAAACTAAATATACACAATGAACAACGACATGGATCCATCACTTGAAGAGTATTTTAGACACAGTTTTAAAATTGCAGTCATATCTCAAACATCCGAAAGAATCATAATATCTTATGTGTTAAAGGTGTTTTTTTTTTTATTTGTTATACGTTATCACTTCTCTTATATAAATTGTATTATGTAACGTATACAATCAAGGTTCACAAAGTGGTTGGAGGAAACTGGGCTAGAGGTACCACATTTTTTCTATCTGAAGGACATCATTGATAATCAATGGTGTGTTTACGTAACCCAAGAACAGGGTCAGTCATACTTCGACCGCGGTTTACAACAATTTTTGGCTGAAAACAATGTTCGATCTACTGATACGGTTCATTTTGTGACTTCGCCAGGGCAATCTACTAGATATTTATTTTATGGGACAATTCATCGTAAGGTCTTGGATTGGTCACTTGAAGGGCGAAAGATCATACCCCTATGATGGGGCATTTTTTCGCCATGGTTTTGGGGTACTAGTTGGCGAAAGGTACCCCAATAGTAAAGTGGTATGCTGTTATTCTACAAATATAGTATTGTATAGTACTTATTATAATTTTTGGATTGTAAATGTTTTTCATGTCTATAGTGGATATGTCGTAACTACATAAAATGGCGTGTTGAACAAGAGTTAGGCATACCTGAGGTCCTACACTTGCGAGATTTCCACGGGAACAGAAGGTCACTCCGCGTGGGGAAAGAAGAAAATGATTACTATTTTTGGGGTGGATTGATTTTATTGACAAAGGGATTGAACTCCGGTGACTGTATAGAATTTCATTCAGCACCTTATGATATCCTTGATTATAGGCGTAGGCTAGCTGGTTGTTACGATTTTGGCGATTGCCGTTTATAAAGCCTTATATTTTTTGTAATGTGGTTTCTTTAATGAAATTTGTTTTTAAAACTCCCGCTTATACCTCTAATTAACTTTGTCTAATCTTGATAACAAAGATAAGTTTTAATAGAGTGATAAAATGTTTGAATTGACATTGTTAAAGATGACATTGCACCTAAGAAAGTAAATTTAATTATCAATCATATTATTAGGGCAAGTCTTCCAGTTGTGACCAATCTTCTGGAAGTTTACGCATTTTTTTGGTCAGTGCTGAGCAATGTTCTTCGTGTCCATAGGCATTTTGAATCTTCGAGATTAAGGACGGCCATGTTTAGATCCTTTCAAATTAGATGGGTAATGGATCATATCAAAATGTGCTGGCCTCCAAAAGCTCTCATCCAGTACTGGAAGTAGAATCAACTGGTATGTCTTCATGTAGTACTTAAAATAATACACAGTCGGAATATGCATGGATGCATCATTCTTTACAATGACATGTTATCAAGGCGTAGAGTAAGTGGACCATTTATAACAATGACAACTAAACTGTGACAAATTCACTATATATTTTTTACCTCCTTTAGTAAATCCTCAATGTCGCGACAAAACTCTGAAGATTCCTTCAGCCCTGTCATGCCTTTCCACAGTCAATGTATTTGCTTTCCCCTCATAAGCCAGGTATTGATCTCAAATTCTCTTTGGGAAAGGTTGTTTACAGTTCCTTGCAACTTCTATGTGGAGGTTGAAGTAATATACAAGTTTGCAGAATATCGTCTCCACTAGATCTTTAAAAGGCAATGCTCTGGACTTCCTCAAAACACTGTTAAGCACCTCAGATATGTTTATGGTCATGCATCTGTAGCGCATTCCTCCATTATAAGCGAGTGTCCACAAATCTTTAGGGTATTGCATCAACCAAATGAATGCATTTATATCCTTGTGTTTGATAATGTCAAGAATAAGATCGCACTTTAAATTATTTTTCTTTGTAGCAGCCATCCACAATAGATCTTTCATCTCGTTATCCTTGACATGGGTATGGAAATTTGACCTAAAGTGTCGGAGGCCAAATCAGTGAACAACTTTAGGTGGTTGCCAACCGTCTATGTTTGTGACCGCATTCAGGATTCCTGGATGACGATCACTAATCAAGCAAACTTCAGCCTCTTGAACGACACGATTTCGGAGATTTTTCAAGAACCAAGATCACGTGTTTGTTGAATCTGAATCGATCAAGGAAAATACAAGAGGTAAAATATGATTGTTAACATCTAAAGTGCTTGCAATCAAAATTACTCCCTTGTAGTTCCCCCTTAGATGCGTACCATCCATAGAAATTATAGGTCGGCACCACTTGAAAGCGTCAACAAACGGTTTGAATGTCCAGAACATGCAACGGAAGACATTTGGCCTATCCAAAGTGAGTTTCAGATAGTGGACCCATTTGAAAACCATCTCTGAATTTGAAACTCTGAGTGCCCGCATATATCATGGCAGTACTTTGAATGTTGTTTTGGAGCTTCCAAAAAGTGTCTCAATTTCAATTTTGCGGGCATACTAGGCTTCACGGTAGGTGCAACTTAAATAAAGCTTATATTTGGCTTCTGCTTTAATCAATTTGACTGTAATTTCCGGATAATCTCTAACAAGATGTAGAATTTTGACCGCAATGTAACTGGATGGAATATTGGTTTTTCTTTTGATCAATTTTGTATTAATGGATGAGCTGTAGTTTGCTAACCTTCCACATCCCATCTACTTTGCTATGAATAACCCGAATATAACAATTGCATGGGACTTCGTAGGTTGAATTTTAACACTGGCCATTGAACCATTTTATGTTGCTCTTGTCCCTTTTCCACTCCCTCAGAGTAACTGATCATGCCATATATTAACAGCTAAAATAACCTCCCTTTTGTCCTTAAACTACATACTTAGGGTAAGATGTGGTAATCTGAATTCCACCAAATGATTTGTTTGTTCCTAAAAGTCATGCCAACCACATGTTCCATAGATCCCATATCATTCAAGTAGTCTAAGTTTGTATAATTATCGTAAGATGATAACCCCCATGCTCGAAATCCAGAAGATTGTTGTGTTGATACCGGCTCTTGGATGTGTTGCTCAATTTCTAGTTACTTGGATTTGTTGTGCTATTTCGGCTCCTTTTGAAGGTCATCATCTTCATGATCTTTGTCATCGTCATCGCCACCGTCATCTTCAGATTCTGACCTATTGTCAATGTACGATGTTGGACCCATTGAATCCATTACATCATCATCATAAGGAACAGGTGGATCTGACATTGCCAAGTGCGTGACGGTGGTGAAATGCTCCACATTAGGCAAATTGGTTTGTTCGAAAGTTGATGGTTCACCACAACTACTGGTGGGGAATGATTTTTGAAAACTTCCGCCCGCCACAAAGGTAGTTTCGGTCAAACGGGGAAACGAATAATCTACTGTCTGGCTCTACAATGGTTCAAACACTATTCAAACATGTAATCCTTACATTTTGAAATCCGTTTGGACGGCATCATACATTACCATTCCGTAGGTAGGCATAAAAATTGTCGAATAATTATTAGACGGACATTGACAATTGAGCTATCAAATCCTTCGCGCGACATATCCGGTGGACAAGGTTCGAAATAAAGCTTTTTCAATAAGTTTAAATTGTTTTTTCGTAGGTTCAGCAAAGCGAGGGATTCCTCCATCTTCGTATACTAAATTGTGATCTCAGTGTAAGAAATTTTTCGTTGGACATTCTAGTACCCACAAGAATTAACAATAAAGCCCTAGCCCTTTGGTGAACTTCAACCTCTCTGACACCATTAGGTAACTTCTTCAAAATATGTGCCAATACTACAGCCTGATCAAGGACATTTTGTTAGTAGTGCCCTAGGACCATTGGCATATGTTATACGTTTTATATCTTTTTGAACATTTCATCTGAATAGTTAATTTTGCTTATGAACATAAAATGCTTGATTTGATAGTAAAATTGATTTGCTTATGTAACTACTATTCTAGTCGTCCCTAGTTTTATGTAATCTACTTTACAATGAAATAAAACTAGTATGATGTCTGATTGATGATTATGTTTTACTAATCATGTGTAATGAGTACAAATCATATCATAGATGCAATATATTGAGATATATCTTATCGGACGTGATCCGTTAGAGAAGTAATACTTCATGGTCCTTAGTCATAAGTATTACTTCCTCAATACTATTTTAAAATCCTTAGACCTTATGTCTCCATTGATTCTATCATGAATGGAGCCACGTTTTGACTCAGTCGTACGTTGCTTTTAATCGAGTAATCAATACGACTGATGATCGGATGTAGTGTCCTATCATGGCTTGAATGTGAGAAGCATTGTAAGGAATTTGTCCCTCTCTTATTTGAGAGAGATATACATGGGCCCCTCGATAGGGAAAGACTGTTTAAATGCATGGCCGTGCTCAAACGTATTTAATAAAGTGGTTATTAAATATTGTTTGATGGAACAGTCTACCTGGAGATCGAGCATAAATATAATTAAGCCTTATAAGGGTGACGACTACCATGCCTTATGCTTATTTAGGATATCGCGAGACAAAGGGATTAAATAGTGGATTGATATTAGGTTCCACCGTAAATTCATTCACTTTGGGTAGTCACAATGTCCTGCTAGGGACCGCTTGTGATTTATGAGCACACACTACTACTAAGTGTGTTTTCATTGCCATTGTGATATGAACCTACAGGGTCACACACATAGACGAGCTAACGAGCTTCATGTCCAGATTTAATGGATCTAGAATGTGTCTAGGTTCATTGTATAGGACATTTATTTTTTCCCGAGGATAATAAGACGTTATTTTTTCGAATTAGAGATAAGGGGGCATTTTCGAGTATAGTCTGGGATTATGTGGGAGTTGTTATCCGATAAAGACTCCCACTGCCAGAAAGTCTAAGGGACGTGGGAGTTTAAGACTCCCACTGCCAGAAGAAGTGGATAGGACGTGGGAGTTGTTCTTGGAACAAACTCTCACACCCTATATAAACTTCTCTTGGCCGAAACCTAGAAACTAATGCTTGAGCCGCACAAAATACCGATATACCAAGAAATTGGATTTCTTGTTCTCTGCCTCCCTTTCTCTCTATATTCCCAAAACTTAGAACAATCGGAAGATGTAGCACTCGCTGATCGTTTCGTCGCGTGGATACCGGTATGGAGTAATTCCGCAAGGGAGGACTCAAGGTGGTTGCAGCCGAGAGCCAAAGACGGAACATTTTCACTCAAGAAACAAATTCTTGAACCAAGAAACGTAAGTATTGTCTTGTATTTTTCGATTCGTTTTTGTAAGAGCGGATCCTTCAGGGGAGGACTCATGGGTGATTAGAACGAGTTTCTGCCCATGAATCCCTTTAGTGGTATCAGAGCCTTGCTCATACAATTCGAATTCGATATTGTTAATCACATCATAACACTATCAATTTCGATTTGGTATGTGTATGTGTGAAAACAGAAAAGATTGTATCTTTTGTTCAATATATGTGGTATATGCATAAACTGATTTCGGCTAATCATGTTTATATGTTTATGTATATTCTGATATGCATAAACTGTTATGTATGTTATTAATTCGATTAATATTGCATGAATCGCTATCATATGTTATTAATTCGATTAATTATGCATCAATTGCAATTGTATTGATTCGGTTAATCTGCTTTTTAATCGATTATATGCATAAACTGTTTATGAATCTGTTTTTTAACTCGATTATATGCATAAACCGCCCCCTTGACCCCCCACTCGCTAACCGCCTAGCGAGACCACCGTTATGTGACGCTTGTCATTTCAGCTGACCTAAGACTTTGTATATGTACTCATTTTTTATTTCATTATGCTTTATGTGAGTTTTAGCATGGTGAATAGCATGGCCTACTATACCTCATCTTGTTTTACATTTAATTGGGTTGTAATTTTATAATACGACCTGCGAGTCATTTTTTCCTATGATGTAAAATTGTAATTGCTTTATTAGAATAGTTTTACTGCTTTACATCGAAGGCTGGGTATGCCCATGCAATTATGTAACAAGAATGGAGGACGCTGGATCGAAGACTTTATCCATGAGATGGATATTGATTTAGATTGACCCTTGGCTCCCACAAGGCTCATGGGAGTCATCATAGGATTAGGCCACGCTATCTCACGTTTACTTTTATGCTTTATATATTGTATGAGATGCTTTTATTCTATGTCTTATGGAGCTTAATTTATTATACGTCACATAAATCGTTTTAATTAAGTCTTAAATGCCTACCATATCCTAAGCACTCCTTGAGCTTGGATCATCATTTTGTTTGCTTGCCAAAGCAACAGATAAGTGGTTATCTAAGCAAAAGGAGATGGGAAATAGTGATTTCCATATGCTTAGACATGGTTCGACTTAACTAGGCTACCAAAATAGTTTTGAGCCTAGGGCATAAAATGAGAAATAGCCGGGACATATAGATGTCATTCTCATAGGTTGATTTTACTTTAATTATGGGAATAAGCCAAAGCTAACTTATAACTATCGTAAAATGTTATTTTCCACCATTTATCAAGTGTTGAAATTGTGGAAAGGTTTTTGATCAAAAACTAATAACTTTGCAAATAATTTAATGTAGATAATGGCAACCAACACTTCACACAATTCATTGCGATCCGTCCTTGAGAAGGAAAAACTGAGCGGGACCAATTTCCTTGATTGGGCCCGCAACTTAAGGATTGTCCATAAGCAGGAAAGAAAGCTATACGTTCTTGATACGGACATTCCTGAACAGCCTGCAAACAACGCCCCTAGAGCTGAAAGAGATGCTTGGAAGAAGCATTTTGATGACTCTAACGATGTGACTTATCTCATGTTAGTCACAATGAGCACAGAACTTCAAAAACAGTTTGAAGGGGTTGAGGCTTTCCAGATGATGGGCCAGCTCAAGGAAATGTTCCAAGAGCAAGCCCGTCATGAAAGGTTCCTTACCACTAAGGCGTTGAGCAGTTGCAAGATGGACCCGGCACCTCTGTAAGTGCACATATTCTTAAGATGAAGGGCTATCTTGATCAACTTGAGAAACTTGGGGCTCCCATAGGTCATGACATGGCCACAGATATGATCTTGGGCTCACTCCCACCGAAGTATGACCAATTTGTTATGAACTTGAACATGCATGCCATGGAGAAGACCATACATGAAATACACGAGATGCTCAAGTAGGCTGAAGTGAACATTAAGAAGACCCCTGAAGTCTTAATGGTTCAAATAGGAAATTTCAAGAAGAAAGGAAAGGGAAAGCCCATGGCCAAGAAAGGCAAAGGCAAAGGCAATGACAAGCCAAGCCTAAGCCCAAAGCCAAAGCACCAAAGGAAGGGGTTTGCTTCCATTGTGGCGAACCAGGCCATTGGAAACGAAACTGCAAACTCTACTTGGAAGAAAAGAAAAAGGAGAAAGCCAGTTTGACTGTCTCTCCAGGTATTTATGTTATTGAAATTAACATGTCTGCTCCTACTTCGTGGGTACTGGATACCGGTTGTGGATCTCACATTTGTGCAAATGTGCAGGGGGTTCAAAAGGAGTAGATCACTGGCAAAAGGAGAAGTGGACCTGAGAGTAGCAAACGGAGCAAGAGTTGTTGCTATAGCTACAGGGACATTTAATTTAGTTTTGCCAAGTGGCCTTATAATAGAATTGAATAATTGTCTTTATGTTCCAACTTTGAGTAGGAAAATTATTTCAGTTTCTTGTTTGGATATTGATGGTTTTGAAATTAATATTATGAATAAAAATTGCACCATCAAAAAGATCGTATCTTCAATGGAGATGCATCCTTGATGAATGGGCTTTATATTCTTAACCTTGATGAATCCATTAAAAGACCCATTTATAATATTAATACAAAGAGGTTTAAATCAAATGACTTAAACAAACCCTACTTTTGGCATTGTCGTTTGGGCCACATCAACGAGAAACACATATCAAAACTCCATAAAGATGGAATTTTAACATCATTTGACTTAGAGTCTTATGAGACATGTGATTCTTGCTTATTGGGCAAAATGACTAAAGCTCCCTTTACTGGACAAAGTGAGAGAGCTTCCGATTTGTTGGGCCTCATACATACAGATGTTTGTGGACCAATAAACACAAGTGCTAGAGGAGGGTTTCAGTACTTCATCACATTCACAGATGATTTCAGTAGATATGGCTACGTCTATCTAATGAAACATAAATCAGAATCATTTGGAAGATTCAAAGAATTTCAAAATGAAGTACAAAATCAACTTGGTAAAAGTTTTAAGATACTTCGATCAGATCGAGGTGGCGAATACCTTAACCAAGAATTTGACGAACATCTTAGGGGTTGTGGAATTGTTTCACAATTAACTCCTCCTGGCACACCACAATGGAATGGCGTGTCAGAACGGAGGAATCGCATCTTATTAGATATGGTTCGATCTATGATGAGTCAGACCAATCTTCCAAATTCCTTTTGGGGCTACGCCCTAGAAACTGTTGTATTTATATTAAATAGAGTTCCTTCTAAAGCAGTTTAGAAAACTCCATATGAGATATGGACTGGGAAACAACCTAGTTTGTCCTTTCTCAAAATTTGGGGATGCGAGACGTATGTAAAACGCTTATTATCTGATAAACTCGCCCCTAAATTTGACAAGTGTTTGTTTGTGGGATATCCTAAAGAAACTAAAGGATATTACTTCTATCTTCCACCAGAGAACAAAGTGTTTGTTACTCGAAATGGTTTATTCCTTGAAAGGGAATTTATTTCCAAAGAGGATAGTGGGAGTAAGATCCATCTTGAGGAAATTCAAGATCCCCAAACAACATCTGAACCAACTTTGGAACTTCAAGCAAGCTCACGTGCTGATACTGGGCTTCAATCTTTGACACAAAGCCCAAGGAGGTCAAGTCAGGTACATCAACAGCCTGAGAGATATGGATTTCTCGTGACTGATGATCATCATATTGAACTGATTGATCAAGATGAACCCACTACATACAAAGAGGCAATTCGTAGTTCTGAGTTAGATTTGAGGCTAGAAGCTATGAAGTCTGAGATGCAATCCATGTACGATAACCAAGTGTGGACTTTGGATGACCCACCCGAAGGGTGTACGGTCATTGATAACAAATGGTGTTTCAAAAAGAAAACCGACATGGATGGTAATGTACGCACTTTTAAATATCGACTAGTAGTTAAAGGTTATAGACAAGTTCATGTTATTGACTATGACGAAACCTTTTCTCCTGTCATTATGATAAAGTCTATTAGGATTTTACTTGCCATAGCTGCATATTATGACTATAAGATATGTCAAATGGATGTTAAGACTGCGTTTCTTAATGGAAACCTTCTCGAGGATGTGTATATGACACAACCTGAGGGGTTTGTTGATCCAACAAATCCTAACAAAGTGTGTAAGCTTCAAAGGTCCATTTATGGATTGAAGCAAGCATCTCGAAAGTCGGGAATCGTTGCTTTGATGAACGTATTAAAGAATTCGGTTTCATCAAAAACGAAGACGAGCCTTGTGTTTATAAGAAAGTAACTAGTAATGCAGTAGTGTTCCTTGTGCTTTATGTGGATGACATCTTACTGATTGGAAATGACATCCTCACATTACAAAGCGTAAAAGCTTGGTTGGGGAAGTGCTTTTACATGAAAGACATAGGCGAGTCTACATACATTTTGGGTATAAGAATATATAGAGATAGATCTAACAAAATGATTGTCCTAAGCCAGAGTGGATACATTGACAAGGTACTGAAACAGTTCAGTTTGCAAGACTCCAAAAAGGTATTCTTGCCCATGTCACATGGCATTAAACTTAGCAGAACTCAAGGACCTTCCACAAAGGAAGACCAAGAGCGCATGGGTATGATCCCATATGCTTCAGCCATTGGGTCAATTATGTACGCCATGATATGCACTCGGTTTGAGAAGGACTAAAAATATGTTCTTAATTTACGGAGGTCAGGAAGGAAGCCTGATTGTAAATGGTTACACCGACGCAAGCTTCCAGACCGACGTAGATGACTTTAGATCACAATCTGGTTTTGTGTTTTGTTTGAATTGAGATGTTGTGAGCTGGAAGAGCTCAAAGCAGGAAACCGTGGCCGACACTACAACAAAAGCTGAGTATCTAGCTGCCTCTGAAGCAGCTTCTTGATCAGGAAATTTGTTGATGAATTAGGTGTCGTCCCTAGCATTGTGAACCCAGTGGACCTCTATTGTGATAGTACTGGTGTCATTTGACAAGCTAAGGAACCTAGATCTCACCAACGATCCAAACACATTCTCAGGCGTTTCCATCTGATTAGAGAGATCATTGACGAGAGGAGACGTTAGTATTTGCAAAGTTCATACGAGACGACAACATTGCCGATCCATTGACTCAAGCCAATCTCGCAGCCCTAAAAATGAGAGTCATACTAGGTTAATGGGATTGAGGATCATGTATGATTGGACCTAGGGGCAAGTGGGAGATTGTTATTAGTGCCCTAGGACTATTGACATATGTTGTACGTTTTATATATTTTTTAGCATTTCATCTGAATAGTTAATTTTGCTTATGAACATCAAATGCGTGATTTGATAGTAAAACTCATTTGCTTATGTAATTACTATTCTAGTCGTCCCTAGTTTTATGTAATCTACTTTACAATGAAATAAAACTAGTATGATGTCTGATTGATGATCATATGTAATGGATACAAATCATATCATAGATGCAATATTTAGGGATAGATTGTATTGGACGTGATCCGTTAGAAAAGTAATACTTCATGGTCCTTAGTCATAAGTATTACTTCCTCAATACTATTTTAGAATCCTTAGACCTTATGTCTCCATTGATTCTAGAAGGAATGGAGCCACATTTTGACTCAGTCGTACGTTGCTTTTAATCGAGTAATCAATACGACTGATGATCGGATGTAGTGTCCTATCATGGCATGAATGTGAGAGGCATTGTAAGAAATTTGACCCACTCTTATTAGATATAGATATCCATGGGCCCCTCGATAGGGAAAGATTGTTTAAATGCATGGCCGTGCTCAAACGTATTTAATAAAGTGGTTATTAAATATTGTTTGATGAAACAGTCTACCTTGAGATCGAGAAAAAATATAATTAAGCCTTAGAAGGGGTGACGACTACCATGCCTTATGCTTAATTAGGATATCGCGAGACAAAGGGATTAAATAGTGGATTGATATTAGGTTCCGCCGTAAATTCATTCACTTTGGGTAGTCACAATGTCCTGCTAGGGACCGCTTGTGATTTATGAACACACACTACTACTAAGTATGTTTTCATTCCCATTGTGATATGAACCTACAGGGTCACACGCATAGACGAGCTAACGAGCTTCATGTCCAGATTCAATGGATCTAGAATGTGTCTAGGTTCATTGTATAGGACATTTATTTTTCTGAGGATAATAAGACGTTATTATTCTAATTAGAGATAAGAGGCATTTTTGGTATAGCTGGGAGTATGTGGGAGTTGTTATCCGATAAAGACTCCCACTGCCAGCAGAAGTCTAGGGACGTGGGAGTTTAAGACTCCAACTGCCAGAAGAAGTGGATAGGACGTGGGAGTTGTTCTTGGAACAAACTCTCACACCCTATATAAACTTCTCTTGGCCGAAACCTAGAAAGTAATGCTTGAGCCGCACAAAAAACCGAAATACCAAGAAATCGGATTTCTTGTTCTCTGCCTCCCTTTCTCTCTATATTCCCGAAACTCAGAAAAATCAGAAGAGCTAGCACTCGCTGATCGTTTCGTCGCGTGGATACCGGTAGGGAGTAATTCCGCAAAGGAGGACTCAAGGTGATTGCTGCCGAGAGCCAAAGACAGAACTTTTCCATTCAAGAATCTGATTTTTGAACCAAGAAATGTAAGTTTTTCTTTGTATTTTTCGATTCATTTTGTATGAGCGGATCCTTCAGGGGAGGACTCATGAGTGTTTACAGCGAGTACCAGAAGAAGTGGATAGGACGTGGGAGTTGTTCTTGTAACAAACTCTCACACCCTATATAAACTTCTCTTGGCCGAAACCTAAAGTCTCATGCTTGACTCTCTCTCAAGGTATTTATGTTATTGAAATTAACATGTCTGCTCTTACTTCATGGGTATTAGATACCGATTGTGGATCTCACATTTGTGCAAATGTGCAGGGGGTTCAAAAAGAAGTAGATCACTGGCAAAAGGAGAAGTGGACCTGAGAGTAGCGAACGGAGCAAGAGTTGTTGCTGTAGCTACCGGGACATTTAATTTAGTTTTGCCAAGTGGCCTTATGAGACATGTGATTCTTGCTTGTTAGGCAAAATGACTAAAGCTCCCTTTACTGGACAAAGTGAGAGAGCTTCTGATTTGTTGGGCCTCATACATACAGATGTTTGTGGACCAATAAACACAAGTGCTAGAGGAGGGTTTCGATACTTTCATCACATTCACAAATGATTTCAGCGAGATACGGCTACGTCTATCTAATGAAACATAAATCAGAATCTTTTGGAAGATTCAAAGAATTTCAAAATGAAGTACAAAATCAACTTAGTGAAAGTATTAAGATACGTCGATCAGATCGAGGTGGCGAATATCTTAACCAAGAGTTTGACGAACATCTTAGAGGTTGTGGAATTGTTTCACAATTAACTCCTCTCGGCACACCACAATGGAATAGTGTATCGAAACGGAGGAATCGCACTTTACTAGATATGGTTCGATCTATGATGAGTCAAACAAGTCTTCCCATTTCCCTTTTGGAGCTACGCCCTCGAAACTCGCCGCATTTATATTCAATAGAGTTCCTTCTAAAGCGGTTCGAAAAACTCCATATGAGATTTGGGGTGGGAAAGCGACCTAGTTTGTCATTTCTCAAAATTTGGGGATGGGAGACGTACGTAAAATTATCCGATAAATTCGCCCTTAAACCGACAAGTGTTTGTTTGTGGGATATCCTAAAGAAACTAAAGGATATTACTTCTATCTTCCACCGAGAGAACAAAGTGTTTGTTGCTCGAAATGGTTTATTCCTTGAAAAGGAAATTATTTCCAAAGAGGATAGCTGGAGTAAGATCCATCTTGAGGAAATTCAAGATCCCCAAACAACATCTAAACCAACTTTGGAAGTTCAAGCAAGCTCACGTGCGGATACTCGAGTTTCAATCTTTGACACAAGGCCTAAGGAGGTCGAGTCGGGTACATCAACAGCACGAGAGATATGGATTTCATGGATCGATGATCATCAGAGTTGAACCGATTGATCAAGATGAACCCACTACCTATAAAGAGGCAATTCGTAGTTCCGAGTCGGATAAGTGGCTAAAAGCTTTGAAGTCTCGAGATACAATCCATATACGATAACCAAGTGTGGACTTTGGTTGACCCTACCCGAAGAGTGTAAGGTCATTGATAACAAATGGTGTTTCAAAACGAAAACCGACATGGATGGTAATGTACACACTTTTAAATCTCGACTAGTAGTTAAAGGTTGTAGACAAGTTCATGGTATTGACTATGACGAAACTTTTTTTCCCTGTCGTTATGTTAAAGTCTATTAGGATTTTACCCGAAAGCCGCATATTATGACTATGAGATGTGGCAAATGGACGTTAAGACTGCGTTTCTTAATGGAAACCTTCTCGAGGATGTGTATATGACACAACCTCGAGGGGGTTTGTTGATCCAACAAATCCTAGCACGAGTGTGTAAGCTTCAAAGGTCCATTTATGGATTGAAGCAAGCATTTCGAAGCTGGAATCGTCACTTTGATGAACGTATTAAAGAATTCGTTTTCATCAAAAATGAAGACGAGCCTTGTGTTTATAAGAAAGTAACTAATAATGCAGTAGTGTTCCTTGTGCTTTATGTGGATGACATCCCCACATTACCAAGCGTAAAAGCTTGGTTGAGAAAATGCTTTTCCATGAAAGACTTAGGCGAGGCTACATATATTTTGGGTATAAGAATCTATAGAGATAGATCAAACAAAATAATTGGCCTAAGCCAGAGTGGATACATTGACAAGGTACTGAAACGGTTCAGTTTGCAAGACTCCAAAAAGGGATTCTTGCCCATGTCACATGGCATTAAACTCAGCAGAACTCAAGGACCTTCCACAAAAGAGGACCAAGAGTGCATGAGTAAGATCCCATATGCTTCAACCATTGAGTCTATTATGTACGCCATGATATGCACTCGCCCGGATGTCTCTTTCGCTTTAAGTATGACTAGCAGATATCAATCTGACCCTGGAGAGTCACATTGGACTGCAGTCAAGAGCATTCTTAAGTACTTGAGAAGGACTAAAGATATGTTCTTAGTTTACGGAGGTCAGAAAGGAAGTCTGGTTGTAAATGGTTACACAGACGCAAGCTTCCAGTACGACGTAGACGATTATAGATCGCAATCTGGTTGTGTTTTGTTTTGTTTGAATGGAGGTGTTCTGAGCAGGAAGAGCTCAAAGCAAGAGACCGTGGCCGACTCTACGACGGAAACTGAGTATTTGGCTGCCTCTGAAGCAGCTAAAGAAGCTGTTTGGATCAGGAAATTTGTTGATGAATTAGGTGTCGTCCCTAGCATTGTGAACCCAGTGGACCTCTATTGTGATAGTACTGGTGCCATTTCACAAGCTAAGGAACCTAGATCTCACCAACGATCCAAACACATTCTCAGGCGTTTCCATTTGATTAGAGAGATCATTGACAGAGGAGACGTTAGTATTTGCAAAGTTCATACAGACGACAACATTGCAGATCCATTGACCAAGCCACTCCCGCAGCCTAAACATGCGAGTCATACTATGTCAATGGGATTGAGGATCATGTATGATTGGACCAAGGAAAGTGGGAGATTGTTAGTAGTGCCCTAGGACTGTTAGAATTTTTTGTACATTTTATATCTTTTTGAGCATTTCATCTGAATAGTTAATTTTCCTTAAGAACATCAAATGCGTGATTTGATAGTAAAACTCATTTGCTTATGTAATTACTATTCTAGTCATCCCTAGTTTTATGTAATCTACTTTACAATGAAATAAAACTAGTATGATGTCTGGTTGATGATCATATGTAATGGATACAAATCATATCATAGATGCAATATATAGGGATACATTGCATTGGACGTGATCCGTTAGAGAAGTAATACTTCATGGTCCTTAGTCATAAGTATTACTTCCTCAATACTATTTTAGAATCCTTAGACCTTATGTCTCCATTGATTCTAGCATGAATGGAGTCACGTTTTGACTCGGGCCGTATGTTGCTTTTAATCGAGTAATCAATACGACCGATGATCGGATGTAGTGTCCTATCATGACTTGAATGTGAGAGGCATTGTAAGGATTTTGTCCCTCTCTTATTAGAGAGAGATATCCATGGGCCCCTCGATAGGGAAAGACTATTTAAATGCATGGCCGTGCTCAAACGTATTTAATAAAGTGGTTATTAAATATTGTTTGATGGAACAGTCTGCCTGGATATCGGGCAAAAATATAATTAAGCCTTATAAGGGTGACGACTATCATGCCTTATGCTTAATTAGGATATCGCGAGACAAAGAGATTAAATAGTGGATTGATATTAGGTTCCACCGTAAATTCATTCACTTTTGGGTAGTCACACTGTCCTGCTAGGGACCGTTTGTGATTTATGAATATGCACTACTACTAAGTGTGTTTTCATTGCCATTGTGATATGAACCTACAGGGTCACACGCATAGACGAGCTAACGAGCTTCATGTCCAGATTCAATTTCTGAGGATAATAAGACGTTATTATTCGAATTAGAGATAAGGGGGGAATTTTCGGTATAGCTGGGATTATGTAGGAGTTGTTATCCGATAAAGACTCCCACTGCCAGCAGAAGTCTAGGGGACGTGGGAGTTTAAGACTCCCACTACCATAAGAAGTGGATAGGACGTGGGAGTTGTTATTGGAACAAACTCTCACACCCTATATAAACTTCTCTTGGCCGAAACCTAGAGTCTCGTGCTTGAGCCGCACAAAATACCGAAATACCAAGAAATCAGATTTCTTGTTCTCTGTCTCCCTTTCTCTCTATATTCCCGAAACTTAGAAAATCAGAAGAGCTAGCACTCGCTGATCGTTTCGTCGCGTGGATACCGGTAGGGGAGTAATTCCGCAGGGAGGACTCAAGGTGGTTGCAAATGAGAGCCAAAGACAGTAACCTTTTCACTCAAGAAACAAATTCTTGAACCAAGAAACGTAAGTATTTTCTTGTATTTTTCGATTCATTTTTATATGAGCGGATCTTTTAGGGGAGGACTCATGAGTGTTTAGAACGAGTTTCTACCCATGAATCCCTTCACATTTCCCTAAAATGAATCCTCACTTGGTTGAAACCCCAGCAAATCATTAATAATACAAATCCAACATGACTTTTGGTAATTCACGCTCTCGTTTAAAGTAATTGCATCACCATGAACGCGTAGTCCAAGAAGGACGCCAACATCCTTCAAAGTGATGGTCGCCTTCCCGCAAAGCAAGTGAAAAGTGTGGGTCACGGGGAACCATCACTCAATTAGGGCAGTCACTAGGCATGATGATCTAATTTAATGTAACGTATGCGACATAAACCCCCGAAACCTTCTCTATCTATGATATTAATCAAATCTTGATTAGTCCCTCTCTCGTAGGCCGCCCAAAAGTGGCTATCACTTCACTACAAATAAATGCTAATGGTTTATCTAACTTCTCTTTATCTATATCTTTCCATATAGCTAGAGATTTGTGTTCCCGTTGTTTGTAGAATCTAAAGGTCCAGGATGGACAAAAGCAGGTGTAGTAGGCAAATCAGACATCTATACATAAAAAACAAACGAACAAATCCCAAAAAAACAAAAATTACAATATCAGAAAATTATAATATCTAAAATTATATTATCCAAAATACATCACTATATCCAAAAATTACAATATCCAATGTAATTTTATCCAAAAAATCACATAAATTTCATAATATCCAAACAACAAATTTACGTAAATTACAATATCCAAAAAATTACGTGAAAAATCATAATTTCCAAAAAATAATTACATAAATTATAAAATAAAATAAAAAACATAAACAAAAATATCAGAAATAATATTCACAAAAAAGAATAATTAATAAACATAAAAAAATATAGGAAAAAACAACAAGATATCCAAAACAAATTCAAAAAAAATGAAAAAAAAAAAAAATTCAAATTAAGGACAATACCTTAAAATGGAGAGGAGGAGTTCCAGTGGGTGGGAACCGAAGGGTAGGAAATTGCTCAAGGGGAAGAAGGGGGAAAAATGGGCAGTTTTGGTATTTTTTTTGCTGCAGTACGAAATGAGGGAGGAAGGTTGCTGCTGGAAAACTTTAGGGTATGAGGAGGACGAATTTGGGAAATTTATCATAGGGTGACGTGGATCGACGTGTAATCAATTGGTACACGTCAGCTCAGGACGAATTTGTGGAATCTGTCTTGGATCAGGACGGATTTCGTCCTGCCTAAACAAATTCTCCCCAAAATAACGTGCCATGTGTAGACCATTATGCAAATTCATGGTCATTCTAAGGTCATTCCCCATTTTTTATCTTGGATAAGAATTCGTTTTCCTTATATATAAAAAGGAAATAACATTCTTCTTTTTTCTTTTAGAAAAAAAACTTCTATTAAGGTTGCAAAGTTGCATTTCCATTAATTTTAGGAAAATGATTTACTCCTAGAATTTTGTGGGATAGAAACCCTAAATTCCCAAATTGAGAGTGTTAAATGACTATCTTACCCCCTGCTGGTATAAGGGATTCACCCAACTATAAAGGCAAAAAGGTCCGAAAAACTATTTTAGTCAATCTTTTAGCCAATAATTCTAAATAGAAACTGAATAAAGGTCCCTTAATTTTATTATTATCTTCCAATTAGAGTCATTCACTCATTATCTTTTTCCGTCAAACAAATTCTCCCTAACTTCTATCCATTCCATTGTGTTTTGTTAAAACTGTCACCATACTAGAACAAACTCGGGTGGGGAAAATACTGTATAGTATACATTTTTAAGAGGCCATTAAATGATAAAAAGTGTCCATGATTTTCACATATTAGAGCAGCTAACATATATAAGATGAAAATCTAAACAGCTTGCTCGGTTAATACAAATCGACCTGAAAATGACAAATCTCTTCCTACCCAATGCTGCAAGCTAATTGTCTTTCACTTCTGTTTGATCATTTTCATTCAGAAGAACAATAGCATTGGCCATTTCTTGGAAGCATTTGTATCAAGAATGCAACTGTTAAAAACCCCAACAATGACAATCCCGTCTATGTTGGATTCATTTCGCTTATTCCTTGGAGAGCATATCGTGATAAACTTCTGGTTTTTTGTACTTTGAGATGCATAATTCCTGAAATCCAACTCAAACCCAAGTGAGTATGAGAATCACAAAATTCCAAATCATGCATAATTTCCGTCGAGGACAAGAGAAAATTAGAAAGTAGAGGCAAAAAATGACGGTCCTGCTTGGAACCTACTGTTGAGAATCAACAACTCTTTAGAAGCTTCAAGAGTAACGAAGAAAATTTGAGCCTAACAATCAATCTCGAGAGGCTTCAAGAAATAGATAAATTTACCCTATAATACAAGTTCTAGAATATTCCTTAGACAAGCTTCTCTTGGAAGCTTCAACTAATTGGTAGAATGTTGTAGATGGTTAGAGACTAATCTAACCAACTAGTATAAATAGGAGAAGTGTGGTAAGCATTTTGTATAGAGTGAAAAGTACTCCAAAGTAGTGTGTGAAGTCATCAATTTATATGTGCAAGTAAAACTCGAGTGTGCTTTTAAGGTGGTGTAGATAATAAGCAAAGTTGTGAATACTTTTTTTGCTTAGAGTTCTCTTAATTGGTTGCATTGTCTATAAATAGAGTCTTATATTCAAGTGTTTCTCCACTTGAATTTCTAACACCTACACCCCTTTAAAAAAAATCTCGACTACAAAACATTTGCTCTCATTATGATATTTGTGGGATTTCAAGATGTCCTTGATTTTTTATTCGAGTTTTGGCCCGTTTATTCCAAATTTAGAGCAACTTCCAATTCAAATCACATTAAGATGAAGTTTGGACAAAAAGGCAAAAAAATATACTTTCTAAGGACAAAATTCAGGATCCAGACGTTGCCATAACTTTATTACCTTTTTGCAATGAAAAAATGATATGATAATCTGTTAAAATGAAACTTACTTGCATTGCATATGATATGTGGATCAACATAGACTCTGACCAAGGCTTTCCGATAAATTGGAGACCTATCGGCAATCCAGATGTATCATAACCAACCTAATGAAGAAATAATATTCAAATTATGATTTATTTGGAAAGATGAAATTCTGAAATCCTTGGAAATGCAAAAGGTAATGACTTTTAACTATGTAGAAAAGGATTAAGTGCATACTGGAATAGTGATTGCAGGCAATCCTAAAAAGTTCCCTGCTATCTGGTATCGAACTAGCGCAGCTGAAATGGTGAAAATTGAAATGTGATTTTGAGTCTGATACAATATTATTTACTGATTTGTTTTTATTATAGAACGATGAAAATGAAAGGAACATATTGCAAGTAACCACATAAAACATACGAACTAGCTTCGTACCTCCATTTATATAATCAAGTTCTCCAGTTTTCAAGGCATCCTCTTGGATTGGATACGCAGTTACACTGCAAGTTGCATTAACAAATTTCTGATCTTAGAAAGGAAAACAAGTCATTTTCTCCCAAAAAGTTTGAAGTAGAGAAAGGTTTAGCATGTTTTTTTGAATCATGTTAGAGGATAAGAAATTTAACCATATAAAAAATCCTTACATACCCTGTTGTTGGGGTGACAATTACATCTGCCTCAGCAAATATCTTCTTGTGAAATTGCAGCTGCCGATTCCTGGGAATAGCAATACAATAAAAGTATCACAAAATTTCCAAGTTTTTCCGAGCTTGCTCCATTATATAATATCTATATCTCAAACTACATTTATTTTCTGGTAAAACCTTCAAACAATCAATGAAATACAAGCATATCTTATGTAGAATGTGTATATCCTGTGATTACGGTATATGCAGATCCTTATCCTACCATTTTGTCCATCTCAATTATATATGTGATTCTAAAGTTGATATATAGAAGTAAAAAATCAAGAATCACACAAGTTACGGTCATTACCAGATCTTTTTAGGGTAACTATGTCCTAGGACGGTACTATTGCATACTCTCTCACAAAACCACCATGGGTCCCATGCGAGGCCCACATATAAGTGCAGGGGCCGTTGGGGGCCTCGCATGGGGCCCACACTTATATGATAGGACCCGTGGTGATTTTGTGAGAGAACATGCAATGGTACCGTCCTTGGAATAAGTTTTCCCTTTGAGGGGCTATAGTTTTTCATATTCATGATAACAATTTGATAATTATTAGGAACTTTTTCATTTTACATAATAGTATCAAACAACTATAAATATAACTAGAGTAAGTTTAACATAAATATTTTGATTTACCGAATTCTCTGGGCATTTAAGTACTCTCTGCTGCTGAAAGAACCATAAACAGCGAGTGCTACCCTAGCATCCCACCCCAACTCTTTTTTGTCCCTGATCAAGATCAAGGCCATGTTATCAACATAAACTTTTAGTTCATTGTTTTAATTTAAAGAAGAAGAAGAAGAAAGAGTTGTAAATAGCAGCATATCTCTGGTTGAAACTACATACAGCTTTTCCAGATGGCAAGCAATGGAAGCAGTACATTCAGAGCCAATTGTCACGTAGTGTGCTAGGCGCATCACCTCTATCTCTGGTATGGTAACTTCTATAGTCTAATAAAATACAAGAAAACTTTAGTAAGTATAAAAGCTACCATTTTAATGCAATTTAATTTTGGATTCCAAAGTAAAGAACAATACCTTCCATCCGTATTGGTCGTATAATTTGGCCAAAGCATTAGAACAACAAACTCTGATTTCATCAGTACAATCATTAAACCACTGATCACCAAATAAATCACTTATAAGTATAAATTCAATGATAAGGAAGATATTTTAAAGATAAGTCTGTACTTGAACTGTATCATCTTTTAAGCCGGAAACAAAATTTATTTACATGTACCTCTCCATATTTTGCCAGTTTAATATTAGTCATATAGTTTGGCGACTTGAGCATCGGAAAAAGTACTCTGGGCTGTAAAACTCCAAATGAAAGGAAGAATACCAAAAAAAAAGGTATAAATTTAGTCGATCGACGTGCATAAATTTCCTGAAAATATCCACAAAAGCACAAAGTAAATGTATGTTTAGACAAGACATCCTATAGAATAACATACCATTAAGGAGGAACGATGATTGGATAATGGACCACTGATAGCTGCATAGCTGTAAATTGATCATAATTAAATGAAATTATATTCTTAATAATTCAGAATGTTTGGGAGAATAACTCTGAAAAAGGATCAATGAATCAAGATCATTTACACGATAAGTGCATCTTCAACTGTACCAGCAAGTATCCCAACCATCCCAACTGTCCAGTTCAGAGGAAGAACACTGCATAGGCAATGCAATTAAAATTAGCAATGACTGTTAAATCAGGAAATAATATTGTTGAATAATGACTGATTACAAATAATACCCATAGTGAGGCACACGGCTAAATGTTGGCTTCAGACCAACAACACCACAGAGAGCAGCAGGCATCCGTACAGATCCTAAGTGCCCGGTCACAAAATATTGCGCAAGTAAGAAGAATAAAATTTTGAGTATGTCCTAAAGGTAATTGTAAGCTCAATATATGAAGATCATACAATATTTATTTGTATATTTTTCTAGTTAATGAAATTAGACAACAGATGAGAACAACAATGTTTGCTGTTATGGACAAGATAGTAGCATCCCTTTTCCTATTTGATTAAAATTATAATTAAAAAAGCTTATTGATAAAGAAAAGAGTTATTTACCTCCTCCATCAACTCCGAGTGCAGCAGGGCATAGTCCTGCACATACAACAGCAGCAGACCCACTAGAAGAACCTCCAGCAATTCTTCTAGTGTCATGTGGATTTCGTGTTGTCCTAAAATGGGATTATAAATTTAGCATTTGTTTTGTAGTCCAGTGTCTGTTTTACGCAATAAGTGAATTTAATTTGTAATAACTCGAAGTGATGAAAAAAACTATGGTTTTAAAGATAATTGGCTGCTGATTGGCATATACGCACACAAACTATATTTTCCATAGACAAATGAAATAACTTTCATACCCATAATGAGGATTTATTCCGCTCGTTCCAGCCCCAAGCTCATGCATATTTGTTTTCCCGACCAGTATGGCACCACATAATCTCAGTCGTTTAACACAACAGGCATCATCATTACAAGATCTTACTTTGTGTAGCCACTTAGTACCACCTAAAAGATTCATAAATACTTGTTGAGGTAGCTGAATAAAATATAGTACTACTTAGTTTATCAATCTTCCAATCAATTTGATAAAATGTGAATCCAAGATTTTCGAGATCATAATATGGACAAACCTGTGGTTGGATAAGGCAGACAATCTATTTCATCTTTAATGGCAATTGGAATTCCATCCAGAACAGATATTGGTTCTCCTGAAGCAGCACATTGTGTGACAAAAGACATTTATGTGAAAAAAACTGTGTAGGATATGTGAGAGCAATGTGAATAAGTAATTAAGAAGGTTCTAAGCTCAGAAATTTATCTCTATAATAAATTTATTAGACTTCTATATCATCAAGAGTAATTCCTCAATTAATATGGATCACTAAGCTGCTTCTCTAAAATTGTTTCATAAATTAAGATTTTGGATCAGAAAATTCAGGTAGACTTAAGTAGAAGTAGGTGGAACTTAAGCAATTAGAGCGAGAAAGAACATCGGAAGATCAAACTATTGCATAGATTATTAATAATAAAAAGTAATTCTTAATTTTATTGGTACAAAAGCTAGGAAAGGTACCTCGTTCATATCGATGAGTGGATTCCTTAGCTTGTCTTAGAATATCTTTAGAATCAAAATTAATAAAGAATGACATCTGAAGAGAATCCCTGGATGATTCCGTTACAGCTGTTATAAATCGCTCTGCAACCTATGGGAAAGAAATGAATTAAATTCCTAGATATTCACCGGCTCAAAATTTCACTAGAAGAAATGAAAATACAATGCAGCTAATAGAAACTTTAATCATGGTTATATTTGATGTCATACCATATACGGAGTTATTTCTCTTGAAGCATAAGCTCTTGCATAATCCATTACCGTCCAGCGGTTAAAGTTAAGTTTTGAATCCTTAAACAAGTCTTCAGAAGATTGTAAGGAATCCACAGCCTGTTGAACTTGTTCAACTGGAGACACATTAGAGTCTACGAGACTTTCTCCAGGGCCTGTGGGAAACGTAATAACATTCATATTATAGTCTACTACTACGAGACACATTATATTATTTAATATAATAACATTCACATCATTAAAACTGTCATTCATGTATTCTAAACCATACAAAATAAACTGTAAACCATGAAGGATATAAATTCTAAACACTAAAGACTATACAAGAAAATATCACACAAAGTGTTATAGATGATACTACGACATGCAGCTTCTTCAACTGATGGTAAAATAGTGGAAAAGAATATTTAACCTTCAAAAAGGGTGTAAAGGCGCATAGAGAGGTGGTTCTTGCAGCTCACTGAATGAAACAAGCTGCAAATTTATGTTTCCAGTTAGCAGGGAAAACAATTAAACTAAAAAATAAAATATATTGGCAAATATCACATTGGTGAAATCATGGAAACATGCAAGTAAGTTGCTTTAAATGCTACAAGCTTAATCATCTTTTCATAGGGCACAGTAATTGTACTAAGTGCTGCTAAGGACTATCATCATATTCCAGTTTCTGCATTTGAAGGTTCTCACTTCTCATAGAAGTTATCCATTTCTGTATGCTAAAAATGAATATATTTATTTTTGTGGTGAATATATTTCAGATGAATACTGCAATATTGTTCAAAATCTTATAAGCAAGAGAAAATACAGACAGTAAAGGCACGGTAATTAATTGCAAATCAATTGTTTTCCTGAAATTTGAGCTAAATAAAATCAGTAAATGCCAAAACACTCTACAATTCCGTGTTACCCTGTATCTTATTCTCTGTTTTTTTTTTTGTACAAAAAAACTAATACGTCGTAGTTTGATAATAACAGAGAAAAGCCTAAAGGAAAATGTAAATCCAATGGAAAGTGAGAGACAATTCACAATATAGTTATTAACGAATAAGACACATGGTTGAAAAGAAGGTGAGTCTAATGATCTCAAATTCACCGATGCCCTAGATGGTAGAGATTCTGGGTTTAAACTTCAAATTTCTTACCCTTTTTCAATGGCGCAGTCAGAATTTGAATTTATTTAGGGGGTCAAATTAAAATTCGATTGTAGAATGATATGTTTTTATTAGAATATATGAATATAACGATATTCATCTTCGGAAAAAAAAAGAAAGAAAAGAAACTAAATAAGAAAACTGACAAAAAAATTTAAAAAATGAAAAGAAACCAACTAGTTTGTAAAGATCGGTGTCACGGACCATACCTCAAATAGCATGATAAAGTTATAAAAAAATATTATTTAATTAAATGTATGTATAATTTTAGAGAATTTTTTAATGTATTTGAAACCATATTGTATACTTTGAATTTGCTATATACAATTCTAGTGATAGTGTTTGTAGGTCAATTACGTCTTATATAACTGTAGTAATACATAAAGTGAAAAGAAAAGTTTACGAAATATATTTACACATTCAATTCTAACGACTCTTATGCTAATCTTTTTTACTTTTTTGTTTTTTGTTTTGTTTTAGATCATAACAAAAAGTATAGAGAAAGAGAGGATTAGCATGCATCAAACGAGCATCGATGTCGAAAAAACTTCATGATGTAATAATAAATTTAACAATTAAGTGAATGTAGTTTTATCATCATATAGTATAGGATTGACTTTTAAAAAAAATATTTGAAAATGTTTAAAAGCAATGCTATATGCCTTTGTTCTTTCTTTTTTTCAAATGAATTGTTTTGTTTTATGGTTTTTTTCCCTTTTTCAAGATAACCATTTTTTTTAGGCGTGAAGTATTTTTTTATTTACTTGGCTCTCACGTGTACCAACAAAATAAGGATATATCTATTTTGTCTAAATTAAGAAGTATACATGCCTCTTTTTTCTATTTTCTTTCTTCTAGGGTGTCAATAGATTTGGAGGCCTTTCTCTTCCGTACTTTCTGCTTTCCCTACCACGAGTGTTTGAGACTTCCTTGGCCGTGAAAACATGTGACCGGAGCAAATGAGCGGGAACTCAAGTTTCAAACTCGATTTTTATGTGAGTTAAACTTGGGGGTATAGCGAATGAGTATCATAATATAATAACATTAATATTAAATAACTAAATTTTATGTATAATATTTTATTTATATGATATTATTCTAACAAAAATTACTGAAACATAAAGACTCCTCATCAAACAAAGAAAAGATGAATGAGCAAAAACTGAAGTTTGACTATGATTTTGTTATGTATTTTGAAACTTGGATATTAGGTTCATGAGGCTCATACATGAACTCACAATTAAAATGTTAGCTGAACGTGAGTTTAGTCGGATTGAGGGTGGGCTAAACAGCCCAATTTTAAATGAATTGAGCATGAGTTATACTCTCTCTGTATCAAATTATATGTCCACATTTCATTTTTAATTTGTCCCAAATTATCTGCTAACTTTCTAAATAAATGGTTAATTAATGATGATTTTTCCAATCATATCTCTTACATTAAATGTTGGAGAGAAAATAATATAAAGAGAAGAGAAAGCATAATTAAATTGTGAGTAATATAAAATATGGTAATATTTGACATTTTACCATATCCCAATTTAAAATTTGATGAAACCATAATTCTTTTGCAAAATATAAAGTGGACAAATAATTTGAGATAGAGGAAATATTAAACTCGACTCACATATCTCAATTGACACCCTATTTTCCTCCTCACTAACCAAGTTAATAAAGTCAACAAATCATTTCTTTTTATTTTTTATCTTAAAGGCATGTTAATACCGATAAATTACTGATATGATAACATAAGTTTCCTATTTCCTAGGTTCTCTCACTTTTATAAGATTTTAAAATTTTGATAACTTAAATTACTATAAATACTCCCTCTGTCCCAAATTATCTGTCCACTTTATATTTTGCACGGAGATTAAGGTTTCACCAAATTTTATAGTGGAATATGGTAAAATGTCAAACATGACCCTATTTAATGTTAGTTATAATTTAATTCTACTTTCTCTTCTCTTTATATTCTTCTCTCTCCAACATTTAATGTAAGGGATAGTATTGAAAAAATCACCATTAATGAACCCTTTATTTAGAAACTGGACAAATAATTTGGGATATATTAAAAAGGAAATGTGGATAGATAATTTGGAACGGATGGAGTATCTATTTTATCTAAATTAACATGTGTTCGGACATGCATTAAATAAACCTTTATATTAATTACTTTTGTTGATCACGGAAAAGCTAAAACTTTTAGGAGTATCCTAGAGTATCCCTTTTCGGCTATCAATATACTTAGTATATAAGTCTTTAATGAACCAATAAAAAAGAGGTTAACTTCCATAGACTCATTAGGCATTATTCAAAATAAATAAATAAATAAATAAAAAGGGCATACCTTGTGGATTAGATTGTTCCTTTTCAAAAAGTACAACAATACACCACCAAAAATTCTGGATTCTAAGAACCACACGAAAACCTTAACAAGAAAGCCGGCCATTCGAGGTGCTGTAGAACAAAAATAAATTCATCCATAACCAAGTGTTTTTTTTTTCTCAAAAAAAAAAAAAAAATAGAATTAAAATTAAAAAACCATTCAAAAAATATATAAAGTCCCCCTCCGTGATTATTATTCAGTCTCTTGCCCCTCACGGGGATAAAACCAAGGTTAATTATGTTGTGGACCTGGTCTAATAGATCATGTGGTACAGAATTGACCATATCACTACATAATTGTCTCTCTCCTCAATCTGCAGTGATGTGGCCAATTTTTGATCACATGGTCCATGTGGACCAAGTCTATATCAGAAAAAATCTAAAACCAAAGAAAAATTTGGAATAACCCAACCCAGAATTTTCTTTTCATGAGGTAAAAGTGATGATAAAAATAACTGTAAATTCTAATTGTAAATTTTAACACCATATCACTGTTTTTTTATTATAATTATTATTACTTTATCTCTCTGAAATCCAATATTTATTTTCGGATTCTTATTACACAAAGGAATATTTATGGTTAATCTACTATAGGGGGCATTTTCTCCTATTATGTGTCTCAATCCATGTCTCATTAAAAAAAAACTTTGCATCATTTATTTTATTAAAGAATCTATTAACTAAAAAAAATAGCTAATTTTCATGAACACTTGATAATCATCTATTAGTGGAACATAGATTGAAATAAGAAATTGAGACAGAATTGTTTTTTCGTCAGCATACATCAATACTATGAAGTAAGGTGTTGGCCTTAGAGAGTCTCCTCAAACTCGAACAGATGGTTTGAGCTCTCTTTACTCGGACAAAGATTGAGATTCTGCGTTCGACTTAACAGGCATCCTCAAAGTTGTCAAATTCTCCCTCCCCAATCAAAGGGGGGAAAAAAAAGATATTTAAAAAGGAAAAGGAGCAGGAAACTCTCTGCCTACATATGAATGGACATTGAACCCAGAAAAGTTTCTCTTTTTCCTTTTGGATTTTTTTTTGTCCAGAAAGTAAAATACTTTATTTCCTCCGTAACAAATTAAATATTTACTTTACTTATGACTTACGGTCAAATAAACTTTCTTAATTTTGTTAAACTCAAATGTAGATATTCAATTTGAGAGTAAGGGTAGAGGAGAAAAGGAAAAGATGAAACTAAGTAGCGTAGAGAAACAAATTAAAAAAGGTAAAAGGGGCTCATGCAGACCTTTAACGTTGGCTCGCCGATAATGTTCGGTGCTTTGGGGGCTGAGATCAACATCCTCCACCGCCTTGTAAACTTCTCCTTCACCTTCTAATATTCCCATTTAATGAAATTAACTTTCTTCTTAGCAGAGAAAGAAAGCTATGATGAAAACGGTATGATCATATCAACAAAACAAACAGCCTTTTATATAGTATTCACATATATGGAGAGATAGAGAGAGAGGCGGAGATGGCCAGGAAAGAAAATTGGATGAATAATTAAAGAAGAAAATGAGGGGAAATTGAAAGGTTAACTTCTCCCTTGTTTTGGTATAATAAATGAGGCTGGTAAGAAAAAGACAGCGGAAATTGGAGAGAGAGAGAGAGAGAGTGCTTTTCAAAACTAACGGATTGACAAATCATAGAAACAACAAGAATATATAACTAATATTTGGCAGAGAAGTATTTGGATAAATTACACTAATCATTTCATATGGTGAATTGTAGTTTACATTACCTTGTACATAGTTGGTCGCGTCTGCCATATATATGTTCCCTCCTGAATTTAACTTTACAAGTTATCAATTTCCCCTCCACTTTTTTCATTTTTTATTTTATTTAAAAAAATAAAATAAAAAAACCCCTTCCCCCACCTCAATCCGAGGAATCAATATTTTGTTTTATAGGAGAAGGGGAATTTTAGGCTCAAAGCGGGTTTTCAACATAGGATGAAGGGCTGGGCAGGGATGATTGTTCCCTCTGGGGCATATCTCTTTGACAAATCAATAGTTTTATTTTATATCAAGAAGAAATAAACCGTACAAAATATTCTCATGTTTTTAAATATAAGCTTCTTAATTTTTATTTTCTCTTTTCAAAATATATGTCATTTTTTACGTTTTTAGTAGGAATAAAGTGAGTTTTTATGGTTTTAATAGG
This sequence comes from Vinca minor, assembly GCA_026122235.1. Lineage (NCBI taxonomy): Eukaryota > Viridiplantae > Streptophyta > Magnoliopsida > Gentianales > Apocynaceae > Vinca > Vinca minor. Next base: position 198,230 of record JAOCZM010000058.1, read on the forward strand.
AAAAATAACCTTTTATCTTTCTCATCCTTAATTTATGTTATAAATCTAGAAGACTGGTATATTATGAAATAAAGAGAAGTATGTTTCAAAGAACATTATAGAAAGTCTTCAATAAGTTTTTGGAACCATATTCAATCATTTTAATGGTCTTTGGTAAAATAAATAACTACATCAACTCGTCTTTTTCTTTTTAAAGAAAACTTTCAATTTTTAAAATCTTGTGAGCAGCTGCGACTCTCGTTTACCTAAACCATCCTTGCAATTATGAGAATTGAAATGATTTTTTCAATTATCCCTCTACTTTTATGGATGAGATTAGGTGTGACCTTTTTTCCTTGAATCAATATAAGAAATTTGTAGGGGAGTTCTCTACTCAGTGACGCGCTGCACTTCCGAGATCCGAGTGTAGTGATAAATATACAAGGGTTGCTAGGTCGTCGCCCGTAAGCGACACGCCATGTCAGTGCCTCGAATATGATGTCAAGTATGCGAGGGCGCACTAATTTTAGGATGGTTATAGGCAAAGAGATGTGTTCACATTGGCGAGGGTTCGTTTAGCGTCTTCGAAAATCGGATCTTTGACTGGAAGACTAGCATAACTAGTAGAGGTAATGGTAAGACGAAAGATTAATATTTTGTGCATTCAAGAAACTAAGTTTGTTGGTAAGAAAGTAAGAGTAATAGCTCCATGGGGCTACTAGCGTTGGTATTCAAGTAAATATAAGAACAAAAATAGAGTTGGGATAATCATACGTCGTGATTTCATTGATGATGTGGTTGAAGTTTGTAGAAAACGTGTCAGGATCCTGCGCATCAAGATCATGATCGATGGTGAGATTGTTACGGTTATTAGTGCTTCTGCATGCCAAGAAGGGTTGGTGGTGCTTTCTAGAAAAAGTTTTGGAGTATTTAGACGAGGTGGTACAAAGTATATCGCAAGGACATAAACTTTTCATTAGAGGTGACTTGAATGGACATGTAGGTTCGAACTGTAGTGGGTTTGAAAGTGTACATGCAAGTTTAGGTTTTGGAGATAGAAATCAAGCAGGTAATGATATTCTTGACTTTGCTTTGACTTATGATTTAATTATAGAAAACAGTTGGATCAAGAAAGTGGACTCGCATTTGGTGACTTTAAGAAGTGCATCGAATGCTAGTTAGATAGACTTCTTCCTAGTGAGGAGTATGTTCGGAGTAGCTGCAAGGATGGAAAGATTTGTAAGCCCCAATAGCTAATGTGATCAATATAGTTTTGATGATAACAAACCATTGAGAAGTTCTCATGTTTGTGTGAGATTGTGTTTTGATGATAGGATAAACTCACACTTACATTGATGGAAATGTTAAGAAAGCTTCTTGAACCTAAAAGATGTCATCCAACATAGAAGAAGCTACACAATGCAAAACTCCATGGCACAAGCCTTGAAGGTGTTGCAATGTCCATAAGAAAGAAGATCAAGAAGTTAAGAGTCAATTAATCTCAAGTGAAGTACTTCATGAAGTGAACTCTTAACAAAGGAAGTGATGAAGTCCATGAAGCTACATCTTAGAAGATTACAAAGGACTTCACCACATGAAGTGGTTGATAAAGGTCTCAAGTGAAGCTTGAAGAAGTCTACACATCTAGAAGACTTGAAGACCTAGAAGACTAGTCACATGATACATATACATATCTGTTTGTGATTCATCTTATTTGAGAATACTATTTTAAGTATGTCAAGCTCTTGCATGTTTTCAAAACCATTATTCATACTTTGATTTGAGCTTTAAAAAGATTTTTGAAAACATATGTTAGTGTTGGTTTATGCATAAGATCTTAAACATGTTTCAAAAGTCTTTCAAAAACACTTAGGCATGAGTTTGAGCGGTTTCAATCCTAGTCGCCAAAAAATTCTCTCGTAGGGTCTTCCACAATAGCCCCGATAGTTTGATCCGGCGATCAGTATCTGCTCCGATCGACCAAACTAGTCGATCGAGATTTAAAACAGTCATTTTTCAACTTCTTTTGTGAAGGAAAAATCCATTTTCTACATTTTCAATATTCCCAACCCAAACACTGATTTTTGACTAAGTTTGACATATACAAAAAATACCAAAACATAAACATAGCATGTCATAAGAATACCTTATCAAATCGATCACATACATATAAAAAAATCGAGCTCCGAGCACCTTAAACATATCATATCATAACTCGTAGCTTTTCAACACATAATAATCCGACATGATGAGTATCACTACGACATGCAACAAGTAATTCTGCAACCAAGCTCAATCATTTGGAAATAACACTAACCAACTGTTAACAACCCAAACCTTATAGCCGTTTATGAGGCCCTTGTATTCATATCATATCACATTTTGGGTAAGGCACTGTAAAGACTATTTAAGGATATACCCTTTGTTATGTCATCGTTTATCCTCGTGAACTTCACCACTTCTGTTAACAACCTAACGTTTTACTCCTGCAAGGGCTTGGACCTCGTGGGGGACAGAAAGCGCTCCCGAACACTTATACATATCATTTTTAGGATATATCCTGAAATAGGGTTACCAACAGACAACAGGTCTAGATTGAGAATATGCACATGCTGACTTTTATGAAAATGCATCCAGCAAGTATACAACAACATACACAAGAAGAATCAAGTACAATCATGAATACGATGCAAACATATACTTTGGTACTTCATCTAATTTTAATGCAGTAAAAACATGGGAAATCTTTCATACAATCCACAACTTGATAAAAGACATTTCCATGTGTTTTAGGACTGAAAACAAGAACGAATGATCCTTACTTAGTACACTTAATCAAAACTCCAAATGAAGAACAAGAAGCAGAATTTTGGATTTGCAGAGAGAACTTATGATGGAAATTACTCTTAATTGAACCATTATAATCTAATCTTCAACATTCAGAATGTAGTTCTTTAAGTCTTTAATATTTAGAAATAAGAATGGAGTCGATCAATCTTCGATTACTACTTCAATCGAACGTTATGCTATGAACACTGATTTTTTTCCAAATTTCTAAATTTTCCTTAACTTCTCTCTCTTATTTCACCCTCGTTTTGCTATGAACACTGATTTTTTCCAAATTTCTAAATTTTCCTTAACTTCTCTCTCTTGTTTCACCCAATTTATAGTTTTTCCATGTACTAACCACCCCCAACTAACAACCTTTCCCAAGCATCACATTTGCACATAACTGCTTATAAGTACACTTAAGCCCTCAAACTTCCCAAACACAACAAAGTACCCCTAAACAAATATGTACATAACATGTAACAAATGTAAAATCAATTGGACACATATGATTCAATTAATATCATGCAATTACTATGGTCAAAATGTCTTGGGTATCGCATCCTCCCCTCCTCATTAAAGTTTCATCCCCAAAGCTCACTTACCTTGTTCTCGGAATAGATGAGGGTATTTCTGTCTTGCTTCATCTTCCATCTCCCATATAGTTCCCTTTCAGTGTGATGTGACCATTGTACCTTTACATATGGTATTGTCCTTCTCCTTAATACTTGTTCCTTTCGATCTACAATACGAATCGGCACCTCTTGATTAGATAGGTCTTCTTAGAGTTTCAAAGGTTCCTCTTCCAAAATGTGACTTGGATCGGAAACATACTTCCTTAGCTATGAGATATTGACAAGGTTGGCGGTACTACTAACGATAGGCTAAATCATCCACTCGTTCTAATATTTCATACAACCCCACATACATTGGACTTAACTTACCACTTTTACCAAACCTCATCACTCCATTTGCGGTGAAACCCTCAAGTATACCTTATCCTCGACTTAAAGTTCCATAGGTCTTCTTTTACTATTAGCCCAACTTTTCGACTCAGCCTTGTGCATCCTTTATTCTTTCCGGATAAGCGGTACCTTTTCTATTGTTACCTGAACTAGTTCTGGCCCTATCACTTTCTTCTCACCAATGTCGTCCCAGCATACCGGTAATCTACATCGTCTACAATATAACGCCTCGTATGATTCCATACCTATATTTGTTTGATGATTGTTGTTGTATGCAAACTCTACCAAGGTCATGTGATCTACCTAGCTTCTCTTGAAGTCTAGAACAAAAGCTCTTAACATATCTTCTAGTTTTTGAATAGTTATCTCTGATTGTCCATCTATTTATGGGTGGTAGACGGTACTTAGAGACAACTTAGTTCCCATTGCCACATTAAAACTCTCCAAAAGCGAGATATTGACCGTGAATCCATATATGAAGTCTGACAGCCTTGTTCATATACATCTCGAACCAAAACATCCATCGATGTTGTAATCTTCATAGGCAAGAAATGCGCCGACTTGGTCAATCTAGTCCCACTATAACCCAAATTGTATCCTTCCCGCCTTGTCCTTTGGAAATCCAACCACGAAGTCCATTGTTATGTGCTCTCATTTCCAAAGGTTTCACATTGACTTGTTGACATACCAAACACTTGGACACAAATTCTCGCATCTTTCGCTTCACACCTTTCCATTAAAAAATTACCTTCCAAGTCCTTGTACATCTTTGAAGCCCCTGGGTGTACTGACAATATGGAGGGGTGTGCTTCTTGTAAGATTTCCGTTTTCAGCCTCATATCTGTTGGTACACATAATTTGTCCCGGAATCGTAGATTACCATCTTCGTGTATCTGAAAATTTATTTCTGCACCCGACTGTGCAACTGACCATTCTTTCTCCAACTCTGAATCCGATGACTGAGCATTCTTAATGCGAACAAGTAATGTTGGTTGAGCTACTAAGGCTGACAGGATGTTATTGGTATCCTTAAAAACCTCAATATCCAGGTTTTCAATCTCCAAGATAATTAAGCTCATGTTGATCAGTAATCATAATTGTCATTTTTCCCGTCCTAATCAAAACATCAACTACCCTACTAGCTTTGCCTGGGTGGTAGTTAATTGTCAAGTCATATTCCTTAAGCAACTCAAGTCACCATTTTTGCCTCATGTTGAGTTCCTTTTGAGTAAATAGATATTTAAGACTTTGATGGTCCGTATATACCTCACATGGCTCACCATAGAAATAGTGTCTCCAAATCTTCAAAGCAAATACAACCGCTGCCAACTCAAGATCATGTGTGGGATAATTCTTCTCGTACGACTTTAACTATCTTGAAGCATTGGCAATTACTTTCCTTTTTGGCATAAGTACACAACCCAAACCAATACATGAAGCGTCGTTAAAGTTAGTGAAACCCCCGATTTTTTTCTCGTGAATGCAAAGATAGGTGCAGAGTTAACTTTTCCTTCAATTTCGAAAACTCTCTTCACAGTCGGTACCCCACTCAAACTTCATTTTCTTCTATGTTAACTGAGTCAAAGGTGTTGAAACTATTGAGAAATCTTCAACAAACTTTCGGTAATATCCTGCTAATTCCAAGAAGCTCCGAATTTCAGCCACTGTTGTTAGTCGAGGCCAATCTACTATAGCTTCTATTTTTGCTGGATCCACAGACATTCCTTCAGTTGACACTACATGACCCAAAAAAGATACATTTTTCGACCAGAATTCACACTTGCTAAATTTGGCATACAATTTATCTTCTCTCGGAATTCCCAAAGTTATCCTCAAGTGTTTCTCGTGAGATTCCTCATATGCTGAGTATATTAAGATGTTATCAATGAATACCACAAAAAACTTGTTCAAACAATCTCTGAAAAATCGATTAATCATATCCATAAATGTTGTCGGTGTATTGCTCATTCCAAATAGCATTACAAGGAACTTATACTGTCCATATCTAGTTCTGAAGGCACTCTTCGGTATGTCTTCTGGATTGATTCTCAGCTGATTACACCCAGATCTTAAGTCTATCTTTGAGAACACTTTGGCACCCTTCAATTGATCAAACAAATAATCTATACAGGGTAGTGGATACCTGTTCATGATGGTGATCTTGTTAAGTTCCCGATAGTCAATACACATTCTTATGCTTCTATCATTCTTCTTCACAAATAATATCGGTGCTCCCCACGGTGACACACTAGGATGAATGAACTTCTTCTTGTCTAGCAACTTTTGCAACTGTATCTTTAATTCTTTTAGTTCTGCATTGGTGCTATACGATACGAGGCCTTAGAGATAGGCTCCGCATCGGGTAGTAAGAGTATTTTTAAAATTGTCCTCCCGGGCAGGGTGGTACACCCTAGTAAATCTTGCGGAAACACATCTTGGAAATCCCTTATTATCTGTACATATTCAATCTGAATCTTTTTATCTTCATTTGTCAATGAATAGACTAAGAAATCTTCACAACCCTTCATCATATATTTATGTTCTTTGATAGAGGATATAATGGGTAGCCTCCGTTCTTTCTTCCTTTCTCGATCCTCGAAAATCAATCACTTCCTTGTCCTCTACCATAAACCGAATTCTTCTTTCATTACAATCAACTAAGGCATGATGTATTGACAACCAATCCATACCCAAAATAATGTCAAAGTCGACCATATTTAGTTGAATCAAATATGCTTCAAATACCTTTGAATCTATCTCTACCTGATACCCTTTATGGACCATGTTTGATTCAAATACTTTTCCATTAGGTATTTTAACTCTATATGCATTCACAGGACAAGTGTAGGTAGTCCTAAGGGTCTTAGAAAAATGACGTGAAACAAAAGAATGTGTAGCACCATAATCAAACAAAACATAACCATGCACCGAATTAACAAAAAGAGTACATGTTACCACATCTGAGGCACTTCATGCCTCCTGCTGAGTAAGTGCAAAAATATTTGCATTTGGCATTGGCCTCGAATCCCCAACCCTTAGTGTAGAAGAGTTTTGTGCATTTCCCGAAGACCATTATGGACATTGGTTGATTTGGTGACCCATCTTCCTGTTGGAGTACATTTAATCTAAGGTGCGCCAATTCGATTGGGCCGGGCCGGGCCGGGATTGGATTGGGCCCTTAATCGGGTTGGGCCGACCAATATGATTGGGCCGACCGACCCGTTTGGACCGACCTTATGGCTGGAATGTTAGACATAAATTCAGCCCTCTTGATGGTGATTGAAGTGGTGGAGAGAGTGGAGGAGTAATTCTCTCCATGATCTCCCACTTCCCCCATTATCTCACCCCACTCTCTCTTGATAGACTAGAGGAAAAATTCAGATTTTCCTATCATTCTAATCAGTTTTCTCCAGCCTTTTGAAGCTAAGAGAATAGAGAGAAAAAGTGAGTTTTAGAGAGAAAAAGACAAGACAAATTTCTGGACTTTTTTCTTGCATTTTTGCTAATAGAAAAGAAGTTAGAAAGCTTGTATCTTATTCTTCTGATAAGGTCTGAAAATTACATTAAATACGGTACAATAATCTCCCACTTGCACTAAAGACCCAAATTACAATAAATGGTCTTTAGGGCATAATAATGACTGTCTCTAAAGATCAGTCCTCCAGATATCGGATACCCATGGAGCTAGTGTGACGATCATGCTGCTGCTGCGACAGTGGCTTCGTCAGTGGATCGGCGACATTGTCTGCCGAATCTACTCTACATATATGCACATCACCTCTCTCTATAATCTCGCGGATTAGGTGAAATCGCCGTAGTACATGTTTGGACCTCTGGTGAGATCTAGGTTCCCTAGATTGTGAAATAGCCCCATTGTTGTCACAATAGAGGTCTATCGGGTTCGCAATACTAGGAACCACATCGAGGTCGGAAATAAATTTCCTGATCCAAACTGCCTCCTTAGCTGCTTCACAAGCTGCTATGTACTCGGCCTCGTCGTAGAATCTGCTATGGTTGATTGCTTTGAATCTGCGCTACTCACAAGACTCTCCATTCAAGTTAAACACATATCCCGATTGCGATCGGAAATCATCTCTGCTCGGTTTGGAAACTAGCATCGGTGTAACCCGGCTACAACGAGCTCATCCGCCCTCCATAAATCAAGAATGTATCCTTAGTCCTTCGTAAGTACTTGAGGATATTCTTGATCGAGATCCAGTGACGTTCACCGTAATTAGATCGGTATCCGCTCGTAATGCTTAAGGCAAACGAGACATCCAGGGCGAGTACATATCATGGCGTACATGATTGATCCTATGGCGTAAGCATAAGGAATCTCTTTCATGCGTTCTAATTCGGCAAAGCGTTTTAGAACACTCGCTCCTTCGACTGCAATGCATACCATGTGCCATAGGACAAAGTCCTTTCTTAGACTCTTGCATGCTAAACCGCTTTAGCACCTTGTCTATATATGTACTCGACTTAGGCCAATGAGTCTCCCGGATCTATCTCTATAGATCTTGACTCCCGTAATATAGTCAGGCCGCTTAAGTCTTTCATAGAGAAACACGTACTCAACCAAGCCTTTACTGGACTTTTAAGGTTGGTATGTCGCTTTCCAATGAGTAGTATGTCATCTACATACAAAACCAGGGAATACAATTGTGCTCCCACTAACCTTTTGTAAACACAAGGCTCATCCTCATTTCTAATGAAGCCAAACTCACTGATCGGCATCATTAAAACGGATGTTCCAGACTTCGAGAAGCTTCGCTTGAGTCCATAAATGGATCTCTCGAAGCTTACATACTTTTCCGAAAGATTCTCTGGAGTGACAAAACCTTCAGCCGTGTCATATACACATCCTCATCAAGTTTTCCATTAAGGAAAAGCGGTTTTGACATCCATTTGCCGGGATTTCGTAGTCATAGTAAGTCGCAATAGCAAGCAAAATCCGAATGGATTTGAACATAACTACTGAGGGAAAAAGTCTCATCATAGTCAATACCATGAATTTGTTTGAAACCTTTCGCGACCGAGCCGCCCTTGTACGCTTGTACATTCCTTTCCATGTCGGTTTTAATCTTAAAAACCCATTTGCACCCCTATGGGAGTTACCCTTCAGTGGATCAACCAAGATCCAGACTTGGTTTGTGTACATGGAGTCCATTTCGCATCTCATGGCCTCAAGCCATTTCTCGTAACTGGGCTATTAATTGCTCGCTTTGTAGGTCGAAGGTTCATCGTGATCCACAAACATAACATCACCATGTTCTGTTATGAAAAATCCAAATTTTTCCTGGGAGGTGGACGACGTAACTCTACTGCACTCTACGCAATTCTTTGTGTTTCTTGAACTGGTCGTTTGCCGCACAATCTGCTTTGTGGCACCCGCCGCACAACAACTTCGTGGAGTCTCGTCTCAATTTCCATCTCATCATTAGTGCTAGTTTGAGAGTCCGGAACTTCAAGAAGTTCTACGCTACTCCCACTTCGTGTTTCTAGAAACAAATTCTTTTTCTAGAAAGACTCCCGCTGCGAGCAACAAACACTTTGTTCTCGTTAGGGATATAAAAGTAGTATCCTTTAGTTTCCTTAGGATAACCTACAAATATGCACTTTTCAGATTTCGGAGCCAGCTTATCGAGTCGAAGGCGTTTCACAAACGCTTCACGACTCTCAAATCTTGAGGAAAGACAAACCGACGCTTCCCACCCATAACTCGTATGGTGTCTTTGCAACCGATTTAGATGGAGCGCGGTTAAGTGTTAAAGCTCATTGCCTCTAGTGCGTGTCCCCAAAAGGAATTGGGCGAAAGCTCGTGTGACTTCATCATAGAACGAACCATATCTAATAAGGTTCTGTTCCTCCTTTCGTATACACCATTCCATTGTGGAGTAGTCGAGGAGAAAAGTTGTGAAACGATTCCACAAGCTTTTTGAGATAGTCACGGAATTCTTGACTCAAGTATTCTCCTCCTCGATCGGATCGAAGAATCTTAATACACTTGCCAAGTTGGTTTTCTACTTCAAGTTTAAACTCTTTAAACTTAGCAAATGCTTCGGATTTGTGTTTCATCAAGAACACATATCCATACCTACTCAAGTCATTAGTAAAGGTAATGAAGTAGAGGTAACCACCCTCGCATGTATATTAAAAGGGCCACATACATCACTATGTATTAGTCCTAATAAATCATCAGCTCTCTCACCTAGCTTAGTGAAAGGTGATGCTGTCATCTTACCCAATAAACAAGATTCGCATCGATCATAAGACTCGAAGTCAATGTCGCCGATCAAGGTCTATATGTAGAGTAGATTCGGCAGACAATGTCGCCGATCCACTGACGAAGCCACTGTCGCAGCAGCAGCATGATCGTCACACTAGCTCCATGGGTATCCGATATCCCGGAGAACTCGATCTTTAGAGACAGATCATTGGTATGCCCTAAAGACCATTTATTGTAATTTGGGTCTTTAGTGCAAGTGGGGAGATTATTGTACCGTATTTAATGTAATTTTCATTTTGATGAATAAAAGGCAATTAATTCCAGTATTATTCATTATGTTTCTGCGTTCTTAACAACATAAATAAATAATATGTCCTTAGAATAGTATTTATAATTGTTATGAGATACTATTCTCAAACGTCCCCTAGTCGAACATTATTTTGGAATCTTCGAGGACAATAATAATGCGCAAGACTAGTATGTGCAGATGATTGATATAAGATATCGGATCGTCACATAGGTATATATGATTAGAGAATCATTATCATCGATGCAGACTCGACATGAGAAACACACCATGGGTTGTTATATAATAGTCAACGGTGTTTCTCAAAATTTTGACTCGGGTTGTATATGCGATCCTTCGACTTGAGGTCTCACAAGAGTTCTTGCATGGCTAGTGTTATGCTTTTGATAATGTTAAACGCTATCCGTAATCGGGTGAGCAATAAAGGCATTTATCGGGTATATCACGTAATCTTGTTCGGGATGAGTGGGATGCGAAAGGATTTGTCCCTCCTATATAGCGGGAGCGATATCTTGGGCCCCCTTGATGGAGTCCGACTAATTTATGGCCATGAACAAGTGAATCAAGATATGATATTGATGTCATTTAATTAGTCTACTCGCGAATCAAGAAACTAAAAGATTGGACAATACAAGTGTGACTTTTCCATGACTTGTGTTCAATCTAGATATCAAGGACAAAAGAATTTAACTACAAATGTCAAATGTTGTGATTATGATAAATCACCGAGATATTTATGAATTGGGGGTAATGATGCGTTGCTAGATACCTCTCATTACCTATGACATATGATGTCACGGCCAACATCATGGATACCTCTTGGGTCGCACTCATAGATCAACTGGATTGGGCTTGTTGGAGTACATTTAATCTAAGGTGCGCTAATTCGATTGGGCCGGGGCGACTGGGCCGGGCCGTGATTGGATTGGGCCGCTAATCTGGGTTGGGCCGACCAATATGATTTGGGGGCGACCGACCTTATGGCTGGAATGTTAGACATAAATTCAGCCCTCTTGATGGTGATTGAAGTGGTGGAGAGAGTGAGGAGTAATTCTCTCCATGATCTCCCACTTCCCCCATTATCTCACCCCCACTCTCTCTTGATAGACTAGAGGAAAAATTCAGATTTTTTCCTATCATTCTAATCAGTTTTCTCCAGCCTTTTGAAGCTAAGAGAATAGAGAGAAAAAAGTGAGTTTTAGAGAGAAAAAGACAAGACAAATTTCTGGACTTTTTTTCTTGCATTTTTGCTAATAGAAAAGAAGTTAGAAAGCTTGTTTCTTGTTCTTGAAAAGGTCGTTCATACTCCATCCATTGAAGAGTGTCTTTAAAGCTTCTACAAGGCGTTGGCTAGCACCAAGCAAGTAGAAGACCATCTCCCGGAAGATCGAGTGGATACCGGAAGAGACGGAGCCTCGCAAAGCGTGGTGTTCCGTTCGTTACAACAAACCGCTGAAGGTTCTAGCATCCATATAAGGTAAAACACTATCCCATAGTCGTAGGTACTTACTCGTGAAAGATCCTGATAGAGGCGGGTCAAAGTTATTTCCGCTGCGCTTATGTGTATGACCCGGTTATTCCTCTAACACTTCCTACGCTTGAAAGTCGCCTCCGTGCTCTATCGACTTACACCCATATGTCGCCTTCCGCATGTAGTGCACAGAGTAGTAGTTGCAAAAGGAGTTGGTATCGCTGTCGACCCTCCAATCCGAACCGCATTTTCCAAGTTCTTACCACATGCCTGAAGGTATATTCTTTTTTAAACTCCATCTCTATATCTAAACTCTTCTGATAGGCCTCCCGATAGGTATTAGGATGGATGCTTGATAATCTACCCCGGATCCTTGTCAGGAGTCCCCTCACAAACCTTTGTGTCCTCATCATATGGTATTGAATGATGATGCTAGCATACTTTCCCAAAGAGTTGAATTTCCCGACATACTCCAATATTGATATGCCTTAAGTTTGCTTGAGTTCAAAGAATTGATTTTGTTTCTCCATTCTGTATGTATTTAAGAAGTACTAGTCAATAAAGGCTCCCCTGAATTCTGTCCAAGTGGCGGGTCGTCCCTCTTGTTGGTAAATTAGGGCAACACCCTTCCACCATTCAGCGGCATTGGCAGTCAAAGAAGCTACACCCACTATACTGTTTTGGCGTCTTCTAGCACCGTCATGATTTGAAGTTCTGTTCCATATCGTCAAACCAGATCTACACATCATCCGGTCTTACCTTGCCATCACATGAGGTCATCCTCTAGTAAAATGTTCCCGGATCTACAGTGTTCTGATTTCCCTATGCTTGATTCTGCAAAATGGTTGCCATCATGGCTACTGTTTCTGTCCAGTCAACCAGAATTCCCGTGTTCATTGGTGGTGGTGATGCAGGTACAACATTCTCAGTCCCGGCAGTTGTTCCCACATTCAGTACTTGCTGGAGGGTAGAGAATTCGGACACATCTTCTCGTCTACGACCACCCATGTTGCCTTGGCGGACAGACTTGTTATCGGGATGTTGAGGTCATAGTTGTTTTAGCGATCCGTCTTATAGAATAACAACTTAGCAGATAAACATGTAATTCACATAAGAGGTTAGCACGTAATACATGAACATATAAAGCCAATAAATGCACATGTACTTCCTATTCCAAAATATCTACCCAAGAACCCATATTAAGTTATCTAAGGAATCCATCCTAGGTTCATTCCATACTTAACTTCTAACTAAAGACTAAATCCTAAGGTTTGACCTGATCTAATACCACTTATGTCACACCCCGTAAATAGAGGGTGTCCCGACAATGTCTCATCTAACAATGAGACAAAGAACCCATAACATAATATAATCTTCAAAACCATAAATATGATAAGATACTTAAACTACATTAATAAAGATCATAGGTACTTAAAGTGAATACATAACTTAAATTGTTCAACTATAATAATTTCCTTAACTATTACAACATAACTTCATGCAATTGTGATCTACTAATCGTAATCCACTTCCCCGACTTCCTCATCAAAGCATCATCAATAAACAATAATAAGTTTCTTAACTATTACAACATAACTTCATTTAATTGGGATCTACTCATCGTAATCCCCCTTCCCCCAACTTCCTCATCAACATCATCAATAAACTCATCTATAAAACATATGAGAATAAAATGATGAGCTACACTAGCCCAAGTAAGGATTGATCGCCCTTGGGATGAAGGACCAAAGAGACCATAATGTTTCATGTTTCCCCAAAACATATGAAGTATATAAAGCTTGACTTGACATAACCTGTAAACATCTTTAAAACACTTGTAAAGTACTTGAAAACATAACATAAGAGCTCAAAACCATGATAACTTGATCAAGACATAAATCGAAAAAGTAAAAAATATAAAAAGGAAAATCTTGGATGATGGCGGTCGACCAAAGTCGTCCCGAGATCAAGACCGACATTTTGTCCAAAAAGTCCGGATGACATAACAGAGCATGTCTGTCGACCACAAGAGCTCTGGGCGAGGGGGTTTCCATCCTAGTAGACCAAAATTCCCTGCAGATCGTCCGCATTAGCCCAATAGTTTGATACGGGAGGTTAGTATCTGTTGTGTTTGACCGAACAAGTCGACCGCGGTTCAGAATAGTCCCTTTTCAGGCTTATTTTGCGAAGGAAAATCCATTTTCTACACTTTCAATATTCCCAACCCAAACACTGATTTTTGACTAACTTTGACATATAAAAAACAATACCAAATCATAAACATAACATGTTAAACAAAACCTTATTAAATCGATCACATACATATAAAAAATCATGCTCTGAGCACCTTAAATATATCATATCATAACTCGTAGCTTTCCAACATATTATAATTCGACATGATGAATATCTCTACGACATGCAACAAATAATTCTACAACCGAGTTCAATCATCTGGCAATAACACTAACTAACTGTTAACATACCAAACTTTATAGCCGTTTAGGAGGCCCTCATATTCATATCATAACACATTTTGGGTAAGGCACTATAAAGGCATAAGTTGGTAAAAGATTTTGGAATAATGCTTTCGGAAAAGAAAATGGTTTTGGGAACTCCAGATATTGATTTTTTGGGTATGAAACTTCACAATGGCAGTTACATTCCACAACCACATATTGCTGATAAATTACAAGAATTCCCAGATGAAATCCTTTCTACGCAACAATTACAATAGTTCCTTGGTGTTGTTAATTATATCAGCAATTTCATTCACCAGATTGCCAAATTCAGATCTGTTCTCACTCCCAGGCTCAAGAAGAATCCTCCTCCTTGGACGACCAAGCACACTGAGGCAGTAAAAAACCTCAAAGAACTTGCAATCAAAGTTCCACCGTTACAAATTCCCTCCTCTGGAGTCCGAATACTTCAGACAGATGCATCTGATGAATTTTAAGGGGCAGTTCTTTTGGAAGAATTTTAAGGAAATACTTGTAACAACTCATCCCATATGTTGGTAATTTTTATTAGGAGAAATGGGTGTAATATTAATTTCACTTCTATATTTAAAAAAGAAAAAGAAAATTAATGATTGAGTGATTGGAGGAGGGAAAGTCTTTTAATAGACAAAATTCTTGAGCTCCGAGAAACTTGGCAGCCAAGAAATAAAATAAATAAATAACAAAAAAAAAAACAATTCCTAGAAATTCTTGGCCTCCATCAACATGACTCATTATATATATATATATATATATATATATATATATATATATATTACAAAAGCTCTTTTCATTTTTACTCTTCACTTAGCGCTCCTAATTTTCTTCATTTTGTAATTTTTTTTTATTATTTTAAATCATCTAAATTATTAAAATTAAATATTCATATTTTAAATCTTCAATGATATATTTTGATTGATAAAAAGATAAAATCAATATCATATATTAGTTGATTAAGATACTGATTTTATCTCTTAACCAATCAAAACACGTCCTTTAACTTTAAAAATAATCAAATATTTTTAATTGAAAGACGTTATATTATTAATTAAATTGATCATTTTCAAATCGACGGTAAGTTAAAAATTTTATTTTAAAATTTTTTAATAACATATCTCTGAAACAAAATTATACCTTAAATTGTTTTCAAAAACTTGATTAGTTAATAATGTATTTAAATTAATTAAAGTAATTGAAAACTAATTATTATCTTAATAAAATTGAATATCAAATTTACATACTCAATTATGTCCACAATCCTACATTTTCTCTCATAAACCTTGAATACCTCAAATCTAATTTTCCATATTTCTTACTCTTATAATTGATTTGCAATTTGGGTTAGAAGAGTTTTGATCTACTAAATTAACTAAAAAATTGATATGTAAATTTTGAATGTTAATTTCTTTCAAAGTAGATAGATATGGTTAGATGATAAAGTGATTATAGTAATATTCATGTTTCAAAATTCCAATAAGTGTATAATATCTAAAACAAATATTTTTACTAATTAAGATAATTAGATTATTTGTTTCTTTATTGATTGACTAATAATACTTTAAAATCCTGCTTTCACTCTAATCCCCCCTCATCCCTTGAAACCCTACCTATATATACACTCATCAGCCCCGCACCCCCTCCCCTGGCAAAAAATCCTCTGTCCCCATTTGTGTGTGTCCCCGTGTCCCCAACTAATCACAATTCACCATGTGTATATATAATTGAAACAAATATTTATATAGTAAATTCTGATTGGTTGGGGACACGGGGACACACACAAATGGGGACAGAGGATTTTCACCCCTCCCTCCTCCAGCACGGTAAGCAAAAGCCACTACTGTATTCTTTCTAATTTTTTAATCTTTTGTCTTTCTTTCTCATTTTATCTGTTTTTTTTCATTCCATTATTCCATATTTTTGGTGTTTTTATGAATTTGGCATTCATTGGATGCTTTTTTTTTGTTATTTTTTTCTTATCTTAAAGTTCTAACGAATTATTAGAATTTATTTGATTTATTTGAATATATGAAATATGGTTAATTATGTTGAAAAAAATTGAATTGCGAACGTATCCAATTATTTATTTACATATTTTTGTTGCAGAATTAATTTATTAGAGGAAGGAGAGAATCATGTGGCACAAAGAAGCCTATTGAAGAAGAAACAATCTGTCTTTGTTTCAATCTAATGATTGAAAAATCTCAAATTAGTGAGAATCTCCATCAAACAACTATCATGGAGGTTTTTTCTTTTTGAAATTTTATTATAAGTGGGAGAGAAAAGATTCATAGGAGAGTAATTTTTCGAGAATAATTTTAAATGTAAAATTTTCACTCTTTGTTAGGTCATATGGTTTTATTTTTTGTACAATGTGAGTTCTTTTATGCCAATGACCATTTTCCTTTTTCTTTTTTCTTAACAATTCTCATTACCGCTTGAGCACTTTGGATGTATGTTATTTTTAAGGTGAGTCATTTACAATAATATCATAACATTGCGGATCTTTTAATTGATACACATGAAAACTTTGATGTAATCCAAAATTCAGTCTCTTTTCAAGTTTTTTCCATATGTATAGAAAATAATTTGTAGAGAAAGAGTCTTTCATTTTCCATATTTTTTTAGAAGAGCTCCCTTCAAATTCTCAAGAAGAAATATATCATAAAAGTTTTTCATTTTTTATTTAATTGAAGGTTATATTTTATTCCGTATTTTTTATTGCAATAAACATTTTTTTGAACTTTAAATTTAAATGTTTTATTGGTAAAGTTTTGATGTCTCTCTTTCTCTCTTTCAAGGGCCTTGGGTTCAAGTGTTTGGCAGAAAATATATAAAGAAACTTTCCACATGCTGCTTTTTGAAATATAGATTTCTTACAACTTTGAGAGAAAGAACAAAGAAATGTGTTGTTAAGAGAGAGGCACCAATAAGAGGCAAATTGATGGCACTATTGTTGAGAGTATTCAAGACAAATTACACATTAATGTAATTAAAGAATACAAAATATTACTTACTATGTAGTTTTCATTTTTCTTTTATTTTCTTTCATTAAAATTGTACAATATAGTCTTAAAAAACATATACATAATTATTTTCTCCCTTTTTGTGTAAATATTTCCCTTTTTTGTGAGATTGGAGATCTCTAATTTATTATTAGTCAATAGTTCTTCTATAACAGTATTTATTTTATTTTCTTTTTTATTGGAAAAAAGAAAAAATTGCACTGCTAATGAATAACAAAAGTGTTTTGGATGGAAGTTGAAAATAATTGATGAAAGTATTTTACTATCTCTACCGTGCATAACACGGATCATTTGCTAGTATGTATATATTACAGAGCACATTTTCATTTTTACTCCTAACATTGTGCCACATGACATGCCCTACTTTTTTCTTCATTTTTTGTTTTTTTTTTTATTTTAAATTGAAGGGAATTTTTTTATTGCAATCTGATGCTAACAGATTAGTTACCATCTTAACTCAAAATATAATTATGTAAGGAGAGAGAAAGTGCTCTTAAGCTTTTTAACCCCCTAAACTGATTTTCTTAATTAATTATAAAAACACTGATTGGTTAATTAATTTTCTCAGTAATTAAATTATTGAAAAAGAAATACTTTAGTTTGAATTCAAAATATAATGTAAATCAATTGTCTCCATTTAATCGTGCAAGTAAATCGTAACTTATCTCAATCTCATTATTTCTTCCAACCTGTTCCTAAATTTCATCACTCTAATTTTTCAAATTTAAGATGATGTAGAATTGAAACTAACATTGTAGGATTTTGTTTCTTAATTCCTTTAAAATTGTTTAACAATACATACTCTTCAATCTTCATAGTTTTTTCTTCCTCCACTTGTTCTCCCTTCTTCAAACTCTGTATTTACTTTTTTGACGACTTTAATTAAGTGAATATTTATTCTCTTTTTTATTCTTATTCAATATGCCATCTTCGGAGAAATTGAATATTTTAGTTAATAAAAAAAATTGATTAGTTGAGAAGATTTTGTATCTTTAAATGAATTAGAGAAATTATGCTTAATTCAAAATTTCAATTTCTATAATCCGATATTATTGTTATCGGTGTATATCTTAAAAGATATGATAGAGATTGATTTTGAGACGTTGTAGGTTACAGTTCAAACCATATATGGCAGCCGAACAGTAAATTTTAAGTTTTCTATGTTTACAGAACTTTTTGATTTTTTTATCAGATGCACTGTTTCTACATCTCCTTTTTCTTAATTTTAGATATCCATGTCAATGATATTATGAGAATTTCGAAGGCAAGACGTTTCTTCATCAGTAATTATTCAAGATCATCAGGGGCCATCTTGAATCATGATTGTTAAGGTAAAAGTCATGTCATGTGGTCCTCTATAATTTTTTTTTTCTTTCTAATTTGCAATTTCCAGACACTAAAAATAACTCATTGTCATTCTCCCCATCTGTTTTGTAGTGTGAATGTTTTTCAGCAGTGATATGAAGATATATCGTTCAGCAGTGATATAAAGAGAGGATGATTTCTAACGATTGATATTGTTTTGGAGAACAGTGGGAATAACTCACGTTAAATTTTATACTGTGCTATTAGTAGTTACAAATGGAGAGTTCATTTTTTTCACGATGACATCATTTGTCGCTTTATAATTTTGTTAACTTCATATTAGAGGAAAAAATATATTGCAAGTTAATTACATATTGTGATTTGTGTAAATGAGAATTGAAGTTTGATTTTAAAGCTTTGGTATTTTTTTTCACGATAGATGAATTGTGTATAAATCTAGAAATAGTATGACAAAGTTTTCCCTATCTATTGAATGATTTTATATTAATAGGAATTGTTTTGCCATTCGTAGAAATACAATTATTCAGGAAGATATTATTTATTTTTTTTTCAACAAAAAAACAGAACTGGCTATTTTTCATCCATCCATGTGATGCATCGAATGCTCTTCCCTTGGAGGAGGAGATTGAATGCTTTGTTAATATCCTTAAAGTTAATTTCGTGTGATATAAATTCGTCCCAATTTAGCTCCTGCAAAATTTAAAAAAATATGGCATAAGTTAACTTAATTAGTTTGTTACTTTCTTTTATGGTTCTTAAAAAAGGCAAACATTTATCTCAAGTGGTGCATTTATGTCTATTCTAACCACTCACGATTCGCCACATGTGAATGGAATTGGAGGTGGCAAATCGTAACAAATTGTGAATAGTTGGGACAAACATGATAACATCACAAACGATTTTTTCTCCCTTAAAAAATAAATATTACAATGACACCAAATACTCAAAATTGATAAATTCACGTTTTTTAAACAAAAAAAAGGAAAATAATGAGGAATTGTGCAACTTAATTAACTTACATACATGATTTAGATAATGCTTGACAAAGTTTGAAATGTCTGATTTTGGTTTGACTCCTCCAAGGAGGCATCCCATGACAATTATACCCCCTGAGGAGGTCATATGAGTTGATGTTAATAGTGAGTTGATGTTAATAGGCAAGCCTTTACTCTCCACTCCGAGCACTATCGTCTTTCCACCAACCTGCATTGCCAAACCAATAGATCTCGAGTTACTTCAAAGAAAATACTAAAAGACCTTATATTTTGAAAAGAATAACTCTGTTAGAGACAGAGACAAAGATAATGGGAAGATGGAGACAGTCGCCCCCGAGATTTTTAAAAATCCTAATAGATAGAGTAAATTTTGTATGTATTTGAGAATATTTTATCAAATTCGATCCCCAACATTTTTTTTTTTTGCAGTTTTTATATGTAGTTCGTCTGTTACAGTTGTTCGCCCTAACCTAAAAATTCTAACTTCGTCCCTGATTAGAGAGATAAATAAATTTGCAAACGGACCCATGTGGTACTATCGAAAGCCTCGGACATTAAGGTCGTCAATCCAGTGCATTCAAAGGAATAATCGACTCCTCCATCGGTCATCTCCTTGATTACCAGAGAACCGATGAAGTTCCAAAACAAAACAACAAATTTTTTGTTGATACATTTTTTTGAATGGTGTGCTAGCTATAGAAAATGGCTTAAGATAATATTTTATCGATACCTCGCTCACCGATTTTTTCCCCACAAGAGGTCGGATTAATAAAATTTGTTATTCCAAACTTTTTTTCCCTGTAAGAAAAAAACTCATTAATTCAATGTCACATTTCATTTGTTGATGTTCTTCTTTCGTGATTACGTATGTTGTAGCGAATCTATTAACAAATGTCAATTGTCTCAATATTTTTCCAAACGCCAAGCTTTTTCTAGAAAAACTGAAATTTCACCCCATAAATTTTTTAGGGTTTAATTACTACAATATATATTGACATGTAACTTGGGCAATCAAGAAAACTTACAACGCCGACCTTTAACAATCATTGAAAGAATATTCTTCTTTTACCATAACTTTTTTTTATTTTTTTTATTTTTTTTTATTTTTTTATTTTGCATAAATACAAAATTCTTATATTTGTTTTTCCTATATAGTTCGGTTTAAAAACAAAAAATATATTAGTGTAGAGTATCATTTTTCACTTTTATGATATTTAATATTTTCTTAACAATTAAATTTATTTCCGTGTATAGCGTGGGTAATTAGGCTAGTGTGTGTATATATATATATATATATATATATATATATATATATATATATATATATATATATATATATATATATATCCTTCTTCTAATTCTTTATTTCTGTCCCAATCATTCTTTTCAAGAGGTTTCAAAGCAATTTTCTATTGCTAATCATTTCCGTCCATCTTAGCTACTTAGGACTTCCACCAAAATCTTCTCTCTTGAAAGGGGTTTTGAATATTAGTATCATTTTCCATTATTATTTATTTTATTTCCCTCTTCCATTATTATTTAATTTCGTTCTTATATTTGGGAAGCGAGGGCATTCAAACTCCTACACTAGTTGGAATTTTCAAGTTTCTATGAGGTTCCAGTGAAGCAAGAATTTAGATTATTTAGGGCTCTTAGGTAGGAGACAGTTCAATCAGGTGAATGGTCCACCCCTTTTATAAAAAAAATATATGTAATGTGTGTTTATTTATTTATTGCACTCATGATCTTGATCTATTCATGACATGCATTCTAGCACCTTATAATTTCTTTCTGAATTGAGGCACTGTTTTGAAATATTAATTTATTTTATTGAAAATAATAAATTTAATTGAACCTTATAAGGACTTGTCATGGGAATATTGAAATGACATGATAAGACTATGAGTCTATTGAGTCAGGCCCAATGAATCGATTTGAAGGAGCTAGGTGCTACACCAAAGGGTGTGAGCTACCTCTAGAGTCCTAACTTTGAATGTGTTCATTTGGGGCCGCATTTAAATGTGATATCGTCATTATTGTGATGCCTATGTCAATTTCATTTGGACAATCCCGGACAATTGTTTAAAAAATCAGGCCCCTTATTATACGAGTATATATATGGTTTTCTCATTGTGCGAACTATTTTTCGGATATAAATAACTTTGGAGTATAAAAATCATTTTCCTTCCAAAGTAATTTATATCCGGAAAATAGTTCGTATAATGAGAAAACCATATGTATACTCGTATAATAAGGGCTTGATTTTTGGAACAATTGTCCGGGACTGTCGAAATTATTTTGATAGACAACATACAACAAAAATATTTTGGAGCTCATGCTAGATGCTATGGAAAGATAAGAGGTAGATATACAACTTTCATGAAGACCACAAGATCAGATTCTGCCTTTATGAAGTCATAAATTGTCGTACAAGTTACTACACCATGTTGTCCAGATTTTGGGCGAGAATTAATCTCGTTTTTCCAAGTTTAGTTATTTATTTAATTTCATCATTTAGTATAGTATTATTTTCCAATTATTACTTAAATAAAAGACATGTGGTCCATTAGTTATTTAGTTTAAGTAAAGTACTTATTTAGTTAGTTTATAACAAGTAATTGTTTAAGGTTGTTTACTATACTTGTGATTGCTTTATTTCCAAATCCAATAAGGACTCTATTTTTGTAAGACTTGACTGAAAATCCTTCTCTATTTAAAGAGAGAGATTTCGCCATATTACTTAGTTAAGATTATTGATAATAATTTTATGAGGTTTATTCCTTTTTTACTTTGTGAATTGAGTTTCCTTTTAGATCTTCCTTTCATTGTTAATAATCAACAAGCTAGTTCCCTTGTTGTGGTGTTTCATCATCCATTTAGTGTTCTTCTGCTAGGTAGTCAAGTTTTTATCATTGTTTAGAGGTCTAGTGTGTCGAATACTTTGAAAGTCCTTCGCTATAGTAGTCAAGTGCTTATCGCAGCTTGGAGGTTGTAGTAAGGCACACACGTGAACTACTTTTTCAAGTTAGAGAAAGATCATATCTTTACCTTGTGTTGAATCTTCATTTCGACAAGTTTCTTCAAGGTTCGTCAGTGAAGGAGAAATCAATTCAACAAAAGATATTCGAGCAGTTATAAGAGATATAAAAAACTCTTGAACGTGCAGATAAGAACCTAAAATCTCTTGCAGAAATTCATCAACAATTGCGAGAGAAAGAAAAGGAAAGATTACTAGAAGAGGCAAGATTGCAAGAAGATGCAGGATTGCAAGATGAGGCAAGAATAAAAGAAGATGCAAGGTTACTAGAAGAAGCAAGAATAAAAGAAGAGGCAAGATTACAAGAAAATGAAAAATGGTTGGATGAGGAAAAAGATACTTTTGATGCACCACATTTGCTTGACGAGGAACAAAATTCTTTTGAGGCAATGATTTTTGAAGTGTCGCAAGCATCACCTTTTTCGTTCACTACTCTTGATATAACAACATCTCTTCTTCCTAGTATTATTTCTACTTTTAAACAGGAATACACGACTGGATTTTCCACAGAGTTGCCTAAAGAATCTCCACAAAATCGCAGCAATGGTCATATCCTTAACTTACAATATTCAAGGACGAATCTTTTTGAAGAAAGGGAGAATGATGCGAAATCGTATACGGATCCTTCAAAGAATGATGAGGTTTGGGTAATGTCTAAAATGAGATCTAGGAGTCATGCTCTAACATCTCATCACTCATTTTGTGGACCCAAAAGACTCAAAAGAATGAGAACTATCATCAACTTGGATTAACATTAATGTCAGTTTTGAGACAGTTCAGTGTAACGCTCATACCTTTCGATCCAGGAATCTAATGGATCTCATTCAAGCTTCTATGGAAAGATAAGAGGCAAATCTACAACTTTCCTGAAGACCACAAGGTCATATTCTGCCTTTATAATGTCCTCAATCGTCATGCAAGTTACTACATCATGCTGTCCAAATTTTGAGCGAGAATTAATCTTGTTTTTCCAAATTTAGTTTTTTATTTAATTTCACCTTTTAGCATAATATTATTTTCGAATTATTACTTAAATAGTGGACATGTGGTCCATTAATTATTTTGTTTAAGTAAAGTACTTATTTAGTTAGTTTATAGCTAGTAATAGTTTAAGGTAGTTTATTATACTTGTTATTGCATTCATTCCAAATCCAATAAGGACTCTATTTTTGTAAGACTTGACTGAAATTCCTTCTCTATTTAAAGAGAGAGATTTCGCCATATTACTTAGTTAAGATTATTGATAATAATTTTATGAGGTTTATTCCCTTGTTACTTTGTGAATTGAATTTCCTTTTAGATCTTCCTTTCATTGTTAATAATCAACAAGCTAGCTCCCTTGTTGTGGTGTTTCATCATCCATTTAGTGTTCTTCCCGCTAGGTAGTCAAGTGTTTATCATTGTTTGGAGGTCTAGTGTGTCGAATACTTTGAAATTCCTTCGCTATAGTAGTCAAGTGCTTATCGCTGCTTGGAGGTTGTAGTAAGGCACACACGTGAACTACTTTTCAAGTTAGAGAAAGATCATATCTTTACCTTGTGTTGAATCTTCATTTCGACAAGTTTCTTCAAGGTTCACGCTGAAGGAGAAATCAATCCAACAAAAGATATTCGAGCAGTTATAAGAGATATAAAAAACTCTTGAACGTGCAAATAAGAACCTAAAATCTCTTGCAGAAATTCATCAACAATTGCGAGAGAAAGAAAAGGAAAGATTACTAGAAGAGGCAAGATTGCAAGAAGATGCAGGATTGCAAGATGAGGCAAGAATAAAAAAAAGATGCAAGGTTAATAGAAGAAGCAAGAATAAAAGAAAATGCAAAATGGTTGGATGAGGAAAAAGATAATTTTCATGCACCACATTTGCTTGACGAGGAAAAATATTCTTTTGAGGCAATGATTTTTGAAGTGTCGCAAGCATCACCTTTTTCGTTCACTACTCTAGATATAACAACATCTCTTCTTCCTAGTATTATTTTTACTTTTAAACAGGAATACAAGACTGGATTTTCCACAGAGTTGCCCAAAGAATCTCCACAAAATCGCAGTGTAAAACACAAGGGGGGGAGGGGTGAATTGGGTTTTAACTAATCTTGTAAACTTTTTCAATCTATTCAATGCTAGTGTAAGTTTGAGCAAGATGAACAATAGCAAAACAAAACCCAATAACAAAACAAAGGATTTAGAGTGGTTCGATTCACTTAGAATCTACATCCACTACCTTACCCAAGGATTTTCAACAACTTCACTAAGAAGACTTTTTACACTTGTGGACTACTCACTAAGAGTTTTACAACACAACCACAATACAAAACTCACTAAGAGTTACTTGCCCACACTAAGTAGGACTTTTACAAGAATTACCCTATCACTAAGAAAGGGAATTAAGATGGATAAAAAGACAAGTTGTTCACTCTTTTAAGTGAAAGATATTACCTTTGAAATACAAGAATTATAAGCTCTTTGAACACATGATGCACATTCTTTGTCTTGCTTTTGAAAGAACACTCTTGAATGATTTAGATCATGGAAATGAAAAGCATTTGCTTTGTGAGTGTTTAGACTTGATAAGAAATCAATGTATATTGTATGTGCAAGCCTTAGAGTCATTCTCTAGCTTTGGAGTATTTATACATTTCAAAATAGGCTGAAAAACGACTCTGCAACGGTCAAATAACGGCTAGTTCTCGCAGAGTTCGGTTGACCGAACTGAGACCTCGGATGACCGAGCACAGGGTCGGTCGACCGTCCACTAGCTTCGGTCGACCGAAGTATATCAACCTTACTCTCTGTAACTGGTCGGTTGATCCGAACTTGAGCGCGGTTGACCGACCTCCTGAGCTTTGAGAGATGTTGATATTCTCTAACAAGCATATTCAGCCTTGACTCCTTGACTTGATTTGTGCCTTCATGAGTAACTTCAAGCATTTTCCACATGGAGTGTGCTGATTTTCTTCCAAGAACACGATTGTACTCATCCGGATTCAAGGCACAACTAAGAATGTTCATTGCCTTATAATTTTGAGTCATTTTCTTGGACTCACCTTCATTTAACTCATTGTCCGGCTTTGGCACTTGAACATCATCCACCATCTTCATAGGTACATAAGGACCTTCTTCAAATATATGCCATAAAGAATAATCTATGGAGCACACATATATCTTGAAACGGTCTTTCCAAGCATCGTAATTATTTCCATCAAAAAGTGGTGGTCTATTGGTGGAAGACCCCTCTAGATAGGCTAATGCGGAATTACCGGCCATAATCTTTACTTCAAGCTATTAAGCTAAATGTGAAGACGAGGCTCTAATACCAATTGTAAAACACGGGAGGGGGGTGAATTGGGTTTTAACTAATCTTGTAAACTTTTTTCAATCTATTCAATGCTAGTGTAAGTTTGAGCAAGATGAACAATAGCAAAACAAAACCCAATAACAAGACAAAGGATTTAGAGTGGTTCGATTCACTTAGAATCTACATCCACTACCTTGAGCCGCACCCCAAGGATTTTCAACAACTTCACTAAGAAGACTTTTTACACTTGTGGACAACTCACTAAGAGTTTTACAACACAACCACAATACACAAACTCACTAGGAGTTACTTGCCCACACAAAGTAGGACTTTTACAAGATTAACCCTATCACTAAGAAAGGGAATAAGATGGGTTAAATAACAAGGTTGTTCACTCTTCTAAGTGAAAGATATCTACCTTTGAAGTACAAGAATTGTTGTCTCTTTAGAACATATGAATTCCACTCTTTGTCTTGCTTTTTGAAATAACACCTTTGAATGATTTAGATCATGGAAATGAAGTGTTTTTGCTTTGAAGGTGTTTTGACTTGATAAGAAATCAATGAAACTTTGATGTGCAAGCCTTAGAGTCATTCTCTAGCTTTGGAGTATTTATACATTTCAAAATAGGGCTGAAAAAGCGACTCGCAACGGTCAAATAACGGCTAGTTCTCGCAGAGTTCGGTTGACCGAATCGAGACCTCGGATGACCGAGCACGGTGGTCGGTCGATCAGTCCACTAGCTTCGGTCGACCAAGTATATCAACCTTACTCTCTGTAACTGGTCGGTTGATCCGACCTCCTGAGCTTTGAGAGATGTTGATATTTCACACGTTTTGAAATCTATTGAAGTCTAAAAGGTTTTCTCAATATGTAACAAGTAAGAGCATTTAGAAAACCGTTTTAAAAGACTTAAACTTTGAAATCAAAGGATTTTGAGATATGAACACATACGAGAATCATTTTGAAACTTTAGCCTTTTGAAAACGTGTTTATGAAAACATGCAAGACTTGAGTGTAGAACTTATGTTCATGAGAGCATTGGTTAGAGCTTATAAGATAACGACTTATAATGACAAAGCTAATCTAACCAAACCTAAGTCTTCAATCTTCAATCTTGAAAGATAAGCCTTGAATAATATGACTTTGAATCTTGATCTTGGCTTGATTGAAGTACTTAGAGCTTCCATTATAAGTTCCGATATTCTATCACAAAGATATAAAACATTAGACACAACATCAAGTGTTTGTCCATTATCAAAAACCGAGTTCGTTCGCCCCTTAGGGGCTTACAATCTCCCCCTTTTTTATTATGACAAACTTTGATGTAAATAGATAGAATATGGTTAATTTAAGTGCAAGGAAGCAAGGCAAAAGATAAGACAAGAACATATAAGAGCGAGACTAGTGCTTAGAAGATAAAACCGAGAGTGGAACGAGAGACATAAGCTCTAGCATGATAAGTTCTTTTGCCATTGCATTAGGGACTCTTTGAAGAGCCCTAAAACCCAACCAACCTCCTTTCCTCCTTCCTTCCATCATATGAGTAGCATTCTTGTGTGTAATATACATACCTTAGTTTACACAAGACGCTAACTTACCATTTTCATCAATGTTGATGTGAGTGCTAAGGATCCTATTATAAAGAACATGCTCACGCAAACATTAGAACTATCAATGGTTTGTTATCATCAAAACAACATAGGATATTTTTCCCATCGGGCTAACAATTAAGTTCGTATTTCAAAAGCAAAAGAATGATCACTAACAAGGTATGAGTTAAGCTATTGTACCTCAACTCTCCTTGAACTTGGACTTCTTACCATTTTGGTTGATCTTCTTTATCACCAAGTCTATTGAGGCCTTTTGTGTGATCTTTTTCATGATCATCATTATCATTTGAAGCTCATTGAGAGGTTGACATGTGATTGCTCCATTTTCTTTGTTGTTCATCCTTGATTAATGAGTTGAAAGCAATCTCCTCTTCTTTTCATGACAAGTGTAGAGTCAACATTGATGGGTAACTTTTCTTTTCTTGATGAACCCTCTACAATCTTGTAATCCTTGGCATTTGACTCTTTTCTTGGAGTCTTAGCTCATTTGTGTCATTCCTTGTAGTTCATATCTTCTTCTTGAAGTTTAGAACTCTTTGTTACCTACAAGGAATTCTTTGATTTCTTACCAAGTGATGAAGATATTGGATTGACACTTTGGCTCTTGTCATCACTTGATGCTTTGCTCTTTGTATTTAAGCAAACTTGGTTCTCCAATTTATTAAAATTTGAGCTTTGAGAATCCAAGTGTTAAGGAGTGCTTTTGAATTTCTTCTTTTGGCACATCTCCTTTGAACTAAAAAGAACCTATAAACTCAAGGGAAGAGTAACTTTTGGTACCCACTTTTGTTTGGGTCCATGGGGGTTAGTTGAAGTATGCTTAATTCTCCATATGGTTTTAACTCCCCTTTCAATCTTTTTCTTCACATGGCATCTAACACAAGTGTGACCATGTTTACCACAATAAGTGCAACAAATAGATGGCTTAGAGAATTTGTGAATATGCTCAACAAATCTATTTGCCCTATGTGGCGTTCTAGCATTCACAACATGGTTCTTATGTATAAGAGAAGAGCTAGCAATATCAACATGATTAGCAATATAACCAAGGCCATGTTTAACATGAGAAGCACGTTGCATACCAAGAATTTGATCAAGATTTTTCTTACCCTTAGTAAAGTTTTCAACAAGAAGGGTAAGGTCATTAACTTTGTTCTTCAAATGATCAAACTCAACAAGCTTGTTTTCAAGAGATGACAATTTATCACAAGCTTCTATGTATTGTAATGAAGATGTATTGCAAGTAGTAATAAGACTTTCATTTTCACATTTCAAGCAATTAACATCATCACACAACTTTTTATTCTCATCAAGCAACTTAGATCTTTCATCAAGCAAAGATTCAATTTTAAGCTTCATATCTTTGTTTTGCTTTGCACATTTTTTCAATTGATCATACATATCAATTAAAAGCTCATTAGGATCATCTTCATCATCATCATCATTATCATTATAAGAATTTGAAATAAAGGGAGAAGGAAGTACCTCATTACCAAATGCCATAAGACACATGTGGTCTTTTTTAAAGAACAATTTCTCTCCCTCTTCATGATTAATGATGGAATCAAGATCAACACCATTTTGAGGAACATTTTTCCTTTTCTTCATCTCGAAGGTGAGTAGAGAGCCAATAAGTTCCTCTGTTGAATATGTCTTTAAGTCCTTGGCTTCTTCAATGGCAAGAGCTTTTGTTTCCCAACTTTTAGGAAGAGAATTGAGAATCTTCCTATTTATTTCTCCGGAAGTATACTCCTTGCCATTTGACCTCAACCCATTTACAATGTTTGTGAGTCTTGAGTTCATCTAATTGATAGATTCATTAGGCTTCATGGAGAATAGCTCAAATTCTCTAACAAGCATATTCAGCCTTGACTCCTTGACTTGATTTGTGCCTTCATGAGTAACTTCAAGCATTTTCCACATGGAGTGTGCGGATTTTCTTCCAAGAACACGGTTGTACTCATCCGGATTCAAGGCACAACTAAGAATGTTCATTGCCTTATAATTTTGAGTCATTTTCTTGGACTCAACTTCATTTAACTCATTGTCCGGCTTTGGCACTTGAACATCATCCACCATCTTCATAGGTACATAAGGACCTTCTTCAAATATATGCCATAAAGAATAATCTATGGAGCACACATATATCTTGAAACGGTCTTTCCAAGCATCGTAATTATTTCCATCAAAAAGTGGTGGTCTATTGGTGGAAGACCCCTCTAGATAGGCTAATGCGGAATTACCGGCCATAATCTTTACTTCAAGCTATTAAGCTAAATGTGAAGACGAGGCTCTGATACCAATTGTAAAACACAGGGAGGGGGGGCGTGAATTGGGTTTTAACTAATCTTGTAAACTTTTTTCGAATCTATTCAATGCTAGTGTAAGTTTGAGCAAGATGAACAATAGCAAAACAAAACCCAACAACAAGACAAAGGATTTAGAGTGGTTCGATTCACTTAGAATCTACATCCACTACCTTGAGCCGCACCCAAGGATTTTCAACAACTTCACTAAGAAGACTTTTTACACTTGTGGACAACTCACTAAGAGTTTTACAACACAACCACAATACACAAACTCACTAAGAGTTACTTGCCCACACAAAGTAGGACTTTTACAAGATTAACCCTATCACTAAGAAAGGGAATAAGATGGGTTAAATAACAAGGTTGTTCACTCTTCTAAGTGAAAGATATCTACCTTTGAAGTACAAGAATTGTTGTCTCTTTAGAACATATGAATTCCACTCTTTGTCTTGCTTTTTGAAATAACACCTTTGAATGATTTAGATCATGGAAATGAAGTGTTTTTGCTTTGAAGGTGTTTTGACTTGATAAGAAATCAATGAAACTTTGATGTGCAAGCCTTAGAGTCATTCTCTAGCTTTGGAGTATTTATACATTTCAAAATAGGCTGAAAAACGACTCTGCAACGGTCAAATAACGGCTAGTTCTCGCAGAGTTCGGTTGACCGAACTGAGACCTCGGATGACCGAGCACAGGGTCGGTCGACCGTCCACTAGCTTCGGTCGACCGAAGTATATCAACCTTACTCTCTGTAACTGGTCGGTTGATCCGACCTCCTGAGCTTTGAGAGATGTTGATATTTCACACGTTTTGAAATCTATTGAAGTCTAAAAGGTTTTCTCAATATGTAACAAGTAAGAGCATTTAGAAAACCGTTTTAAAAGACTTAAACTTTGAAATCAAAGGATTTTGAGATATGAACACATACGAGAATCATTTTGAAACTTTAGCCTTTTGAAAACGTGTTTATGAAAACATGCAAGACTTGAGTGTAGAACTTATGTTCATGAGAGCATTGGTTAGAGCTTATAAGATAACGACTTATAATGACAAAGCTAATCTAACCAAACCTAAGTCTTCAATCTTCAATCTTGAAAGATAAGCCTTGAATAATATGACTTTGAATCTTGATCATGGCTTGATTGAAGTACTTAGAACTTCCATTATAAGTTCCGATATTCTATCACAAAGATATAAAGCATTAGACACAACATCAAGTGTTTGTCCATTATCAAAAACCGAGTTCGTTTCGCCCTTAGGGCTTACACGCAAAGCAATGGTCCTATCCTTAACTTACAATATTCAAGGACGAATCTTTTTGAAGAAAGGGAGAATGATCCGAAATCGTATGCGGATCCTTCAAAGAATGATGAGGTTTGGGTAATGTCTAAAATGAGATCTAGGAGTCAAGCTCTAACATTACATCACTCACCCAAAAGACTCAAAAGAATGAGAACTATCATCAACTTGGATTAACATTAATGTCAGTTTTGAGACAGTTCGGTGTAATACTCGTAACTTTCAATGCATGAATCAAATGGATCTCATTCAAGTTCTATGGAAAGATAAGAGGCATATCTCCAACTTTCATGAAGACCACAAGGTCATATTCTGCCTTTATAATGTTCTAAATTGTCATGCAAGTTACTACATCATGCTGTCCAGATTTTGAGCGAGAATTAATCTAGTTTTTCCAAATATACTTTTGATGCACCACATTTGCTTGATGATGAACAAAATTCTTTTGATGCAAGGATTTTTGAAGTGTCGCAAGTATAACCTTTTTCGTTCACTACTCTTGATCTAACAACATCTCTTCTTCCTAGTATTATTTCTACTTTTAAACATGAATACAAGACTGAATTTTCCACGGCGTTGCCCAAAGAATCTCCACAAAATCGCAGCAATGGTCCTGTCTTTAACTTACAAGATTCGAGGACGAATCTTTTCGAAGAAAGGGAGAATGATGCGAAATCGTATACGGATCCTTCAAAGAATGATGTGGTTTGGGGAATGTCTAAAAGGAGATCTAGGAGTCAAACTCTAACATCACATCACACATTTTGTAGACCCAAAAGACTCAAAAGAATGAGAACTATCATCAACTTGGATTAACATTAATTTCAGCTTTGAGAAAGTTCGGTGTAACGCTCATAACGTTCGATCCAAGAATCCAATGGATCTCATTCAAGCTTCTATGGAAAGATAAGAGGCATATCTACAACTTTCATGAAGACCACAAGATCATATTCTACCTTTATAATGTCCTAAATAATCATTCAAGTTTCTACATCATGTTATCCAGATTTTGGGCAAGAATTAATCTTGTTTCTCCAAATTTAGTTATTTATTTAATTTAAGCTTTTAGCATACTATTATTTTCGAATTATTACTTAAATAATGGACATGTGGTCCATTAGTTATTTAGTTTATGTAAAGTACTTATGTAGTTAGTTTATAGCATGTAATAGTTTAAGGTAGTTTACTATACTTGTGATTGCTTTATTTCCAAGTCCAATGAAGGACTCTATTTTTGTATGACTTGGCTAAAATTCCTTCTCTATTTAAATAGAGTGATTTCGCCATATTGCTTAGTTAAGATTATTGATAATAATATTGTGAGGTTTATTCCGTTGTTACTTTGTGAATTGAATTTCTTTTTAGATCTTCATTTCATCGTTACTAATCAACAAGCTAGTTCCTTTGTTGCAGTGTTTCTTCATCCATTTAGTGTTCTTCTTCCTAGGTAGTCAAGTGCTTATTTTTGCCTTGAGGTGTAGTGTGTCGAACTCTTGAAAGTCTTTTGCTAGTGTTGCTTGGTGCTTATTGCTGCCTTGAGGTGCTTAGTAAGGCATTCGCGTGAACTACTTTTCAAGTTAGAGAAATATCCTATTTTTTCCTTGTGTTGAATCTTCATTTCTTCAAGGTTCGTCAGTTATGGAGAAATCAAATCAACAAAAGATATTGGAGCAGTTAGACGAGATATCAAAAACTCTTGAACGTGCAAATAAGAACCTAAAATCTCTTGCAGAAATTCATCAACAATTGCGAGAGAAAGAAAAGACAAGATTACTAGAAGAGACAAGATTGGAAGAAGATGCAAGCTTGCAAGAGGAGGCAAGAATAAAAGAAGATGCAAGATTACTAAAAGAGGCAAGAATAAAAGAAGAGGCAAGATTACAAGAAAAGGCAAAATTGTTGGATGAGGAAAAAGATACTTTTGATGCACCACATTTGCTTGACGATGAACAAAATTCTTTTGAGGCAAGGATTTTTGAAGTGTCGCAAGTATAACCTTTTTCGCTCACTACTCTTGATCTAACAACATCTCTTCTTCCTAGTATTATTTTTACTTTTAAACAGGAATACAAGACTGAATTTTCCACGGCGTTGCCCAAAGAATCTCCACAAAATCGCAGCAATGGTCCTGTCCTTAACTTACAAGATTCGAGGACGAATCTTTTTGAAGAAAGGGAGAATGATGCGAAATCATATACGGATCCTTCAAAGAATGATGTGGTTTGGGGAATGTCTAAAAGGAGATATAGGAGTCAAACTCTAACATCACATCGCACATTTTGTAGACCCAAAAGACTCAAAAGAATGAGAACTATCATCAACTTGGATTAACATTAATTTCAGCTTTGAGAAAGTTCGGTGTAACGCTCATAACGTTCGATCCAGGAATCCAATGGATCTCATTCAAGCTTCTATGGAAAGATAAGAGGCATGTCTACAACTTTCATGAAGACCACAAGATCATATTCTACCTTTATAATGTCCTAAATAATCATTCAAGTTTCTACATCATGTTATCCAGATTTTGGGCGAGAATTAATCTTGTTTCTCCAAATTTAGTTATTTATTTAATTTTAAGCTTTTAGCATACTATTATTTTCGAATTATTACTTAAATAATGGACATGTGGTCCATTAGTTATTTAGTTTATGTAAAGTACTTATGTAGTTAGTTTATAGCATGTAATAGTTTAAGGTAGTTTACTATACTTGTGATTGCTTTATTTCCAAGTCCAATAAGGACTCTATTTTTGTATGACTTGGCTAAAATTCCTTCTCTATTTAAATAGAGTGATTTTCGCCATATTGCTTAGTTAAGATTATTGATAATAATATTGTGAGGTTTATTCCGTTGTTACTTTGTGAATTGAATTTCTTTTTAGATCTTCGTTTCATTGTTACTAATCAACAAGCTAGTTCCTTTGTAAGACTGAGACAAGTGCTAGAGGAGGGTTCCCGATGACTTTCATTACATTCACAGATGATTTCAGTAGATATGACTACTTCTATCTAATGAAACATAAATCAGAATCTTTTGGAAGATTCAAAGAATTTCAAAATGAAGTACAAAATCAACTTGGTAAAAGTATTAAAACACTTCGATCAGATCGAGGTGGCGAATACCTTAACCAAGAGTTTGACGAACATCTTAGGGGGTTGTGGAATTGTTTCGTAATTAACTCCTCCCCGGCACACCAAAATGGAATGGTGTATCGTAAACGGAGGAATCGCACCTTACTAGATATGCTTCGATCTATGATGAGTCAAACAAATCTTCCAATTTCCTTTTGGGGCTACGCCCTAGAAACTGCTTGCATTTATATTAAATAGAGTTGCTTCTAAAGCGGTTCGTAAAACTCCATATGAGATATGGGACTAGGGAAACGACCTAGTTTGTCATTTCTCAAAATTTGGGGATGCGAGGCGTATGTTAAACTCTTGTTATCCGATAAACTCGCCCCTAAATCTGACAAGTGTTTGTTTGTGGGATATCCTAAAGAAACTAAAGGATATTACTTCTATCTTCCATCAGAGAACAAAGTGTTTGTTGCTCGTAATGGTTTATTCTTCGAAAGGGAATTTATTTCCAAAGAGGATAGTGGGAGTAAGATCCATCTTGTGGAAATTCAAGATCCCCAAACAACATCTGAACAAACTTTGGAAGTTCAAGCAAGCTCACGTGCTGATACTGAGCTTCAATCTTTGACACAAGGCCCAATGAGGTCGAGTCGGGGTACATCAACAGCCTGAGAGATATGGTTTTCTCGTGACTAATGATCATCAGGTTGAACTGATTGATCAAGATGAACCCACTACCTACAAAGAGGCAATTCATAGTTCTGTGTCGATAAGTGGCTAGAAGCTATGAAGTCTGAGATGCAATCCATGTACGATAACCAAGTGTGGACTTTGGTTGACCCACCCGAAGGTGTAAGGTCATTGATAACAAATGGTGTTTCAAAAAGAAAACTGACATGGATGGTAATGTCCACACTTTTAAATCTCGACTAGTAGTTAAAGGTTATAGACAAGTTCATGGTATTGACTATGACGAAACCTTTTCTGCTGTCGTTATGATAAAGTCAATTAGGATTTTACTTTCCATAGCCGCATATTATGACTATGAGATATGGTAAATGGATGTTAAGACTGCGTTTCTTAATGGAAACCTTCTCGAGGATGTGTATATGACACAACTTGAGGGGTTTGTTGATCCAACAAATCCTAGCAAAGTGTGTAAGCTTCAAAGGTCCATTTATGGATTGAAGCAAGCATCTCGAAGCTGGAATCGTCACTTTGATTAACGTATTAAAGAATTCGGTTTCATCAAAAACGAAGACGAGCCTTGTGTTTATAAGAAAGTAACTAATAATGCAGTAGTGTTCCTTGTGGTTTATGTGGATGACATCTTACTGATTGGAAATGACATCCCCACATTACAAAGCGTAAAAGCTTGGTTGGGGAAGTGCTTTTCCATGAAAGACTTAGGCGAGGCTACATATATTTTGGGTATAAGAATCTATAGAGATAGATCTAACAAAATGATTGGCCTAAGCCATAGTGGATACATTGACAAGGTCATCGAAGCGGTTCGATTTGCAAGACTCCAAAAAGGATTCTTGCCCATGTCACATGGCATTAAACTCAGCAGTAACTCAAGGACCTTCCACAAAGGAGGACCAAGAGCGCATGAGTAAGATCCCATATGCTTCGACCATTGGGTCTATTATGTACGCCATGATATGCACTCGCCCTGGGATGTCTCATTTGCTTTTAAGTATGACTAGCAGATATCAATCGACCCTCGGAGAGTCACATTGGACTGCAGTCAAGAGCATTCTTAAGTACTTGAGAAGGACTAGAGATATGTTCTTAGTTTACGGAGGTCGGGAAGAGAGTCCGGTTGTAAACGGTTACACAGACGCAAGCTTTGAATCGACGTAGATGATTATAGATCGCAATCTATTTTTTGTGTTTTGTTTGAACGGAGGTGCTTTGTGAGCTGGAAGAGCTCAAAGCAAGAAACCGTGGCCGACTCTACAATGAAGTTTGAGTATCTAGCCGCCTCTAAAGCAGCTAAAGAAGTCTGTTTGGATCGGGAAGTTTGTTGATGAATTAGGTGTCGTCCCTAGCATTGTGAACCCAGTGGACCTCTATTGTGATAATACCGGTGCCATTTCACAAGCTAAGGAACCTAGATCTCACCAACGATCCAAACACATTCTCGAAAGCGTTTCCATCCGATTAGAGAGATCATCGGCAGAGAGACGTTAGTATTTGCAAAGTTCATACGAGACGACAACATTGCAGATCCATTGACCAAGCCACTCCCACAGCCTAAACATGAGAGTCATACTAGGTCAATGGGATTGAGGATTATGTATGATTTGACCTAGGGCAAGTGGGAGATTATTAGTAGTGCCCTAGGACCATTAGCATATGTTGTACGTTTTATATCTATTTGAGCATTTCATATGAATAGTTAATTTTGCTTATGAACATCAAATGCGTGATTTGATAGTAAAACTCATTTGCTTATGTAATTACTATTCTAGTTGTCCCTAGTTTTATGTAATCTATTTTACAATAAAATAAAACTAGTATGATGTTTGATTGATGATTACGTTTTACTAATCATGTGTAATGAGTACAAATCATATCATAGATGCAATGTATTGAGATATATCATATCGGACGTGATCCGTTAGAGAAGTAATACTTCATGGTCCTTAGTCATAAGTATTACTTCCTCAATACTATTTTAGAATCCTTAGACCTTATGTCTCCATTTGATTCTAGCATGAATGGAGCCACGTTTTGACTCGGTCGTACGTTGTTTTTAATCGAGTAATCAATACGACTGATGATCGGATGTAGTGTCCTATCATGGCTTGAATGTGAGAGGCATTGTAAGGAATTTGTTCCTCTCTTATTAGAGAGAGATATCCATGGGCCCCTCGATAGGGAAAGGCTGTTTAAATACATGGCCGTGCTCAAATGTATTTAATAAAATGGTTATTAAATATTGTTTGTTGGAACAGTCTACCTTGAGATAGAGCATAAATATAATTAAGCTTAATAGGGGTGACGACTACCATGCCTTATGCTTAATTAGGATATCGCGAGACAAAGGGATTAAATAGTGGATTGATATTAGGTTCCGTTGTATATTCATTCACTTTGGGTAGTCACAATGTCCTGCTAAGGACCGCTTGTGATTTATGAACTCATACTACTACTAAGTGTGTTTTCATTGCCATTGTGATATGAACATGCAGGGTCACACGCATAGACGAGCTAACGAGCTTCATGTCAGATTCGATGAATCTAGAATGTGTCTAGGTTCATTGTATCGACATTCACTTTTCCGAGAATAATAAAGCGTTATTATTCGAATTAGAGATAAGGGGCATTTTCGAGTGCAAATTTGGGATTACGTGGGAGTTATTATCCGATAAAGACTCCCACTACCAGCAGAAGTCTAGGGGACGTGGGAGTTAAAGACTGCCATTGCCGGGAGAGTTGGGAGGGACGTGGGAGTTGTTTTTAACAACCTCTTACACAAAATATAAACCTCTTTTGGCTGAAACCCTAGGGTTAATTCACTTCAGCCGCAATTAATCAAATACACCCGAAATTAGATTTCGGATTACGCCTCTCCCTTTTTTCTCTCTAATTCCCGAAACTCGGGAAAAGCGAAGAGCTAGCAATCACTGTTCGTTTCGTCACGTAGATACCGGTAGAGGGACATTCTGCAAAGGGAAATCAATTGGTGGCAGCAACGTATCCAAGAAACAACATCCTCTATTCAAGAATCAGATTCTTGAATTCAAAACGTAAGTCTTTTTCTTGAATTTTTCGATTCTTTTTTGTATGAGCGAATCCTTCGGGGGAGGACTCATGGGTGTTTGAAAGCGAGTTTCCACCCATGAATCCCTTCAATTTTAACAAATAAGGACAATATTGTTTTAAGTGTAACACCCCGCCTCGTAAGCACTTTTACGTACACTCATTTTGAGTTGGTATTATTTAGAGAGATGAGTATTATAAAGATGTAAAGTGGTCAAAATACTCATCTCTCTAAATAATACCAACTCAAAATGAGTGTACGTAAAAGTGTTTACGAGGCGGGGTGTACAATCTCACCCCCTTAAAAAGAATTGCGTCCTCGCAATTCAAAATATAATTCAAGCTTATGATACATCGTAAATCAAACTTAATATCCATAACAAAATGACACAACATGTTCAAGCTTAATTAATGTATTCAAGCTTACAAACTCCAATTCAAACTTATCAATCATTGTAACCATTCCAAAATCGTATTTGATACGGTACCAACCTAGGGGCTGCCCAACTCAAGGGAGCGTGTGCTACGATACAAAGAGGACTCTAAATTACATCTAGGAATGTTGCCCAAGTCAACCTCTTAAGTATCACAAGTATACAAGGATTGGACAGCTTTGCTACTGTTTGGTATAATGATTATATCTTTCGCTATAGGTATCCAATGAAGCTGATTCCAATTTCATATTAAAGATAAGAGACAGATCTACAACTTCTATGAGATCACAAGATCAGATTATGCCTTCTTGATATCCAATATTGTCGTACAAGTTGGGCCCCGACAAAGTCTGTCCCGAGAATGGGGGACGAATTTTTAAGGGCATTTTAGTCTTTTTGTATACAATTAAAGTCTATACTAGACTTTAATTATTTTCAGCATATTATTTACTATATTTAGGCTTATTTTCGTGTATAGCAAGTAGTTGCTATAATAAAGGACATGTTGTCCATGTGTTAGTTAGTTGGTTAATAAGAGTCCTAATGCAACTAGGACTCTTCATAGATTTGGTAGTTGCTTTTATTTAGCCGCCAAGATAATAGGAACATGTGTCTATTGTCTTGTTTAGGTAGTTACTTGATAGCAAGTTGTTATTCAAGAGTCCTAATTCTTCAAGGACTCTTATTTCCTTTTCCTTGTTTATGTTGGAACCGAAATTCCTCTACTTATAGAGCAATTTCGGCCACCTTTTAATTAGACTTGATATATTGATATTTTGATTAAGGTTATTCCTTTGATACTTGTTTATGAATTTCCGGTAGAACTTCATATTCTTTGAGTTACTGTATCAACTAGCTTGTTTCTCTAGTTGTGGTGTTTCAGCCTTCATTGATACTTAGCCCGCTCGGGGTTGTGTTGAGTATATTCCCATAGAAACTATTTCGAGATAGAGAAAGATGTGCTAAAAAAGCCGAACCTTGATATAAAACATCACGCTTTCGCATCAAGTGGCATCAGAGCAAAAGGTTGATCTCTATCTTGGTGTATCTTTATTGCTTTCTTGAAAAAAAAAATTCTTGTTTGCTTGAAATAGCCGAAAGATAACAAATATTTTTTAGCCCAACGAAAAAGCCACCCGGAAGTAAAGATATTGGCAGCCGGGTTATACATACAATTCGGGTACTTTACCAACATAAAAGCCACTCGGAAGTAAAGAAATTGGCAGCCGGGTTAGCCCAAAATAGACAAGGAATCAAGTCCAAAAGCAAACTTCCTTTGTATAAAGGAATTGGCTCTTGTTCCCTCTTCATCTTGAATTAGCCGCAATCAAGACTTTTCGATCAAGCACAACCGTCATTAATCAAGAGCTCTTGATATTGTGGCCAAGATAAGGGTAAGTCTCGGGTAAGAAGGTAAGAAAAGATTTCAAGAACAATCTATTTCAAGAAAAAGAAAATCAAGAAAGGTAAAGATCACATCTTTTTCTTGTTTGGTTACAAATACTCTTATACTTTTTCCTTGGACTTTTTGTAAGTCAAGATAAGATTTCTTGCCATATTTTTCCAACCTTCCATCAACATAACCATTCAATCATCCAAAGTTGGAAGTTCTTGACAAGTATTTGTGGAATATTGAGAGGAAAAAAAAAATTTAGATTACTATTCACGGTTACTGTTCACAGTTACTATTCACAGATTACTATTCATTCAATTTTCGTGTGAATTTTTCTACTAACGATTTGTGTGATTATTTTCTTTGCAAAGATAATGTCTTTTAATGAAGGTACCTCGCAGCAAGGTGCCATGGATGACGAAAAGATTTTCAAAGAATCAATGCAACAAACCATAAAGTCTTTGATGCAATCCGTCAATGAACTTAAAATGGAGGTCCGTGACCTCAAGAACAATTCGGAAAAAGGTAAAGGGGCAGCCAAAGATGATCAAGAAGATCAAGATTCCCAAGAATCCTTTGAACAAATTGCAAGGGACAACTTTCGGCACCAAAAAGAATTTCAGCCGAGAGCAATCCCAAGAATGGTGGACAACTTTGCATACGATCCGTGACCAAATCAGCAAAATGCAAGGTATGATCCGAGACCATTGGTTCATAATGAAAGATTTGAGCCGCAAGCATATCATCAAGATCAAAGGTATGATCCGAGACCACATGCTCACAACCAAAGGCATGATCCGAGAGACAATGTTCAAGATCAAAGGTATGATAATAATCTTGGTGCTATTAAGACCAAGATCCCTCATTTCTTATGTACTAATGACCCTCAATTATTTTTAGATTGGACACGAAAAGTTAACCATGTTTTTTATGTTCATAATTATTCGGAAGAGAAAAAGGTCAAATTAGCAGCCATGGAGTTTGGAGAATATGCATCAATTTGGTGGGATAATGAGATCCATGAACGGAGAAGATCGGGGCAAAGACCAATTGATTCATGGGAAGATATGAAAGCGGTCATGACACGACGATTTGTACCTCAAAGTTTTAATCGTGATTTGTACAATCAACTTCAAAGATTGAGGCAAGGGACAAAGACCGTTGATGAATACTACAAGGAGATGGAGATGGCCATGATAAGATCAAACATCCGGGAAGATAATGAAACTACTTTGGCGCGTTTCTTGGCTGGTCTAAATGACAAAATTAGACCCAAGGTAGAACGTGCTAACCTTCGTAATCTTATTGATATGGTTTATTTTTGCTCGAACGAGGTTGAGAGGCAGCAAAAGAGAAGAATTCAAGGACTAATTCGGCCAATTTTCAATCTTGGAAACGGCCAAATCAGTCCCTAAACAATTCTACTGTTTTACCGAGCCCAAATAATGCAAATGGCAGTTTGGAGAGTACAAAAATAGCCATGGCTTCTTTTGGGGCAGCAACGGTACCAATCACTTCAAAACCGACCGATTTGAGAGCTAAATCAACTACATCAAATGATCGGGAATGTTTTAAGTGTAAAGGTAAAAGTCACTTTGCTCGGGATTGTCCTAATAAAAGTGCCATAATCATGATGGATGACGAGACGTGGGTTAGTGATGAATAAGAAACCCAGGACCCATTTTTGGGAGATGAAGCCGAGGGCAATGGAGAATTTCCCACGGTTGATGGTAATTTTCTTTTGGTTAATATGCAACTTTTACATTCTCAACCATTAGATGATTTGCATCAACACCGCGAGTAATCTTTTTTCAAACTACGTGCAATGTTAATGATAGAACATGTTTGGTTATTATTGATAATGGCAGCTGCACTAATGTTTGTTCTTATGAGATGGTAACCGCTTTAGATTTACCTATGAAAGCACATCCGATGCCATACAAGCTTTCTTGGTTAAACAATAGCAGGGAAATTAAAGTGGATAAGCAAGTAGAGTTTGACTTCCGCATTGGGAACTTTAAGGATACAGTTTTATGTGATGTGGTACCTATGACCGCAAGTCACATTATTCTGGGAAGACCTTGGCAATATGATAGGTTCGCGGATCATATTGGTCGAAGGAATGTTTACATGG
Organism: Vinca minor; assembly: GCA_026122235.1. Taxonomy (NCBI): domain Eukaryota; kingdom Viridiplantae; phylum Streptophyta; class Magnoliopsida; order Gentianales; family Apocynaceae; genus Vinca; species Vinca minor. Next base: position 240,213 of record JAOCZM010000058.1, read on the forward strand.
CTACAAAAGATAACATTCGATACACATTGCATCCTATGACACCGAATCAGGTTTGTGAGACTCAAAGAAAACTAACCGAGGGGAGAGAAAAGAAATTAAAAGAGCAAGAGTTGAAAAAAAAAAAGAGCGAACCTATCCCTAAGGTACAAACCGTGGTAAAAAGGGATGACAGCCGAGAGCATTGTGAGGAAGAAGTCATGTTCACTAAAAGAGAAGAAAGAGTGTTTGTTTATCAATTTTGGAAAGGTAGATAGGGCTTTACGTGCAAATAAACCACTTGTTTTACTTGTTTTCAAAGAAACCGAGAGGTTATCTTTAATTACCAATTTCAATTTTGATGATTTAACTTCTTCTCTCCCTTGTGTATGTATTGATATTTTTCAGAAATTTCATGAAGTCTTCCCTAAGGAGTTACCGAGAAGGTTACTTGTTAGCCTTCAAAATCGTGAAAGGTATAAACCATATTTGGGTACAAATCAGCAAATTCAAACCCAAGGTGATTTAATTCTTGAAAAGAAGAAGGTAAGTATGTCTTTAAGTCCTTATTTTAATCCGGTAAATATTGAACCCGTAAGCCCCAATTCACACCCCCCTCCCCCTCTTGTGTTTTACAGAACCTAAGCATGAAAGGACTTTTAGAACATATACGGATAGTCTACATGTTAATCACATAACTTTTCAGTATAGACATCCAATTTATTGCTTTGATAAAATATTTATTAATAGTCAAAACCGAGAACATGTTAGTACACATCTTAGGGCTGTTTTTTCTATTATAAATACACAAACCTTGTATGCTAAGTTGGATAATTATATTTATTACACTCATTCTATTAATCTTCTTAGTTGCATGTTAAGTTTACAAGGTATTCAAGTTGAACCGGCAAGAGTTAATACAATTGAGGAATGGCCGAATTCAACTAGGGCAAATAAAACTAGATCAACATTTGAGATGGCAAGTTTTTGTACACGTTTTGTTCATAATCTTAGCAAGCGTGCTGCCTTGAATGCAATGAAGAAAATATATTTCTTTTTGGACAACCGCCATAAGATCAAGTTAAAAGGTAAGTACAATGGAATTTCTACATTCTACATTCCTAACTTGCTCCCTTTTATTCATTTTTCAGATTATAAAGCTGATTTTTGGGATGATTCGGGGACGAATCCTTTTCAAGAGGGAGGGGATGTACGGTACCAACCTTGGGGCTGCCCAACTCAAGGGAACGTGTGCTACGATACAAAGAGGACTCTAAATTACATCTAGGAATGTTGCCCAAGTCAACCTCTTAAGTATCACAAGTATACAAGGATTGGACAGCTTTGCTACTGTTTGGTATAATGATTATATCTTTCGATATAGGTATCCAATGAAGGTGATTCCAATTTCATATTAAAGATAAGAGGCAGATCTACAACTTCTATCAAGATCACAAGATCAGATTATGCCTTCTTGATATCCAATATTGTCGTACAAGTTGGGCCAACAAGCTGTCCAGAATGGGGACGAATTTTAAGGGCATTTTAGTCTTTTTGTATACAATTAAAGTCTATAATAGACTTTAATTATTTTCAACATATTATTTACTATATTTAGGCTTATTTTTCGTGTATAGCAAGTAGTTGCTATAATAAAGGACACATTGTCCATGTGTTAGTTAGTTGGTTAATAAGAATCCTATTGCAACTAGGACTCTTCATAGATTTGGTAGTTGCTTTTATTTTAGCCGCCAAGATAATAGGAACATGTGCCTATTATCTTGTTTAGGTAGTTACTTGATAGCAAGTTGTTATTCAAGAGTCCTAATTCTTCAAGGACTCTTATTTCCTTTTCCTTGTTTATGTTGGAACCGAAATTCCTCTACTTATAGAGCAATTTCGGCCACCTTTAAGATTAGACTTGATATATTGATATTTTGATTAAGGTTATTCCTTTGATACTTGTTTATGAATTTCCGGTAGAACTTCATATTCTTTGAGTTACTGTATCAACTAGCTTGTTTCTCTAGTTGTGGTGTTTCAGCCTTCATTGATACTTAGCCTTCCCGGGGTTGTGTTGAGTATATTCCCATAGAAACTATTTCGAGATAGAGAAAGATCTGCTAAAAAAGCCGAACCTTGATATAAAACATCACGGTTTCGCATCAGTATTGCTCAAATACTAGATGTCACCACATACTCGTCAATCATTTTCAAACTTAGTGAATACCATATTTAAGCCTATGATAAAATTCAAATCAAACTTAAGATTTACAAAACATCACACATGTTCAAACTTATATCCAGGATTCAAACTTAAAAACAATCGTATCGACTCTAAAATGTTCACGCCAGCTTCAAGCTTAGTGGACACACTACCCACTCCAGAATCTAACCTGGCTCTAATACCAAATGTAACGTCCCGACCCCCCCCCCCCCGGCGCCCGGAAAGGGACGGACCGAACCGCCCGCCGCCCTACCTCTCGGTAGAGCAAGGCTCTAAACAAACATTCTATTAACCCAAAAACTACAAGTAATAATCTCCACAAGTTTATCACAAATAATCTAATACGATACAAGATTAGAGTCCATAAATACAAATTGCTTATCCAAAGCTCCCGCTGCGCACTCTGATACCACAATGCCGCACCACCTTCAGATACCTGTGGAGGGGGGAAACATTTGAAAAAAACGTGAGCCGAAGCTCAGTGATGGCCGTGCAAGTGGTGCCAGTGTCTTTCAAACCATTTTTCTTCCGAAGTACTTTATATTTGGAAAATAGTTCGCACAATGAGAAAACCATATTTATACTCGTATAATAAGGGGCTTGATTCGAAAACAATTGTACGGGACTGTCGAGGTGAAATTGACAATGGCATCACAATAACAGCAGATCACATTTCATACGGGTCCCAATGCACACATATCAAAGTTAGGAATCTAGAGGTGGTGCGGGATTGTGGTATCAGAGTGCGCGGCGGGAGCTTTGGATAAGCAATTTGTATTTATGGATTCTAATCTTGTATCGTATTAGATTATTTGTGATAAAATTGTGGAGATTATTACTTGTAGTTTTTGGGTTAATAGAATGTTTGTTTAGAGCCATGCTCTACCGAGAGGTAGGGCGGCGGGCGGTTCGGCTCGTCCCCTTTCGGACAGGGGGGCGGGTCGGGGCGTTACATTAAGTGCCTCTGAGATAGAAGCCAAATTGATTAGTACCTTCGATGATGAGTTAGAATCAGATTATGACGATGACCCCTTAACTGTAGATGATGTTTTAGGGAGTCAATAGATTATTTAGTTTATTTTGTATCAATTTGTAAACTATTTTATGACGATGACCCCTTAACTGATTAGTTAAGTATTTTATGCTTTATTTTTTTGCGTTATGTTTTTTGATTATTTTGAAATTTATATGGGTATGTTTTATATTGAATTGTGGATATACTTGAATTGTGGCGGGGGGTCTGCTTTCTATGTTTTCTGCTATATGTTCATGGAAAGCGGCTTTGTGCCGACCGGATTCAGACGGACTAGCGACCGTGTTAAGGTTTATGGTTAGAGTTGGGTGACGAGAATAGCACAACGACGTCATTTTAAAAATATCCGCTGCAATTTATCATCTTGATGACCGCCCTAGCGACTGCTTTCAACTCGGTCCAGTCAGCTATTCAGTCGCTAAGCATACAAGAGGGTACAATTCAAGTAGTTAATTAGTGGTACAATTCGAGAAGTTTACTATTCTTAGATAGAAGAATTGTAAATTAATTAGGATTCTTCCTTTGTGGGTCATTGGCAACGAATTTCCTACTCTATTTAAGAGGGAATTCAGCCAAGATATTGATTGGACTTGATATGATATATTAAGGTTATTCCTTAATTACTTTGTGTTTCATTCTCTTTGTAGAATTCATTCATCATTGAGTTACTGTATCAATAAGTTTGGTTTATACTTATTGTGGTGTTTCAGCCCCCATTGATAATCAACCTTACGGAAGGATCGTTGATTATATTCCCCGGTAAACTGTTCGAGATAGAGAAAGATCGGACCTTTTAAGCCGAACCTTGGTACTTGTACCTCGGATTCACATCACTTATCAAATTGGATGAATGATTCAAGGATTTATCCACCATTTCACTTCAGGTTTGTAGTTATGAATTTTCACTAAGTGTTGGTTCAAATCGCGAGATACCAGCATCTATGCAATTGGTTCTGATTGATTGTGTTTGGAACAACTAAAATTATCAATTGGAAATGACGGGGGATTGTTGGAAACATTTCCAATTGAAAAGGTGTGGTCATATGAAAGAATATGTTTGCTCATGAAACATGAACGATTATGTGAGTTTTCATATGAAAGAGTGTATTTTCATGAAACATGAACTAATGTGACAATTCATAAATGGATTACTTTTAAACATTTTCACTCTTTATAAATAGAAAGAACATCAAGAGGAATCCTAAGACAGAAACAAAAGGGAATCTAAAGACACCAAAAGGGAAATCTTAACACAAGATAATATCAAATATTTTAAGATTGAATTTGAGAGTCCACTCACATTCAAGTAAGGCTTCTCTGTATCCTTAGTGGATTTGCATCACAACCTTACACCATAGAAAGCAAATATCACTTAAGAAAAGTGATTATACGTCTAAAAGCATTTTAGGTTCATTTGTTCATTCAAGAAGAAGAAGTAGGAGGAAGATTTTCCAACTCTCTGTGAGATTTCCAGAGTAGCCAAAGAAGTACAACAACTAGACATGAGTCTAAGACCACGGGAAGAAACAAGTCACCAATGTTGTTTTCAGTTCTTTGACAAGTAGCTAGCTAGCAAGCAGAATAGACAACTAAAGTAATTCCACAAAATTTGTCAATGAGGTAGTTTGATTATCAATCACTTCTTGGCTCTTTTGATCCTACACAATAGATTCTGAATTTGACACTTGTACTCTTTAATTATAAAATTATGTCACTTTTAAAAAAAGGAAAAAATATGTTACTTGAACTTAGATACGTGTGTATATTTAGATGTCAAATACTTAAATATATAAAATAAAGGAATGATAACATTTCTTCAAATTCGTACAAAGAACACTGTCCAAGTCCAAGACCAAGACCAAAAGTCATGTGAGTTCTCTTTTATTTTTTTTAGAGAACTTCTCTTTTATTTCAATTACCGTCACTTTATTTTATTTCAATTCCACCACATATAGAAAATTAGTGATATAATATGTTTGTTTTGCAAATAAAATTTTCGACATGTAAACACACAATTGACTCATAAGAAAGCAAAGTCAACATAAATTTTTGTCAATCAATCTCTATCTAAACGAAAACTAGTTTAAATAATAATAAAAATATGAAGCCATCATTCATCCACGTAATTTGCAGTAAGCCTCACTAAGTTTACAAAAATAATAAATATTTTATTGTGAAAGATTAAAGCTCACAACTAAAAAGACATGAGATTATAAACCTCACTAAGCTTACAAATATTATTTCGAAGGAATACATCAAACCAGATCAACAATGTGAGGAACAGTTTATTTCTAAATTTGATAAGAAATCAGAATAAAGAGAGATATTTTTCTTTTTTCTTTTCATGGATAAACCACAATAAGATTTGCATGATCGGACATGGGGAAAATCTTATAGCCGCCGGTAAATTCAGCTTCTTGAAAGAGATTTGCAAATTCTTTCTCAGTTCTTTCTCTAGCATCAAAAAATACCAGCATTCCCATGTCCAAATATGATTCCAATTCTTCTGTAGCTGCTTTCCCACTATCCATCAAAATCTCAATGACGATCACTTTCCCACCTTTCTCTTTTTCTGGAATCGCTTTTTTACAATTCTTCAGTATCTTCACACAGTCTTCGTCGTTCCAGTTATGGAGAACGTACTAAACAATCAAATAGTACGTAGTTGTTTAATGGGAGTTGGCAGAAGAAAAGTAATAATGGAAAAGAAGAATTCGTGTATACCACTAAAAGAAAATAATTATTTAGAAATAAAAAATTCGGTCTAAAAAATAGCCATGCTGATCGAAATTATACGACCTAATACTTTGGTTGCAAATAAGTCGTAATTACTCTCTTTTTCTTAAATTACCTGTCCAAATAATTTTTTTAATGCATCTCATATTAGTATCCACCTTCTAAATAAATGGCTCATCAATGATGATTTTTTTTAAATATATACAAAATTAACTGTCCACCTTAAATGTTAGAAATAGAGAAAAAAATATAGAATTACATTGACGATGAAAATTAAATAGGTGCATATTTGACATTTTACCATATTTTCTTGTATAATTTGATAAAAACTTTAATCTCAAACAAAATATAAAATGGACGAGATAATTTGGGATGGAGAAAGTATCAGTTTAATGGCTGAATAGCGACCGAAACCTTGGGTAACTAATGAAATGTTTTCTTATAGTGTACGTACCCTGAGAAAGATTGCATGAGCAGGCGGTATGTTTTCAAACATGTCACCACCAACAAAGTTCAAGTTCTCTTCTTGCTCAAGGTTGGCAACAACATGTGGGAGATCTAACACAGTGCAGCTCAAACCAGGGAATGTTTTCGCTATAGCTCTAGCGATTGTGCCGTTACCGCCACCAACATCAATCATTGAATTCAATCCCTCAAACAACAACTTGTGATCCTTGATGAGACTCTTTGAGATCAATAAGGAGTCACTGGCCATGGTTTGGTTCATATTTTTGTTACACTCACTATCTTCAGCGCAATACTCATAGAATTTCTTTCCATTATGAGCCGTTTCAAAAGGAGATCGATCCTCATTCTGAAACCACTCACTCATTGCATTCCAAGCCTTGAATTGAGCAAGATCAAAACTGGACAGTACACCTGCTCTTATATTCAGTGGCTCATTTTTTCAGTAAAACACGGGTTTTAACCGTGAGTGCGTAACCAATTTCCTTGTTGTCCCCTAATTGTTCTTCAGTAAAGAAGCCAGCCTTTGCTAAGCTACGCATTAGGCGGTGTATATAAGGACCTTTTAAAGGGTTGATGGGAAGGGCGTTAGTTAGCTCAGACAGACTCATAGTTTTGCCATGATTGTCTATTAAATCTGGTATATCTAACTGAATTGCACATCTTAAATTTAAATAATTTGCGAAGCTGAACACTGGACTCCAAATTTTATCATGAGCTTCAATGATCTCTGCAGATAGCGCATCCATTCCGCTGCTTTCCACTATGTTAGTCATTTAGGACACTGCACTTGCACATTAAGAAATTAGATTATTACTCCCTCCATTCCCTAAATATAAGACTCTTTAAACAATTTTAGAAAATTAAGGAACTTGTCATTTTCACCGAAAGTTTCAATATTACCCCTCTCACTTCTATAGCACAAAAAAAGAAACGAAAAAAAAGCGAGGCGGCAAATGAAAGAAATGTCGAGGGTATAATTGGAATAAATTATTGACAACTAATAAAAGAGTTTTAAACGACAATTAAATTGGATAAATATAAATCTCCTAAACGACAATTAAATGAGAAAGAAGGGAGTACTAACTTTCCCATTCTGGACATTTCGATAGCAAAAAGCCCTTCCGAAATTGTACCGGGAGAATTTAAGTTTTTAAGCATTGCAAATGAATCAAACTCGTGCACATGGATTTGATCCCTATCCACGTCAAAATAGATCATCCCCTTCTTTTATGAAATTTGTGAGAGAGTATTTATTATGAAACAGATACAATTAACCTATATAAAAAACATACCTTGTGTCTTGGTGTTTCCCTTGTTGAAGTCAACAGTTTAAGGAACGAGTTAGAGTGAAAGAGATGCACACTGAAAGATTGTTTTTATAGTCACATTTGGGGAGAAGAAAAGAAGAACAGAGCAAAATAGTCTTAACCCCCATTCTACAAAACAATCTCCTAACATTCACACTCAACTCCCTCAATAACCAAAACGTGAAATACGCTCCTTAAACACTTATGTAATTACAAATACAAAACACAAAATAGTCTTAATGGTCTCAGCCAACCCCCATTCTACAAAACTTACTTGGACTTACAAGAGAGGAGAAGTCAGATGGCGCTGACCAAAACTACTTATTCATCCATCCGTTGAAAAGTAGTTGGCAAAACAAAATCTCCCAAAACTACTCATTCATCCATCCCTTGAAAAGTAGTTGGCAAAACAAAATCTCCCAAAACTACACATCAGTAGGGATGGCAATGGAGCAGATCAGGTCGGATATCTGTATGATCTGATCTGCTCCGCACTGTGCACCCTCCGCTCCGTGATCCGCCCTGGATCAAAATTTTTTGCTCCGCACGAGGCAGATCTGATCCGATCCGCTCCGCTCCGCCAGTCCTATTTTTTTTTTTTTTTTTTAAAAATCATTAATCTTACCATAAAAATCAATTTTTTTTTAAATTCATAAAAAATAGAGCCTCCAACAAGTATAATTAATAAATTTTATACTAAATCAATTCTCAAACAAGTACAAATAGTATATTAAAATGAAAATTAAACATAATTAGGCCTAATAATAATAATATTATAATAATATAATATATATGGGGCAAAACGGGGCTGATCGGAGCAGAGCGGAGCGGAGCAGTACACAAAATCCGAATCCGATTTGCTCCGTTCGCGGAGCGAAAGCGGGATCCGCTCCATTTTCTATACTGGGGCGAGCGGATCCGCTCCAAAAGACGCTGAGGGCGAGCGGGTCAACGGATCACGGATCAAATTGCCATCCCTACTCATCGTCAGAAAAATTTGATATTATTGTTAATATAATATTTTTTAAATTTGATATTATTATTTCCACCTTTTATTTGGTAGACATTTTTCCCCTCCATGTATGTTTTTGTTTTACTTCAATAAAAAAGATTTTCTTACAAAAAAATAAAAAAGTATGCAACATATGTTATGCTGGGTTCAGTATAAAAAATATTTGATATCATGAAATTAAATAACTATTATTTGCCATTTCTTTTGTAAAACTTGTAAATGTAATAAAATTTATCTAACAAATGTATAATATAGAATATATGTTTGTAGTCCCCAACATTTCTCCCGGTTAGGAACGGGCTCACATTTCACACATATCGAGAACTCCCGGGTTCAGCGACAATCACACTCACATGCACATTGAAAGAATCCTACAATGAGGCCGATCCTAAACAAGAGCTCAACCTGTGCCGACTCTACAGAAAACATAGCATTCAAGACTCTAAAAGCAGTAGCAAGTCGACACTATAGGTAACAAGATAAGATGAAAATCAACGTGCGCAATCAGGTTCAATGATCAAAGTAGAAGTACGATAATTAAACGTTTCATAATATGTAGAAAACTATGTATCTAAACACTTCCAACACGAAGTTCCATAAGTATAAAAGTAAACTTTTCATGAATTTTATGATAGAAATTACAAGGGTGAAGATTCTCCCTTGGAATTAGAGTAAGCAAAACAAAATAACAAAAATAAAAAATCGCAGCAACTTCAAATGTAAAATTCCGTTAGTTGGGAACTCCAAATGCACTTCCGTCACTTCTCACGCGTAGACTTATCAGTTCACTTCGAAATGCAACAAGAATCACCATTTTCAACTTCTCAATCAACCTACTCTCCAGCTCTGGTCTTGTGGAAAGATTTACCTCATCACAAAAAGAGGCCGGACCAAGGGTTTTGGCATGAGATTGATTTTTTTACCAAAATCGTGTCTGTGCACGCAGTTTGTCCAACGCCGCCGATGTTTTTGCCTGTCTTAGAGAGATGTTGGGCAGTAGGTAGGTCGTAGCGTAAAATGATTTTTGTTTGAGCAGGATTTTCTAAAAAATAAAAAATCGCGAAACGAAGATAGTTCCGGCATTGAGTGTGGTTTGGACTATTTCGATGACTGCATGTTGGGTCATCATGTAGAAAGGGAGTGGGGTGGATAGGGATGGGTTGTGAGTATGAGTTTTGTAGGTGGGGAGAATGGCTTGGAGTTGCTCTCGAGAAATTTGTCTGGGGAACAAAAGTACCTGTCGAGGAATTTAATCTCAACTGATCCGTCATTTTTTGTAGTGAAAGTGGGTTCAGTAATCTGGATCGGTTTGGGTGTTTCACCTCTGTGGTTTTCATAACTGGTTGTCAATGAGGAGTCACCTGCCTCGTAACCTTCGTGAAGTCGCTGCTGTTTACCTTTGGATTTTGTAGACTTGGCATCATCATCATCAAAATAGTAATCCAAACACCCAAAACGAAGTTCGTTTACTACTTCAATTATGAATTATACCCAAAGCTCTCTGTTTCTCCCCCTTCTCCCCCCCAAAAAAAATTTCACAGCCTTGTAATCCTAATGTTATATCTCTTAGTCTAGCCGTTAGAATAACATCTCCACATGTCAGAATCTAGTTTAAGAAGTCTTCTAACTATTGTTCGAATTTTGGGATGATCAGAGAAGATTTACTATGTCTGCAAAGGGTTTCAAACTTACTGCACATGTAGGACAACCCAGAAATTCCACAATCACCGAGTGAAGTTCTAAGGAAGATTACTCAAAAAAAGACCGTCAAAATCCTATCTGCACCGTTTCGATTGTAGTCATACAAGTCCTTTAAGTTAGAAACCAAATGGGGTTGATCAGACTCCAATTACTACTTCAATTATGACCTTTTCTCACAACACTCTATTTTGGTTTCTCCAGGATTTCTTCTTTTCTTTCTCTTGTCTTTCTATCTCCTCTCTTTATTTTTCCAGCAATAACCCCCTTCTAATAACGTATCAACTCCCTAACAAAAAAATCCTCAATCACCTAACATCCACACTCAATTTCTTCAATAACCAAAACGTCAAATACGCTCCTTAAACACTTATATAACTAACGTACAACACATTGAACATTTAATTACAAATACGTCACACAAAATTAATTACAAGGAAAGTCAATAGGTAAGCAAAAAGTTCCGGGTCTCATATACTTCCCCCCTTATAGAAGTTTAATCCTTGAAACTTGCACTCGCTACAAAATATGGACTCAAGCACCCTCCAACTAGATGCAATGACTCTATAGGCATAAAAACAATTGTGGTACTATATGGAAATGCATGAAGTATAAAAGAGCAGGTGACACCACATTCAAATAACATATAAAAGGATATACATATAAACAAAACATACATGTTAACACTACGCTTTGTTAGTAGTGCCCTAGGACCATTAGCATATGTTGTTCGTTTTATATCTTTTTGAGCATTTCATATGAATAGTTAATTTTGCTTATGAACATCAAATGCGTGATTTGATAGTAAAACTCATTTGCTTATGTAATTACTATTCTAGTTGTCCCTAGTTTTATGTAATCTATTTTACAATGAAATAAAACTAGTATGATGTTTGATTGATGATTATGTTTTACTAATCATGTGTAATGAGTACAAATCATATCATATGCAATGTATTGAGATATATCGTATCGAACGTGATCCGTTAGAGAAGTAATACTTCATGGTCCTTAGTCATAAATATTACTTCCTCAATACTATTTTAGAATCCTTAGACCTTATGTCTCCATTGATTCTAGCATGAATGGAGTCACGCTTTTGACTCAGCCCGTACGTTGCTTTTTAATCGAGTAATCAATCACGATCGATGATCGGATGTAAGGAATTTGTCCCTCTCTTATTAGAGAGAGATATCCATGGGCCCCTCGATAGGGAAAGACTGTTTAAATGCATGGCCGTGCTCAAATGTATTTAATAAAGTGGTTACTAAATATTGGTTGTTGGAAAAGTCTACCTGGAGATCGAGCATAAATATAATTAAGCTTAATAAGGGTGACGACTACCATGCCTTATGCTTAATTAGGATATCGCGAGTCAAAGGGATTAAATAGTGGATTGATATTAGGTTCCACCGTAAATTCATTCACTTTGGGTAGTCACAATGTCCTGCTAGGGACCGCTTGTGATTTATGAACACATACTACTACTAGGTATGTTTTCATTGCCATTGTGATATGAACCTACAGGGTCACACTCATAGACGAGTTAACGAGCTTCATGTCCAGATTCAATGAATTTAGAATTGTCTAGGTTCATTGTATATGATATTTAATTCTCTGAGAATAATAAGATGTTATTATTCGAATCAGGGATTAAGGAAGGACATTTTTGGTATTTGGTTATAGCTGGAATTATGTGGGAGTTATTATCCTATAAAGACTCCCACTACCAACAGAAGTCTAGAGGATGTGGGAGTTAAAGACTCCCACTGCTGAGAGAGGTGGAGGACGTGAGAGTTGGTTATGGGAACAAACTCTCACACCCTATATAATCATCTCTCAGTCGAAACCCTAGTGATTCCTTGCTTGTGCCGTAATTAACCAAACACACCCGAAATTAGATTTCGGATTCTGCCTTCTCATTTTCTCCCTAATTCCGAAACTCAGAAAAACGAAGAGCTAGCACTCGCTGCCCGTTTCGTCGCGTGGATACCGGTAGGGAGTAATTTCGCAAGGGAGGACTCAAGGTGATCATTGCATCCGAGCCTTAAAGAAAGAATCTTCAATTCAAGAATCGGATTCTTGAGCCAACAAATGTAAGTTCTTTTCTTTGTAATTTTCGATTCGTTTTGTATGAGCGGATCCTTCAGGGGAGGACTCATGGGTGTTTGGAACGAGTTTCCTCCCATGAATCCCTTCATGTTTCACTCTTACCAAGGCACAAAAAGAGATGGTTTTGCAGTGGGTTAAAGAATTAAGGCTCCCAGATGGATACGCATCGAATTTGGCGCGATGCGTTGATATGAAAGAGTTGAAAATCTGTGGAATGAAGAGTCACGATTCTCATGTATTCATGGAGAGACTTATCCCTATAGCACTTAGAGAAGTACTACCTACAAGCGTTTGGGGACCTTTGGCTGAACTTAGTATGTTCTATAGAGATTTGTGTTCCCCAAAGTTGAGTGTGGCGCATATGCAAGAATTGGAGGACACTATTGCTATTTTATTGTGCAAGTTAGAGAGAATATTTCCTCCGGGATTTTTTGATGTGATGGAACATGTAAGCCCTAAGGGCGAACGAACTCGGTTTTTGATAATGGACAAACACTTGATGTTGTGTCTAATGTTTTATATCTTTGTGATAGAATATCGGAACTTATAATGGAAGCTCTAAGTACTTCAATCAAGCCATGATCAAGATTCAAAGTCATATTATTCAAGGCTCATCTTTCAAGATTGAAGATTGAAGACTTAGGTTTGGTTAGAATAGCTTTGTCATTATAAGTCGTTATCTTATAAGCTCTAACCAATGCTCTCATGAACACAAGTCCTACACTCAAGTCTTGCATGTTTTCATAAACACATTTTCAAAAGGCCAAAGTTTCAAAATGATTCTCATATGTGTTCATATCTCAAAAGCCTTTGATTTCAAAGTATAAGTCTTTTAAAACGGTTTTCTAAATGCTCTTACTTGTTACATATTGAGAAAACCTTTTAGACTTCATTAGATTTCAAAACGTGTGAAAAATCAACATCTCTCAAAGCTTAGAAGGTCGGTCAACCGAGCTCAAGCTCTGATCAACCGAAGAGAAACGAGAGTTTGAACCCTTTGAAAACAAGCCAAGGTCGGTCGACCTAAGGCCCATCTCGGTCGACCGAGGTGATGAAAGGCTCAACCGAACTTTGTTCGGTCATCCGAGGTGCTTTGTTCGGTCAACCGAACTCTGCGATTTCTAGCCGTTATATGACCGTTGGAGACTCGATTTTCAGCATATTTTGAAATGTATAAATACTCCAAAGCTAGAGAATGACTCTAAGGCTTGCACATCAAAGTTTCATTGATTTCTTATCAAGTCAAAACACCTTCAAAGCAAAAACACTTCATTTCCATGATCTAAATCATTCAAAGGTGTTATTTCAAAAAGCAAGACAAAGAGTGGAATTCATATGTTCTAAAGAGACAACAATTCTTGTACTTCAAAGGTAGATATCTTTCACTTAGAAGAGTGAACAACCTTGTTATTTAACCCATCTTATTCCCTTTCTTAGTGATAGGGTTAATCTTGTAAAAGTCCTACTTTGTGTGGGCAAGTAACTCTTAGTGAGTTTGTGTATTGTGGTTGTGTTGTAAAACTCTTAGTGAGTTAGCCACAATTGTAAAAAGTCTTCTGAGTGAAGTTGTTGAAAATCCTTGGGTGCGGCTCAAGGTAGTGGATGTAGATTCTAAGTGAATCGAACCACTCTAAATCCTTTGTCTTGTTATTGGGTTGTGTTTTGCTATTGTTCATCTTGCTCAAACTTATACTAGCATTGCTTAGATTCGAAAAAGTTTGTAAGATCGATTAAAACCCAATTCACCCCCTCTTGCGTTTTACAATTGGTATCAGAGCCTCGTCTTCATTTTTATCTTAACCGCTTGAAGTAAAGATTATGGCCGGTAATTCCGCATTAGCCTATCTAGAGGGGTCTTCCACCAATAGACCACCACTTTTTGATGGAAATAATTATGAGGCTTGGAAAGACCGTTTCAAGATATATGTGTGCTCCATAGATTATTCTTTATGGCATATATTTGAAGAAGGTCCTTTTGTACCTATGAAGATGGTGGATGGTGTTCAAGTGTCAAAGCCGGACAATGAGTTAAATGAAGTTGAGTCCAAGAAAATGACTCAAAATTATAAGGCAATGAACATTCTTAGTTGTGCCTTGAATCCGGATGAGTACAACCGTGTCCTTGGAAGAAAATCCGCACACTCCATGTGGAAAATGCTTGAAGTTACTCATGAAGGCACAAATCAAGTCAAGGAGTCAAGGTTGAATATGCTTGTTAGAGAATTTGAGCTATTCTCCATGAAGACTAATGAATCTATCAATGAGATGAACTCAAGACTCACCAACATTGTAAATGGGTTGAGGTCAAATGGCAAGGAGTATACTTCCGGAGAAATAAATAGGAAGATTCTCAATTCTCTTCCTAAAAGTTGGGAAACAAAAGCTCTTGCCATTGAAAAAGCCAAGGACTTAAAGACATATTCAACGGAGGAACTTATTGGCTCTCTACTCACCTTCGAGATGAAGAAAAGGAAAAATGTTCCTAAAAAGGGTGTTGATCTTGATTCCATCATTAATCATGAAGAGGGAGAGAAATTGTTCTTTAAAAAAGACCACATGTGTCTTATGGCATTTGGTAATGAGGTACATCCTTCTCCCTCTATTTCAAATTCTTATGATGATGATGATGATGATAATAATAATGATGAGGATGATCCTAATGAGCTTTTAATTGATATGTATGATCAATTGAAAAAATGTGCAAAGCAAAACAAAGATATGAAGCTTAAAATTGAATCTTTGTTTGATGAAAGATCTAAGTTGCTTGATGAGAATAAAAGTTGTGTGATGATGTTAATTGCTTGAAATGTGAAAATGAAAGTCTTATTACTACTTGCAATACATCTTCATTACAATACATAGAAGCTTGTGATAAATTGTCATCTCTTGAAAACAAGCTTGTTGAGTTTGATCATTTGAAAAACAAGGTTAATGATCTTACCTTTCTTGTTGAAAACTTTACTAAGGGTAAGAAAAATCTTGATCAAATTCTTGGTATGCAATGTGCTTCTCATGAGAAACATGGCCTTGGTTATATTGCTAATCATGTTGATATTGCTAGCTCTTCTCTTATACATAAGAACCGTGTTGTAAATTCTAGAATGTCACTTAGGTCAAATAGTTATCTTGTGAATGCTCACAAATCTTCTAAGCCACATATTTGTTGCACATATTGTGGAAAACATGGTCACACTTGTGTTAGATGCCATGTGAAGAAAAAGATTGAAAGGGGAGTAAAAACCATTTGGAGAATTAAGCATACTTCTACTAACCCCCATGGACCCAAACAAAAGTGGGTACCAAAAGTTACTCTTCCCTTGAGTTTATAGTTTTTTTTTTTAGATCAAAGGAGATGTGCCAAAAGAAGAAATTCAAAAGCACTCCTTAACACTTGGATTCTCTAAGCTCAAATGTTAATCAATTGGAGAAACAAGTTGCTTAAATACAAAGAGCAAAGCATCAAGTGATGACAAGAGCCTTAGTGTAAATCCAATATCTTCATCACTTGGTAAGAAAGCAAAGGTATCAAAATCACCTTCTCTTAACACTTTAATTAATGTGTTTAAGTGTTTTTGATATATATATTTTTATATATGCTTGCTCTTTTATATGTTGCATCTCACATTCTTAAATTTTTTATTTATATAGATAACCTTTAGCATGTTCTTTATTGTCCATGTTTATTTAGCTAAGGTATCTATGAGATGTAGCATATGCAACTTGATTGATTCTTGTTTTGTCATGTCATATTCATTTAAGAATCCATCTAGTTGTTTTGTTTTTGATTTGCATGATCCTTATGCATATATGTGCCACTTGAGATATTGAACTAATCATGAAGGACCTTTAAAAAGGTACCATATTTGTTCTCAAGAATTCCTTGTAGGTAACAAAAAGTTCTAAACTTCAAGAAGAAGATATGAACTACAAGGAATGGCACAAGTGAGCTAAGACTCCAAGAAAAGAGTCAAATGCTAAGGATTACAAGATTGTAGAGGGTTCATCAAGAAAAGAAAAGTCACCCATCATTGATGACTCTACACTTGTCATGAAAAGAAGAGGAGATTGCTTTCATCTCATCAATCAAGGATGAACAACAAAGAAAATGGAGCAATCACATGTCAACTTCTCAATGAGCTTCAAAAGATAATGATGATCATGAAAAAGAACACACAAAAGGCCTCTATGGACTTGATGATAAAGAAGATCAACCAAAATGGTAAGAAGTCCAAGCTCAAAGAGCATTGAGGTACAATAGCTTAACTCATCCATTGTTAGTGATCATTGTTTTGTTTTTGATCCTTATGTGCTATTACCTACCTTTTTTATGAGTAAAGTTATTGATATGCTTAACATGATGTGCTTGATCTTTATTGCATTTAGGGATTATGTTTATATTCAAGTCAATAGCATTAATCTTATGTGGTTGATCGTCTAGATGCTTGACTTAGGATGTAAACTCAATTGTGATCTATGCTCAATTGTTCATATTCTACATGATCACATCTTGTTGGCTTGTTTTTCATCTTTCATATTTTATAGCCAATATGTGTTTGTTATTTTGGGAGTTATACATGTTATACTTGTTCATATTCTACATGTGTTCTCCTTAAATAATTTTGAGATCATAATCTTTACTTTCATATCTTTTGTGATCTCATTAGAGTTTTTGGTTAGTCATGCTTCAAGAGTTGTTATACTCATTTAGCTAATTTAGCTAACCATTAACTTATTAGAGGAATGTTCTCGAATTGTCATCTTACACTTCCTCTAATTCTTTTGGTTGTGATACATGTGCTTAACTTATGAATTCATGGTATCACTTCCACTAGTACTTTGTTAGCTATATATTCAAACATGT
This sequence comes from Vinca minor, assembly GCA_026122235.1. Taxonomy (NCBI): domain Eukaryota; kingdom Viridiplantae; phylum Streptophyta; class Magnoliopsida; order Gentianales; family Apocynaceae; genus Vinca; species Vinca minor. The sequence goes on from JAOCZM010000058.1 coordinate 257,643, forward strand.
TTTACAGAACACTTGCCGGTTCACCTTCCGTACGAAGCCAAGGTTGGTTGCCCGGTACAGTTTAGGTGGATGTACCCGTTCGAGAGGTAACAACCAATGTCTTTATGATCTCAACTTCAATTTTATTTTTCATGTACGTATTTACAATGTGATTAACTACTTATGCTTTAATTAGATACCTGCACCATCTAAAAAAGAAGATAAAAAATAAGGCCAAAGTTGTGGGGTCAATTTGTAATGCATACTTGGTCGAAGAAGATGCTACATTCTTTAGCTATTATTTCGAACCCCACGTGAAAACGAAAGTTACAACCATTGGGCGAATTGATGGTGAAGATGAGACTAGTGGACCAGATGTATTATCAATTTGCAACTTACCGGAAAGATCATTTGGAAAAAAAGAAAAGATTTTATTATCTGATAAAGATTATAAAACAGCCATGAATTATATCCTGATGAATTGTGAAGAGGTCGAACCATATATTCGGTAAGTAAACCCATTTATTGCTTCATTTTAGTTATATAATTAAAAGTAGGCAAATAATAATATTGTCATTTAATTTGTAACTCATGAAATTTGTCAGTGAAGTACATGACCAAACTCCGCAGATAACAGAGGAAGAACTTCAAAGCCGGGTTTATAATGATTTTTCCAAATGGTTTGGAACTCTTGTCTTAAGAATGCCTAAACTAAACTAATTTAACTTTTGTTGTTCTCAACAGATACATAGCCTTCCGGAACATTCCGAAAGGTTGTTGAAAAATCTGGCATGGTGCCCGTCAAGGAGAGTGATGTCATACACTAGTTACTTTGTTAACGGTTATAGATTTCACACAAAAGCCCACAACGATGGAAAAGGAACGGCAAACAGTGGGGTAGGGGTTAAAGGAGATTATTACGGAGAGTTAAAGCAAGTCATTGAGGTTGAACTTGCTGGAGTACCTTACCAAAAAGTAATTCTTTTCAAATGCGACTGGTTTGATTCTACTCCAAATCGAGGTTTGAGGGTGCATCCTCAATATAAACTTGTAGAAATACATAGGAAAAGAACGTACCAGGGTTACGATCCATTTGTATTTGCTTCCCAATGTCAACAAGTCTACTACACACCTCATCCGGGTAGTAAGACAACATATAGGGCTGATTGGTTGGCTGTTTGTCGTTCCAAACCACATCTAATTGACGTTCCTGGTGTTCCTGTACCGTATCAGGAGGAAGTACGCGAGGAGGAGACCAGTCGCATTGATAAAATTGTACTGAAGTTGGTCAACTTGCACACCGGTCAGGGGAAATTGAAGTTGTGCTTGTGGCCGGTATGAGCCGTGTTGATGAAGATGATGATAATGAAATTATGTCGGGTGATGACAATTCTGAAGAAGATGATGAATTTATGTCGGAGGATCATTTAGAATGATTAATCTCTTTCTCGCTTCTTGGAATTCCATAAATTAGTTGTCGTATTGTATAACTTTTTATCATAATTCAATGTGGTAATTTTATTGCCAAAAAATAATTTGATTCTTGTACTTTTCAGATTGCAACTCATGCATTTCCAAGGATATACATGTAAATGACATCAAAGGAGTTTATGAGAAGTGTAAACTTTGATTGTGAGTGTTGTAATATTATAAGAAGTGCACACTTTGATTGTGAGTTTTGATAATTAAAAGTGTGCACTTTGATTGTGTGAGAGTTGTAATTCAAAGTGTGCACTTTGATTTGTAGTAATGTAATGTAATGAGAAATGCGCACTTTGATTGTGAGTGTTGTAATGTAAATGAGAAGTGTAAACTTGATGATATCATTATTTTTACTAATGGTCAAAGCAACAATTTAAAGGTACTTATGGAGTTTCTTGACAAATATGCCACGGCTTCCGGGCAGCGGATCAACTTTGGGAAGAGTTCATATTTTGCCTCTACTAAAATTAATGATAGCTATCGAACGATGATACAAGATGTCACTGGTTTTGTAGAAGCTGAGTTTCCATTGACTTACCTTGGTTGCCCCCTTTTTCCTGGGCGGTCAAAGGTCCGATACTTTGATACATTGATTGATAAAGTTGCAACACGATTGGAGGGATGGCAGCGGCGTCTTTTGAGCATGGGCGGGAGACTTCTCTTGGTTCGGTCAGTCCTGAATTCTATGACTCTTCATATACTGGCAACATGTAATGTTCATTTATTGGTGTTACAAACACTGGAACGGATGTTTTCTAGATTTGTCTGGGGACAAACGGATGGGAAAGAAAGGAAGCACTGGATGTCAAATGGATTGGGTATCTACTCTTTACAACAATTTTATTTGGCTTTTTCTTGGAAACTGTGGTGGAATTTTCGCACCGGCTCATCTTTATGGCAGAATATTTAAAAGGAAGATATTGTGTTAACTTACAACATGTGAAACAATGGACTGTGATTGCGGGCTGCTCTCCTACATGGCGTCGGATAGTTATGGTGAAAGATGAAGTGGAAAAGCATATTGGTCTTTTGTTGCGTAATGGTGCTTCCAATTTTTTCTTTGAAAATTTCACTCGCATGGATCTTTAGACACGATTGGGCAGCCCTTAGTTCCGCTTTGGGACGCGCTAAAAATTCGTGATTTTATCACCCGACACTGAGGATGGAATAGGCGTGCAATGTGGGGATTGGTTCCGGCAACCTTTCAAGCTTCATTACCGGATGTCTGTTTATCAACGGATCTTGACAAATACATTTGGATGCCTAATTCTCGGGGAACTTTTTCAATTGCATCGGTAATGCCTCTTATCAGTGGATCCACCATCACCCAATTCTCTCGGATATGCATTTAGCACAAGGTATTACCTTTGTCTATCTCTTTATTTATGTGGAAAATGTTGAATAGGTTTCTTGCTCTGGATGAGGATAGAATACGATTCAGGGTATCTTTGGCTTCTAGATGTTCTTGTTTCCTTGGCCCTGAGACATATGATCATATTTTTGTATTATGCAATCTTGCTCGTGTGGTTTGGTGTGAGGTAGCTGGCTCAGTGGGCCTGCCCTTGTCTTCTCAGAATGTTGCAAGTCTAAACCATTTGCTGTCTGTTTGGTGGTATGCACATACCTCTTGCTCCCGTCCGGTGATTATTATCCTCGTTTGCTCTGCTTGCTGGATTTTATGGAAAGCTAGGTGTCGTTTTGTTTTTGAAGCAAAAACAACTTCGCAGACTAGTATCATTGCACAATTCAGGGACTATACATCCACATTATTCAAGGCTAGAGACCTTCGTCTTGTTGCACCGGTTTTCACCCCACGGAAAATTAAAGTAGTAAAATGGGGTGGTTCAGACTATGTGGGGATCATCCTTAATATTGATGGTGCTTCGAAGGGAAACCCAGGTCCCGCTGGCATAGGTGGGATCCTTCGCAATCACACGGGGGAATTTATAGCTGGTTTTTCTACCTTCTTGGGGGATTCCCTCACCAGTATGGAGGCAGAGCTGCAGGCTTTCCTAACCGGTATCCAAACGGCTCATGGTAATGGCATATCAGAATTTTTGGTCCAATCTGACTCCCAAGTGTTGGTTCAAGCGGTATCTTCAGGTATGATCTCTTCTTGGTCTTTGGATACGCTTTTTCGTAGAGCGCTTTCTTCTGGCCATTGCAGAGATGATACACGTATATCGCGAGGTTAATAAGGTTGCGGGATGCTCTAGCAAATTTAGCAACTTCCACTCGCAACTCGCTTGTTTTTTTCGGCGTTACACTCACTGCCTTTGGAGATCCAGGGCCTTATTCGACTTGATCAGATGCAGACACCTTATATCCGCTTAGTATAAACTAGTGATGTTCAATTTTTCCTATTGTAATTTTTTTCCTTTGCATACTAGTTTGGATCATATGTAACATCCTGGACATACTATAAATGTTCAAGGTTGCATTTTACTGCTTTGCATACTATCATGTGCATATATTGTTTCACCCTTGATCATAAGATAAATGCTCAAGGTTGCACAATTTGCATATATTATTGTACCTGGGAGGTAAGGTTTATGTCCCCCTCTCATCAATTCTGCCGATTTGGCTTTATTTAATAAAACGGGGGCCCGCCCCACCACGCTGGTGGATTTGTTTAAAAAAAAAAAAAAAAAAAAAGAGAAGTGTAAACTTGTGTTTTTTAGTAAGATAATTGGTTTTATAATGTTATTTTTGGGTTTATTGATTATTTTAGCTATTTGGGATCTTATTAATACTGTTTCTGGTTTGTATTTCTGTGCGTATTGATGTTTTTTATAATAGGGATTTAAATAAATTTCAGATTTATTTTTTTAAATATAAAACAATTTAGCGACGACATAGCGACCGAATATCGGGTGCTATATAAGCCGTCGGTATTCGGTCGTTAAACAGTCAAAGTCAAAAGTCAAACAATGTTGACCATTCAATCGGTATTCGGTCGCTAAATAGCGATGGAATATTGGGTCGGTAAATAGCGACCGAACCTTTGGTCGCTAGCTTTTCTATCGGCATTCGGTCGTTACATAGTCAAAGTCAAAGTCAACAATGCTGACCATTCGGTCGGTAACTAGAGATCGCATATTTGGTCGCTAGCCTTTCCGTCGGTATTCGGTCGTTAAATAGTCAAAGTCAAAAGTCAACAACGTTGACCATTCGGTCGGTAAATAGAGACTGCATATTCGGTCGCTAGCTTTTCCATTGGTATTCGGTCGGTAATTTTCTTTGCGAAGAAAAATACACGACCACGTCATTGGTGAAGGGATTCATGGGCGGAAACTCGTTCCAAACACCCATGGATCCTCCCCTGAAGGATCCGCTCATATGAAACAATTCGAAAAAGCAGCAAGAAAAACTTACGCTTTTGGATTCAGAAGCTACTTCTTGAATGGAGGATGACGTTTCTTGGATTCAATCGCCACCAATTGATCTCTCTTGCGGAAGTCCCTCTACCGGGTATCCACGCCGACGAAACGGGCAACGATTGCTAGCTCTTCGTCTTTTTCCGATTTTCGGGAATTAGAGAGAAAAAGGGAGAGGCTGAAATCGAAATCTAATTTCGTGAGACTTGGTAATATTTCAAACTGAAAAATCATAACCTAGGGTTTCGGCCAAGAGATCATTATATAGGGTGTGAGAGTTTGCTCCCATAACCAACTCTCACATCCTCAACTCCTCTCGGCAGTGGGAGTCTTTAACTCCCACGTCCCCTAGACTTTCGCTGGTAGTGGGAGTCCTTATCGGATAATAACTCCCACGTAATCCCACTTATAGGTAAAATACCGAAATTGCCCCCTATCTCTAATTCGAATGATAAACACTTTATTATTTTCGGAAAGACAAATGTCGATACAATGAACCTAGACACATTCTAGATTCATTGAATCGGACATAAAGCTCAGTTAGCTCGTCTATGCGTGTGACCCTCGTAGGTTCATCTCACAATGGCAATGAAAACACACTTAGTAGTAGTGTGTGTTCATAAATCACAAGCGGTCCCTAGCAGGGACATTGTGACTACCCAAAGTGAATGAATATACAACGGAACCTAATATCAATCCACTATTTAATCCCTTTGTCTCGCGATATCCTAATTAAGCATAAGGCATGGTGGTCGCCACCCTTATTAAGCTTAATTGTATTTATGCTCGATCTCCGTGTAGATCTGCTTTGACAAATAGCATTTGATAACCACTTTATCAAATACATTTGAGCACGGCCATGCATTTAAACAGTCTTTTCCCTATCGAGGGGCCCATGGATATCTCTCTAATAATAGAGAGGACAAATTCCTTAAAATGTCTCTCACATTCAAGCTACGATAGGACACTACGTCCCGATCATCAGTCGTATTGATTACTCTGTTACAAGTAACGTCCCGACCGAGTCAAAACGTGGCTCCATTCATACTAGAATCAATGAAGACATAAGGTCTAAGGATTCTAAAATAGTATTGAGGAAGTAATACTTATGACTTAAGACCATGAAGTATTACTTCTCTGACGGATCACGTCCAATACAATGTATCCCTATATATTGCATCTATGATGTACATGATCAGTAAAACAAGATCATCAATCAACAATCATACTAGTTTTATTTCATAGTAATTAAGCATTACATAAAACTAGGGACTTCTAGAATAGTAATTACATAAGCTAATGAGTTTTACTATCAAATCACACATTTGATAATCAAAAGCAAAATTAACTATTCAATTACATGCTCAAAAGATAACAAAACGCACAACATGTGCTAATGGTCCTAGGGCACTACTAACAATCTCCCTCTTGCCCTAGTTCCAATCATACATGATCCTCAATCCCATTGACCTAGTATGACTCTCATGTTTAGGCCGTGGGAGTGGCTTGGTCAATGGATCTCGCAATGTTGTCGCCTCGTATGAACTTTGCAAATACTAACGCCTCCTCTCGCCGATGATCTCTCTAATCGGATGGAAACGCCTCGAGAATGTGTTTGGATCGTTAGCGAGATCTAGGTTCCTTAGCTTGTGAAATGGCACCAAGTACTATCACAATAGAGGTCCACCGAGTTCACAATGCTAGGGACGTACACTAGTTCATCAACAAACTTCCCGATCCAAACAGACTTCTTTAGTCGCTTTCAGAGGCAGACTAGATACTCAGCTTCTGTTGTAGAGTCGGCCATGGTTTCTTTCTTTGAGCTCTTCCAGCTCACAAAGCACCTCCATTCAAGCAAAACACAAAACCAGATTGCGATCAATAATCGTCTCACGCTGTCCCTGAAGCTTGCGCTCTGTGTAACCATTTACAAACCGGACTTCCTTCCCCGACTCTCCGTAAACTAAGAACATATCTTTAGTCCTTCTCAAGTACTTAAGAATGCTCTTGACTCGCAGATCCAATGTGACTCACTGTGGTCGATTGATATTTGCTAGTCATACTTAAAGCAAATGAGACATCCGAGCGAGTGCATATCATGGCGTACATTATGGACCCAATTGTCGAAGCATATGGGATCTTACTCATGCGCTCTTGGTCCTCCCTTGTGGAAGGTCCTTGAGTTCTCGCTGAAGTTTAATGCCATGTGACATGGGCAAGAATCCCTTTTGAGTCTTGCAAACCGAACCGCTTTCAGCACTTTGTCAATGTATCCACTGCGCTCGTGCCAATCATTTTGTTAGATCTATCTTGTAAAACACAAGAGGGGGGTGAATTGGGTTTTAACTAATCTTGTAAACTTTTTAAGAATCTTTGCAAAGCTATTGGAAGTTTGAGCAAGATGAATAATAGCAATGCAAAACCCAATCAACAAGACAAAGGATTTAGAGTGGTTCGATTCACTTAGAATCTACATCCACTACCTTGAGCCGCACCCAAGGATTTCAAAAAACTTCACTAAGAAGAATGTTTACAAATGTGGCTAACTCACTAAGAGTTTTACAACACAACCACACTACAAAAGCTCACTAAGAACTTGCCCACACAAAGTAGGACTTTACAATTTGCCCACACAAAGTAGGACTTTTACAACAATTACCCAATCACTTAGAAAGGGAATAGAATGTTTAAAGAACAAGATTGATCACTCTTATAAGTGAGAAATATACCTTTGAAGCACAAACAATTTTAGCTCTTGAACATATGAAGTTCACTCTTTGTCTTGCTTTTGAAAGATTGCTCTTGAATGATTTATATCATAGAAATGAAGAGCATTTACTTTGTGAGTGTTTTGGCTTGATGAGAAATCAATGAATATTTGATATGCAAGCCATGGAGTCATTCTCTAGCTTTGGAGTATTTATACATTTCAAAATAGGCTGAAAAACGACTCTTTAACGGTAAAAAAACGGCTAGTTTTTCGCAGAGTTCGGTTGACCGAAATCACACCTCGGATGACCCTTCGGATGATAGTTCGGATGAGGGTTCGGATGACCCTTCGGATGAGGGTTCGGATGACCAACACAGCCTAGGTCGACCGAAGCCACTTTTTACACCTCTCGCTTTCTTCGTTGATCCGAGCTTGAGCTCGGGCTGACCGAACTTCTAAGCTTATTTTTCACACGTTTTGAAATCTTTTGAAGTCTTTAGAAGTCTAAAAGGTTTTCCTAAAAGCTAACAAGTAAGAACACTTGGAAAACCATTTTAAAGGACGTAGACTTTGAAAACAAAGGCTTTTGAGATATGAACACATTTAAGAATCCTTTTGAAAACTAAGCCTTTTGAAAACGTGTTTGTGTGCATGCAAGACTAGAGTGTAGAGCTTATGTTCATGAGAGCTTTGGTTAGAGCTTTCTAAGATAACAACTAATGACAACAAAGCTAAACTAACCAAACCTAAGTCTTCAATCTTCAATCTTGATAAATGAGCCTTGCATATCTTGAATCTTGATATCAATGGCTTTCGATGGCTTGATTGAAGTACTTAGAGCTTCCAATATATGTTCCAATATTCTATCACAAAGATATAAACATTAGACACAACATCAAGTGTTTGTCCATTATCAAAAACCGAGTTTGATCGCCCTTAGGGCTAACAATCTCCCCCTTTTTTATTATGGCAAACTTTGATGTAATTAGATAGGATATGGACAATTATAAGTACAAGGAAGCATGGCAAAAGGATATAAGAACAATTAAGTGTAAAGCTAAGTGCTTATAAGATAAATCAAGATAGAACGAGAAACATAAGCACTAGCATGTTAAGTTCTTTTGCCATATACATTAGGGACTCTTTGAAGAGCCCTATTTCCCAACCAACCTCCTTGCCTCCTTCCTTCCATAATATAGCATTCTTGTGTGTAATATACATACCTTAGTTTACACAAGAAGCTAACTTACCATTTTCATCAATGTCGATGTGAGTGCTAAGGATCCTATTACAAAGAACATGCTCACACAAACATTAGAACTATCAATGGTTTGTAAACATCAAAACAACATAGGATAGTTTGCCCTTTAGGCTAACATATCTCTATAGATTCTTATACCCAAAATGTATGTGGCCTCGCCTAAGTCTTTCATGGAAAAGCACTTCCCCAACCAAGCTTTTACGCTTTGTAATGTGGGGATGTCATTTCCAATCAGCAAGATGTCGTCCACATAAAGCACAAGGAACACTACTGCATTATTAGTTATTTTCTTATAAACACAAGGCTCGTCTTCGTTTTTGATGAAACCGAATTCTTTAATACGTTCATCAAAGCGACGATTCCAGCTTCGAGATGCTTGCTTCAATCCATAAATGGACCTTTGAAGCTTACACACTTTGCTAGGATTTGTTGGATCAACAAACCCCTCAGGTTGTGTCATATACACATCCTCGAGAAGGTTTCCATTAAGAAACGCAGTCTTAACATCCATTTTCCATATCTTATAGTCATAATATGCGGCTATGGCAAGTAAAATCCTAATTGACTTTATCATCACGACAGGGGAAAAGGTTTCGTCATAGTCAATACCATGAACTTGTCTATAACCTTTAACTACTAGTCGCGATTTAAAAGTGTGTACATTACCATCCATATCGGTCTTCTTTTTATAACACCATTTGTTATCAATGACCTTGCACCCTTCGGGTGGGTCAACCAAAGTCCATACTTGGTTGTCGTACATGGATTGCATCTCGAACTTCATAGCTTCTAGCCACTTATCTGACTCAGAACAACAAATTGCCTCTTTGTAGGTAGTGGGTTCATCTTGATCAATCGGTTCAACTTTCGATGATCATCGATCACTAGAAATCCATATCTCTCAGCTGTTGATGTACCCGACTCGACCTCCTTGGGCCTTGTGTCAAAGATTGAAGCTCGAGTATCGGCACGTGAGCTTGCTTGAACTTCTAAAGTTGGTTCGGGATGTTGTTTGGGGATCTTGAATTTCCTCAAGATGGATCTTACTCCCACTATCCTCTTCGGAAATAAATTCCCTTTCAAGGAATAAACCATTACTGAGCAACAAACACTTTGTTCTCTCGATGGAAGATAGAAGTAATATCCTTTAGTTTCTTTAGGATATCCCACAAACAAACACTTGTCGATTTAGGGGCGAGTTTATCGGATAACAAGCGTTTTACGTACGCATCGCATCCCCAAATTTTGAGAAATGACAAACTAGGTCGTTTCCCAGTCCCATATCTCATATGGAGTTTTTCGAACCGCTTTAGAAGGAACTCTATTTAATATAAATGCAGCGGTTTCTAGGGCGTAGCCCCAAAAGGAAATGGAAGACTTGTTTGACTCATCATAGATCGAACCATATCTAATAAGGTGCGATTCCTCCGTTTCCGACACGCCATTCCATTGTGGTGTGCTAGGAGGAGTTAATTGTGAAACAATTCCACAACCACTAAGATGTTCATCAAACTCTTGGTTAAGGTATTCGCCACCTCGATCCGATCGAAGTATCTTAATACTTTTACCAAGTTGATTCCGTACTTTATTTTGAAATTCTTTGAATCTTCCAAAAGATTCGATTTATGTTTCATTAGATAGATGTAGCCATATCTACTGAAATCATCCGTGAATGTGATGAAAGTATCGAAACCCTCCTCTAGCACTAGTGTTTATTGGTCCACAAACATCTGTATGTATGAGGCCCAATAAATCGGAAGCTCTCTCACTTTGTCCAGTAAAGGGAGCTTTAGTCATTTTGCCCAACAAGCAAGATTCACACGTCTCATAAGACTCTAAGTCAAATGATGTTAAAATTCCATCTGTATGGAGTTTTGATATGCGTTTCTCGTTTATGTGGCCCAAACGACAGTGCCAAAAGTAGGTTTTGTTTAATTCATTTGATTTAAACCTCTTAGTATTAATGTTATAGATGGGCCTTTTATTGGAATCATCGAGGTTAAGAATATAGAGCCCATTCATCAAAGAGGCATCTCCATAAAAGATACGATCTTTATGAATGGTGCAAATCTTATTCAAAATATTAATTTCAAAACCTTCAATATCCAAACAAGAAACTGAAATAATATTCCTACTCAAAGTTGGAACATACAAACAATTATCTAGTTCTATGATAAGGCCACTTGGCAAAACTAAATTAAATGTCCCCGTAGCTACAAAGAACAACTCTTGCTCCGTTCGCTACTCGAGGTCCACTTCTCCTTTTACCAGTGATCTACTCCCTTTTGAACCCCCTGCACATTTGCACAAATGTGAGATCCACAACCGGTATCTAATACCCATGAAGTAGGAGCAGACATGTTAATTTCTATAACATAAATACGGAGAGACAAATCAAAACCGGCCTTTCCCTTTTTCTTCTCTTCCAAATAGAGCTTGTAGTTCCGTTTCCAATGACCCGATTCATTGCAATGGAAGCAAACTCCTCCTTTGGTGCCTCTGGCTTTGGGGCTGGGGCTTGGGCTTGTCATTGCCTTTGCCTTTGCCTCTCTTGGCCATGGGCTTTCCCTTGCCTTTCTTCTTGAAATTCGCTTTTTGAACCATTAAGACTTCGGGGGTCTTCTTAATGTTCGGTTCAGCTGTTTGAGCATCCCGTGTATTTCATGTATGGTCTTCTCCATGGCATGCATGTTGAAGTTCATAATGAATTGGTCATACTCCGGTGGGAGTGAGCCCAAGATCATATCTCGTGGCCATGTCATGACTTACGTGAGCCCCTAAGTTTTTTCAAGTTGGTCAAAATAGCCCTTCATCTTAAGAACATGTGCACTTACGGAGGTTCCGAGGGGCCATTTTGCAACTATTTAACGCCTTAGTTGTGAGGAATCTTTCATGACGAGCTTGCTCTTGGAACATTTCCTTGAGCTGGCCCATCATCTGGAAAGCCTCAACTCCTTCAAACTGTTTTTGAAGGTCAGGGCTCATTGTGACTAACATGAGACAAGTCACATCGTTAGAGTCATCGAAATGCTTCTTCCAAGTATCTCTTTCAGCTCTAGGGGCGTTATTAGCAGGCTGTTCAGGAATGTCCGTATCAAGAACGTACAGCTTTCTTTCCTGCTTAAGGACAATCCTTAAGTTGCGGGCCCAATCTAGGAAATTGGTCCCGCTTAGTTTTTCCTTCTCAAGGACGGATCGCAATGAATTGTGTGATGAATTGGTTGCCATTTATCTACATTAAGTTAATTGCAAAGTTATTAGTTTTTGAGCAAAAACATTTTCCACAATTTCAACACTTGATAATGGTGGGGAAAAACATTTTACAATAGTTATAGGAAAGCTTTGGCTTAACACCCACAATTAAAGTAAAATCATCTAATGGGAATGACATCTATATGTCCCGGCTATTTCCCATTTTATGCCCTAGGCCCAAAACTATTTTGATGGCCTAGCTAAGTCGAACCATGACTAAGCATATGGAAATCACTATTTTCCCATCTCCTCTTGCCTAGATAACCATTTATCTGTTGCTTTGGCAAGCAGACATAATGATGATCCAAGCTCATGGAGTGCTTAGGATATGGTAGGCACTTTTAAGACTTAATTAAAACCATTTTATGTGACGTTCAAAATTAAATCCATCCAGACATAAAATAAACATCACACGCAGGATATGGAGCGAAAATGTAAATGTGATATAGCATGGCCTATTCCTACAATGACTCCCACGAGCCTTGTGGGAGTCAAGGGTCAATCTAGGTCAAAATCCATCTCATGGATAATGTCTTCGATCCAAACGACCTCCAGCCTTTGTTACATATTTGCATGGGCATACCCGACCTTCAATGTAAAGCAGTAAAGCTAGTCTAATAAAGCGATTACAATTTTACAACATTGAAAAACGACTCGCAGGTCGTATTATAAAATTACAACCAAAATGTGTAAAACAAGGGGTATAGTAGGCCATGCTATTCACCATGCTAATATCACATAAAACATGACATAAATAATTCGCGGATATAAATACAAGTTTATATGTGTTGTCATTGCCTTGGATAATCGGATTATTCATCGGTTAATCGAATTAACCGAATTGAATACCGATTCATAAACAGTTTATGTATATAATCAGATTCATAATCATAAACAGTTTATGCATATAACCGAATTAATCTAATTAATCACAGATTCACAGTTTATGCAAATTAATCGAATTTAATTTCAAACCGAAATCATGCTAAGGCAGTTCATGCAGAATCATGAAGCCGAAAACAGTTTATACAATAGCAGTTCATAAAACCGTATAAACATGATAAACAGAGAAGCAATTTATGCATATATCACATATATTCATCAAAAGATACATTCTTTAAATGCGATTAAATAGCTTTATGCATTTATCATGATCAAAGAAACGATCTTTTTCGTTTTCAAACATACACATATCAAATCGGAATTGATATCGTTATTGTCCGATAAACAATATCGAATTCGATTCAGTATGAGCAAGGCTCGATACCACCGAAGGGATTCATGGGCGGAAACTCATTCCAACACCCATGGATCCTCACTGAAGGATCCGCTCATATGAAACAATTGAAAAAACAGCAAGAAAAAACTTACGTTTTGGATTCAAGAAGCTACTTCTTGAATGGAGGATGACGTTCTTGGATTCAATCGCCACCAATTGATCTCCCTCGAGGAAAGTCCCTCTACCCAGGGTATCCACGCTGACTCAAACGGGCGGCGATTGCTAGCTCTTCGTCTTTTCTGATTTTCGGGAATTAGAGAGAAAAGGGAGAGGCTGAAACTGAAATCTAATTTCAGAGACTTGGTAATATTTCAGCTGAAAAATCATAACCTAGGGTTTCGGCCAAGAGATCATTATATAGGGTGTGAGAGTTTGCTCCCATAACCAACTCTCACATCCTCAATTCCTCTCGGCAGTGGGAGTCTTTAACTCCCACGTCCCCTAGACTTCTGCTGGTAGTGGGAGTCCTTATCGGATAATAACTCCCACGTAATCCCAGCTATAGGTAAAATACCGAAATTGCCCCTATCTCTAATTCGAATGATAAACACTTTATTATTTTCAGAAAGACAAATGTCAGATACAATGAACCTAGACACATTCTAGATTCATTGAATCTGGACATAAAGCTCGTTAGCTCGTCTATGCGTGTGACCCTGTAGGTTCATCTCACAATGGCAATGAAAACACACTTAGTAGTAGTGTGTGTTCATAAATCACAAGCGGTCCCTAGCAGGGACATTGTGACTACCCAAAGTGAATGAATATACAACTGAACCTAATATCAATCCACTATTTAATCCCTTTGTCTCGCGATATCCTAATTAAGCATAAGGCATGGTGGTCGCCACCTTATTAAGCTTAATTGTATTTATGCTCGATCTCCGAGTAGATCTGCTTTCGACAAATAGCATTTGATAACCACTTTATCAAATACATTTGAGCACTGACCATGCATTTAAACAGTCTTTTCCCTATCGAGGGCCCATGGATATCTCTCTCAATAATAGAGAGGGACAAATTCCTTACAATGTCTCTCACATTCAAGCTACGATAGGACACTACGTCCGATCATCAGTCGTATTGATTACTCTGTTACAAGTAACGTCCGACTGAGTCAAAACGTGGCTCCATTCATACTAGAATCAATGAAGACATAAGGTCTAAGGATTCTAAAATAGTATTGAGGAAGTAATACTTATGACTTAAGACCATGAAGTATTACTTCTCTGACGGATCACGCCCAATACAATGTATCCCTATATATTGCATCTATGATGTGATTTGTATCCATTACACATGATCAGTAAAACAAGATCATCAATCAACAATCATACTAGTTTTATTTCATAGTAATTAAGCATTACATAAAACTAGGGACTTCTAGAATAGTAATTACATAAGCTAATGAGTTTTACTATCAAATCACACATTTGATAATCAAAAGCAAAATTAACTATTCAATTACATGCTCAAAAGATAACAAAACGCACAACATGTGCTAATGGTCCTAGGGCACTACTAACAATTGGGTCGCTAATCGGTCGCTAAACTTAGTTTAGCGACGAAAATGTCCGTCTCTGTAGCACAGTTTTCTTGTAGTGATTGATGAAAATGGTAAGAAAGCTTCTTGAACATCAAAGATGTCATCCAACATAGAAGAAGCTACACAATGCAAGACTCCATGGCACAAGCTTGAAGTGGATTCTACAAGCATTGGGAGATGTTGCAATGTAAAGAAGAGGGAAGATCAAGAAGTTAAGACTAACTCAATCTCAAGTGAAGTATATCATGAAGTGAACTCTTAACAAAGGAAGTGATGAATTTCATGAAGCTACATCTTAGAAGATTACAAAGGACTTCACCACATGAAGAGGTTGATAAAGGTCTCAAGTGAAGCTTGAAGAAGTCTACACGTCTAGAAGACTTGAAGACCTAGAAGATTAGTCACATGCTACATAGGTATATCTCTTTGTGATTAATCTTATTTGAGAATACTAGTTTAAGTATGTCAAGCTCTTGTATGTTTTCAAAACATCATTCATTCTTTGACTTGATCTTTAAAAAGGTTTTTGAGAACATATGTTAATGTTGGTTTATGCTTAAGATCTTAAACATGTTTTTAACGTCTTTTAAAAATACTTAGGCATGAGTTTGAGAACATTATAAATGTGACTAAGTGGAAAAATCACTTTTGGCCTTCAGTTCGGTCAATCGGGTCCTAGACCTCGGAAGACCTGAAGAAAGTTGATCGACCGACATGTGTTGTCCCATCAACAGAGGTATGTTTTTTTCCTTGGTCAAGTTTGAATGTTCCAAGACTCCAACGACTATATTTTTCGGACGACCGGACCACTATTTGCGGTCGATCGAGATGTGTCCAGTGGCCTATTTACATTTATTCGGAAGCAACCAGATCGACCTATCAGCTAGTTTGGTTGACGGGAGTGTTCAATCACAGACAAAAATATAGTCGTTGTAACCATCTTTGCTTGTCTTTTTTGGCCTCTATATAAAGCATTTAAGGCTGATTTTTCATAGCCAACCAAGACATAAAAGAGTCTTTGTATTACACTTTCTAAACAAGTAATCAAACACTTTCGAGAGTTTAATCTTTACATCTTTACCAAAATACATCATGTTGAGTAAGAGCTTCATATACATACTCTTCTATTCTCAATATTGATTAGATCTATCAATTGTATTATCCAATCAATTGATGGATTTATTGTAGTGAGCTTAAATTGTAAAGTCTCATTTGTTGAGGCTCATTCTTTCTATTTGTGAGACTAGCTCTTTGTGAGTTTGTCTCTAAGTGAGATTATCTCTTTGTGAGCCTAGCTCTTAGTGAGTTAGAAAGCTCTTTGTGAGACAAGTTAGAGCACTTTGTAAGCTAGAGCTCTTTGTGAGCTAGGAAAGTGGTTCAAGGTAAAACTCTTTGTGAGTTGTCCACTTATGTAAAATAGGTTGATCCCACCTTCATTTGTTGTAAAGGGAAAGCTAGTGAAGTTGCCAAAATCCTTGGGCGTGTCCTAAGGTAGTGGATGTAGATCTTCGTGATCGAACCTCTCTAAATCGCCGTGTTTGTTCTCTCTAACCCTTACTCCTTTACTTTATAGTTCATGCCTTGTTTTATCTTGTTCATAGATTACATGAACTTATTTGTCTAAGAGTTGATTGTAGAACTTGTGCTTGCTTCCTAGGTTTATATATTTTGCTTAGCTTTGGTCATATGACTTATGCTATTTAAACTTACAAACTTTTCATATAGGACTCTTGACTTAGTTTGTCCTTGTTCATATTCATTGTCTTGAGTTCAAATGTGGTGCATATAACATTTAAGTCATCTAAGTTGTCTATCATTTAACTCACCTAATGCGCTTAATCAACATATTTGTTAATAAGGTGATTACTTAAACAAAAAAAAATTTACAAAAGCGAAAATGTTTGAGAACCTAATTCGCCCTCTTACGTTCTCCCCTATAAGGTATTTCAAGGTTATTCACGGTGAGAGTGTGACTACACAACATCGGTTCCTAGTAAACGATTTTATTTTTGGGGAAAAATTCTTGGAAGAGTAAACCCCCGGCTATTTCTAAAAATCAAGTGGTGGAAACTACGGGGAGAAGATCAATTTTGTTTTGTGGATAAGGTGATTCAGACAGATGATTGTTCTTTTGAGATAGATCTGGATGGTATGTGGGGAAAGATGGTGCATGGTATTAAGAAAGTGGCGAAGGAAGTTCTCGGTGAATCTAGAGGAAATGCACTATTATGTAATGATACATCTTGGTGGAACAATGAGGTCAGAGAAGGTATAAAAAAGAAAAGTGAGAGTTATAAAGCATTGGGAATGGTAGAACTGATTAAAATGTTGCAAATTATAAGGCTGCTAAGAGAGAGCAAATATAGTTGTTAGAGAGGCAAGATCAAAAGATTATAAGTATTTATATAGTAATTGGATATTAAGGATGGTGGGATGGTGGGAAGTTCTCGGTGAATGTAGAGGAAATGCACTATTAGGTAAGGATACATCTTGGTGTAACAATAAGGTCAGAGAATGTATAAAGAAAAAAAAGAGTGTTACAAAGTATTGGGAAGTGTAGAACTGATGAAAATGTTGCAAATAATAATGCTGCTAAGAGAGAGCAACGATAGTCGTTAGAGAGGAAAGATAAAAAGTTTATAAGTATTTATATAGTAAATTCTACACTAGACAAAAATAGTCACAGGCAACGGCGCAAAAAACTCGATGTGAAATTTGCATGTGTACAAATACAATAAGTAATAAAGTGAGAGTAAAAGTCGTCCCAATGAGAATTGTCTATCTAAGTGGAAAATACTTTTACTTATAACTCAACCTAAACCAAAATAGAGATGGATTTAATTAACTAAAAAAAACTAAGAATGGATTACAATTAAAATAAATTAAAGATGTGATTTATATGAAGATAAAAATATATGGAATGAATGGACTAAGACACCTCAAATCCAGTCAACTCCTTTTATGAACAAATGAATGATCTTTTTAGTTTAAGTCTCAACTAGGTTAATGGTAGAATTCCTGAATATAACCTAGACTTAATCTCTTGGCGAAAAGCTCCTAACTTAGGGAATAAATCAGTTGTATCTCTACGTGATTTTAAGACCTAAAGCCGCATAAAACTCCGCGGACTTCCTACCTTTTGTTTCCTACTCGCTAGAAACCACACAGGGAAATTGAATCTATCTCTAGTAAATTTTACATTGTGCTTGAACTTGAGGTGGATTATTCGTCCTCCAACTAAAGTTTGGGTGGTTCCTTCAACCCTATTTGTAGGTGTGAGCATATGGATCATTTTCCTGTTATTTTGTGCAACAAAGTTAACTTAATTAGTATCAAAATGAAAAGTCACTCTCGTACCTTGCCCACACTAAGCAGTATGGTGATTTCCTCCACAAAGCTCACAATTCTAGTTCGATGTTCCAATTTTTAATGATTCTAAAACCCTCCTTAGATTACTCACTTGAGCCACTAATTCTTGACTTGAAACCGTGTCAGAAATTTCTGCAACTTTCTTAGGTGGAATAGCCGTAGGATGAGACCATTGAGATTTGTTCTGTGACATATCTTCTATCAAATTTCAAGCCTCGTTCTCTTCTTTTGACATAAAAGCTCCACCGCTTGCTGAGTCTAAATATGATTTGATATCCTGCACACATCCATTATAGAATGTTTGTGCTAGCATCCCAATGGTCGTCCCATTATGAGGACATAAACGCAAATACTCATTGAACCTCTCCCATGCATCATAAAATGATTCACTCGTTTCCTACACAAAATTATAAATATTTGAGCGCATTTGAAGCGTTGTAGTAGGAGGAAAGTATTTATTAAAAATATTCTCTTGTAATTGATCCCAAGTAGAGATCAAATTTGCATGAAGAGATTTTAGCCATGATATTGTTGTACCCCTAAGAGAGAACGGGCAGAGCTTTAGCCTTTTAGCATCTCAATCATTCAATTAATCTGAAACATGTCGCAAATTGCCACATAAGTTGAGATATGAGCTTGAGGATCATTATGTGGCAGCCCGTAGAATGGGATGTTTTTATCCATCTGAATAAAGGATGGCTCAATCTTGTATGTGGCAGCAGTTATCTTCGGCAACTAATTGGAGAAGAAGAGTCTTCTATCTTAGGTTTTGTATAGTCCTTCAACAATATTCTAGTTGGATTATTGGCTGCCATTGCTTCCAAATATTGTTCAGATTCGGAACTATTTTTTGATTCTGATGATTCCACGAGGGAGAGCTTCTCATTTTTTTTTGTTGGCTGTACTCCTGTTATGACGAGCAAACACTTCAATTTCATGAATAAATTTTAATGGTTTTTTAGAACTACGAGTGTTCATGAAATTCACAAAAATAATCAATTAAAATAAACAAAAAAGTTAAATAAAAACAAAGGTTTAGACTTAAGTTTAGTAATTAAATTCTACACTAGACAAAAACAATCCCCGATAACAGCACCAAAAACTAGATGTGAAATTGGCAAGTGTAAAAGTATTAATAAGTAATCAAGTGAGAGTAAAAGTCCCCATCATTAACCCTCTAGGACCCCAAACAAAAAATGGGTACCAAACGTGTCTTCTTATGTAGGTAACAAATGCAAAGAGAAGAGGAATGGATTCTTGAAGACAAGATCACATCCACCTTCTCCAATCATGTGAATAAGTCACTTCCTCCTTGAAGAACATGATCATAGTTTTTCAAATTGCAAGAGCACCTCAAGATCACTCAATTAGATTCTTGAGGATGTTCAATCATTATGGACGATCATGATATGAGCAAGACACAATTTCAAAGAAGAGTTCACTTCAAGGAGATGAGAATAAGACTAGCCACACTTTCTAGAAGATGAAAAGAAAAGCCACACTTTAGCTATTTTTTGCATATTCTTGATGCTTGTCATACTCTCTTATAGATGTTCTTTTAGGCAATGATATAAGCCAACAATTTGTTTTTATATGCTTTAGATTGTTATAAAACAATTTGGTCATCTTCAAAAGAGCCTAAAAATATGACCACCTTAGATGTTTTTCATTGTTTTCATCTTCAAATATCCTAAAGTATGGTGTTTAGTATTTTGATGTTTTAAGAAGGTTTAAACTTTGTTCTAACCTGTTTTTATCCATTCAAAGTTGTTAATGATGTTTTAGAAGTGAAATAAAATCATTTAAAATCCGTTTGGAAAAGATTCACGAACAAGAAAATACTTGATGCTTTGAAGGAAGGGTGTGCAGTTAATTGCATTTTTACTTATCCTCCTTCCCTAGTGATATGATCGTATTTGTTATTATATTTCAAATATCACTAGTTTTTGATGGCTTGTTTTTAAAATATTGAAAAACCTCCATCTCTTTTGGTTATCCCTCTTTGGGAAGTGTTTGCTCATTTTGATTGATTCATAACTTCCCTTTTCAAAATTTGAATGTTTATATGTTTACCTTGTTTTATCTTTCTTTAAAACATCACCTTTGTAAAACACAAGAGGGGGGGCAGGGGGGCGGGGGGGGGGGTGAATTGGGTTTTAACTAAACTTGCTAACTTTTTTTTAAACCTCTTTGCAATGCTAATATAAAGTTTAAGCAAGATGAACTAAAGCTAAAGCAAAACCCAATCAACAAGACAAAGGATTTAGAGTGGTTCGATTCACTTAGAATCTACATCCACTACCTTGAGCCGCACCCAAGGATTTGCAACAACTTCACTAAGAAGATTTTACACTTGTGGCTAACTCACTAAGAGTTTTACAAACACAACCACAATACAAAGAAACTCACTAAGAGCTTGCCCACACAAAGTAGGACTTTACAAATTGCCCACACAAAGTAGGACTTTTACAAGAATTACCCAATCACTTAGAAAGGGAATTGAATGTTTAAAGAACAAGATAAATCACTCTTCTAAGTGAGAATATATACCTTTGGAGTACAAGAAAGTTTAAGCTCTTTTGAACATATGAATTCCACTCTTTGTCTTGCTTTTTGAAAGAACACCTTTGAATGAATTAGATCATGGAGATCAAGTGTTTTTGCTTTGGAGGTGTTTAGACTTGATAAGAAATCAATGAAACTTTGATATACAAGCCTTAGAATAATTCTCTAGCTTTGGAGTACTTATACATATGAAAATATGCTGAAAAATCGACTCAGCAACGGTCAAATAACGGCTAGTAACAGTGCACCTCGGTGGACCGAAGCTGAACTTCGGATGATCCGAATCAAGGTCGGTCGACCGACCTCCCTCTTAGGTCGACCGAACTTCCTCTTGGTCGACCGAAGCTGATCAGTTTAGCTCTCAGTTTCTGCTCGATTGATCCGAGCTTGAGCTCGGTTGACCGAACTTCCAAGCTGATTTTTCACACTTTTTGAAATCTTTTGAAGTCTTTTAAAGTCTAAAAGGTTTTCCCAAAAGGTAACAAGTAAGAACACTTGGAAAACTTTTCTAAAAGACTTATCTATGAAATCAAAGGCTTTTTGGATAAGAACACATGTAAAGATCATTTTGAAACTTAAGCCTTTTGAAAACGTGTTTATGAAAACATGCAAGACTAGAGTGTAGAGCTTATGTTCATGAGAGCTTTGGTTAGAGTTATATAAGATAAAGGCTTATAATGACAAAGCTAATCTAACCAAACCTAAGTCTTCAATCTTCAATCTTGATAAATGAGCCTTGCATATCTTTGAATCTTGATACCAATGGCTTTCAATGGCTTGATTGAAGTACTTAAAGCTTCCATAGTAAGTTCCGATATTCTATCACAAAGATATAAACATTAGACACAACATCAAGTGTTTGTCCATTATCAAAAACCGAGTTCGATCGCCCTTAGGGCTAACAACCTTTGTAGTTTGGTTTGAATTCATCTTTAACCTATATTCTTAACCAACTACTTGAGGAAGAGACTTGTTTTTTTTTTGTACTACTTTTAGTTCTCTCACTACAACAAAAAAGGTCTATTGTGACATTTGTCATATGTCGTAATAAGCCAAAAAAAAAACGTCGGTATAGATCTCTACCAACATTTATTACAAATGTCGCGTAAACTCACATTTGCCTGTGTCGTTATGGTTTTTTACGACATTTGTTACAAGCGCTAGTACCTATCTATTACGACATTTGTTGCGTCATTTTAAAGTGTTTAAAAAGGTATTTTTTCCTACATTTGTAAATAATCGCAACAAATCGTGTATTCCGACGTTTGTAAATATTGTGAATAAGTAATTTTTTCCGACATTTTTAAATAGTTGCAACAAAATATGTATCTCGATATTCGTAAATTTTGAAACCAGGCTAGCC
Organism: Vinca minor; assembly: GCA_026122235.1. NCBI lineage: Eukaryota > Viridiplantae > Streptophyta > Magnoliopsida > Gentianales > Apocynaceae > Vinca > Vinca minor. The sequence continues at coordinate 279,826 of JAOCZM010000058.1, forward strand.
GAACTGAGCCAAGCCAAGTCGGAGCCCGAAAAATCGAGTCGTTGAGTCTAATTATCTTTGAATAATCGGAGCCAGATCCTAGAGACAAGTCGAGCCGTCGAGTCTAGCTTGCTTTGAATAATATATAATAAACTTTCTTCATATTCAAAGATATGGGAATTAAACACGCGACCTCCTGCATGTATGTCGTGCAATTTGCCGCTGAGCTAAATGATCATTTATTATTTGTTTCTCCTCCTATTATATTTATTATAATAATAAAATTTGGATTTTGAATTTTGTACCTTGGTGTTTCGATTTTTTATGAATAAAATTAAAATTAATACACTCTCATTATTATAACCGACGCTATGAAATGTAGTATAAAATTCAAACTTAGCGATATTTGTCTGAAAAGTCACAAGATCTAACGACATAATATATAAATGTCGTTATATGAGTCACAAAAAGTAACAATTTATAACAACATTTAATGTAAATGTCGCTAACCAACATCAAAACGTCGGTATGAACAACAATTACTATAATTGACGCTATGAAACCTCGTATAAAATCCAAATATTGCGACGTTTGCAAAAAGTGTTGATTTAACTTACTCTTTTTGGTTTTAAGCGACGTTTGATAAAAGCGTTGGTACAAAAACGTCGCAAAGAGGTGTTTTTGTTGTAGTGTCTTATCCTTCTTATAGGTGATATATAGGGGATAGCATTAGTATGGCATGGGTTATGGAGATTGGTCATGACATGGCAGCCAAAAATTGGGGAGAAACATTTTTGTCCAGAACGGAAGTGGGACTTCCGTCTTGGCTGACGTGGCAGTCTCCCCGACGCGCCTAGCCACGTCAGCCAGGACGGAAGTCCCATTTCCGTTCTCAACTGGCCGAAAAAAACCCTACAAACCCTAATTTGAATTTCGTCCTCAAATTACAGGCTTTTTGCAGTGTCTAGTCTTTTCTCACTTTTTCTTTTTTGACCATGCATTATTGAACGGAAATGTCTGAACGGTTTTGGCACTTTCGTTCACATTTCTGACCGATTTTCAGAGACTTGTCCAATTCAAAAATTCAAATTTTTAATTTTTGAATTTCCCATTACATCTATAAATAACCCCTCAAATCCTCTTCACAATCTACAACATTCTCAACTCTCAAACCTAAAATTTCCTTATCCTCTTCACAATTCCTTTTTTCCAAATTTATTTCCACAAAAACCCTATCTTCCCTAATGGCAAACTTTCCAAAATTTATTCAAAAAGAAATGCGTAACAAATTCAGGGATGTTGATTTTACCAGAGAATGGCCTGCAAAATACGAGTAGGTATTAATAGCAATTTGTTACAATTTTAGTACACTGGGTTACCATGGTGAAAAACGTTGGTCCGATTGGTACAACGAAATTGTCTACGGAATGAACTCCGTCACCGGCGAGCAATTCACAATAGAAATGATCGACGCAGGTGTAGCAAAACTGCGCAGGCGGTTTTGGGATTTTGAAGCACTTAATCGCAAACCATGGTTCAAGTACGACGGTAGGACCAACATTGTTGATTTGGATGGTGCTGAGGCCCAGTGGGAGGAATACGTTGCGGTAAGTTGCATGTAATTACGGCACACTATAATAATTCAATGTTTTCATAACTTACATGTTTGGTTTATATAACTCTGCACTAGGCTAATCCAAGGGCTAAGCGGTACAGAAGGAAATGCGAATTTTTCTTTATCCTTCTCTGCCATATTTTTGGGTACGAAGGAAGAGGATTTGTGGGACGAAGCTGGCCGGTGTTCGAGATCGTGCGAAGAGATAATCAGTAAGGCTCCCCGACTACCTGATGTCGGATGCATCGTGCATCAACACTTCTTCATGGAAAAATGTTTGAACATAAATTTCGAAAGAATTAGGGTTTGAATAATCGGGACTTTGAATTTTTATATGTTCAATGTAATTTTGTTTCTATGAATCGAATGTAATTCTTAGTTTTATGATATTTGAAAGTTCTGAAATGAGTAATATTAAAAAAAAAAAAAATGACAACACACTAAAAATAATAATAATAATGTGGACATCCAGGGAAAAAAATTCTACTACTTGAGGACGGAAGTCCCATTTCCGTCCTCAAGGGGCAGAAATTTTTTCCCCTACAGACATTTGTGGCCTGATTTTTTAGGGATAGAAAATCCTATCCATTCACTACCAAATATCTATAAAATCCAATAACCTTCCCTCCATTTTTGTTACCTCAAACAACATCCTCCAATCAATTTGTTCCAAGCAAACCCATCTTTCCTCAAGTTCATATTTTGTGTAAAAAAAAATGGCACTTGAATGTCCGATGAGATTTTATTTACATTTCGACCACAATGTAGTGTACGAAAATGGTGGTTATCCTTGTTTTGCAGAGCCAAGCGAAAGAAGTATGGAAGTTATACAAAAACTTTCATTGCGACAACTTTGCCACAGAATATGTCGGCGCAAAGGTGTCGATCTTTCTAGTGTCACTGTTCGGCTAATAATGATTCGTCCATTCTTCATGCCGACGTACAACATGGTGATGTACGATGTTGTACACCTTAACGACGAAGAAGATTTAGAGAATTTGTGGGGAATCCAAACGGATTTCAAACTACAAGGGATTCATGTTGGTGCTCTGTTAGAACCTGTACAGAGACATGTAGATAGCTTTGTAATCTCGACAACAGAATTTTCGTCACATGCACAATTTGTTCCGGAACCATATTTTTCGAAGTCAAATCCCATACCAACTATGCCCCCACCGTCTAGTTACAAACCCTGTACAGATAATTCGGTCATGGATTCCTTGGGTCCAATATCAGACATTGACGGTGTTCCGGAAACGGAAGACGACTTCGCCGACGATAGTGCTGGAGAACACGAGGACGACGAGGTCGAGGAAAATGCAGAGGCGGTAGCGGAAGATGCCATTCCTGAAATCCAACAACAAACCGCTGGACTAAGTAATGAAGAGACGGGCCAAGAGCCTGAACCAACTCCATCTACCTCCGTCCCAGCAATTCCAGAATGGAATTTGCCATCATATGGTAACTATGCTAATTTTTCCTGTTGAAATGATATGGGTTCCATGGAACCTGTCCCTGAACTGACATACTGGGGAAAACAATTAAAATATGGAATCCCAATTTTCCCGAAATATGTTTGGGGATGCAGTTCAAGGATAAACGTGAGGCAATGTTGGCAGTTAACGTGTGGCATGACAAGGTGGCCTTGAGGGAGGGGAAAAGAGACAGGAGCCACAGACAATGGTTCAGCGGGGTGTGTAGAAACTCAACCGAAAAAAGACGATGCAGTTGGTACATTCGCGTTAACCATAGTAGGGTGGATGGAATGTGGAAGGTTACCAAGCTTAACCAGGGCCACTACTGCTTGATGGACCAGAACAAAAAACGCAACATGTCCTCCAGCTACATTGGGGTAAAAATTATATACCTTGTACAAGATGATCTTGAAATTTCTGTTAAATTGATTAGGGCTGCTTGTGAAAATAATATGAGTTTGACTTGTACCTATAGAAAAGCTTGGTATGCCCGCCGACATGCTATAGAAACACTTTTTGGTACTTGGAAATCAACTTTCCAAGTACTGCCACAGTATATGCGGGCACAACATGATTCTAACCCGGGTCTATAGTCAAATTTCTTTACCATCCACGAGAAATTGTTAATGGCCCTAAGGTGTTCAAGGCATTGTTCTGGACTTTTAAACCGTTAGTTGACGGTTACAAGTGGTGCCGGCCTATAATTTCAATTGATGGCACACATCTTAGGGGGAATTATAAAGGGGCACTCTTGGTTAAAAGCACTCAGGATGCTAACAATCAAATTTTACCCCTTGCTTTTGCCTTGGTCGAATCAGAGGCAACTTCCACTTGGTCATGGTTCCTTAAGAACTTAAGGGAACATGTTGTGAAAGACTTACAAGTTTGTCTTTTTAGCGATCGTCATCCCGGCTTTCTTAGTGCCTTGGTTAGCGTCCCCGAATGGCAAGCACCAATGGCAGTGCACTGATACTGCCTTAGGCATTACATGTCAAATTTCCACACTCATGCAAAAAACAAAGAATTGAAAGACTATGTGTGGATTGCTGCAACACAAAAGAAAAAAAGTAAGTGCGATTTTTATCTTGATCGTATTAAACAAAAAGATGAGGATGCATTTAACTGGTTGATGCAGCAGCCCAAAGAGTTGTGGACTTTGGCATACGACGGGGGAATGCATTTCGGTTGCATGACGACAAACATGTCCGAGGCGCTTAACAGCGTTCTGAAGCAGTCTAGAGCGCTGCCTTTGAAAGCTCTTGTGGAGATGATATTTTTCAAGCTTGTACATTATTTTGACACACACCGGGAAGACGTTAATAGTTGTCAAACGTCTTTCCCTAAGAGGATATGGGAACAATACTTCACGTACGAAGAAAAAGCAACAAGTTTGACTGTGCAACGACACCACAAAGACCAAGGTATCTATAGGGTCATGTCTCGACATAGAGGACCTGGCGAAGGTGGAAAAATATACACGGTCAACTTATCAGCTCGTGCTTTTAACTGTGATAAATGGTCTACTTATTCAACTCCATGCTCACATGTCATTGCTATGGCCAAATCGATCATGGAGGATGCTTCTAAGTATATCCACCCTGTCTATTCTCTCGAGCATTATAGGAATACGTACAATTCAATTTTATACCCTGTACTTGATCCCATTCATTGGAAACCTCCTCCTTTTGATATGACATATCACCCTCCTAACATGAAAGGTACGCAGGTGGGTCGACCTCAAAGGCGGAGATTTCAAATGCCTATGGACACAGAGAACAGGGGATTCCAAAGAGAAAAGAAGTGCGGCCACTGTAAGCAAGTCGGTCACAACCTGAAGACTTGCCCCATGTTAGCACACACAAAGAAAGTGAGAAATCTCCCTTCACCAACAAAAATGACAATGTCAAAGGGTGAATAAGAAAGATAGAAGGTTTCTTTGAATTCTTTGCAATAAAGACACGAGAGAAAAAGCAACGATGTTGAAGCAGAGCCAATTAATTAGACAAACACAAAGAAAACGAGAAATCTCACTTCACCAACAACTGCGGAAAGCATTAAAAGTTGAAGAATGAATATGGAAGTTTCTTTGAAGCTCCTTGCCAAAAATCCGATCGACCGCATCCTTCAATACGGTCGACCGACATGCCCTGTTTCTGCAAACATGTACACTCTAAACCTTATATCTTTTCAGTTTTTGCATTTCCTTATATGGGCACTGCTTTAGGGGAGCTTTTATTTGCTATCAATCTTATACCCCCTCCCCATTTATGTGATGTATGCCTACACTTGTCATATCATATGCATCATCACATCATAAGTTGCCTTTGTTTTCATATTTTCATATCTTTTTAGCCAACTTGTGTAGTATGATCTTTCAAGTACATCTTTTGTATCTACATCATTTATCATTTGAGATCATGTGCATTCTCTCTCTTATATCCTTTGATCTCATTTGATTATTTGGTTAGCTCATTGCCTTTAGCTTTTATACTTCTTTGGCTAACCATTGTCTAAAAGAGGAATGTTATCTAAAGTATTAACTTTACACTTCCTCTTGGTTTTTGTTTTTGGTTTGTGATACATATGCTTTCCATATGTTTATACTTTCATGGTATCACATCCATTTTTACTTTGTTAGATATGATTTTCAAACTTGCTTTCATCTTGTTATAGCTAACATTGTATTTGATAAAAGGGGAGATTGTGTTTTCAATGTTTTATTCCTTTATCTCCTCGTGTTTTAGCTTGAGTTGTATATTCATTTTTTAGCCATATAACCATATTTGATTTTATGTGTCATTATGTGCTCTCTTTATCTTGAAATCAACCAAGCTTGAAAACATCTTCAAAAATCTTTTTAAAGCTTACATACATCTTTAGATAAGTATCATCTTTTGGCCACTCATATTGCATTCAAATGGTCTTTTACAAAGGATGTGCTTATAGCTTTAAAGATTTCTTTCTTTTGGTCTTTAATCTTGCTTTCATTTGTTTATTTCTTTACTATTGACCAACAAGTTTCTCCATGTTTTAAACTTGATCACTCCTTAAGATTTTCATTTTTTGATCATTTGGATCTCTATTTTATAACAAAAATGAGGAGAAAATGCTTTTCATATTGGCGCTCTGATGAACCTTTTTTTGTTTTGACAAAAAAGGGGGAGAAATATTATCTTTGCAAATGTGCCAAGAAAAGTAACTTTACAAAATGAGAAAGCTAAGAATTTTGCAAAATGTGAGAGATAAAGGATTCTTTAAAATAGGGGGAGTAGATTGATTTTTCAAAACATCAACTTGCCATGATCATATGCATCCTTATCTCATGCTTTCATATTTTGTTTTTAATTGCCTTATCCTGTTGTTATTTTATTCCCATTTGCATCAATTTTATGTCATCATAAAAAAGGGGGAGATTGTAAGCTCTAAGGGCTAATATGATCAATATTGTTTTTGATGATAACAAGACATTGAGAAGTTTTAATGTTTGTGTGAGCTTGTGTTTTATTGATACGATATTTCACTCACACCTACATTGATGGAAATGGTAAGATAGCTTCTTGTGGACCTCAAATGGATCATTCTACAACAACAAGAAGCTACACTTTGAAAGACTCCTTGGCACAAGCTTGAAGGTCATTCACAATGCCTTGGGAAAGAATTGCAAAGTCAAGAAGAAAGATGAAGTGTTAAAAGCTACTCAATATCACACTTGAATATCATCATGAAGTAGACTCTTAACCTTGAAGTGTTGTAGTCTAGGATGCCACAACTTGAGAAAACTACAAAGGACTTCATCACAATACGAGGTTGATCAAAGCTTCAAGCAAAGCTCAAAGAAGTCTACACATCTAGAAGACCTTGAAGATTAGTCATATGCTTAATAGGTATACCCTTGTGACTAATCTTATTTGATGAATGTTAGTTTATAGTATGATGAAGCTCATACTCTCGCATGTTTTCAAAACCATCTTTCTTACATTGATTTAAACTTTGAAAAGGTATTTAAAAACATATTTTAAAGGTTGGTTTATGCCTAATGTCTTAATCTTATTTTAAAAGAATTTGAAAAACACTTAGGCATGAGTTTGAGAACATTAGAAATGTGACCAAGTGGAAAAATAAATTTTGGACTGAAGTCCGATCGGCTGGGTCCTAGACCTCGGAAGACTGGATGAAGTCTAGTCGACCGACATGTGTTGTCTGGTCTACTGGGTTGTCTTTTGTACTTGGTTACTTTTTAATGTTCCAAGACTCCAACGACTATATTATCTCTCGGAAGACCATGCTTTAGGTCTGGTCGACCGAAGCTAGGGATGGCAACGGGGCAGATCGGGGCGGATCGGTCCGCGATCTGATTTGATCCGCAATTGTCCCATGCCGATCCGATCCGATCCGTGATCCGGCTCGGATCAGATTTTGTTGATCCATGATCTGCTCCGTCCGGAGCGGATCCGATCTGGCTGATTTTTTTTTTTTAAATTTTTTTTTACTGCTGTAGTTTGTCACTGTGTAGGCTGGTTTTGTAAAAATGGAAGCCAAAATCTTGTTTTTCCCCATTTCCTTCTCTAATAATGAGAACTATCTATTTTTTCTAGTGCAAATTAAAAACCTTATCACCTTTGCAAAAATCCAAGTAAATAAATACCAAATAAAACAAAAAAATTACAATAATAAATACCAAATAAAATCCACAAGTTAAGGTTGTTGAACAAAAGCAAAATAGTGTAATACAAAATATGATTACACCATGGCAAATTTAGAAATCCTTCCAAAATCAACTACAAAAGTCGGAACGAGCTTCTTCTAGGTCCAAGTAGTTTTGAGAATTCATCAAATTTGAGATAAACTTCTTGAGTCTTGATTGGCACAAACTAAACCTATAACAAGAAGGAAAATTTGAACAACAATTATTACATTTTAAATAGTATACGAAAGATAATTAAACATAATGAAAGATAACATACCACAAGCACATTGTTATCATTATCTTCGGAATCATAAAGGATTGTTGAGTGCGCAATTTCCTTGGATGGATTACCTGAAATAGTAAAGATTAGTGATCATTTACAAGTATAAGCAACGAATATATTTTAATGTGGATACATAATACCTTTTAACAACCAACTTTGTGAACACATTAAGACCTCGATTTTGAGAATTATGTTCGCTTACGGGTTGACATTGTAATTCGCTTGGGCGAGTTGAATGTCCTTCGGATTCCAAAGTGTCCATAATACCCAAAAAACACCACTGCACAACAAATTCAAACTCAAGCCATAATAACAAAGTTGAAACTACCATCAAATTCAAATTAATTCACCATTTCTAAGCCATAATAATATGCTATGAAAACGAAATAAAGGGTTCTTTTTCAAAGCATAATACCCAAAAAACACCACTGCACAACAAATTCAAACTCAAGCCATAATAACAAAGTTGAAACTACCATCAAATTAAAATTAATTCACCATTTCTAAGCCATAATAATATGCTATGAAAACGAAATAAAGGGTTCTTTTTCAAAGCATAATACCCAAATAAATTTAAAAGGGTCCAGGGGCCCTCCCCATAGATGATAGACACGGTTATACCTTTTCAAATGGAGTATCACGCTAAAAATATTGGTTGACCCGTGAAAATTGCCCCAGAAACCCTAGGTGAGCTCCAAACCCAGCCGACCCGCGAGAAGACTGCTGACCCGCGGTGGAGGAGCCCAGACCGAGGAGCCGAAGACGGAGGACCACCGACGGAGAAACGGGGGGTGGGGGTGGAATAGCGTTAGAATTTGGGGATTTTTGAGAGAAACGGGTGGAACTTGGAAGGAGGGCGCTAGAATTTGGAAATTTTTGTTCTAGGGTTGTTGAAGAGAGTATATATAATGTGGACTAAAAACGCAATTAAATTATTAGCACATAAAATCCTCTTATTATTATAAATGTACGGATCGTATCGGAGCGGATCGGGGCAGCAGTGAAATCCGAATTTGATCTGCTCCGTTCGCGGATCGGATCTGATCTGCCCCAAATTCTATACGGATCAGATCTGATTTTCCCCAAATCCTATCGGGACGGATCGGATCAACGGATCACGGGTCAAATTGCCATCCCTAACCGAAGCTGTCTTGTCAAGGCAAAAATATAGCCGTTGTAACTAGATTTGCTTGCAATTTTTGGACACTTTAAATAGCCTTTAAGGCTTATTTTTGTTCTTTTCTCAAGCCAATAAAGGGGCCTTAGTATACACATTTTAGACAAGCAAATCAAACACTTTCATGAGCTTAATTTTTCCCATCATTCATCAAATCATTTCATTTTGAGAAAGAGGTTCATCTACTTATTCTTCTATTCTCAAATATTAATTAGAGCTTTCATTGTAATGTCCAATCCTTAGAGGGATTTGTTTTTCTTGACTTAAATGTAAAATCATATGTGTTGAGATTATCCTTCTTGTAATGTGTTGAGTGGCAAGGCTTGATTGTGAGAGTGGTGGTTTTGGACCTCCAATGGGTTGGATTGGATCTGTCTTGTAATCGTAAGACCTAGAGTGAGTGGTGAACCCGAAATAGAAGTTTGGTTGAATGTGTTCGTAAAACCTCCTCACTCAGTATACTAGGTTATAGAAAGAATTCCCAAGGGTGAAGGGTTGAATAGGTGCATATAAGGACCAATGTGTTGGTCTTTCCCTTGTAAGTTTGCATGTATGATCAGATAGATACAGAGAAAACCTTATGATCTATTTATCACAAAGGGACTCTTGAAAAATCCATATAACCATACCACCTCATTTTCTCATTCCTTCCTGATCAAGGGCATTGTTATAAATGATATAACAAGAAAATCAATTAGGTCTTGAGTTTTAAAAAATATATGAATTTCTAAAAATCCCCCTGAAGATATGTCACAATTTGAATAAGAACAAATGGATGTTTTAGATGAAAATGTTTAAGACCAGAAAACATATACAATACAAGTTAGAAAAGGCTTCATAATTGACTGAAGTGTGAAGCACAGACGTTTCCTAAGCAGATGCAACAACTTCACTAAATACGGGCATACCGTAAAAGGACAAGGACTACCATGATATAGGAAGAACATAAAAGTGAATGAAAATCCCGCAACACCATTTTCAACCCAAAAACTGTCAAGATGTTTTCCAAAGAGAACCAAACCACTTTGAGCAACTTTCAAATGGTTGAATTAGGGTAAAACAAGTTTCCTTCTTTTGAAAAACATTTTCAAATTCAAAATCACCCCATAGGCTTGGAGATTTATAAAGTTTGAAGATCATCTAGGGGATCCAAAATTTGAGGACTCCTTAGTTTCTCCCAACAACCATAAGCACAAATTCTAAATCCTTAATACGAAGTTGTGTTCCTCAAACTCAGCCACAAACAAGAATATATGAGTGAGTATAGCACAGGACAATACATAAGTCATATATCATCATAACCTACCAAATCACACCAGATATCACATTTAAGCACATCAAACCACTTCCCTCCTTTGTCATTATCGAAAAGAGGATTAGGTGGGGTAAGAAACAAGCTCTGATCAAAATGATTTCATCATTAGGCTTTCTAACAGTTAAAAACACCCAAAATCAGTTCATACAACCAGAAACAAAAAACAATAGTACATAAACAACAACATATCCAACAGATGGACAAAAATAGAGTTAGAAATATCTTATTAAGCTTCAGTTATCTTTGCAGATGTTGTTCCCATCATCATTATTTTGGCCATCACCCTGGCGAACAATAACCTCTTGAGATCCACTATATATCTTCATCTTCATCATTATCTTCATTTTGTCATGGTTTTTAATGCTTAATTCTTTAATCTTCTAAATCGGCTTCCATATCAATCAAGATTCCAAGTTCAAATTTTATGGTCATAACATCTCCTATCTTTCTCACTTCATTCAAGAAAGCTGCAATATCTTCCACCACATTTTTCAGAATTTCAAACCCTGCAACCACTCTCTTTTAAAATCTGGAAAGTCTATCATTCATAGCATTGACTTCTTCTGTCCTAATGTTAGCAAGTTCACATATGGGTTGATTTAATGTGGCATTTGCTATGTCTTCTAGACCTTCTTTCTCATTCACTACCGGCTCTCCAGCTCTTGTCCATCTTAAAGTCTTTCTAACATTGTCATGTACCAATTCTATGAGATTTTCTTTACTCAAAGTCTTTTTAAGTTGATCCAAAGTACACTTCTTGATATACCTCCACATTCCATCAACAAATATCATATGCATCAAGTGAAACCAATTGGTATTGTACATGACTTTTCCTTAAACCATTTGTAATCCTCTTTCACTGGTAGTTTCAAGTTATGCTTCTGAAATATCTTGGTGGGCATGCATCCATAAGGTAGATAGTTTTTTTCAACCTTTTTTCCCTCACAGCTCCCATCATGTGTTTGAAAAAGATTTGCCCAAAATTTATTTGGACACTATCCGACCGTTTTTGCATAATGAACATTTCATGAGAATTACTGAGTCAAAGTGTCCTTCGATAGGCATCATCACTCGAGTTAGCAAATGATGCAACATCTTCTTAAAGTCATATAGAAACTTGTCTTGTCTAATTTTATTATTGTCGAAAGGTGAAGAAATGTTGAACTTCCTTTCAAGGTTGTTAAAATCGGGATTCTACGTAGAATCGGTGAAGGGGTGAAAAATCGTAAAATCGGGATTTTCCTTCTGTAGAATCGTAAAATCGGGATTTTCCTTCCGTAAAATCGTAGAATCGGTGAAGGGGTGAAAAATCGTAAAATCGTAAAATCGTAGATTTAAATCGGGATTTTAACAACATTGCTCATTTTGAACCGTTCAATGTCAAAATCTTCAATGTTTGGTGCTTTATCAAAATTGTTGTAGTCCCGTTTATAGCCTGGATCATAGCTAATCTTCAAAATCACACACCATTCTTTCTGAACAAGAACTCCAAATTTGCAACCCTTGAGGTGTGCCAGAATTCTCCATCACCTTGAACACTTTCTTCATACATGATAGTGAAACTCATACATGATAGTGGAGTACCATTCATCATCAATCTCTAGAAAATTGCTCCATCCCACATTATCAATCAATCAAGAATTTTGTCAGGCTTCCCTTTTTAAAAACAATATCATCAATCATATGACCAGGTAGAATGGATCTATTTTCATTAACTAGTTTGTGATAATGCTCCCTTGCTTTTGAAGTGATTAATCGATCCTTTAGTTTCTTGGTAGTTTATTGATTATCCTGCATATTTAATAAACTATTAGTCTTAGAATTTTGTGATGCCTAGGGAACGCCTAAGATAAATCAAACATTTATGACCCGAGTGGCTTTGTAAATATCTCCTCAAGTTGATCATCCGTAGACACAAAATCAATGCACACATCACCCTTAGTAACATTATCAAGAATGAAATTATGTTTGATTTCAATATGTTTAGTCTTAGAGTGTGGCACATGGTTTTTAGTTATATTGGTTGCACTAGTGTTATCACATAATATGCCCACAAACTTAGGTGCAAAACCATAATAAAAAAGAGGGTATGCTTCATCCAAAGAAATTGTTCACAACAACTACCGGTAGCGATAAATTCAGTCTCGATCATGGAAAGAAAGACACATTGTTGTTTCTTACTAAATCAAGATACTAATGAATGCCCTAGAAAATGACAATGGCCACTAGTGCTATTACACTAGACTTTGCATCTGGCATAGCCATCATCGGAATATCGATTAAATCAAAAGTCTCGGTTATAGGGTACCACGAACTGTAATCATGAGAACCAACAAGATATCTAATAATGCGTTTAACGGCACATAAGTGAGATTCCTGAGGACCAGATTGGAGTCTCGCACATAAGCACACGGCAAACAAGATATTCGGCCTACTAGCCGTCAAGTAAAGCAAGCTACCTATCATAACTCGATACTTAATTTCATCAACCTTCTTTCCCTTCTCATCCTTATTCTTGCTTTCCTTGGCATCATTCATTCCAACCCTTTTGAGTGGTTCATTCGTGTACATAGCTTGGTTTATGAAGATCCCTTCCTTCGTTTGTTTAATTTGAAGTCCGAGAAAGAAGTTCAATTCTCTCATCTCGAATTCTTCTTGCATGTGTTTAGAAAACACTTCACAAAGGGAGACATTAGTAGCACCAAAGATAATCCCATCAACATAGATTTGTACTAGTAAGATGCCATCATCCCCATTTCATTTAATTACATGTGTGGTGTCAACTTTGCCTCTAGAAAAACTTTCTGAAAGTAGAAAACCGCTTAGCCTCTCGTACCAAGTAGATCTTTTGAAAGTTTAAAGACGTGGTTTAGAAAAATTTCATTAGCAAAATCGGGAGGTTGTTGAACAAACAATTCCTCCTCAATGAAACCAATTAAAAAAGAGCTTTTGACATCCATTTGATAAAGTTTAAAACCCTTGAAAAATGCAAAAGCGAAAAGCATTCTTATGGACTCAAGTCTATCAACCGATGCAAATATTTCATCATAATCAATGCCCTTATCTTCACTGAATCCTTGGGCTTCAGGCCTAGTTTTGTTCGTTACAATATCATCGAATTCATCTAGCTTGTTCCTAAAAACTCATTATTGCATAGAAATAATCCAACAATCATCCAACAAAGCACCATGAATATTTCTATGCTCAATTTCATAAAGGAAAGCAAAGTTATTCATAATACTGCCTTGTTTTTACCCCTTCGGATGTACACAAATGTTTTGATTGGGGGATGGCCTTGATTGTATTTCCACTCCTTATAAAATTCATTTGTAGTTGGCTCACTAAGTTGAGCTTCAAGTACTTCTTAAACTTCTTGAATGCCCCGAGTCTCTTCTTCTTGAGGTGATTCATCATCCTCTTATGTGTGTACTTCCATCATGGGTGCTTGACACGTCACTTTGTCACTTTCAAAAAGCATATCTACATCATCATTTTCCTTTATATACATATAAATGTTAGTTTCATGTAATGATACATGAACGGATTTCTCAATACACAATGTTCGCTTGTTGGAACTCTGTAAGCAATTTTTTTTAGAAAACATAGCCAAGAAATATGCACCATTGGACTTCTTGTCAAACTTCCTAAGGCTATCTTTAATGTTTAGCACAAAGAACTTGCATCCAAAAACTTTGAAATAAGAGATAGAAAGAGATTTTTTTCTAAACACGAGCTGAAAATGAGTTTTTCTAAAGAAGGACATTAGAAACGCACGGTTCATAACATAGCAAGCTGTGTAAACGGCCTCGACCTAAAACTATTTTGAAAGGTTGCGTTAAAAAAACACTGATCTTGCCATTTCTGGTAAAGTACGATTTTTCCTTACAACAGCCCTGTTTTGTTGTGGAGTTGTGGTGGCCAAAGTATTATGAGTAACTCCATTTTCATTCAAAAAACTTTCAAATGATTGATAGTTTAATTTGTTTCCCATTATCACTTCTAATGGAGATCAACTTAAGACTAAGAGAGTTTCGAACCTTTTTCAAAAGATTTTAAAATTCCTCAATCGAGTCATTATTTTTTAAAGAAAGAGTATGGATGTGAACCTTGAAAAATCATCCACAATCACAAAAGTATACATCTTACTACCAAGACTAGTGGTCCTCAGTTGTACAAAAAGATCTAAATGAATAAGTTCAAGATGTTTTGAAGTAGAAACCATCTTGGGTTTGAAAGAAGTTTTGGTTTGTTTTCCAAATTGCCAAGAATCACACATATGAGCTTTCTTAAACTTCACTTTTGGAAATGCATCGAACAAGCTCTTGGCTAGAGAGACAATTCAAAAGATCCATGCTTACATCTGATATTTTCTCTAAATGTTATATTCTATCTTGTATAAAGTGTTTTGTAATGTTGCATTTGCATGACGAGGCTGCTACTAATTATCTTCATTTTTCTCCTTTTCTCTTTCTCTTATTCTCTTACTATTGAAGTTTAGAAGAGGCGAGGACCAAAGAAAGAGAAAGTTATAAACTTTTGGGACTCAATTGCATACAAAACTAAGTTTGGGGACCAGAATGTAACTAAGTATTAGGGGACCAGAATGTAAAATTTTAATGATATTAGGGCCATGATGAAAAATAGCATAAAATTCAGAGATCTTCCTGCAATTTGACGAAAATGATGAAAAATATCTCCGCTCATTAGGTTTGTGGCCCATCTTCTCACTCCTAGATGGGTTCTTGAAAGAGTTCCCCCTCTCAAAACCAAGAAAATGTTACTCTTTGTTGTTAGATTCAAGAGGAAAGCTTCGAGTTTCTTCATATTTATGTCTTGAAGATTTAGCTTGAGCATTGAAGAATATTGGTAGAAAGTGAAGAAATCAAAGAATAGGAGACTTGAAGATTTCCATTGAGAAATGAGAAATTTCTACTCTCTTTCCTGTAATTTGATGACTTTCTTTCTTATTGTAAGTTGTTAATTTGTAAACATACTCGAATGGGTTGAACCCTCATTTTATTTATGTGTTCAATATGTGGATTTTGGTGAATTTGCACTATTTGTTGTAATCTATGGTTATTTATGTTTATTAATGGTTTGGTTTGTGCTAGCCTTCCTTTTCATTTGGTTTTCTTTTCGTCTAATTAAGAAGTTAGTTGTAGAGATTGAACACTCACCATAGATAAGAAAGAAAGTGAGTTCTAGAGATAGGCTAACAAAACTCTTCCGAAATTAAGTTAGGAAAGTTGGGTTTATGTTCTGAATGCACTCAATGGGCAATTAATTATATAAGTACTTAAGCATCCCGATTAACTATGCTTGAACATCGGTTTCCGTCGTTATCATATTTTTCTCAGAATAAGTAAGAAAATAATATGATTCTCTCAAATACTATTCTTAGACTAGAAACTATTTAACTATAAACTCAATTTGAAAAACAAAACATTTTAAATTTTTTTGTTTGTAACAGTTGAAAACACAATTGATCATAAAGAAAAAAATCAAAAGTTTGAAAGTTATTTCCAAATAATTCCAAGTCTTATAAAGTAGTTTAAACTCGGTGTCATTTTCAAGTGATTCAAACTCAGTGAGCACATGTTCAAGTTTACAATATATACATATAAGTATGATCCTAAAATCTATGTCTTTAATCTTTAGTAACAAATCATTCTTGATAACTTCAGTTATTCCAGACAGCATCTTCAGTAGAACGTGTATGAAGAACTTAAGCTTCCTTCTCTTTAGCACTATCACAATGAGCATAGACATTAGATAGCAATATCAATGTTTGTCATACTCAAAATTGAGTTAGTAAACCCTAAGGGCTACCCGTTCTAATTTTACAAATTTCACACTCAATATATTGATTAATGAAAAATCAGTTTTCAATATAAACTCCCGAGTAATTTTAAAATCTTCAATAAAAGACTCATTTTGCTAGTTACACAGATTTAGCAGGTTCAAGAGTTGGATAAGAATAAGAGAGAGAGAGAGAGAGAGAGAGATATTTTTAACAAAATTTCATTAAATTTGATGGAATTTTAATTTTCATGAAAATTTCAATTAGGTCATGAGAGAGTATTACATCGAGTTCCGATATAAAAAGCGCTTTTACAGATGTAGTATTTCTTTAATAAAGTACCAATACTTATTTCGTTCAATTGATAATTAATAGTGGATTAAGGGCGGGGATGTTGTTTATCCATCGCTAGATAAAAGATTGTGGACGTAGTGTTAATAATACAGAAAAATGTCAATGTCCATCCCTACACGACTTTTCCCCAAAGCTAGTCGTGCCTAACTTCTTGTCCTCAGCATTAATAATAGACATATTATTCTGGCTTTCTTCCTTCTCTAATGTGCTCGTGTTTTACAGGTCATTCCAAGAGACAACAAGCGGGCTTAATGACAGTGAGTGCGACGGACGGCAACCTGGTCTGTGATAGCCTTCGAGATCTTTATTATTATTAATGTAGTAATCCATATTGGAGTAGTGCATTTCTTATGTCCACTTATTTGATAGATTGAGTAGTCTCCAAGTATTTGTTAAGGATGTTTAAGAAAACTCGAATTGCACTAATTAGTACACAATTGTGTGATATTATTTTTAATTTATTTAATTGTGAATACTTTTTAAAACATATATTGTATACAAGTTTTAGGTAGTTGTGGAGTTCAAACAGGTCTATCGACAAAAGCACCAATGTGATTTGGTGTCGTAATTTTCATTTTCAATCATAATTAAGGATATTTATAGATTTTGCAAACAAAATCATGTTCATTGTTAGTTCTAATCTTAATTTTAATTAATTAATAATTTTTAAACCAAATTAAATTAAATTAATCTTATTATATAAGGAAAACGAAATATTGGTATAATAAATTATATTGTAAAAGGAAATGAGTTTATTATTATTTAAAAGCTAAACAAACGTGCCAAGTAAAGAAAAGTGCATCTTCCCCTAACTCATATTTTTTAGATGAATGTTTTTATACTAGTTAAGAGATAACGTATGATGAACGTTAGTAGGACATTTTGGTGGAAATTTTTATGTATAGTGTATTAATTACATTTGATGTATATTCTTGTAGATATTTTAGTATAGATAAAAGAAGGGAGAGACAATGGTATTTTCTCTATTATAATTTTAGGAAATTTAATTTATCTCCTTAAATAGAAATCTCCAACTTCGCATAGCTAATTTAATTTATCTACTTGTTTAGGGACTAGCATAGCTAATTTATCTTCTGTGCACAGATCTAGTAATATTGCTGCTGATAGATTAGCTAAACACGCAATGAGGTTTAAAACCTCCTCTCAATGGTTTGGAGGGCCACCGAGATTTCTCCTACCACATGTAACCCTCGTTTCTGATTAATGATTCTTTTAGTTCAAAAAAAAAAAAAAAATCTCCAACTTCGCTTCTTTTCTCTATAATCATTAATATTCTTATTTAGCAAAAAAAAAAGAAAAATTTAATATTCTTAAAAGTTGGGAAAATACATGGGTAGTGATAGTATCATATCATAAATCCTCTTACATGAGCAATTTATGTGCATGCGACAAAACTATCCCTCTTCAATTAAAATTTTCAACTATCTTTCCTATTTTCTATTACCCCTGATTTATGTCATCTTCCCCAATCTTCTCTCTTATCCTCACATGATTCTTTTTTATTTTTTCTTCTCTCATAAATTCCTTCTTTATTTTTCTGCAATCAAAAGAATTTAATTTAATAATCAAACCATCACAGTTTTTTCCTTTTTTCCAAAAAATAAAAAAATAATTTTTATCATAATTTACATTGAAGCCCAATTTAGGAAAATATCAAATTGCTCAGATTTGGGGACACAATTGAGATTAAAGGACATTTACTTCCTTAGCATTGACTATAGCCATTTTCTGCTATAATCATTCTTTTCTCTGTTGCCCCCTTCAAAGGGCAAATAATCCTCTGTCCCCAATTCCTGTCCCCATCCCTGTCCCAGCCAATCAAAATTTACTATATAAATAGTTTTTCCAATTATATATACACATGGTGGATTGTGATTGGCTGGGACAGGGATGGGGACAGGAATTGGGGACAGAGGATTTTCACCCCTTCAAAGCTGCCGGCTCCTCTACCTCGTCCAATTTTCGGTAATTAACAATAGAAGATTGAGCAGGGGAGAAAAAGAGAAAGTTAAAAAATTGAGATCAAAAGTACATCGAACATGTAGAGTTTGACCCTTCAAAATCCATGAAGATGGAGATATAGAAGGAATGGAGGGAGAGAAAAAAATAAAAAAAGAATCACATGGAAATGAGAGAAAAGATTAAAAATATGAGAGAACTTAGGAGGTGAACGAAAATAGGAAAAGGAGTTGAAATATTTAATTGATATGCTAGAGGAGCAGTTTTGTTACATGCACATAAATTGCTCTCGCGGAAGGATTTGTGCTCTTAGATATACTTTTGGAAGAGATGGAAAACTATAAATGGATTTGCATTTTGAAATAGATATAGTCTTATACAAGGAAAGCAAGCATGTATATATATATATATATATATACACTTACCGTCTTAAATTGATTGTCCAATTTTCTATTAATTTAGATGTTTCCATTTAAGTTCAATTCTTAAGATATATAACCAATTAATCATCCTCATATTGAATTCTTAAGAGTTGGCGTAGTGACAACAAGAGTTTTTTTTTTTCTTTCAATAACCTAAATTAGAACCCTCTACACAAAGTATATTGTATTTTTCTTTCGACGCCACATTTGCATGTTAATAGAAATATATATACTCATCGTTTCATTCTGAATGTTCAATTTTTTATTCATTTTGTGTAAAAAAGATGGACAATAAATTTTGAGGCAGAGGGACTGAGATGTTTCCTTTTAAATAAAAGTTGAATTCTTAAGATATCTAATCATCTTCAAACTGAATTTTTAAGAGTTGACGGTGTAACAACAAATATTATTTTTTATCATTAACTCAATTTGAGTTCCTCTAAACAATGTATATTGTTCTTTTCTTTTCTATTTATAACGTTTTTTTTTACTTTTAAGAATAAGAATCTAAATAAGATTATCAATAGAATCTAGTTTCTTAATTTAGTTTATTTATATTTACAAATTATTATTTAGAATATTACTAATAGCATCTAGACGTGTATATTACTGGGATAGAATGCACTTTTACATTATATTATATAATATAATAATTCCTCAATTTCTTAACATAACGCCTTCTAAATAGTTAGCATAGATTAATGAAGGAGAATTCTTAAAAAAAAAAAAAAAGATTAATGAAGGAGGAGACAAGAGGAGTTTTAAAATAAAAAATACTAAAGAATTCTCTCTCAAGAGAAATTTCTCTCTTCTCTCTCAGGATTTCTTTTTGAGGCATCCTCAATCAAAATCTTTGAGTGTTCTCTACATCTTTTTACATTACTGGGATTTCCACAAATCCTAAACTATATCCAAGATATTTTCAGAATAGAATATCATACCTTGCTAATTTTCAAAAAAAGAAAAAGAAAGAGGAACATACATCTCAAAAAAGAAGGAAAGCTTACATTACTGCTCAAAAAAGGAAGGCATATTTTCTGGCAATCTCGTTTTGCCTAAAAAAGCGTACATTACTGATAAAAAAAAAAAGGGAAGGCATATTTTCTGGCTATCTCGATTTGCCCAAATCATGGCTAAATGGAGATTTACATTCCAATTGTCTAAAGAAACTGTTCTGTCATTCCAAAGAAAGGAAGATATATCTTGGCGTAATTCATATAATAAGCATCCCTCCCTATTGTTATCAATCTACATCATTTCAAAAAAATCCATCTCACCTTATATTTTTTTTGCCTTTTCACCAGTCAAACTCAACAATGGAGCATGTTAATGACATTGTCTCTAAATTGAAAAAATTCGACTTACGCGGAAAAGAGAAAGAAACCACTGTTTTCGAAATAAAGGAAGTTCAGGGTGGTTTGAATGGAGCCAATGCATCTCTGGTGGGTCGATTCATCCGCACTAACGATCATCTGCCAAGATATTTTACGATAATGTTAAGCCGCTCATGGAAATGTGAAGTCACATATCAAAAATTAGCAAAAAACACGTACCGTTTCTTTGTTCCTAGCGAAAAAGATGTGGACCATGTGCTCAACAATGGGCCTTGGTGTTTTGATAACGTGTTACTGGTAATAAAAAAAATTCCTACGAATGTGGCTGTAACTGCGGAAGTTTTTGCAAAGTGCACATTTTGGGTTCAACTATTATTTGAAACTGGGGTCACTTTGACCCTTGAAATGGGAATTAAAATTGCTGGAACATTGGATAATTGTGTTACTATGGAACTAGTGGGAACGATGGAAGGTATATGGTTTTACCGATTCAGAACAGATATTGATGTGACTAAGCCGCTAAGGCGAGCTTTCTTAGGCGAAGCACCGGAGATAGGAAAACTCGAAGGATGTTTCAGGTATGAAAAGTTATCAAGCTTCTGTAATCACTGTGGTATGTTGGACCACGTCCCTATTACCTGCCCAGAACTACCACATGGTGTTAGACCCATTGATAGAACAAACTACAGTTATGATGTTCTTCTCAAAGCGTCACGTATTCCAAATTCAAAACCGAATCATACTGTAAACTTCATAAATAAATTACCTATGGTGGCAGTTGGAAATCGCGCAATTGTTCCTTTTACGGGGACTCGGGTGGAGCCACTAAGTCTGCTCAAAATAGTAGGCCTGAATTTGTGGATACAAAGGTCACTGATGACCGAAAGGAAAAAGAGAAAATGAAACAGGAGGATTTACGTGAACCGATTAAGAGGAAATTGAGTTTTAATGGAGGGGAGAAACTAATGAAGGAAGCCATGGTGGCTGATAGGAGACAAGCTGTGAGGCGCAGGGGAGGTCAAGGTTCGGGTACGGGTCGGGGCAGAGGAGGTCCGAAAAAGGACTTGGGTGGAAGTTAAAAATTGGGAGATATTGGGAAAAAAAGAGCTGCGGCAGGGGAAGCCGGAGGTTCGCTGGTCCACAAAAAACAAGACCGACGGCAACCCACGTGGCAGAGATATGGCAGACCAGCGGCGGCAACAGGAAGAAGCTCAGCAAAGTTGACTGAGAAGGGGAAGGAGAATGAGGGTTATGGATCGGAGTTGTCTAGCTATGGGCTAATGGATGGAGTAAAATAGACTAAAGTTTGTGGGCTGCCCAAAAATTCAGGGCCTAAAACTGTGCATGGGCTAGGCAAGTCGCTTGGACCAACTAAAAAATTCAACCCACATGAAGGGCATTTGGACATTAAGGCAGCCAAGTCTGGGCCCATTTATGAGCCTGTTACGGGGCCTATTTCTGAGCCTGTTACGGAGCTGATTTCTGAGCCCGTTTCTGGGCTGATTTCTGAACCTAATTTTGGGCTGATTTCTGGGCTAGATGCAACTACTGATTTAATCCCAATGGAGGCCTACCCAATTAGTGTTGATTCAACTGATGCTGGCCAAATTATTATGGCTTCTGTTGATGAATTCTATCAATTTGGGGTTAATGACTTTGGAATTAAAGCGGAAGAATCTGATTTTTCGACAAATTGGAAACACAAGCCTTCTCAAGTGGATGATGATTTTGATGACCTTTTTATGGCTGATGACTTACTAACTATAGATGAATTATTTCCTCCGGGGGCTCCTGCCGATTCTCAGGGTAAGGTGGAGGTCGTTAAGCGACCCCACCAAGACCCATGAGTTACTTAGTTTGAAATTGTCGAGGAATTAATAATTCTAAGACAATTCAGGAATTAGTGCGCTTATGCAAAGTGCACAATCCAGCTATAGTATTTCTGTCAGAAGCAAAGTCTTTGGCATGTTCAATGGACTTTGTTCGTAATAAGTTAGGTTTTCCATTTCATTTTCCTGTAAGCCGTAATGGCCTTAGTGGAGGTTTGTGTTTATTCTGGAATTCATCAATAAAGCTGGATATTTTATCTTACTCTACTGGTCATATAGATTCTTGTATAACTTCTAATGGAAATAATCTAAAATGGCGCTTTACGGGTTTTTGTGGAAATCCAGAAGCATCATTGCGCGTTCACTCATGGGAATTACTTAAGAGACTACATTCTTTGTATGATTTACCATGGCTATGTATTGGCGATTTTAATGAAATCCTAAGTTAAGAAGAAAAAACTGGGTTTTTTTCCACGAAGCCAAAAGCAAATTAATAATTTTCGCGAAACTATCGCAAATTGTGGCTTAAGTGACTTAGGGTATGTTGGTAGCCCTTACACTTGGTGTAACTTTCGACATAATGCTAGCGATGTTTTTGTTCGACTTGATAGGGGTCTTGCCACTACCTCATGGAAAAATCTATTTCCTAAAATGACCATTCAGCATCTGGCCACCAAAGATAGTGACCATCTCCCTATTTTGCTTGGTTTACCTCCACGAAAAAAGAGAAAAAAGAAAAAAAATAATAATAAACCACGGCCTCTTCGATTTGAACCACTATGGTTTAAAGAACAAGATTTTTTGGAATATGCCAATCAAATATGGTCATCACCTTATGAGTCTACTGCTGAAGGACTTAGTCTAGCTCTCTCGAATTTTCGTGATAATCTGCTAGAATGGAGCAACAGAGTTGTGGGCAACTTAGAGAAAAAACTCACTTTCAAACAAAATGAATTGGAAACAATTCAAAAAATTCGAGGTCTCCCACAATACTCTTTTGCTAAAGAGCTTGAAATCTCACAAGAACTGGAAAAAATTCAAGAACTGAGCGAAAGCTACTGGAAAGCTTGCAGCAGAGCAACATGGTTAGCTAAAGGAGACCGAAACACAGCTTACTTCCACAACAAAGCATCGCAACGAAGGGAAAAAAATTACATTGATGAAATAGTGGGTCCTGATGGCACACTCCTAACTGAGGAAGAAGATATTGAAGAAGTAGCTGTTGATTTCTTTGAAAAACTGTTTTTAGCAAACTCTGGCGGAGCAAGTCTCTCGCCTCATCTGCTTACTAATAAACTAAGTCCTAGCGAAACTGATGCCCTTGAGCGACCTTTTAATCAGGAAGATATCACAAGAGCGCTCAAGCAAATGCATCCACATAAAGCACCAGGTCCTGATGGAATGCATGTCCTATTTTTTACAAAAACTATGGCATATACTGGGAAGCACAGTTACTAGTTTTGTCTTGGGGGTTTTAAATAACGGCAATAGTGTAGCAACTATAAATTCAATGCACATTGCTCTCATTCCAAAGATCAAAAAACCTATTTCCATGACACACTACAGGCCTATCAGTCTGTGCAATGTCCTCTATAAGCTCATATCGAAAGTCTTAACCAACCGCCTAAAGCCCGTAATGAATTCCATAATTGACGAAGCACAAAGCGCTTTTTTGAAAAAAAGACTCATAACGGATAATTCTATTGTTGCGTTTGAAGTATTCCATAGCCTTCAAACGATCCAACCTAATAATTCCCACCAGCTAGCCCTCAAGCTAGATATGAGCAAAGCTTTCGATAGGGTGGAGTGGAATTATCTTGAAATGGTAATGACGTGCATGGATTTTCCACCAAAAATCCTCTCTCTCATAATGAACTGTATCAGAACTGTGCGCTACTCCATTTTGCTAAATGGAATACCAACAAGATATTTAACACCAACTAGGGGCATCAGGCAAGGTGACCCTTGTCCCCTTTCCTTTTCCTCATCTGCACAACAGGACTCTCTGCGCTTGTACGCTCCGCAGAGGAACGAGGGCTCCTAACATGATTCCAATTCAGCATGAGTACCTCTGTCACACACTTGTTGTTTGCAGATGATTCTATCTTTTTTGCTAAGGCGGAAGAACCTTGTCTAAAGCAACTAAAAGAGATATTGGGAACATATGAGGTATGCTCTGGACAATTAATAAATTATGACAAATCTAACCTGTTATATAGTAAAGGCACTCCTAATGACATTAAGGAGCTTGCTTTCTCAATTCTCCAAATTCCGGAGAGGGAGATGGAAAAGGCAAGTACCTTGGTCTGCCTTATATTACAGGGCGTTCAAAAAAAGAAGTTTTTTCAGTTTGTTGCGGACAAAGTCTGGAAAAAGTTGAGCAATTGGAAAGAAAAAACGCTATCTTACTTATAATATCCGTGATTCAAGCAATTCCAACATATGTAATGTCTTGTTTCATTTTGCCTAAATCTACAATTAACTCCATCACAAGCATGATGAGAACTTTCCTCTGGGAAGGAGATGAAAAACACAGGAAAATCTGTTGGAAAGCCTGGTCAGTACTCTGCAAGCCCAAAAACCAAGGCGGGCTCGGTTTTCGAGACTTGGAAGCTTTCAACAAAGCTTTGGTGGCAAAACAAGGATGGCGTATTGTACATCAACCATTTTCTTTATGCTCCAGAGTATTACAGGCAAAGTATTTCCCCCTTGATAGATTCCTATCACTTCCCCATTAGAGGGAGAACCTCAATAGTGTGGCAAGGAATTTTAAAAGGAAGGGACCTACTTAAAGCTGGTTTAACATGGAGAATTGGTAATGGTTCAATGGTCAATGTTTGGGGGAACAGATGGTTAACCACTCCAAGTACCTTTAAACTCAGTGCACCAACTGATATGGATCTGTTCAAGAAAATGATGCAAGTCTCTAGCCTCATTGATCACCAAAGATGTACATGGGATATGCATATGCTTAATGAGTTCTTCTCATCTTATGAGAGGGATGAAATTCTTAAAGTACCACTTTGTGATACTTGGCCGCCTGACCGTCTTGTATGGGGATACACAAAAAACGGACTATACTCTGTCAAGTCCGGATATCACCTACAAGTCGATATCAGCACTGGAAAACAGAATAGGCCTTCCGCCTCCACGAACAAGGCTGAGAACCACTAGAAAGGTATTTGGAAATTATCTATCCCCCCAAAGCTGCAAGTCTTTATCTGGAAGATCTTCCAAAGAATATTACCTACTTGTAAAAATTTGTCAAAAAGGATGCATACCATAAACTCACAATGCCCTATCTGTCAAGAAAAGATTGAAACTGAGGCACATGCCCTTTTTACATGCCCAGCAGCTTTGGAAGTATGGAAATGCACCAGTTTCGACATCCAAGCCATAATTAAAAAGGATATCTTCCCATATAGTCTGATACCTATCCTGGCAGATAGCAAGTAATATTCTGCTCATTTCGCTTACATTACATGGCATATATGGTGCAACCGAAACAAGACTGTCTTTGAAGGCACACGGAGACATCCAGAGGAAGTAGCAAATCTCGCTATGGTAAATGCTGCTGAATACAGTAATATTCACTTATCATCCTCAAGGCCATCAGGCGTTCGCCAACCTATACCCAACTCTGAAAAAATAAAATACATGTTAAAAGGGAAAGCACCAATGTTTGCACCATCCGAAAAAGAGAATACACAAACAGCTGCAAAACAACCACTAGATTTTAAATGGAAGCCCCCTGATGAAGGGCTCCTAAAGCTCAATGTTGATGGAGCTTGGTCCAATCATGAGGGAGGTATAGGTTTTATCATACGCAATCATGAAGGCAGATTTATAACAGGAGCGACAAAGTTTATTTCTCAATCTTCCAGCCCTGCATACACAGAAGCGATAGCTCTACTGGAAGGAATTCGGTTCGCTTTAGCTCAAGGTTACTATGCCATCATCATCGAAAGTGATTGTCAATCACTTGTTAACCAAATCCATCACTTTGATGAGGATCTATCCCCTTTAGGTCACATTGTTAGTCCAATTCAGAATTTGTTGGGGAGTAGAGTAGCCAATTTAGTTTTTGCGCACAGATCTTGTAATCATTCTGCTGATAAATTGGCAAAAAACGCATTGAAGCTTAGAGCTTCCAATCAATGGTTTGGAGACCCACCGGGTTTTCTCCTACCAAATGTACTAAATGATATTCGTTAATGATATATACGAATTTACTGTTCAAAAAAAAAAAGAAAAAAAAAAAAAAAAGGAGACAAGAGACATCTTTATTATTATATTCTTAAATAATTTACTTTATAGTGAATGGCCCTTTTTGGACCTTAACAATTTTTTATTTTATTTTTAGAAAGTAGACTAAAATTTTGTTTTGTACATTTTTGGACTGAAATAATTTACAAGACTCCCTTAATGGAATTTTTTCAATATTCCGGCCAAAACTTTGTCACGTGCCAATTTGGCTAGGGATAAAAATGTCCAAATAAAAACATGACCTCTGACCCACTATGAAAACCCGTGTTTAAACCCGACCTAACCCGTTTTCCTACCCGAATACGAAACGGGGACTAATTAAAAACGCCTAATCTCATTAGATCCCCAAATATTCCCAACTTTCAGAAGTTAAAAACCCTAATATCCTCTCTTCCTAGACCAAACAAATCGACTTACAAATGGCAGAAGATGATGATGTGGATGTCCAAATAGCAGAAATGGATGTTGGCTTTACGGAAGATGATGTTGTTGATATTGAGGGTATTGAGTAAAAAAAAATAAATCAATTTCCCAAGTCATTGATGAAGACTTGGAGGCCATAATCGGAGGTAAAATGAAGAGAAGAGGAAGAAAACCAAGCCACTGATGATACAATTTTTACTCCTTAACTTGTTTCTGGGAACTACGTACTTATTAATGGTCCTTTTGCAACTGTTTTTTGTTGATATTTTGTCTAAACAATAGGCATTTTGGTTGATATTTTGTCTAAACAATAGTTTGAATAGCAGTGCAGCTGTGACATGTATTTTGCAGCACTTTGGGGATCAATTTGAATGATTTTGTAATGGTCATTTTGCAGCTGTCAGTAAACTTTTGGTCATTTTGCAGCTATGGATGTATTGGTTATTTTGCAAAGGAAGTGTGTCATTTTGCAGCTATGTACTTTTTATTTGTTAGTTTGCAAAGGAACTGTGTTCTAGTTTAATGGAACATAATTAGATTGCATTCATCAAAACAAAACATATAATAAGGATAGTCAATCTCAAAGAGTTACATAAACAGACCATAGATGTTCCTACCACATCAAAGCAACTATCTTAATTCAACTATTAACTACCCAACAAACTGTTAGTAGTGCCCTAAAACCATGAGTATTTGTTGTACGTTTGTTTTATATTTTAAGCATGTTATTTGAATAGTCTATTTTGCTTTTGAACATAAAAAATGTGATTTGATAGTAAAACTCATTAACTTACATAATTACTGTTCTGATTGTCCCTAGTCTTATGGCATGTTATTTACATGAAAATAAAACTAGTATGATGTTTGATTGATGATCATGTTTTACAGATCATGTGTAATCAATACAAAACATATCATAGATACATATTGGGATATATTGTATCGGACGTGATTCAAAAGAAAATTAATACTCCATGGTTCTATTAGTCATAAGTATTACTTGTTCAATACTATTTGGGATCCTACAACCTTATGTCTTCATCGTTTCCAGTATGAATGACGTTATGTTTTGACTCAGTCGAACGTTACTTTAATCCAGTGATTAATACGACTGATGATCGGATTAAGTATCCTATCATGGCTTGCATGTGAGAGGCATTGTAAAGAATTTATTCCTCTCTTATTGGAAAGAGATATTTGTGGGCCCCTCGATAGGGAAGACTGTTTAAATGCATTGTCGTACTCAAATGTATTTAATAAAGTGGTTATTAAATATTATTAGTTGGAACATTCCACTTAGAGATCGAGTAGAAATATTGTCACGCCCCGTAACCCGGGTGATGACATGGTAGTGTCTCATTGGTCGATGAGACACCAAAGCCCACGAAACAAAGTTACTAAAAGGTATTCATTATGATAAAATTCATAAGTTCCAAGTACAATAGCGGAAGCAAAGGGTACTACAAGTGAAATATTACTAAGTAGTACAACTGAAGTAAGTTTAAAAGTTCAAAGGAAATAAAGTGTTCGACATCTAAAACAGATTATCAACACTCGTCATGTGGCCCCTCCCAGGTATTGTCCTCGTAATAAGGACATCATCTACATCACCTGCACAAATAGAAAAGCGGATGAACTAAAGCTCCGGTGCTCAATAAGTACCAATATAATCACAATAGACACAATAGTTTCCCATTTCCGAAAAAACCTCTTTGAAAACACGCTTTGACCCGACATAACACACATTATGATAATACTATAAATAATTGGAATACTACAATGCACGAGTCCTACAGGACATTGAACACGAACTCTGAAAAGACAGAGTTGAACTTCATGTAACAAGAACATTGCACCGCCTCACTGTGACCCTCCGGTCGATCTACACAGAGTCCGGTCGATCGGTGGTCATTCGAGATCAGGACAGAAACATTGTTCCAAAGGTCCAACTGACCGGAACTACACCCGGTCTACCGTAGAAACCTCGATCGTGGGGATTTCAACCCAATCGACCTAAATCCTCTACTCATCGCCCCAGATCAGTCATAGTAGTTTGTCTGGATGACAGACTGAAGGTTCGGTTGACCAATGTTCAGTCAAGACCAAAAATAGTGTAAAATAACAAAGGAAAAGTGCATTTCTGCACAATCCAATCCCTGTCCCAAATATACTGCAAATAGACTCTAAGCACATAACAATTACAAACAAGTGAAAACAACAAATAAGCTAAATAACTATACTCTTCATGTCTAAGCACTTACACAACCAAATGTACGACGAGCACCATGCTCTGCCCATACGGTACGTACGATTACACAGTTTCTTAGACACTACGAGCATAGCTACCATTATGACACAACTTCCCACAATTCGAGCACAAGTATCTATTCACACGACTCTACGACAATAACTGTAACGACCCTAACAATAATCCTAGTTATGAAGGCCCAAGTATTTCAACACACGAATTAAGTTTTACCCCCCTTAACGAACGGGTTCACGCTTTAAGGACTCATCCTACATTGTATCATCATCCAACACCTTAGACTCCAAAAAGTCGTTACAGTCCCAATGATTTCCTTCATCCTACATTGTATCATCATCCAACACCTTAGACTCCACAAAGTCGTTATAGAGAGAAATCTTTCCATAACTCCCCCCATTACTTCTAATTTTAATTGCCCATTATGTCCCTCTCATCTCAAAAATTTCCCTCATGTCTTCACACCCCCAAACTCAATTATAACACATAACACATCAAAAAGTCACTTAACACATATAGCAATTAACATATAATCCATGTTATCATTTTATAAAATTCAAAATTATGCAATAAACATAATAATAACACATAATCATATAGGCAAAAGACTCAAGAATTACATCTTTCCCTCCTTACAAAAGTTTTGTCCTCGAAACTTGCACTCCCTACAACGTATATGTTAACACTCCTGACTAAATGAAAAAGGCTCTATCGGCATTCAAATAGCAAGTATGTTACTAAATGTTTCCTAACAATACAAAGAATATGATAACCACATAATCACATAAGTGTACCTGTATCGTTTCTCTCCCTTTGCTGAGGAAGGGCAAAGACCCGAGCATTAGGCTTAGCCCCGGTGTTCCCTGTCTTTGGTGTCGACCATGAATTCTGTCTCGTGACCTGTAATGGAGTTGTACACTGACTAACCCTGTGATCTTTCTTCCTACATCTGAAACATGCCCCATAAGTCCACCTGCAATCCCTGGTAAGCCTTCTTCCACATTTATAACATTCCCTGCAAATTTAAGAAGCATTTAGTGCCCCTATGGGTCCCCCAACATTGACCAAGTTTGAACTCGTTCCTATTCCCGATCTAGGGAGTTGATTGATCTTGAGGTAGGGAGCAAGCCTCTTCTGAGCAAAAGGATTGACTGAGTTAGGACGCTAATCTTGGCTATGGGACATAACTGAATAATACCTCTTCATATCCACCTTGGTACTCCTATACTCTTCCTCTACGTCCAAACTCCTTTGATACGCGCCCATGAAGGTAGTAGGACGGTACCCTTACAATATACCCCTAATACGAGGCAGCAATCCCCGCACATACTCTGAGTTCTCATCTCCCCATCATGTATGATCGCAGTAGCATACTTCCCCAACCAAGTGAACTTACTAGCATACGTTGAAACCGACATCTACTCCGTCTGCCTCCAATCAACGAACTCGTTCTGTCTAGCCATCTTAAATGTCTTTGGGAAGTACTGGTCCAAGAAAGTCTTCCTGAATATCTCCCAAGTAATAGGCCCAACTTGTGTATATATCGGTCCTACACCCTTCCACCATTCTGATGCCTTAGAGATTAGGAAAGGTACAACCACGTCAACCTTCATGTCTTTAGGCACCCTCATAATACGGAAGTGTTGCTCTATATCCTCCAACCAAGTCTCTGCCTGATCCGAACCCATGCCTCCATCAAATGAAATCATACACATCTTCTTCATGCGCTCACAATACATACTAGGATCCGCCTCAACTCTCTGACCCCTAGGAGCCCCAACATTTTGATTATGTGTGTGCTGTTGTTGCAGTTGCTGGGTTTAGAACATTTGGGTTAACATAACAAAGGCATATGCTAAGTCAGGAGGTGGTTGTGGTGAATTATTTTGAGGTGGAGGGACATTGTATTGTTGTTGGGGTGGTGCGTTGTATTGGGCTGGATTTGCATAGTATTGTGGGTGTGGGGTGGGTTGTTATATTGACGAGATGGCACATTTGGTAGTGGTGGAGGCAGTTCGTTATGCGGTGGTGGTGGAGGTACATTATATAGGCTGTGCTGGGTTGTTTAGTAGTGATGGTTCATTATACTCAACTTAATATCTTGTTTCACCTCCCCTAACCGGTGCCCGTGGAGGAATTGGATCATGTCTTGGTTGTTGACTAGACGACCCCACATACTGTCTTCGAGCTCTCCTCGGACCTTGGCGAATCAATGCAGCAAGCGGTGTTCTAGAGTCGCTGTTGCATTCTTCTTGACGATCCATATTTTTAACAATCATATGAATAAGGTAACAAATAAACATCTAACAAGTTGAACATGTGAAGCACATACAAGTAGAGCATGGTATAACACATGAGATTAGCATAGCATTTATGAAAAACAACAACACACGTTACATGTACTCACATATAGAGAGCAATAATAAACAAGTACATCCTAATCCATGGTATCTACCCATCACACACCTCACATTATGTGTCCTTGTTATCCTAAGTTCATTACATATTTTAATCCCTAAGGTTCGACCTGCTCTGATACCGTTTCTGTCACGCCCCGTAACCCGGGTGATAACATGGCAGTGTCACAGTGGTCGATGAGACACCAAAGCCCACGGAACAGATTTACTAAAAGGTATTCATTATGATAAAATCCATAAGTTCCAAGTACAATAGTGGAAGCAAAGGGTATTACAAGTGAAATATTACTAAGTATTACAACTGAAGTTAGTCTAAAAGTTCAAGGGAAATAACCAAAAGGAAATAAAGTGTTCGACATCTAAAACAGATTATCAGCACTCGTCGCGTGGCCCCTCCCACGTATCATCCTCGTAATAAGGCACATCATCTACATCACCTGCACAAATAGAAAAGCGGATGAACTGAGCTCCGATGCTCAGTAAGGACCAATATAATCACACGTGTAAATCACAATAGACAAAACAGTTTTCCGGTTCCCAAAATACCACTTTGAAAACACGCTTTGACACGACACAACACACATTATGATAATACTATAAATACACGGAATACTACATTGAACGAGTAGGGATGGCAATGGGGGTCGGGTGGAGGCGGATACCATGATCTCCAGCCCCAGCCCCGCCTCTTTCATCGTATCCCCATTCCCGGCCCAGCCCCATCACAGGGATGGATGGGCATCCTATCCCCAGCTCAGGTGGAGGCCCACCCCAACTGGGGAAAATAGGGGAATTTTTTCCCCAAATTCCACTTTCGTCCCAGTGGAAGCTCAACCTCGACTAGAAAAAACAGTGAATTTTTATAAAAAATCCCCAAATTGAACCTTGAAAAAATGATAAAGAATTGTAAAATAAATATTTAATACTTATAAAATGAAACAGCATAATCTAAATTGATACTAGTTTGCTCACTAAATGATACTAGTTTGTAGAAACCGCTCGTTTGTTGCCCAACAACATAATATATATCACTTTGCAAGAGATGTGACATCTTCCAAGAACCAAAGATTTGGTTGCTTCTCATTTTTTGACTTGTACTCATTAAACAAATTATTGCAAGACTTTTTAACTTTCTCAATCTTATTAGGAGATTCAACATCACCATATATTTTAGGAGGAGGTGTCCCGGAAAAAATTTGATTCACGCGATCTTCTCCAAATTAGACGTCTATTTCATTTTTTAGGTATTTTATGGCCTTTCCATTTAGTATTTTAGACGGGCCATACGAGGCGGGCAGGGCCGGGATGGGGACGGGGATATTATTTCACCCTCCTAGCGGGGCCAAATTCATACCCAACCCCATCCCTACCCTCAACTTAAACAGAGGAATTCCCTGTCCAACCGGATTGGGCCGGTCCGAATCTTCAATTCACCTACCCCCATTGCCATCCCTATGCACGAGTCAAACAAAACACCGAACACGAACTTTGAAAAGACAGAGTTGAACTTCACGCAGCACAGAACATTGAACCGCCTTACTGTGACCCTTTGGTTGACCTACACAGAGTACGATCGATCGGTGGTCATTCGAGATCAGGATTGAAACATTGTTCCAAAGGTCCGGCTGAGGCGACCGTAGAAACCTCGGTCGACCGTAGAAACCTCGGTCGTGGGGATTTCATCCCGGTGGACCTAAATCCTCTACTCATGTTCGGTCGACCGATATCAGTCAAAGTAGTTTGTCCGGATGACAGACTGAAGGTTCGGTCGACCGATGTTCAGTCAAGACCAAAAACAGTGTAAAATAACAAAGGAAAAGTGCATTTCTGCACAATCCAATCCCTGTCCCAAATATATTGCAAATAGACTCTAAGCACATAACAATTACAAACAAGTGAAAACAATAGTTAAGCTAAATAACCATACTCATCATGTCCAAGCACTTACACAACCGACTGTACGACGAGCACCATGCTCTGCCCATAAAGTACGCACGATAACACAGTTGCTTAAAGACTACGAGCATAGCTACCACTATGAAACGACTTACCACAGTTCGAGCTCAAGTATCTGTTCACGACTCTACGACAATAACTTTAACGGCCCTAACAACAAGCCAAGTTAGAAAGCCCCAAGTATTTCCCTCTTCAGGTGAAGGTCCATGAAGTGCTACACGCATCACAATTCGCACCTCATGTGCTCATGTTTATATCCTTCGAACGAGTCCTGTCATTTAGTAGATTCTAGACACGAGCTCAAAATGGGGCGATGACTCGGTCGACCAAACCAAATAGAACTGAAGACAACAAGACCAAATAGGACGACCCAAGTATTAACAATCAAACAACACTAACCAATTAAGACAAATCAAGCAATCCAACACTTAAACCCTTACACCAAGTTATGTACTTCAATAATCAAATATCAGTTATGGAAAACAGTAAAAGCAGTTCCAAAATGATAACAATAATTATAATTAGCCAATTCAACATTACATGCCCATTCATCATAACATCATTCAATTTCTATGCATTGAAAGCCCGTAAACAGTTTATGCTTGTAATCAAAATTAAAATAACAAATTCCATAAGTTTAATAGTAGAAAATTTGAATTGTTGGGTCCTTACCTCAAAATCTTAACAAATCTTCAAAGAAAACACAACCACCACGAAATCCAGATATTTAGTCTACGTCTCTACCCTATAAATTTCTACACGGACTCGAAAATATCGATCTGTCAGCGCCCACTCGTAGCACTTTCAATTCTTTTCAAGATCAGTATATTGTGCGCCCAAATCTGACACTATTAGCCCACTCAATTGTTCAATCTCCCACAGACTATGAAACTGCCAGCTTTTTTCCTTCCTCTCAAATTGCTAACTCCCAAAACTGCAGGAAATCTTGCCATAACTCCCCCCATTAATTTTAATTTTAATTGCCCATTATGTCCCTCTCATCTCACAAATTTCCCTCATGTCTTCACACACTCAAACTCAATTATAACACATAACGCATCAAAAAGTCACTTAACACATATAGCAATTAACATATAATCCATGTTATCATTTTATAAAATTCAAAATTATGCAATAAACATAATAATAACACATAATCAAATAGGCAAAAGTCTCGAGTATTACATCATTCCCTCCTTACAAAAGTTTCGTCCTTGATACTTGCACTCCCTACAACGTAGATGCTAACAATCCCGACTAAGTGAAGAAGGCTCTATCAGCATTCAAATAGCAAGTATGTTACTAAATATTTCCTAACAATACAAGGAATATGATAACCACATAATCACATAAGTGTACTTGTATCGTTTCTCTCTCTTTGCTGAGGAAGGGTAAAGACCCGAGAATTAGGCTTAGCCCTGGTGTTCCTTGCCTTTGGTGTCGACCACGAAGTCTGTCTCGTGACCTGTTATGGAGTTGTACACTGACTAACCCGGTGATCTTTCTTCCTACAATTGAAACATGCCCCATGTGAAACCCCGTACTAATTTTAGTTAATAAGGATTAAAAAAAAGGAAATTAATAATCGAGGTTATAGGAAATAATTACCTTCTTCAGGGACCTAAGTACAAATAAGGTTTAGTTATGAAATGTGTGCTTTATTTTAGGGGATGGGGGAAGTGGAGTAGAGAACGTGGGATTTATTTTGGGGATGGGAGAAGTGGAGTATATAACTCCCTCCTCAGTATTGTCAAGAAAAAAGAGAGAACAGAAGAATAAAGTGCGAAAAAAAATAGAACGTATTTTCTAAGAGTTCTCCTAATACTCACAGACATTAGAGAAGTTGAGGCATCAGGAAGGTCAGGAAGACTCTAAGATTTTCTACGTTTAGGAGAAGACCGCTATTGTGAGGTAAGTACCAGAAATCCTTCTTGATCCCTAGCACATTGATTATGATATGATTAATGGTTAAATATTTACGAAAGATAATGTTTTTATGTCGAAAATTATATTTTCGTATGAAAAAGAAATCAAGCACATGATTATTTGTGAAGTATGGTGTTTATATATTAAAGAAAATATTTTCGTTTTGCGACTCAAATTAATGGTAGCAATTAAAGACGACTGAAGACGATCAATCGAAGTACTAACCCCAGTTGAAGGACCTTTTGGTCAACCCTAATTGTTATCACTAATTATGAACTGAAGTTAAGATTTATATGAAGTTTCTGCAATTTTATTGTGATGATTATATTGATATGAAATTGTCAAGACTAAGATTTATTTTGCTTGTCGAAATTTTTATACTGTTAATTTTGATTATTGAAATGCTTGTTAAGAAATTCTTTTTTCTCTTAAATCATCACCGTTGATTGTGTGATATGAATTACATCAATAATTTTTCTACGTTTGGTTTAGTTTTAAAAGAACTGAGACTTTTTCTTTTACTAAAAATGGAGTCAATCTTTTATTTATTTTCTCAAGTCAATTTCTTAGAAATACTTCACTTTGCTTATCATATGCACTATGCTGAGTCATGCGATTTTGTTAATGTTGTTTTGACAAAGAATATGATTTCATTTTTTGTAAAATGGGCAGAGTCTGCTCCAAGGGTTTTTTCCGCAAATTCTAATGATGATTTCAAATGACTTCCTAAATATTCATTAATCTGTACATTTTTAGAAAATAAAATGTTCTCATATGTCAAAAGTATTGTTTCAAGTAATTTTAATGATAAAAAGGTATTTTATTCAGATGCTTGGTTCCGAAAGAAATCTGTTATTTTACTAAGTTGGAAGCTTATCCATTTCCATATTTTTTTGTTCCAGGTAAAGTTAACAATGATGAGAATGATTTAGGAGAGTGGGAGGAAGTACCCTTTTGGTGAAGAGAGTGATTCATTTATGTTTCAGTTTAATTTTGATAAGCAATTTATGTTTTGTTTTGTTTCCGCTGCGAATTATGTCGATGTAATAATTTATTTTGAGATATTTTTAAGATTTATGAAGCTTTCCTTGAGGTTTTGTTTTTATGGAAGTTTAAGTTTGATGAATAAGGCTCTACTTGGACAAGGTTTGGTTTGGGTTTGGTCTCAAAATTGGTGGGAAAATACAAATTTTGACATAGAAAATTGGCGGGAAAATTTCAAATTCAAATTTTTGAATTTGAAATTCAAATTTTCTTTCAAAAATTTCAATTTCAACGAATATTTGAATTTCAAATTCAATTCAAATTTTTGAATTTGAATTTGAAATTCTCCCGCAATTTTTTAGGTCAAAATTTGTATTTTCCCACCAATTTTGAGACCAAACCCAAACCAAACCTTGTCCAAGTAGAGGAGACCTTGTGTTAATAGTATGGGCTATTGACACGGTCGTGTTTCGCCTTTTAGATTCGGGGAGTGACAGAGTGGTATCAGAGCAATAGATTCGATAGAACTTGGGAACAAGTAATAAGATTAAGGAGATGATTAAGAGAGTACAAGAATATATTTTAAGATTTTGGAGATGATGTGTACTGTGTTCATATAATTGAATTTTATATGTTGATCCCTAACTTTTCAATTTCAGAGTTATGTTTTTCTGAGACCAAGCAATTGATGTCCTCTGTATCTGCTTTTCTGATTAGAAATTATGGAGAAAAAAAAAGAAAATTTTGATCTGTGATTATTTTTAACCCCAAGTTCTCGGTTATCCCTCTATAAAAAAATAAAAAATAAAAAATCGATCCCTTACTTTGGAAATGGTTCCTGCCACTTTTCAATGAACTGGGCAACCTTTGAAGCACATTATTTAATATCCTTTTCATTTCCCTTATAAAAAAAAATAAAAAAAATTTTAATCCTGCCAGTGGTTTTGATTCCATGATACTCCTTAAATCTTTCTGGCATTGAACTTTTTAAGCTTTTAGTTTTTTTTTTTTTTTTTATAAATTTATATTTTCAGCTTCTAAATTTTGAAGTGCTGGAAATAAAGAAATGTTTGTTTCTAAATTTTAAGGAAGTATAAAAGTTTTGATTGCTAGAATGGTCATAGCATGAAACCGATATAGGGGTAAAAAGATTTTGTTTCACTTGCTTATAGTTAAATTTATCCGTATAGATGGCACCGACAATTAGGAGACCACTTGAAGGAACTTCTCAAGGAAGGGAAGACTTACAAGAAGACAACATTGCATTGACAGATATGGCGGCACAAATGGGAACAAGATCAACAAGGGAAGCCCCACCAACCGTCCCTACAGGACTCCCACCAACAATTCCAATAGAAGTTTTCCCGACGGTCCCCACAATCGATCCCTCACCTTTGCCACAACCGATAAATGACGGAGGTGCCCTTGGTAGGGGTGTCAACGGGTTCGGGCCTGCCCAAACTCGGCTCACATAGCTCGAAAAAATGTGAGCGTGAGCTGAATATTCAAGCTCGCTTCTTATGTGAGCTGAGCGTGAGCTTGACCCCGCTCAACCCGAACCCGATTAAGATTAATATAATTAAAATATTATATATATATATATATATAATAATAATAATACTAATTTAAAAAAACTTATATACATATTATAATTATAATTATAATGTGTGGATTAACTCAATAATCTTTTTTTGGGTAGAAAGGAGATTATATTAAAGAATGAATCTTACAACAGGAGAGAGACAAGTACAAAAGTTAAAGGAAGAGAGAAAACAAGAAAAGACAGCGTGGGAAAACACGATACAAAATACATTGGGATGAATCACAACAAAAAGTGAGATGGTCTAGAAGAATTCAATGGGATTGTCAAAATTGGAATTGCCACCAACAATAGAATTAAATCAATCTTTTGAAATTTGCAAATTTATCATTTGTTAAAATTTTAATTGCATGAATTCTCATGTTTTTTGTTTTTTTGTTTTTTTTTATATAAGACTCCTTTTATTAGCATATCAAACCATTCTGAAACTTTTGCATCTTTTTGTGTATTCTTGTCCAAATTTAGTTTTAAGGCTTATTGTATTATGCTATTCTTGAGACAGGATTTTCGTTTTCTTCGCTAATATAAGTGAGCTTGGGAAGCTCGTGAGCTAAGCTCGAGCTCGTGTTAAAATATGAGCTGAGCGTGAGCTCAATGTTTATGAGCTTTTCCGGGCTGAGCGTGAGCGTGAGCTCAATGTTTATGAGCTTTTCCGGGCTGAGCGTGAGCGTGAGCTTTTGAATTTTTATGTGAGCTGAGCGTGGGCTATGCCAAGCTCAGCTCACATATCTCGATTGACACCCCTAGCCCTTGGTGGATTGCCCGCTCATGCAAAAAGAATTCGTTCAACAAATGATGATGTTACCAACGCTCTCCTGAAGATGGCACAAGTACTGCAAGGTCAACAAACAATGTTTCAGGAACAGTTGAGGATGCAAGCTGAAAGGCATCACGGCACAGGACCTCGCACGCATTTTGAGAGGCTGAAAAAAACCAATATGCCAACTTTTGATGGAAGCTCAGATCCTGAGAAGGCAGAAAAGTGGGTAAATTAAATGGAAGGAAACTTTGAAGTGTTGGAAACCCCCGAGGACGTGAAGGTGTTATGATGCGGTACCAACCTCAGGGCTGCCCAACTCAAATGATTGCTTACACGAACCAATGATGCGGCCTCGAACAAGGGACGTGATTCAACTAACCACATCATTGATTCGTATATTAAAGTACAAAGAGGATGCTAAGTTACACATAGAATATAAAAGGCAGCCTTTCAAGTTCACAAGTGTACAATTAGGCCCTATCAAGCAAAAAGGCTAAGAAGGGTATTTTAGTAATCATAAAAGATGATGAGGGATTGGACAGCTTTACAACAGTTTGGTAGAATGGTCATAACTTTCTATCCAGTTATCCAATGGAGCTGATTCCAGTTGCATATTAAAGATAAGAGGCAAATATACAACTTTCATGAAGATCACGAGATCAGATTCTGCCTTCTTAATATCCGAAATCGTCAGTACACGTTGGCCCAACAAGCTGTCCAGAATTGGGACGAAATTAAAGGGCATTTTAGTCTTTGTAAATTAATGTCTATGCTAGACTTTAATTATTTTCCATCTTTGTTATTTACTTTATTTAGAGTATTTATATGCGTATAGCAAGTAGTTGCTATAATAAAGGACATGTTGTCCATAGTTGTTTATCTAGTTGTTAAGAGTCCCACATCTACTAGGACTATTCTTGTTTAAGTGTTTTACTTGATAGCAAGTTGTTTTGTTCAAGAGTTCTAATTCTTCAAGGACTCTTACTTATTGTTGCTTGTAACTGAATTGTTACTCTATTTAATAGAGGGTTCGGCCAAGATGTAAACTTACGTTGGATATATTGATATTTTGGTAAGGTTATTCCTTAGCTTCTGGTGTTTGAACTTCTATGTAGAATTCATTCATTCTTGAGTTACTGTATCAAAAAGTTTAGTTTCTCTTTTTGTGGTGTTTCAGCCTCCATTGATAATTAGCCTTCCTTAGCGTTGCGTTGATTATATTCCCCTAGAAACTAGTTCGAGAATTAGAGAAGGATCGGGCTCAACTAAAAGTCGAACTCTTTGGTACCTTGTACCATTCGGTTCTTCATCATGTTAGTGGCGAAGCCTTTCTTGGTCGGTGAGGCTGAGCAGTGGTGGAAGTGTATAGCCCCAGCACTTGTAGCAAATGGCCAGGTGGTGACTTGGAATGACTTCAAGAAGGCGTTCTTGGATAACTACTTTCCACAATCTCTACGTACGGAACGGCAGAAGCAGTTCTTTATACTGAAGCAGACTGAAGGAGTGTCGATTGTAGAGTATAATAGTAAGTTCAACAGTTTAGGGCAGCATGTGCCTTCGATCATGCAAGATGACTACCTGAAGATGATAAGATTCGAGGAGGGGATGCAACTTGAAATACGTAAGTTAATGTCATCAATGGAGTCAAGAAATTATCATGAAGCCTGTTAAGAAATAGTGAAGGGCCTAAAGGGAAAAAGCAGAAGACATTTGAGACAAAGAGTAACTGGAACCCAACCTCAGCGACATTCAATGCAAGAGAAGGAAACCAGACGAACGTGAGGCGTGAAGTTCAAGAGACTCAAACTCCTAGGAATACCTTCACAAGAAAGTGCCAACAATGTGGAAACTATCACTCCGGAGAATGTAAGAAGGTTCTTGGAACATGTTTTCAATATGGACAACACGGTCATAAGATAAGAGATTGCCCCCATTTGCCAGCAAACAAAGCGAAGGCCCCTGAGCAACCGCTAAAGCCAAATTCGAGGGTTCCTTGGCAGATATCAGAAAAGGTAATATGGTTAATGGTTAAGTATTTACGAAAGATAATATTTTTATGTCGAAAATTATATTTTCGTATGAAAAAGAAATCAAGCACATGATTATTTGTGAAGTATGGTGTTTATATATTAAAGAAAATATTTTCGTTTTGCAGCTCAAATTAATGGTAACAATTAAAGACGACTGAAGATGATCGATCGAAGTACTAACCCCAGTTGAAGGACCTTTTGGTCAACCCTAATTGTTATCACTAATTATAAACTGACGTTAAGATTTATATGAAGTTTCTACAATTTTATTGCGATGATTATATTGATATGAAATTGTCAAGACTAAGATTTATTTTGCTTGTCGAAATATTTATACTGTTAATTTTGATTATTAAAATGCTTGTTAAGAAATTCTTTTTTCTCTTAATTCATCACCGTTGATTGTGTGATATGAATTACATCAATAATTTTTGTACGTTTGGTTTAGTTGATGCACAAAATCCTATCAAGTGAACTAGTGTCTAGTTGAGTATATAAGTAAGACAAGTGTCGTTCCCACAGAGATTATGACTAAGTACCAAAATTGTTTATTATCCTAATTTAGACCTACAAATATTTTTTAGAGTTTAACTAACTAATGCTTAAAATTAAATAACAACTAAATTAAATAAATAAGAAAGAAGATATCAAATAATGATAGAAATGTTGATTAGGACATTGATCAAACTTGTTTTCCCAATGATTAGTTTAAAAGATTCCCTTTTTAATGTGTCAAATTCCCTTAAATTTATCCTAATTTATTAACGGTAAAATTCCCTAATCTAGGCTTTATTCAATTCCTTGCAATGAACCCCCTAATCTCAATTAACAAAAACCATATGTCTATGTGAAATTGATTAATGAAACAGCATTAACGATCTATGGAATTCCCTAATTTCAATCCCCGTAGTTATCTACTTTTGGAAACCGCTCAATAGAAACCGAATCTATTCCTAGTCAGTTTTACTACGAGTTATTATTACTTAGTTCCTAATTAATTACTTCACCTTCCGGTCCTTCGCAATTAAATTATGAGATCATGTGTAAAGTGATCAAATCCATACAAGCATTAAACACACCATAAAAATAATTAATAAAATAGGGATTAAGGGAATATTGAACACAATATTAAGGGAAAAATAATAAACTAAATCATTGTTCAACAAAGTTTTCACAAGCCTAATCAACTAGAAATTTTAGCCAATCATCATATATGAATCAACCATGACA
Source organism: Vinca minor (assembly GCA_026122235.1). NCBI lineage: Eukaryota > Viridiplantae > Streptophyta > Magnoliopsida > Gentianales > Apocynaceae > Vinca > Vinca minor. The sequence goes on from JAOCZM010000058.1 coordinate 321,931, forward strand.
ATTAATTTAGACATGAGAAAAATTACGAATCAGAAAATAATAAAAAAGGAATGAGTTTAGATTACAATTTGATGTCGAAATTATCTCCGCTAATTAATTCCTTCTTGAAAACTGCACAGATTGACCACAACTCCAATTGGAACAAGGCGATGATGACTTGATGATGGTGGTGATGACGTGATGATGATGATTGGTGAACAAAGTGATGATTTGTGATGATTGGTTTGCGGCTGTTTTGGTGTTGCAGATGAAAGATGATGATTTGGGGTCTCGGTCTTGCGGCTCCTTTTGCTGCCGCCCTCTTTTTATAGAGATGTGAGGATGTATTAACCTTTCTTCTTCTTGTGGCTCAAGATCCATAGTCTTTATTTCCTATTAATAGATTTTCCTACAAAAACAAGTCTATGAAAATATAATATAATCCTAAAATAAAGATTCTTAATAATATGTTTCTATTTAGCATATAAAAATAATTAATATATATATCAGATCAGAATAAGTATATTAAGAATTTAATATTAAATTGACTCTAAAATATGGAAATATAATATTCTTTAGGTAAAAATTAAGTGAAAAGTAATATAATTTATATATAAAATATGAGTTTATCAACTACTCCCAACTTAGCATTTTGATCGTCCTCGATCAAAGAAGACAATTCATGTAGTTCTCAAACAAAAAGTTTTATTAATATTGTTACCAATCTTGCGAGTCTGTAACAAGTATCATCAGCTATGTCTTAGAAAAGTTCAATCAATGTATGACAAATAGGATTCCATGGCTAATAAAATCTAGACATGAAAAACTGGTTTTTGGAAAAGTGAATCTTTGATTTACCATGACAACTATACATTTGAGAATTTTGTACTTAGAATTAAACAAATAGACATTCATTGTTCACACCTCTTCTTATTGTATTTTTAATCTATGGGTACCCTTTTTCAATGTGCATTCGGTTCGGCTCGTAGATATATAAAACTAAAGAAAGAATATGTGACATCATTCAATATTTTTTTTTTCTATCTTCTAATTTACACTTGATATTTGGGGCACCAATGAATGTGAACATTTTTATCGAACGCTTATTGGTGTGCTTACTTACGCATGCTCATATTCTTGGTAAAATCCGTTGATTTTGCTAGATTTCATTTTCCAACTTATAAAACCCAAGAGCAACGAAACATTGCCCAGCAAATATCCAAAATGTCTCAAACCCACGACCTTGCCCTAGGGTGATCATGGGGGGTCGCAGGTGTGACAAGCTTAGCTTTAATCACTCGACATAATTACCATTAAACACATAGGGAATATATATATATATATATATATATATATATATATATATATATATATATTCTTTTTTTCTTTTTTTTTAATATATTTAAGAGGTCTTTATTTTTCGTTAGGCATATATATTCAAAAGTCATACTAAATGCACATTAAATAAGGGTACCTAAAGATTAAATCACAATTAGATAAGGGCTATCTTAGAAAGTCTAAAAATCTAATTCAAAATGCAAGAATCTATAATGTATAGGTCATAAATGTTTTGAAGAAAATATTGTTTTATTTCTAAGATATCATTAGCAAGGGAATCCCAAAGTGTCAAATTTGTCAATCACATTCTAATCCATATGAAATTCATCATCTTAACATAGCTCACAGAATATCAAGAGAGGTCGCAAACTTGCATAATTTTTTATTATTATTTAATTTTTTTTTATTATATATAGCACATATATTTGAAATTTTGAGAAAATAATCATGCTCTGAGATAAACATAAAAGTAGTTTCTACCCCCAACTTTAACATAAACATTGTCCTCAATGTGCTAAAAGAAAACAAAAGGGAATAAAGATACTTAGCTGGAAGTGTGCCAAGAAGTCAATTGAAGAAGAATCCCAAGGGAGAAAGCTGGTACTCTTGGAAAGAAAAACGGATGCATGGCGAAATCTTCCTACGAAGTCAACAAGATAACGAAAATAATAAATAAAATAAAAACTGAAATAATAATGTGCTTGTAAGGGAAATAATAATAAAAAAAACATAATTGTTGTAATATGATGAATGACCAGGCCCATAAAGCCCATAGAGGATGAGGCCCATGAACCAAAGGGTTTTTACCTCTATAAATAGAGGCCTTTGGTTCATAACAATACACATCTAATTCTCTTCTTCTCTCCCAATTTCTCCTCTCCTTCTCTATATTATAACACGTTATCAGCACGAATCTCTGCCAATTTGTTTTAAAAGAAAATCACTAGGTTTGTTATTATAATTTTTCTATAGATCTGTTTGATATTGTGACTTCAAATCAATTGAAGTATACAATAGATCTAACATTTTTTGATATTGTGGCTTCAAATCAATTGAAGTATACAATAGATCTAGCATCTCTATTATATTATCGTTTTGAATTTTTGATATTGATGTCGTAGATCTATAGATCTGATTTTTTTTTGAAGTCGTTCTTATCATATCTTATTATTATATATGAATTGAAAAAAAATATATATATATATATTTCAATCTATTTGTACGTCAACTTGATATGTATATATTGTTGTTTATATTGATTTTTTATATGTGCGTAATCAGCATATAAACTTGATTTGTTATGATCATTTCGATGCATGATTTGTTGACTTTTGTAATGATATTCTATTTTTAATTGTTACACTTTTTGTTCATGATATAGTAGTGTGCTTCGCCGATTCATATACAATTCTATGTATTAACCTTTTCAGTATATTTTATTTATTTATTATTATTTAATATTATCAAGAATTTAAAATATCACTATTCCCGATGAATATTGAACGATTACTCCTGAAGCAGTAATAGTATAAATTAATAATGTTAAATGTTCTTGAAGAAACATTATCTAATATTCTTGAAGAATATTATTACTAAAAATTAATTAATTATTCCAGAAGAATATTATTATTCATTAATTATTTACTCCAGAAGAGTATATTGTAATTTAAAATTACTTGAGTAATATAGAAATATTATTCTTGGAGTATATTCGACCACAAGTTTTGGTTATGTAATTGAATTGCATATATTAATTGCATGTATATTTATATAAATGATAGCAATTTGTCATATATTAATTGTCATATATTTATGGTTTTTGTTATGGCAGCAATCAACATTCCATGATTCACTATTCAATATTTTTTTTTCTTTTCATTTATTATTGTTATCTAGAATCTTTTAAAAAAAAAAATCAATATTCCTGAAGAATATTGCGCGATTACTCCTGAAGTAGTAATTATATAAATTAATAATATTAAATGTTCTTGAAGAACATCATCTGCTATTCTTGAAAAATAGTATTTATTCTTATTACTACAAATTATTTATTTATTCCTGAAGAATATTATTATTTTAAATTAATCATTTACTCCGGGAGAGTATATTATAATCTAAATATTCTTGAAGAATATCGAAATATTGTACTTGAAGTAACAATCAAAAATTAATTATTTACTCTGGAAGAGTATATTATAATCTAAATATTCCTGAAGAATATTGAAATATTGTTCCTGAAGTAACAATTATTTATTCTTTAATTTTTTTTCTTATGCTCCCGATGTAGCATTTTGTCTTGAAAAAAAAATTGATCATGTTAGTATAATCCCTGAAGGATAATATGTCCCGATGACATTATTTATTGTTGTTTGTAGATTTACACACATAAAATATATTTTTGTAAATGGTTATGGATTTTAATTGAATCATACGGACAAATATACGACCGCGAGAATATGGTTGTATCAAATCATGTAGACAAATTACGACCACTAGAAGATGGTTGTTATGACAAATATATTTCGTAATTATGCTACGACCACTAGAAGATGGTTATAACACAAATACAAATTGAAAAATATTGTATTTTATGTCTTTATCTTATGATGTATATGTCATTGTAAATTTTGATGTAATGAGTTTCAGAGACATTATTAACAATAGAACCCTGAAGGTTGAAATATGGCTAAAGTATCACAAAATAATAATATGATTTTTAGAATTCCCTCCTGTAGTAGCGATTGATAAAAAAGATTATTGATATCATGTTTCATTGAGACGGAAACAAAAGATGGGTGATTAATGAAATATAAGAGAAACCCAATCAATTATTGATTTATCATTCCCTGAAGCGAATGTGGCTAAACTTTCATTGTCTGTAAGAAAGACAATTTGATTATACTATTATTATAGAAGTACTACTCCTTATTTTGATGAACTCTTATTTTATAGTTTTGGAGGTGTATTATGAATTTTTGGATTGTAATTTTATCTCAACTGTTTTGAATTTTTATTTATAAGAATATATGTAGTTCTTATAGAATTATATTCTCTTAGAAGCTCCAGAAGAGTTTTCATGTTGAAAAGTATATTGAAAGGTTCTAGTAGAACTAATTTATTAATAACTTCAGACGAGTTAGTTCATCAAGAAAATTTTGAGACAACACTTCCTTTATAATAGTTCCTGAAGAACTATAACTATTCATACTAGTAAATGAAATGCTCCAAAAGAGCTAAAGGATTAAAATCAGTTTCAATACTTTTTTATAAATGTCCACAATATAAATAATATTGTACAATTGTAGCAGAAATAGTCAATTAAAAGCTCCTGAAGAGCAGGTTGATTAAAGACTCTTGAAGAGATTTATGAAATCGATTATTATCTATCATTTCCTTATAAAGATTCATTTAGATAGTGGACAAATGCATTTTTCAATCATTGCTATTATTATTAGCAAATAATGCATTGAAGAAATTGCTATTTATCTCTTATAAATTATATTGTACTGTAAATAATTGCATTGAAATGCATTATTGATTAAGCCTGAAGCTTACTTGGTTAAAGAAATATATTAGTTGGCATGACTGATTAGACCATCTCAGATCATTGAAAATATGAAATCATAAGAAATTCGTGAAAAAATATTTTTATGGATCCAGAAGTTTCCTAAAATATTATTTGGATTTAGCTACATATTTCAAAGTAATTATATTTTGTCTTAGTACTATGAATATTGAGATTGAATATATTTTTGGCATCGAAATACGTATATTGTTAATCCGCAACTTGAAGTTTGCGTTTTTCTTGATAAATTAATGAGTTCATTCTCCCATAAATATAATTTGTCTCAAATGTACTAGTGATATTATATGTCATCGAGATAAAAGTTGCATATCCTGAAGAATATGTTCATATATTAAATGGTCTTGTAGAATCATATATTGCTTTGAATTTATTAGATGTTTCATTGTATTTTTCCAACTATTAATTTCTTATTTCTCCTCTTTTTAATTGGTTTTTATTGTTGCAAACAACAAGATTTCCACCTCAAAATAAAATGTGCGCTTATTCTCCACCACAAGGTGTTGAGATTGGTCCTCAAAAGAGGATAAATTATATGTTGGTTATCAATCCTGCAGATTGGTATATATTGTTGCAACATAAAGAAGAGGAAATATATATAGCCGAACAAACTATTTCTATTCATGTCTCTAGTTGATCCTCAAATAAATGAGTTTTGAACCAGAAGTTCAAAAGACGAATATTTAGAAATATTTTATAACCAAAATTCGGCTAGAGAAAAAAAAATAAAAAAAAACTCCATGATATTTAATGTCCCTGAAGGACAAGCTATCCATAATATTTGAGACATTGAAATGTGGTAGCATTATGAGTTCCAATAATACAATTTCTCGCAAATGGAGTAAATATTTATAGATGGTCAAGTCGAGAAGATTAAAATTCTAGAAGAATTTTTCCAAACATGAATATTATATCATTTCCAGAAAAAATTCAGGTACCTGAAAATTTGTGAGAATAATGAGATCTCAAATGTTTGGGAATTGATGGAACCATATACATAAAATTGTGCAAAAGTCGACATTATTTATGCGCGCAGTAGAATGAGGATCTTTAATATAAAGTCTGCAGACTGAAAAATTGAAAAATTGAAAGTGTAGAGATTATTGGTCAAAATAGACCATTGAGTTCACCTCAAATTGTGAAAAGCTTGTACGCAAATTTTAAATTGAAGTGCAAATGTATTAGTTACAGGTATTATTATACACCAGAAGTGTAATCTTTATAAAGATATTCGTTTAGAATAACGAACAAATAAATTACTTTGAGGGTGGAAGCAAGTGTATTTGAATAGCGCACAATTAAATAAATTACTGACAAGGTTTTAACGAGGCGACAATTAAATACTCCAACATCAATTGTATTCATTTTCTTAGATTGGTTTAATTTTTTTTCCAAATAAGTTTTTGTGAGGCAATTGTTATATAGATTAGTCATTCAAGGGGGAGTGTTGTAATATGATGAATGACCAGGCCCATAAAGCCCATAGAGGATGAGGCCCATGAACCAAAGGGTTTTTACCTCTATAAATAGAGGCCTTTGGTTCATAACAATACACATCTAATTCTCTTCTTCTCTCCCAATTTCTCCTCTCCTTCTCTATATTATAACAATAATTATTTTTTTTTAAATTTTAAATTTTTAATTTTTAATTTTTTTCTAAAAAAATTTTAAGGTAATAAAAAAAAATAGTAATTATAATTTCAAAATAACTAAAAATAAAAAGTGTAGTTCTCGTTTATAGTCTCGAGCTTGACTTCCTTTAATGGTTATTCTTTTGGAGAGGGGTCGAGAACCCAGTCCTCATTCTTCAAATTGTTGGATGGAATGCCCTCCAAATATTCCTTAAGGCGTTGTCCATTGACAGTAAATCTCATCTTATTGTTGTCTTGAATCTCAATGGCTTCGGAGGGATAGACATGTGTGACTTCGAAAGGGCCCGACCACTTTGGTTTTTCCTTTCCTGAAAACAATCTTAAGCGAGGATTAAATAGCAAAACATTTTGACCCATATGAAATTTATTAGGCTCCTTATCCTTGTTAGACAGTAACTCAGTCTTCTCTTTATTTTCTCTAAGTATTCTTACCAATTGATCTTCTCCTAACTCATCCAACAAGTATGATATTATTGGAGATAAAATTTTATCGGCACCTAAGAGTATAGACTTAAGATTAGAAGGTAGGGCTTTGAATTCTAATTTCCAAGGAGGCTCATCAATTTTATTCTCATTCCTAGGTTCTTGTTTAGCTTCCAAAAGTTTATCATCCTCATTTAATTCTTGTTTATCATTGTCTAATGTAATATGATTAATTATATTATGTCCAATTGATTCACTAGTCTTTTTATTCGGAACACAATTAGCCACTATTACATCTTTGGTGCTCACAGAAAAACAAGATTTATTTTCTTGGGGATGTTTAATTGATTGATTTATATTAAATGTGACACTTTTATCCCTAACCCTTAACATTAGCTCACCCTTATATACATCAATTAGAGTTCTCCCAGTTGCTAAGAAAGGTCTTCCTAATATCAAGGGCATATTAACATCTTCCTCCATATCTAGAACCTCAGTCTACGGGGAAAATAAATTTATCAACTTTGACTAAAACATCCTCCACTACCCTTCTAGGATACTTAATAGACCCATCTGCCAATTGATGGGTAATCATGGTATGTTTTAATTCTCCTATCCCTAAACGCTTAAAAATAGAATATGGCAATAAATTGATGCTTGCTCCTAAATCACATAAAACATCTTTAAAAAATAAATCACCAATATTACAAGGAATTATAAAACTACCAGGATCTTTGAGTTTTTGTGGTAATTTATTTTGAAGCACAGCTGAACATTCTTCATTTAAGCAAATTTTCTCACAATCTTGCAGCCTTTTTTTACTAGATAAAATGTCTTTCAAAAATTTAGCATATTTAGGCATTTGAGAAATTGCTTCAACAAAAGGAAGATTAATCTCCAATTTTTTAAATATTTCTAATCATTTCTTAAATTGAGGATTATGGGGTTCAACCACTTGAGGAAAAGGTAAAGCTTTATAATTGACTTCTACATTAAGGTATTTATCTTTCTTTTCTCTTTTCTTGTTTGAGATTGATGGCTTAGACTCTACAGAAGCATTAATATTTAAATATTTTTTATCCTCAACTTCTTGAATTTATTTTTCTTCTTTTAACTCCTCCCGACTTATTATAGTTATGGCTTTGCAATCTTTAGGGTTGACTTCCGTATTACTAGGCAATGATCCTTGAACCCTATTACTTAACAAATTAGCCATTTGTCCTAATTGAGACAGAAGCTTCTTGGTTTTCAAATATCGTTTCAGCACTAGTTATGAACTTTGAAACCAAGTCTTCTAAATCTGGTTTTCTCTCGGGTGTGGGGGGGAAAACCAGGGGGTGGTGAAGGTCTCACATTTTGATTCAAATTAGGATTCGAATTTTGACTCCAATAAAAATTAGGATGATTCCTCCACCCTGGGTTATAGGTATTAGAATAAGGATTGTTTATCCTAGAGTTAGGACCTACATAATTAACCCCTTCATGAAAATTAAGGTTGGAAGAATTATTATGCGGACAATTCACGTTATAATGATTACCACCACAATTTCCACAATTTACTTCATTTCCAACCCTAAATTATTAGAGATTAATGCTAATTGGGCCAAAATGGTTTGAGTAGCATCAATTCCATTAGCACTTCCCTTTATTAGAGGATTACTACGTTCATTATTACTTTCGTTTCCACTAGATGTCATATCCTCTAATAAATCCCAAGATTCATCTGGTGGTTTACCCATTATACTACCCACATTAGAATGTATCTAGGTTCATTATATCTGACATTTATTTTTTCTAGAGAATAATAAAATGTTATTATTCGAAATAGAGATAAAGGATGTGCAATTTCGGTTTTTGGCTTTTGCTGGGATTACTTGGGAGTTATTATGCGATAAAAACTCTCATTACCAAAAGAGGTCGGGATGACGTGGGAGTTTGTTCCCGAGACAAACTCCCACGCCCTTATATATTGATCTCTTAGGCGAATCCCTTGGAATACTTTTCAGAGCCGCAAAACCAATAACCTTAAAAACTATTTCTGCCATCCCTTTCTCTTTGGTCTTTCCAAAACTCAGAAAATGAAAGAGCTAGCACTCGGTGATCGTTTCGTCGCGTGGATACCTCTAGAGAGAAATTCCGCAAGAGACAGCTTGAGGTGGTTATAGCGCATCATCTTTGCTGGATCAGAACTCAAATCCGGAAAAAAAATTGTCAGTTCTTTTTGGTTCTTCTTTCGATTCTCATAGTATGAACGGATCCTATCGGGGTCGATTCATAGATTTTTGAACGAGTTTTTGACTATAAATCCCTACACAAACTAGTAAGAAAATAATCATAATTACAATTTGTCTTCCTTGCAAACCCAGTTCCCATCTTCGTATTTTCCTCCAAATATTTCATCATTTACTCTTTCACTTTCAGCTCTTGTTTCAGGATTTGACTTTCACCATCTTTGTTTTCCAATCATGCCAACATCCCATGTAATATATTGCTCGATTGAGTAGAGGTTAGATTGTCGATCCACTCGAAAAAACCACATCCTCCATCCTTTAAATTAAGATACAAAATTAACTAAAAGTTATTTGTAATGCAAAATCAAGTCATCTGCCATTGGAGTAAAACAATAATTCTTATCCGAAATTTAAGGCAGGTGATGAATCTCCTTCATGGGTTCTATTCAGTCCGAGTTGTATGCATAGCAACAACCTTAGAACATCTACAATCTTCCTTGCATCTCGCACTATACCTTCTTGAGCTCGAAATTGAACTCATTTTTTCAGAAAAAAATCAGTCCCTAAACCTAGAAATTGGAACTAGCAGAAATATATTTTGGAGAAAATAAGAAAAGGATGGTCTAGATTAGCTGCATATGGTGATTGGGATGTGAATTGGTTTAGGTTAGAGAGATTGCTTCCACGGGTTCTAGAAGGAAGAAAACAATTGCTCTGTGGATTTAAGTGGATTTTATATATAGAAAACGGGTTGGGTCGAATTTAAACACGAATTTTCATTGTGGGTCAGAGGTTATGCTATTAATTTGACAATTTTACACCTAGCCAAATCGGCACGTGTTGGTCACATGCTGATTTTTTGCCGAAATATTCAAAAAATTCCATTAAGGAAAAATTCGGTAAATTGTTTCAGTCCAAAAAGGTACAAAAAAAAGTAATAGTCTATAATTCGAAAAGAAAAAATTGTTAAGGTTAAAAGATGTATTTTACTACGAGTCATTTCATTGTCAACAATTTATAATTGGGTAGCTAAATTGTTCGTGTTAGTAGTGCCCTAGAACCATTAGCATATGTTGTACGTTTTATATCTTTTTGAGCATTTCATCTGAATAGTTAATTTTGCTTATGAACATCAAATGTGATTTGATAGTAAAACTCATTTGCTTATGTAATTACTATTCTAGTTGTCCCTAGTTTTATGTAATCTACTTTACAATGAAATAAAACTAGTATGATGTTTGATTGATGATTATGTTTTACTAATCATGTGTAATGAGTACAAATCATATCATAGATGCAATATATTGAGATATATCGTATCGGACGTGATCCGTTAGAGAAGTAATACTTCATGGTCCTTAGTCATAAGTATTACTTCCTCGATACTATTTTAGAATCCTTAGACCTTATGTCTCCATTGATTCTAGCATGAATGGAGCCACGTTTTGACTCAGTCGTACGTTGCTTTTAATCGAGTAATCAATACGACTGATGATCGGATGTAGTGTCCTATCATGACTTGAATGTGAGAGGCATTGTAAGGAATTTGTCCCTCTCTTATTAGAGAGAGATATCCATGGGCCTCTCGATAGGGAAAGACTGTTTAAATGCATGGCCGTGCTCAAACGTATTTAATAAAGTGGTTATTAAATATTGTTTGATGGAACAGTCTACATGGAGATCGAGCATAAATATAATTAAGCCTTATAAGGGTGACGACTACCATGCCTTATGCTTAATTAGGATATCGCGAGACAAAGGGATTAAATAGTGGATTGATATTAGGTTCCACCGTAAATTCATTCACTTTGGGTAGTCACAATGTCCTGCTAGGGACCGCTTGTGATTTATGAACACACACTACTACTAAGTGTGTTTTCATTGCCATTGTAATATGAGCCTACAGGGTCACACGCATAGACGAGCTAACGAGCTTCATGTCCAGCTTCAATGAATCTAGAATGTGTCTAGGTTCATTGTATAGAACATTTATTTTTCTGAGGATAATAAGACGTTATTATTCGAATTAGAGATAAAGGGGCATTTTCGGTATAGCTGGGATTATGTGGGAGTTGTTATCCGATAAAGACTCCCACTGCCAGCAGAAGTCTAGGGGACGTGGGAGTTTAAGACTCCCACTGCCAGAAGAAGTGGATAGGACGTGGGAGTTGTTCTTGGAACAAACTCTCACACCCTATATAAACTTTTCTTGGCCGAAACCTAGAGACTAATGCTTGAGCTGCACAAAATACTGATATACCAAGAAATCAGATTTCTTGTTCTCTGCCTCCCTTTCTCTCTATATTCCCGAAACTCAGAAAAATCAAAAGAGCTAGCACTCGCTGATCGTTTCGTCGGATGGATACCGGTAGGGAGTAATTCCGCAAGGGAGGACTCAAGGTGATTGCTGCCGAGAGCCAAAGACAGAACCTTTCCATTCAAGAATCAGATTCTTGAACCAAGAAACGTAAATTTTTCTTTGTATTTTTCGATTCGTTTTGTATGAGCGGATCCTTCAGGGGAGGACTCATGGGTGTTTAAAATGATTTTCTGCCCATGAATCCCTTCAGTTCGATCCATCGTTCTAAATTAAAAATAATTCCACACAACTTTTCATGAACTATAGACCCACTTTTTCAAAAATAAAATTTCTGTGGACTTATTTTACCTACTTAAAATATGTCTATAAGCATAATCTTTCCCAACTAAATAATGTAAATATTTCATTTACATTCCACTCCCTCTTTATACCCCCAATCAAATTAGCTGTCAATAATTTAGAAAACAACAAACAAAAAAAACAAGAAGAAAAAAAAAACATAACAAAAAACTAGCTGTGAGTACAAATAATTTACTCCCTCCGCTTCATAATAGAAATCATTTTAATCTATTTCTCTTTTTGAAACATATGTTCTTTTTAATCTTTAATGATATATATATATATATATATATATATATATATATATATATTTTTTTTAGCGCCCGAAGGCGATTGCCCCCGAAGGGGAAGAGCGGAGAGCACCCTAGATAGTGAAGATTGAAGCATGCCCCATGATATGATTTAAAATTACCTTACTATGAAGAGAACTAGAGAGATGTTGGGTAAAACTAAATGAAAATCAATTAAGTTCTTTTAAGATTATAATTGGAAAAATACCTCGTGGACCTCCTTTAATTTATACTAAAGTATGCAAAAAAACTTGTATCATGAAACGGAAGGAGTATCCATTTTTGGGTTGATACGAGAGAAGATTACATACGGTGTACAAAAAATAGCAAATAAATAGGAAGACCAACCACATCCAATAAATATTGATTCCTTTCAACAAGAGATCCGACAAATAGACAGAACTTGAGGTGCATCCACATAGAGCGTACCTTCTTGGGCCACCAGGAAACAATTAGTTAGGAAAAACCACTAAATTTTACAGAAATTCAAGCCAATAGTCCTGCAGAGGAGACCATAGACCTACTATGATCCAAAAAGAACTTTGGCAAGATTGTCCTGCAGGAGTGCAACTGATTCTACTACTGATTTTGTTAACCAACTGAAACCTACTTTTATTCGGTGCTCATCAGTTGGTAATCTGATCAAATATGCAAGTTTTCTAGCTGCAATAACAAATAAGAACAATCAAGTTTATGCAATTAGATCAGATTTTGATAGTGAATAAGTATTGAAGCTAGCAAAGGAATTCTCCATTACCAGAATGACCAATAGGACCTTCCAGCGTTAGCCCCTCAACAAAACTTGGTGAAATAGCAGCATCATATTTCCCCAGACTCATCATCTCGCCTAAATTCTGAAACCTGCAGTGAGATTTCAAATAGTTTATTAGTCAGAGGACAAATTTGTTGTCAAAGCATGCAGTCACTTTCCTTGCAGCAAATGAAATGAGAATGTCATGCAATTGGTGATATCTTCCCTTGCAACTTATATTCCGGTCCATGTACCAATATTAATGTGGGGGTAGTCAAATAAGTGCAATGTTTTTCTATAAAATTGAAGTAGCTTCACTGAGTCTAAGCTATACTAAATGAAGACTTGACACAAAAACATTACAGAACTGTGTTGGAGGTTTACAAACCATTTTGAATGCACTCTCATCAAGAGAGGGAGATCAGAATCTTAATCCAGTACTTACTGCAAGTGTCAGGATACAGCTTTAAAAGGTTTAGCAGAATAGCAGTATTTACAAGGTTACATAGTATTTTATGCCCCAAACAAATACATGTAGGCAGGACAGTTTTCAACCCAATTACCACAATGGCATGCAGGCACGTGACATAGGCTCAAAGAGGAATCTCAAAAAAGGAAGGCAATACAATGAGGACCTTCACCAAATCTCAAGTTATTACTTCTTTTCTTACCACCTCCATTTTAAATTACTTGTCTCCCAGCAATATTGAGAAAATCACTTTGACCTGTTTGGTGTAAATCTTATCCTCAATTAATTAGTCTGGTACTTGTGCGGCGCATATGCTCATACATTTTCCTTTACGGATTGAAAAATACGGTGTGAGGCTCAGCATGGGCGCTGATTCGGAAGTGTGGTGGTTATTACATCCCATATCGCCTAGGAAAAGGAGTGTGAAGGGCCTTATATGCACGGGTAAACCTCAACATTGCAAGCTAGTTTTCAAGGTGTGAGTTAGGCCAGAAACCATGACCGATTCTACGACTAAAGCTAAGTATGTGGTTGCTTCTAATGTAGCCAAAGAAGCTGTTTAGATTAGGAAATTTATTGATGAATTAGGTTTTATCTCTAACATTGTGAACCAGTGGACCTTTATTGTGATAACATTGGGGCCATTGTACAAACTAAGGAACCTAGATCTCATCAACGATCCAAACACATTCTCAGGCGTTTTCATCGCATTCGAGAGATCATTGAAAGAGGAGACATGAATTTTTGCAAAGTTAATATAGACGACAATATTGCAGATCAATTTACACAGTCACTCGTGCAACCTAAACATGAAAGTCATACTAGGTCAATGAGGTTAAAGGTTATGTCTGATTGAACCTAGGGCAAGTGGGAGATTGTTAGTAATGCCCTAGGACCATGAGCAAATGTTGTACTTTGTTATTTTGAACATGTTATTTGAATTAGTGGATTTTGCTTTTCAACATCAAATAAGTGATTTGATAGTAAAACTCATTAACTTATATAATTACTATTTTAATTGTCTCTAGATTTATGAAAGGTTATACAACAACAACAACAAAGCCTTAATCCCAAGTAATTGGGGTCGGCTACATGGATCAATATAAAATTTATGTGCAGTGTTGTAAAAGTCGGGCTAGTCGGCTCCCAACTGACCAGAAAACACCCAAATCGGAGTAAAAAATCGGTTCGGTTAAAAGTCGGTCAATTTTTTTGTTGACTTTTAAAAAAAATAATATTCACTTTTCTAGCCAAAACAACGTAGTTTTGGGCAGAGAAATTTATACAAAACCACATCTCTTTCTCCCTTTCCCAAAACGACGTCGTTCTGGTGCCTAAACTTGGCGAAAACATGTGGAATTAAACCTGCTAACTAGTATAATATATATGATAACCGAATTTTAAAAAATCACTTGTAATCTATGTAAGCCGACTAGTCGATGTAGTCTGGCGATCGACTAGCGACTAACGACTTCTACAACATTGTTTCTGTGTGGTCGCTTGCATGAATATATTCCCTCCACTTCTTTCTGTCAAACACATTCCTTTTATGAAAGGTTATATGAAAGAAAAAAAACTAGTATGATGTCTGATTGATAGTAATGTTTTACTGATCATGTATAATGTTTACTAGTCAGATCATAGATACATATTGAAATATATAACATTGGACGTGATCAGAAAAAAAGAAGTAATACTACATGGTTCAAAAGTCATAAGTATTTATTCCTCAATACTATTTAGAGTCCTTTGACCTTATGTCTTCATTGTTTCCAACGTGAACCGAGCTATGTTTTGACTCAGTCAAACGTCACTTTTAATCGAGTGATAACTATGACTGATGAACTATGATTGATGATAGGATGTACTATTCTATCTGGCTTGAGTGTGAGAGGCATTGTGAGAGATTTTGTCCCTCTCTTATTGGAGAGAGATCCATGTGCCCCTCAATAGGGTCGTACTCATATATATTTAATAAAATGTTATTAAATATTATTTGTTAGAAGAGTCTACCTGGAGATCGAGTAAATACATAATTAAGCTTTATAAGGGTGACAACGTCTATACCTTATGCTTAATTAGGATATCGTGTGACAAAATGATTAAATAGTAGATTGAGAATAGGTATTCGGTCCACCTATTTTTCATTTACTCTCAGTAGTCACAATGCCTTGCTAGAGACGCCTTGTGACTTATGGATACATATTATACTTTGTATGTTACATTACCAGTGTTAAATGAACCGACCGGGTCGCACGCATAAACAAGTTAACAAGCATTATGTCCGGATTCAATTAATCTAGAAAATGTCTAGATTCATTGTATCTAAAATGTATTTTCTGGAAATAATAATACGTTATTCTATTTGAATTAGAATAATTGATGGGATGATTTTTGTTTCTGATTTTGGTTGTGATTACGTGGTAGTTATTATGCGATGAAAACTCTCACTACCAAAGAGTTGACATTACGTGAGAGTTTCTATGCGATACAAACTCTTCACTGCCTTAAATAGTTTTTTGGACGAAAAACCTAACACTTGTTTTTCAGTCGCACAAAAAACTTTCAAAAACCAAAATATTCCACCATCCATTCTCTCTGTTTTCGAAACCAGAAAATCCTAGAGCTAGCACTCATTGCTTGTGTCGTCGCGTGGATAACAGTAGAGGACGACTCCGCCGGATCGTTTTAGTGGCTACTGCAATTTAGTAGAGATACTTTTGGTGGCTGCTATCGGATTTGAAAAAGACTCTAATCGTAAGTTTCTTCCTATCCTTCTTAATTCGATTCTTATGGTATGAACGGATTCTTCCGGAGTTATATGTAGGTTAATTATTGTATATGTTTGTGCCTACGAATTCCAACATTATCAAGAAAGTGAACATCATCTTGGAAGATTCGGAAATGAAAATGAAGACATCCCATTTGAAACTAAGGTAAATTTTATCTTGTCCACCAATCATATGACTTCACGGACAAATAGGTAATCCTAAGAATTATTCAAAAACTATCAATTTACAAGAAAGGGTCTGACAGTCTAGAAATCATACCTGAAAGGCAACAAAGGTCGTTCATTGATTGCAGCCCACAGATTCCAACCTGCAAAGTCTGCTTGTTGGAATGCTACCTGTGAAGAATATGACACCAGGGTGTTAAAATGAGAGAGCACAAATTCAAAGAGATAACAAGGTAATATGACTGGTGATAACTTCTAATACAGGACATCACATGATGCCAGCATATGAAGAATGCTTCTGGAATTAGCACAGCAAAACATAACAGGGTGCTGCAAAAGTTATTAAATTACTAATAGTGAATGCCAATTATAACTTGAAGGAACACATTGATCCCAATTAATCCTCATTCGAAAAGATCATACAAACAAGGTAATGCAAATTGATTGTGCAATACAAACAATGAGATTCAGGGGAAAACATAATAGTCTATTTCATATTAAAAAAAAATACACTAGAAACTAATACATTTAAGGATGCACCATGGTTAAATCTTTAGAAAATGTTCTTCAAAATAAAAGAGCGATGTACTTTAAAACGCATTAAATCAAGTTTAGACGATGAGAAAACTTTTCTGATTTTTTGGATCAGAACTGAGAGTTTCAACTCATCAAATGCTCCACTTGAGAATGAACAGACTGGGTAAAGGCTAATGAGGATGTCATCTTGTCATGAATCTGTACATCGATCAAGTTTAAGATCATTTTTCAAGATTCCAAAAAGTCACTTTTATCTAAATTGTGACCAAGCTCCTTTCTTATGTGTCCTTAACATGTTTGTAGCTTATAACCTTATACCTTATCCAAACAATGTTCAGCAAACGAGCCTAATAGTTCCAGTGTTGCAGAAATCGCTAGTCGCTCGTCGGGTGGCATACCGGGGACTAGCGACTAGTCGGCGCAGTCGGGGACTAGTCGGCGACCCTAAATTACAATGTATTTTTTAAAATTCTGTTATTATATATATATATATATATATATATATATATTATACTAGTCAAACAAAATTTCAGAATAAATTAACAATGAAATGCTATTCAAATCAAAATACATAGTCCATCCATAATAATTAAATTCAACATCATAATAAGTAATAACAAATTAACAAGTTCAAATTAACAAGAAAAAATAAATTATTTTTTTAATTTCTCTGCCCAAAACGAGAAATCCGATTTTTTAAAAAAGTCAACCGATTTTGACCGACTAGCCCGACTTTTGGCCAATTTTTTACAGAATCGATTTTTGCACTCGATTTTAGAGTTTTCTAGTCAGTTGGGGACCGACTAGAGACTAATCGCTGAAGTCGGCCGACTTTTACAACACTGAATAGTTCAGAGCATGCATCATTAGACATTCTTCATAAGCTAATGCAACCTCCTGGATTGCTGGAAGTATCTAACCTTAACTCATGTAATGGTTCATGTCCACTGTAATTGAATCTCCAAACACATTCAAAGAAGAAAAAGAAACAAAGATGAACTTATTGCAAACCTGTGCAGTAGCTGGAAGCAATTTTCCACTTTTGTCTCTTAATGAAGATGAGTCTCCAACTGCAAATATACGTGGATGACCCTTAACCCGAAGAGTTTCATCTGTTTCTACTTGTCCCCTTGCATTAAGAGGTAGATCGTGTGGCCTATCACAAGGTTCCAATTGAGGAAGTAAAGGTTTTGATCCAACAGTCCATAAAACTAAATCAGCTTCCATAATTCGACTTTGTGAGCCTCTTTCAACTGGCTGCAACTCCAGTATTAAATTTGCATGAACTTGATCTGCTTCAGCATCGTGACTCTCAGGAGAAAATCCAGGCTTCTCATCTTTTCTTATACTGCGGACCAAATAGCCCAACGAAAGTTTAACATTCCTGGATGAGAGAACCTGCCAAAGACATCTAACTATCAAAGAATGATTCACATTAAAATACAGTTAATGATCAATCAGTTACAAGGTTCTGCAAATGATAATTAATTTATTAAAACCCCACAAAGAGCAAAATACAGCAAATGATCAATCAGTAATTTTATTCAAAATAAAGCAAATGCAGTGGTTCAGAAATTATATTAAAGGGAAAAGCAAAGTAAATACTGAAAAGTTTAACCACGGACTAATTTGGTATGCATGCTTGGTTGTGTTTCCTATCAGGAAACTTATCAGGTTTACAAAGGCCTCCATCAGTATTTTTTCCTTTTAACCATGTCTTAAGTTTTTAAGTGAAAAGGAATGTCCAACCACTAGAAGAAAGCCGAATGAGAATGTTAGGTAAATTATACCTTGCATAGAATAATATGGTATTCTGGGAGTAGCCACTTTGTGCATTTATTGTCAAAGATTAGGTTTGTCTCCTATTCATTCCCCGGCCATCAATTATTGGGGAATTAATGGGTTATGTTATTGTTGTTGATGTGTAGAATAATATGGTAATAAAATTTTGACAGTACGCGAGAAGCATGGATAACCTACTTCAATTAGATTTTTGGGAAAAGTACGAAAATAAAAACAGTTGACACTCCAGTCGCTTAACTCAAAAGAAGAATAGTAAAGAAAACTAAAAAGTGTTACATGGGGTGAGAAATAATCCAACTCAATGTACAATTAATACAACTACAGATATTCAACCCCTCATAAAAATATGTTAAAGACAAACTAAGCTTGATATTTCAATTAAGAAGGCATTGCAACATTCTGTGTGGGCTTATTCTTATTGAGTAGAAGGCAAATGCAGCTTACTTTTAGTGCCGCTTCACGATTTCCAGCTGGAGCATTAGGCAAAATTATCTTTTCCACATTAACTGCTTCCACATTTCCCTTATCTTGCAATCTTTCAGATATTGTTGCACCTAGCTCAATTCCAGAGTAACCACATCCTACTACAACTACACGAATTGGAAAGTTCTTATTGAAATTCTGGCGCTCTAATGCTTTAAGCTGATTGTCGACTTTCTGAATTATGAGAAGAAGAAAAACATCCATTCAATACAGTTCACAAGAATGCTGCATTTTTCAGCTTGAAGTAGCTACTAATTTGATAGTTTTTCATCATAATATACTAACATTAGCATCTTCAAGAGTGGAAAAGGGCAATGCATATTCTGCTGCTCCAGGCACCAGATCAAGTTTGGCCTCAGCTCCTAGTGCAAGAACCAACCTGGCTGCCCAGATACAAAAATTCCTAATTCAGCAGAGATAAAACTGATGCAGCACCCACAACAATCACCAAGGAAGATCTTGACCATCACATCCTCAGATTTTACATGGATTTTTTTTTTTGTATAAAGAAAAGATTTTGAGAAAAATCTTGGTGATCATAGGCCAACCTCTCTGATGAGTGGGCTTCCCTATTTACGCTAGTATTAGAAATATAAAGAAACATCCCAATAACAAATGGAAACGGAAAAACAAATTGTAGAAGTTAGTGAAACAATCAAAAATGGAAAGAGATATGGATAATCAATTGGAATTTCACAAGCACATGGAAATATATGAATTTGTATAAATAAGGACACTACTTTCATTAGTTTTCGAGATTGAGACTTCATAAAATTTGCTACCGACAATAAAAGATAACAAGGATTAGGGACCCATCCAGATCCTCAACACATCAAAGCAACATTAAATTACTAATCAAACAACCGAATCATAAGGAAAAGAAGTTGAGATGACTGATGTATAAGCATGTTGTAAATGAGAATTTACTGGATGTTTTCTTTATTCAGCAATAAAGATAGGTGTAGTTTACGAGCATATAAATGACTACTTGCTTTATACAAGTAAACTGAATATTTCCATTAATTCAAATATTAAAAAGGAGAGGAGGGGAAAAGAAACAAATTCAACAGGGCATAGAGCCAACATTTCATCATTGATGTTGGGTAAAACAACTTGGCAGTGTTCAGTTCAGATTTGGGTATCGTAATGAGGGGGTATGATAAGAGAATCATGTGATTCAGAAACCCTCAAAAGTCAAATACCCAATTGGTTCAATGATCTGTGAAGTGATGGGCTTTTTAGTAACATGTTTTTTCATATATTCCCGTTTTCTTACTTTCTATTTTTTTTCTTCCCCTCTTCTTTTCTTCCTTTTATCTTTATAGTTCCCTCCTCACCATGGAAAACTATGCAGCACCATTACCTGCCGAGCCAGCCACCTATCGAAATATATCTCATGTAAAAGAAAACTCCTCCTGATAATAGATCTTCCACAAGAACATACGAAAAAGCTCTTTATTCAACACACAAAAAAAGGTACCAAAAATGGCCAAAATCTCATTATTACAATCACCAACACCTGATGCTCACCACTGACGAGAATCACAAAAGTAACATGATATAAAATTCTTCTGCCAAGATAAATTAGAGTAAGTCCAGTAGAGAGAGAGAGAGAGAGAGAGAGAGAAGATGTCTTTAATAAAGAACCAGAGAGATACAGTACTGAGGGAAAGAGAGGGAAAAGGGATGAAAGGGAGTAGTGAGGAGAAAAAAACAACGGGCCAAAGGAAATGTTGAACAGTCAAGGGTTTCAACCAAACTCAAGTGAGATTGTTGGTTGGGGGTGGGGAACAGGAGATTGGTTTGAGTCATATCCAACTCTCTTGTCTCATTCCCTTAAAAATTTAAACACACAGTTATCCATAAGTTAGCAAAATGGGTGTGAATATATACCAACCACACCTGAACAGCACATACACTCCAACCAACCACCCCATGGTTTTAACTGGTATGAATTATGTTGTCCATGTATAAGTTTAGAACTTCATTCAATCCACTCCATTCAAAATTTGTCAAAGAGAAGCCAGTGAACAGTCTATCGGGGAAACCACTAGCAACTACTATTTCTCATTACTTTTAGTGTGATTTTAAGTTGACACCTTAATTTCATGCATTTACTTGAGGATAATATGACACGTAAAATGAGCTCATACAGAGGTATACCAGTCATATTCTACGAGGAGACCACTTTCCAGATGAACAATTCCACTAGAGCCACTAAAGGAAGGCTCTTTCATCCCTAAATGATCAGAAGGATACAGGTATTTGACCTTGTCTCTGAAAAACTGCACGCTAGTATTTGCTAGCAAGTCTGAAAAACGTGGAGCTATTTCCCATGCATCCACTTCTGCACAATGAAAATCCTTTAACATCAACAGAGGAACCAGAATTGGTCGGAATGCTCGACAACAACTTCTCTAATCAATCAATTCAACAACATACCTCCAGAGAGTAGCTCATATAACATAGGTTTAAAAACGAATCGTTCTGATTGGTCAACAAGAACCACCTATAATTTTCAGTAAACAATTTTTTAGGTAAGCAGTTTTGAGGATTAGGAAATTGGCAAATGGAATATATATATAGAGCAACTATAAAATTTTCTTTTCCTTGGAGATAATTTTAACACAGAATCAAACTTTTCCTTCTTTCACAGGCACGGGGAAGGGGAAGCCGGGGGGGGTGTTCATATGAGAAGGACTAGCTTCAGGAGATGCATATTTTTATCCACCCTCAAAATGAAAAGAATAATACCAGTTCTAGAAGGAAGAGACTAATACCATTGCAATGAATTTCTAGCAGGTCCATTAATATAGCTTTAAATAGTAAGCGCTCTTTAATAATCATTTTCAACCTTGACCAGTCCCCGATAGTGAAAGGGACAAAATAATAGCAATTAGCATAAATTACACACCATTAAGAACGCGTGCCCATTTACTCATACCAGCATTCAAGTTCTCGATTATATTTCAGTGTATGGTTGAATGGTGGGTGTGTGTGTGTGTGTGCGCGCACGCACGCACGCACGCAGTGTGAACAAACATTGTCTATAATAGCCCAATACGTCCATGAACTCTAAACAAACATTGTCAAAGTCCTGAACAATTAGTAATCATTACAGACAATAATAACAAGTTTAAAGATTGAAAAGTGAGGTAGAAGTCGTTGTCGGGCGTCAGTGGAAAACACGACCATACATGGGAACCGAATATCCGAATAAGAATAGCTCAAAGATCCAAGGCGGACGCTGTATTGTTCCAAAAAGGTAACGTCTAAAGGAATCTTTATATTCATTTGACCTTTGTGCATGGACAACTGCAAAGATTTACTGAAGAGTTTTGTTCTTAGAGGAAATTAAAACATGCATATTCCAAGATAATAAAGGAATGGCTAGGGGCTAGGAGACCTTGCAGGCGGACAGGCTAGCTATGTCAAAGAAAACTTCTTATCAATATTGTCAGCATTTTGGTAAAGATGAAGACCACTCGTGCCTATTTCTCATTAATATTATGCGACTGGACAGATCCAAGCTCCATCCAGTGAACTCCCTTACTGTACTAGCAGAGGGGGTAAAAGAGGACGTCAAAAGATTCTTTTAAAGAGAAGGAAGCTCCGTATAACAGACCTTTGGCCCTTTTTAACCAAACATCCTCACGAATCCCCCCGGTCTTCTATAATTTTGTCAAATGTAGAGTTTGCTATATTACAAAGCTGCAAAATCACCCCTAATGTAAGTAGAAATCTTTTAGCTTTCCTTTTATAGTCTCTAAACTACCTTGGTGTACTTTAACTTTAACTTTAACTATAATATCTATTTGGTTCTGTCGTTGAATACTTGAGTAAATATTTTTCCGTCACAAATTCCCATCCAATGATATTTTTCCAATCTTTTTCTTTTTCATTGTAAACCAACTTTCATTTCGAAAACCTTATAGATCTTTCCATTCCTTACAAGTTTTAATTAGTTCATCAAATATTGTTTTTAGACTGCAAGCTTTTGTATACTATATTTCCTTTGCTAATTAATTAAGAAGTCTCAATCCAAAAATCAATTTGCTAAAATTTTGATATTATTGCAAGCAAGCTATTTGTTCTAATGTGTAGAATAGAAAACTAGAGAGAGAAATGAGGATAGAGGCGGAATTGAGAATGCTTTGAGTGTGTATTTTGAGTCTCACCTCTTGTGTATTTATAGGGTAAAACATATAATATCTACAAAATCAATTACAATGAATCCAAAGATAATGAGAATATTTCTAATTGCTAAATCCCACTAATTAAGTTGTACAATCAATAGAAAATAAATCATAATCAATTCATCAATCAACACTCCCCTCAAGCTGGAGCATACAAATCGTAGGCACCAAGCTTGTTGCATAAGTACTCCACACTTGGTCCTCTAAGGGGCTTTTTCTTATTTCCCGGAACTGCAAAAACTCCATAAATTCCTTTTTAAGAATGTTGTTCGATGCCATTAAATTGGACAAAAAATACGAGTCTGATTTGAGAAGAAGAGAAATAATGTTTGACCGGAATAAACTTCGATCACAGATATACCAGAATGAACTTCAGTATCAATTGAGAACAATATCTGAACAAACCGGAAATAATCCTAAAAATGGACTTGGGTCTCAATCTCTCAAAAGGTACCTCAAGAGGGGGGAGGATTGCCCAAGCCATATAAATTGCAAATATGCTCACAAACTAGTCGATGTGGGATCTTCAACACACCCCGTCACGGTCAGTGCTGGACATCTAGACCGTGAACAATAATGGGCCTAACATCGAACTAGGTGGCTCTGATACCATGTAGAATAGAAAACTAGAGAGAGGAATGAGAATAGAGGCAGAATTGAGAATGTTTGAGTGAGTATTTTGAGTCTCACTTCTTGTGTATTTATAGGGTAAAAAACATATAATATCTACAAAATCAATTACAATGAATCCAAAGATAATGAGAATATTCCTAATTGCTAAATCCCACTAATTAAGCTATCTCACTAATTAAGTTGTACAATCAATAAAAAATAAATCATAATCAATTCATCAATCAACATAATCTTTGGATTTCTTCACCAAGTGATTCAGGTACTTCAACTAATCGAGGCACACCACTGTTTTAAGGCTTATTTAGAAAGTTTTTAAAAGTTCTTGGGTCATCTTGAAAATGTATTTAGATTTGAGAGTAGTCCTCTGTGCAATGGGGATATTTAGGGAATGGATTTCTAGAACAGGACGAAGATGGAAGAGAATCTTTGTATTTGGCCTATTTCCTCAAAAACTCAATGTATGAACAAATAGGAATAGATTCATCTATCTATAAAATTTAGGGAGAAAAACAAAGTGATTTAAGTAGAGAGAATGTACCAAAAGCTAGAATACAAGGTATTGTTATTTCTTATCTACCGAAGCATAGTTGATTGTTCTTACATAAGCATAGTTGATTGTTCTTACATAATTACTAACTTTTAGAAGACTAGTTTATACACATGCCAGATTTATGAGATACGGAATCCAAGGTTTATGAGAAACGAAACCCAAAAAATGCCACGGGAAAATATAACAGATCGCTTGAGTAAATAATTACCTGTGGTTTCTTATCATCAGGCCAAACAAGTGATTCTAATCTTAGAGCAGTGTAAAGACCTCCAAATCCACCTCCTAAAATGCAAACTCTAGGCCGCTGCAAGCACAACAAACAGTATGATTACAAAGAAGGTTTAAAGCAAAACTAGTTTCTGCTACTGTAGCATAGCCATGATATCCCTATTCAGATATACCATTAAGGCCTTAACAGATAACATAAGAGATCATTCATTTAGGAGAAAAAGAGGTTCAACAAGAACTACACTAGCTTAAGATGACGGACGAAGGCCCCGACTGATGTGTATAAATGCGCATGCTAATACATAGCAAGCATGTTGGGCGTCTCCAATATAAATGTCCATGTTAATAACAGACAAATGCTAAAACACATGCTCCAACCCAAATTAAATAAAATGGCTCCCTTTTTTTTAGCAATTTCATTTCTTTGTAATAATATATCTGTTTATGTATTACATGAAAATTTCATATTTTTAACCCAAACAAATACTAGTATTTTATTTTAATTACAATGAAAATGATGATAAACTATCTATCTCGTAGCTAATGAATATAAAAGTCTAAAAAAGACAATCAAACTAAGATGAAGCATGTAAAAAACCTCCATTATTCAGCAAAACTCGCATCCTGGCGAATGAATAATGTGTTTATTAATGCATATTCTACTCACTTCTCTCATGTTATAATAATAACAATAATAATAATAATAATAATAATAATAATAATAATAAATCCAGAAAACAGTTAGTAGGAGCAGGACAAGTGCGTTATGTTTAAGAAGAAGACGAAGAAGAAAAATCTAAGTTGGGTGGGAAGTGGGAACCTTGTTATCTGCCCACGTGTAAGTAGGAGGTTGAGTTTCATCCTCAGTGGACATTTCCGCATTGCCTTCTAATGCGGCGCTTGATGAAAAGCTACGCAATTGAATCCTTCCAGCGCCAGAAAAATTAGGCAAAGATGACTTTTCGTTTTTCCAAATGTAATTTCCGACCCTGAAATCTTCCTTCTGAAATAAAAAGAAGAAAAATGAAAGATCAATCGATTCAAAAAGCACAGCGCGAACTGAGACAAGATGTCAGGTAGAGATTTTACGGTTGAAAAATGGGAGTGGCGTTGGAAGATAGAGAGCTGCTGCTGCTGCGATGTGTGCCATCATTGCCCAGGGATTTGTTTGGATTGGGTATGGCGCTGTACCTTTTTGTGCTGCTATTTACTTTGACGACCGGGTTTTCCTGGTTCCACGTCCGACGTTGTTGCGAGCAAATTTTGCTCAATGGACAACTCTGCCCTTCTCCTACAACGGTGATAACTGGACAGCAACCCAATTTACTGTATTTATAAGAATTTTTTATTAGAATAGTCATGCGTTGCAAGATTGAGTATCACATGGTAATATTTTTTGTGGCATAAACGGATTCCTTCTTTCAGCAAGCGTGACATAGAGTTTTTGAAATCTATCACGACAGACAAAGACGAATCCGTATTTACTGAAAGACGGATAGCAAAGACAATTTCATGGAATCCATTTTCAAAACTTTTTTTATTTTTTGAAGAATTTAGTAAAATTCTCATTAATAAAATTTTTGTTTGGGTTTTTTTAAGTTATTTTTCGAAAGTTAGGGTTTCTAAGGGCTTGTGTAAAGAAGATAGAATAAACACATTTAAGATAAAAAAAAAAATATAAACGGGAGATATATTTTGGAAAAAAATTATACAATTTATTAATGCAATTGAATAGTACATGAAATGGATTTAAACCAGTACAACTAAAGAACTCATTGGGAGCTCTACTTCCCAGGGGACATTGGATCAAGTTGATGAGGCAAGTTTTACAGTTGTGGCCAACTTCTTTGCACTGCCCACACTTTTTTGGCCTTTTTGGAAGAAAAAAAATTTAGTGTCCATCCCCGTTTTGTGATGAAGAACCTTGTTAACTTGTATTAAGATCCAACAAGAAGGTTGAATTTCGAATCTTTCTCTTCTTGAGTTTAGTTTACGGGAAATACAATCAACGCAACACTAAGTAACTTGACTGTCAATGGGGGCTGAAACACCACAATAAGAGAAACTAGACTTATTGATTAGTAACTCAAGAATGAATGAAAATCTAAATAAAAGTTCCATTCACAAGTACCTAAGGAATGACCTTACCAAATATCATATATCTAACTTAAGAAATAAAGGTGGCCAGATTCCCCTTTATATAGAGGTGGAATTCGGCTATGAAGCTCACAAACAAGAATCCTAGTTGCATTAGGATTCTACAATCCCTAGAATAGTAAACTTGCTATAAAAGAAACACTACCTAACTAAATGGACCACATGTCCTTTATTCTAGCACCACTCGGCTATTAACTAAATAAAAGATTTAAAATAATAAACTATAAAGCTGAAAACTAATTAAAGTCTAAAATAGACTTTAATGTACAAAGTTCCTAAAATGCCCTTTAGCCACTTTGCTGATTTGTGAAATACCCTTTGAGGGTATAGAACCTAAGAGGGAGAGGGGGTGAATTAGGTTCTTAAATTTTTTTAAGCTTTTCTAAAACTTCTTTTGCCTAAGTGTTCACCTTAACAGCAAGTATGTTGTTTAAGCACATAAGGTGATTCAATTATGATCAAGGCAACTTAGATGACTTAAGTAAATCAATTGTATAAAGCACAGAAGCATGTGAAAGTTTCTATCCAAAGCACATATGTTCATATAATCAAATATACAAGTTATAGCAAGTATATGAACAATGAAGTAAAGGAGTAGAGATAGAGAAAACTAACACAAGGATTTATAGTGGTTCGATTCACAAAGAATCTACATCCACTACCTTAGGGCAATCCCCAAGGATTTCAACATCCACTAATGGATACTCTTCACAACTAATGCAATGTGGGTTCTACCTTTTACACTTGCCTGAACAAATGAGGACTTTTGCTTCACAAAGAAGACTCCACTCACTCAGAGTGTTTTGCCTCACAAAGAGGACTTGTGCCTACTCTTAAGACTTTTTGCTTCACTATGAAGTTTCTACTCACAAAGAGTGTTTGCCTCACAAAGAGGTCTTGTGCCTACTCTTAGGACTTTGAAGCACTCACCAAGAGTGACGCTCTCTAAGAGCTTTTTGCTAGCTCACAAAGAACTAGTTATCAACTAATGAGAAGAAAGGGTAACCTCTCTCTTCTACAAAGAATTCCCTCTTGGAATGGATTTACAATTTAAGCTCTAATCACTCTTTGAGAATAGAAGGCTAGATGAAGTTTAAGCTCAACACAATGCTTTGAATGATTTTACAATTAAGAACAAAATTGGAAACTTGTGTGTTTAGAAAGTGTATATGCCTATGACTTTTTATGGCTTGATTAGTTATGAAAAAATCAGTTTTGAAAGCTTTTTATAGGGCAAGAATACACTAGCTTTGTTGGTCACAACGACTATAATTTTGGCCTTGAATAGACAGCTCCGGTTGACTTCTACTAGACAGTAGGTTGACCGAAGTGGCTTGAATCAAAGGTTAAAGACCCTCTGTCTCTATCTCGGTCGACCGCAGTTCAGTGGTCAGGTCTACCGAAGCAAAGGTCGATCGACCTACCTAATATCTTGGTCATCCGGATATAATATAGCCGTTGGAGCATTGAAATATTTAAAACTCGAATAAGGAAAAAAACACACAGGTTGACCGTTTCAACAATGGTCGGTCGACCGGATATCATTGGTCTTCGAGGCTAGGTCTAGGTCTACCGGATGACAGTCCCAAAGTGGTTTTAACAATTAGTTAAGTTTCTAATGTTCTCATGCACATGCCTAAGTGTTTTGTAAAGATTGAAAACACATTTTAAAGTACTTAGGCATTGACCAACTTGTTTTCAGAAAACCTTTTCAAAATACTTGAATACATGTAAACATGAGGTTTTGAAAGCATTCAATGTTGAGCTTTAAAAATTCTTATATCCTAGTATTCTCAAAGGAAAGATTAGTCACAAAAGATTACCTATAAGCTTAGACTAACCTTCCTAAGGTCTTTAAGTCTTCAAGTTGATTCTTCTTGTAGTTTGAACTTGAAGCCTTTGATCAACATCTTCATGAAGTAGCGGTTGATTGAAGCTGTCATTGCAAGGCCAAAATTATAGCCGTTGCTTGTATATTCTTTCCCTATAAATAGCTTCTAAAGCTGAATTTACATAACCAATCAAGCCATTAGAGGGCATATGCTATACAGTTCATAAATAAGCAATTAAACACTTTTGATCTTCATTTCCAAACCATTCAAAAACATATTTGAGTTGAACTATAAACTTCATCTATCTCTTCTATTCCCAAAGAGTGATTAGAGCTTAAATTATAAATCTATTCCAAACGGGAATTCTTTGTAGTGAGTTTAAATGTAAAGTTTCCTTTGTAAGAGGCTAGTTACCCAAAATTCTCTTTGTGAGAACTAGTTCTTTGTGAGCTAGCAAAAATCTCTTAGTGAGTTTCACTCTTTGTGAGTGTTTCAACAAATAGAAAAACAGGATTTTAGTATAACTAAAGATAAGGTGTTTAGTATACCAGTGTTAAGGAAATTGTTGTCTAAAGATACGGAAGAATACTATATAGTTAGTAAGAGAGAACAAAAATGACTCAAGGTAATACAAAGATACCACTTATATCTAAACAAAGTATTATAAATGAAATTAGCAAGATTAAAACTAATGATTCAATGAGATACGCTTATTTTGGAGGAACATAAATAATTATTAAAGCTTGTTTCCAAGAAGGAATAGATACTCCATTAGAATTTTATATAGCAGATGATAGAATTACTTATCCTATAGAAACAAGTATAATAGCAAAAATGAAAGGAAATTTAATATACCAAAAGCTAAAATTTATTATTAGTGACAATTATGCTATAAGTTTAGTAGATCAAAATATAGATAAGGCATTTGTGTTATATTGGAAGTTATCAGGAGTAGAAATGTTGAAAAATAGTAAGGTAATGACAGTTAAATGTAAAAATTTATATGTAGTAAGTAATAAACATAAAATATTAGGGAAAAGAAAAATAGAAACTGTACATATAGATAATCCTTTTAAAAGTATAATAAGTATAGTAAATAACATAGAAAATACATATACTGAAATACCAAATAATGAGTTAGCAATAGTACAAGAAAGAATAGGTGAAAGTAGTCGAAAAATAGAAAATTTAAGATTGTCAACCTCTACTAGGACAGAAAACCAAGAATTAGAACCAGTATCACAAGTATGTATTTTAAGAAAAATAGATGAAAAAATAAAACCAATAATTATAGATACAGCAGCAGGACTTAATTATATATCCCAAGATTTCATAGGAAAATCATTAGTATTAGGAAGTACTCATAAATACTTAGACCTACAAGGAAAAGTGTATAATAGTAAGGGTAAAATAATTAAAAAGATAGAATTAGGAGGAAAAATATTAGAAATAGAATTCGAAATACAAATAGAAAGAGTAGGACAAACAAATGATATTATTTTAGGAACTAATTGGTTATCTAAATATCAACCATGGAACATGTGTGAAACTCATATAAATATAACTTATTCAAGAAAGGTGTTAGTAATTCCTAGAGAAAGAGATAGTATTTGGAGATTAAGAGAAATATATGGCTAATATAGATAATTTTGTTTATATATTAATAAAGATTATAGTAAATGGATATAATAGTAGACATTATACAACATTTGTTGATTCAGGAGCTAAAATAAATATTTGTAAAAAAAAATTTGCTTACCAGAAGAAAAATGGGAAAAAACTAGAATATTAGTAACGAGATTTAATGGTGAAGGAAATGAAATACAATATAAAGCTAAGAATATAGATATACAACTTTGGGGAAAAATACTTAAGATAAAAGAAATATATGCTTTTGAATTAGAAGGAAAGGATATAATATTAGGAATAAATTGGTTACATGATTATTTGCCAGTAAGAATAGAAAGAAAAAATTTAGTAATAACAACCCCATGTAAACATAATATACCAGCCTTAAGGGTAAAAAACAAAGAGAGAATTCCAAAAGAATGGCAAAAAGGAGATAGTAAAATAACACAACATATGGATACTAAAATAACCATAGATAATATTATATTATATAATTGATAAATTAACACCTATAAAAGAAAAATTAGAAGAACTATATTCAGAAGATCCCTTAAAAAACTGGGGAAAACATGGTAATTATGTAGAAATAAAACTCAAAGAAGAAAATACTATTGTATATCAGAAACCCTTAAAGCATATACCAAGTGATGTAGAAGAATTTAAAAAACATATTCCTGTGTTATTAAAAAATGATTATATTAGAGAATCTAATTCAAAACACAGTAATCCTGCATTTATTGTAAACAAACACTCAGAACAAAAATGAGGAAAAAGTATGATGGTTATAGATTATAGAAATCTTAATGCTAAAACACAAACATATAATTACCCTTTACCCAATAAAGTGATTAAATTAAAACAAATATCTGGATATAATTGGTTTAGTAAATTTGATTGTACCATTTAAAATTAACAGAAGAATCTAAACCCTTGACTGCATTTACTATACCTAATGGATTTTATGAATGGAATGTTTTACCTTTTGGATATTAAAAATGCTCCAGGAAGGTGTCAGGTATTCATGGATAAATTATTTAAAGATTTAGATAATTGTGTAATATATATTGATGATATTTTATTATATTCTCATACTTATGATGAACATATTGCATTACTAGAAAGATTTATAATATATGTCAGGTTTGAGCCTAAGTAAAAAAAAAGCAGAAATTATGAAAAATCAAATAGAATTTCTAGGAATAGAAATAGATAAGAGTGGTATTAAAGCGCAAAACCATATAGTCAGTAAGATATTAGATTTAACAGAGGAAATAGATACTAAGAAAAAATTACAATCATTTTTAGGACTTATTAATCAAGTTAGAGAATATATTCCGCATCTATCGTCTGAAATAGATCCGAATTTTATGTGGGGGAAAAATGGCGCAAGGCATTTTAAAGGTGGCTAGGGAAGTGCTTGGTGAATCAAGCGGAAATGTGCTATTCGGTAAGGATACATCGTGGTGGAATGGAGAGGTAAGAGAAGCTATAAAGAAGAAAAGAGAGTGTTATAAGACTTTGGGGAAGTATAGAAGTGATGGCAATTTTACGAAGTATAAGACGGCGTGTAGAGAAGCTAAGGCAGTCGTTAGAGAAGCGAGATCAAAAGTTTATAAGGATTTGTATAATAAATTGGACACTAAGGATGGTGAGAAAGGTATATATAGACTTGCTCGTTTAAGAGAGAAAAAGACAAGAGATATTGGTATGGTGAGGTGTGTTAAGGATGATAGTGAGAGAGTTTTGGTTAAGGATGAGGAAATCAAGGCGAGGTGGAGGACGTATTTTGATAGGTTATTTAATGGGAATCAAGTACGGGAATATTGGAGACCTTTCTATCCCGATTGGAGAGGTGAACCATGATTTCATACGTAGAATTCAAAGGAAAGAAGTGCAAGAGGCCCTTAAAAGGATGAAACCAAAGAAGGCGATGGGACACGATAGTATACGATTGAGGTTTGGAAGTGTTTAGGAGAAATAGGTGTTGAGTGGTTGACTAACCTTTTTAATAAAATACTTAGAGTTGAGAAGATGCCAATAGAGTGGAGGAAAAGTACTTTGGTGCCATTATATAAGAATAAAGGAGATGTTCAAGACTGTTCAAATTATCGTGGTATTAAAGCTTATGAGTCATACTATGAAGTTGTGGGAAAGGGTAATTGAGCATAGATTGAGAAAAAATTGTGAGCATTTCGAGAGAACCAATTCGGTTTTATGCCGGACGATCAACTATGGAAGCAATACATCTACTAAGGCGAGTTGATTGAGCGTTATAGAGAGAGAATGAAGGACACTGCATATGGTGTTCATAGATTTGGAAAAAAGCTTACGATAAGGTTCCCAGAGAGGTAATTTGGTGGGTGATGGCAAAGAAAGGTATATCTCGGAAGTATATTGATCTTATTAAGGATATGTATGAGGGAGTCGGCACAGTGTCAGAGTTTGTGGAGGGATAAGTGAAGAGTTTCCTATTACAATTGGGGTGCATCAAGGTTCGAGCACTTAGTCCTTTTCACATTTACAATGGTTATGGATGAAGCTCGACCCGAGTGTATACAAGATCGATGCTAGTGGTGCATGCTGTTTCTTGATGATATAGTTTTGATTGATGAGACAAGAGCGGGTGTTAATGCCAAGTTGGATGTATGGAGACAAACCTTAGAATCTAAAGGTTTTAGGATTAGTAGAAGTAAAAGCAGTATATGGAGTGTAAGTTTAGCACTAGCGAAACGATAGAGCAAGCTGTAGTAACTTTGGGTGACAAAAATATCTCGGAGAGTGAGTATTTTCGATACCTTGGTTCTATTATTCGAGAGGGACGGAGAGCTTGACGGAGATGTAGCGCATCGAGTTAAAGGCTGGTTAGTTGAAATGGAAGAGTGCGACGGGTGTTTTGTGTGATCGTAATGTACGGCTGAGATTGAAAGGAAAGTTTTACTGAAACCATTTGTTAGGCAGGCATTATTATATGAGTACGGGAATGTTGGGCAACTAAGAGGTGTCATATTCGAAAAATGCATGTAGCGGAGATGCGTATGTTAAGATGGATGTGTGGGCATACGAGAATGGATAGAGTGAGGAATGAGACTATTCAGAAGAAGGTTGGTGTAGCACCTATTGAAGACAAGATGAGAGAGAACTGTTTGCGTTGGTTTGGGCACATTAGACGAAGGTCAAGTGATGCTCCGGTTAGGAGAATTGAAGGATTGTGTAATATAGATGGCGTAAGAGGTAGAGGGAGACCGAGGAAGACTTGGACGGAGGTGATAAAAGGGAATATGAATCTGTTAGAACTAGATGAGGGTTGTGTTTGGGATCGAAAGGAATGGAGAGAATGCATCCATGTGGATGACCTTACGTGATTCTTACTTTGGTTCATGTAGCCGACCCCAATCTGTTGGGATTAAGGCTTGGTTGTTGTTGTTGTTGTTGTAAGAATTTACCAAAATTAGAATTTCCAAATGAAAATAAGAATTTCAAATATATAATAGAATCAGATGCAAGTGAAAAAAGCTATGGTGGAGTATTAAAATATAAATATGAAAATGAAAAAATTGAACAGATTTGTAGATATTATTCTGGAACATTTAAACATAATGAACAAAAATGGTAAATTAATAGGAAAGAACTATTAGCTGTATTAAAAGCAATTTTACATTTTGAAATATATGTTATTCATACTAGATTTATATTAAGGACTAATAATACACATGTAAAATATTGGTTACAAAGTAAATTAAATGATTCTATAACACAAAAAGAAATACGAAGATTGGTAATAAAAATAAATGAATTTGATTATGATTGTGAAGTAATCAGAACTAACAAGAATGTTTTTGCATACTATCTCTCTAGAAATCCCTGAAAGAAAAGAACCAGATATCCCAGAAATATTGGAAAGATATTACAAAAATTAGAAAAAATGGAGATACAAATTCTATGCAAGAACAGAAGATATATTAACTAATGGCTAAAAAGGAAGAGCCAGTGGCAGAGCTAAGCAGGGATGCTAATCCAGAGCTACCCATAATGAATCTGAGATAAAAAAAAATTATTCTCAGAAGAGTGGGACAGCTAAATTTTTTTTAATATTGCAGGAACTAGCAAAAATGTTGCAGGCATCAGCAAAAGCAGAGCATATAATATAAATAATGTATATCTTGAAAATAAACCTATACTTATAAAACCAGCTATGTTTATCCCACCACAAGTAAATACTTATTCTCAAAGCCTATTAGATGAAAAACAAAATTTTAACCATATAGCCCTGAGATATATACAGAATGCCAAAATAGTTATTGATTTCTTAAATACAAAACCAACCCAGTTACCAATAGAACAATTTTATTCTAAAGGATTGGGATATACAACCCAGAAATTAGTAGGATTAAACAAGTTAATAGCAATGCCGGGAACAAATCCAAATTTAATAGCCTCAGCTTATGCATATGGATTATTAAATGTTGTATATACAATTAATGGGCAAGAACTAGATGGAATACCAGAAGTTAAGATAGCAGCTAAGACCTATTTGGGAATCACTAAGACATGATTTACATCAGATTTTATTCAGCACCCGCCGAGATATATTATGACCATATAAAGCCCCCAATTCATGTAATTAAGCTGGGAATAACAAGAGATATGGTTATACCAGAAGAGATACCTACACAACAAGATATTATTGAAAGCCAAGATATTCCAAAGATATTACAACAAAAAAGAGTAGTAAATATGAAAGTAATTTTTCAAGAATTAAGAAACACTTATGAGTCCAAAAATCCAATATGGATGTATTACAGCAGAGATCAAAAGTTAACAAAACCAGAAGCAGAGGAAGAAGTTAGAAGATGGCTTGAAACAATAGTATTACCAGATGAAGCACCAAAAATCAGAGCTATGAAGAAAGAATGGATTTCCGAAGAAGCTAAAAGACAATTATGCAGAAATTTCAATAATGTACCAAAACACATTTGTCACCATTGTGGAGGACAAGATAACGAGGTACCTGACATAAAGTTAGAATAAAGATATAATAGTACTTCAATAATGTAATCTTTAGATAAAGTAAATAGTAAGATTCGAAAAATGTAAAAGGAAACAGTAGACTCAAATAATGTAAGGTCATAGACCCCAGCTATCTAAAGATAATTGGTAGGATAGATTTAAAGTAGGATTTTTCCTTATCCTTAGAGGATTATAAAAGAAGGAAGTAAGATAGAAGGAAGGCACCGAAAATCCTTCCCAGCACACCAGCATTTGAAAAATCATTCCTTTATCCTTTATAAAAATTTCAGTTATCCAAAACTCTCTAAGTGATTTTTTATCTCAAGCTATGGAAGAAAATAAGAACACAGATAAGGTATGTTTGTTGTATATAAGCTAAATTGATATTCATACTACTGTTATAATCCAGTTTTCATATATGAAACTGTACTATAACCTTGCTAATTTATTTCTGTGTATTAATTCTTAAAACCAAAGTACCAATTATTAACATAAGGTTGTAAAAGGACAGCATGATAGCCACCATTTTTCCCATTATGCCAGGAGGGCTGTAGGGAATTTTTGGCAAGCCAATTTGAATGAATGACCATATGCTAAGAATAAGGTATTAGGTAAAAAGAATTTCTACATTAAGAAATATAGGAGTCAGGTTAAACTATAGTTAAAAAATATGGCACCTGGATAGTAATACTTTTTATGCTAACAAAAGCCCATGACATTTATAATCCTTATTAATACTTTTTATAGTAATTTTGTATAATGGATTTACAACTTGGTATGTTATGCAGATTAAGAACTAAATATAGAAATATCAAAAAATATAGACCTAATTGATATTTATATAACAGAAAAAAGATTAATAAAACTATTAAGTAAATCTCTTCCTAATGAAATTATTATTCATATAATGAAAATAGTAGAAACTTATAATGAAGAACAAGAGATATTACACATGATTTATGAAGATCCTAGTTATCTTAAATATATAGATGCCTTAAAGAATTTATAATACCTATTTACTAGATATATATTTAAAACATAAGAGTAAACTTACCTTAAGTAAATCAACAGTTATGAATGATAAATTAACCATCACCCCAATTAACCCCAATTTGTTATCAGAGCCTAGTAGACCGATACAATGAGTAATAAAATACATCCGGTATTACAAAAAAGATATACTCTAAGAAAAGAAAATACAGAAATAGATAGTGCTAGAGGTTTCCCTATAGAAACTATAGACTTCGGAGAAGCTATACCTTTTATATTAGCAGGATATGGAGGATTACAATACATTAAGCAACTAAATTGGACAAATTTATTCTTATATGATAAGTTAGGTAGATATGAAAACTTTTATGATGAAATAAAAGAAGCTATAGAAAGTAACCAAGAAGAAAATATATTATTAGCTATAGAAAGATTACCCCAAGCTATAGGAGAAATTATAAGAGAAGATTTAAATATAATAAAAGAAATAGATATACCTAGAGAAATACAATTAGGAATAATTAAAGAAAAACAAAATCAACTGGAAACTAAAATAGACTCAATAATAAATTATTTAGGGATACATACTTATAAACAAGAGGTAATAATACATCAATTTAAACGATATGAAAGAACCAGTAGACGATATGAAAATAAACATACAAATAATTATAAAAAATTTAGAAGAAGTATATAATGAAAATAAACAAATTAAAGAAATATTAACTAAAATAGAAAAAGGAAAAGAAATAATAATAGAAGAACCAAAATTAATACATGAAGAAGGAAAAAGAATAAAAAGATCAGAAGAATATGACATATATAGTAATTTATTACCAGAAATGAAAATAGGTAAACTAAGAAAAGAATTTTATGAATAAAGACGAAAAGAAAATAAGTAGTTATAAAATAGATGGATATTATAACACTAAATTAAAAATTTATAAGACAAATTTAGATAGAGAATTTTTTTAAGATAGGAGAAAATCAGTTAAGATTAATAAAAGATAAAGAAACTTTTACCTTAGAAAATGAAACAGAACAAATAGTATGACTAGAACAAGAGAATCAAAAATATTTTAAAACAATAAAGACAGAAATTAAAGATAAGTTAACTTTATTAAATGAATTATTACAAGAAATAAAAAATCTGAATAAAGAATTACGAAACATAGGAGAAAATATTATAATAAAGAAAATTGAAACTGCTGAAATAAATATCATAGAAGATAATAATCAAGAAGAAGAATTCAGTGATACACAAAGCGTAACATATACAAAATTAATGGAAGAAATTACAACTAAAATAGATAACATAAATATGAATGAAGATAAACCAGCCACAACAGGAACAAAAACTGAACCATCAACTTCAAGAACTAAAGTAGAATATGAATATAATAGGAGGCCTGAGTATACTAGATATACCTATGAACAACCTAGAAGAAATAAGAAGATATGGGAACATAGGTTACCAGAAAGGTATATACCAACAGAAAGTAAAATAGGTTATGCTGGAATGTTAAACTTAGATTGTACATTAAATGTAACAAAAGAAGTCGAAAAATGGGTAGGAATAATTGCTAAAACAATTAATAGATAACAAAATAAGTTTATCAGAAACAACATGTTATGTTGAAAGAAGCTTTATGGGTGTAGTGAAACTATGGTTTGAACAATTAACTGATGATACTAAACTAACATTTAGAAAATCAACAGATAGAACTGGAAGTACTACTGGAAAAAATACAAAAATATTAGAAAAATTGAACTGGCTATAAAAGGAGAATTTAGTAATTTAAATGTGAAGCATGATTAATAAATAAGCAAAAAGAGAAAGCTAAAATGAGCTTAGTAGAAATTGTTATATGTGATATGTGCTACTTAGAAGAATGCATATGTGCTTATAAGGATTATTACTATAAAGCAAAATTAACAGACACTGAGAAGAAACAATTTAATAATTATTTTATATTACTGCAATGTAAGCATATGACATGTTTCTGTAAAACACAAGAGGGGGGGTGAATTGGGTTTTAGTCGATCTTGCAAACTTTTTCGAATCTATTCAAGGCAAGTGTAAGTTTGAACAAGATGAACAAAAGCAAAACTAAAACCAAACACAAGACAAAGGATTTAGAGTGGTTCGATTCACTTAGAATCTACATCCACTACCTTGAGCCGCACCCAAGGATTTGCAACAACTTCACTAAGAAGACTTTTTACAATTGTGGCTAACTTACTAAGAGTTTTACAACACAACCACAATACACAAACTCACTAAGAGTTACTTGCCCACACAAAGTAGGACTTTTACAAGATTAACCCTATCACTAAGAAAGGGAATAAGATGGGTTAAATAACAAGGTTGTTCACTCTTCTAAGTGAAAGATAGATACCTTTGAAGTACAAGAATTGTTGGCTCTTTAGAACATATGAATTCCACTCTTTGTCTTGCTTTTTGAAATAACACCTTTGAATGATTTAGATCATGGAAATGAAGTGTTTTTGCTTTGAAGGTGTTTAGACTTGATAAGAAATCAATGAAACTTTGATGTGCAAGCCTTAGAGTCATTCTCTAGCTTTGGAGTATTTATACATTTCAAAATATGCTAAAAAACGACTCTTTAACGGTCAAATAACGGCTAGTTCTTGCAGAGGTCGGTTGACCGAACACAGACCTCGGATGACCGAAGCTCACTTCGGTTGAACCATAGCCAACCTCGGTTGAGCCGAACCCTAGGTCGGTCGACCGACCTACCCCTTTGGTCGACCGAACCAAAAGATCAAACCTCTCTGTTTCTCTTCGGTTGATCCGAGCTTGAGCTCGGTTGACCAACCTTCCTGAGCTTTGAGAGATGTTGATTTTTCACACGTTTTGAAATCTTTTGAAGTCTAAAAGGTTTTCCCAAAAGGTAACAACTAAGAACATTTGGAAAACCATTTTAAAGGACTTAAACTTTGAAATCAAAGGCTTTTGAAATACGAACTCATGTAAGGATCATTTTGAAACTTTAGCCTTTTGAAAACGTGTTTATGAAAACATGCAAGACTTGAGTGTAGAACTTATGTTCATGAGAGAATTGGTTAGAGCTTATAAGATAACGACTTATAATGACAAAGCTAATCTAACCAAACTTAAGTCTTCAATCTTCAATCTTGAAGGATGAGCCTTGAATAATATGACTTTGAATCTTGATCATGGCTTGATTGAAGTACTTAGAGCTTCCATTATAAGTTCCGATATTCTATCACAAAGATATAAAACATTAGACACAACATCAAGTGTTTGTCCATTATCAAAAACCGAGTTCGTTCGCCCTTAGGGCTTACAGTTTCTTAAGTGGTTTGTGGGCAATTTACACTAATACTCCCCATGTAGTTTGGTACACTTCCACCTCCCATCCACCTTGATGTGGATAAACCTAATATACCAACTACATGAGACCTGAATTGTAGAAGTACGACATTCCCCATTAAATCACTCTTTGTTGCTCATTTCTCTCTTCCATCCCTCTGAGCTACTTTGTCATGCCACACATTTATTGCTAATATATCCTCTTTTTTATCTTTGAAATGCATGCCCACCTTGAGAGTTGGGTTATCCTTATTCCACAACACAATCGATTTTTCTATATATATTATCAATGACAAGATTGCCAAATCCAAAATCAGACCAACAATAATATCTTTGATAATTATCATATTCTACTGCTTCGTTGGATTGAATTGGAGGCTCTGGTCATTCCTCTTCCGGAAAAGCATCTGATTCGTTGGACTGGACTGGAGCCTCTGATACATTCTCTTCCGGAAGGACATCAGCTTCATCATCATCAATGCAAGAATTAACTAAGATTAAGACATTTAACTTTCCAACATAAATAAAATGTACAAAATACTGGATTATTGTAGCTTCTCATGGGAACTTCAACATGTAACTCCGGTTGAATTGCGTTCTCCAGATTTCTTTAATTTGGCATTGTAAATGGTTGGTTAATCTATGTCTGGTATGAATAATTCGGTGGTGTCGGATGTGATTGTATTTGGTCGAACACAACTCCTATATGGATCCCAGCAATTTTGAAGTAATCATGGAGATTCCATAGGTGATCTAAATCTTTGAAATCAGCTATTTGCACTACATCCGACACAAGCACTCCAAAAATTGGAAAAAAACAAGGTTTGGTCATACTAAGTTTGACATTTACAGTTGAATGATCAATACATTTTTTCCGGCATATCCTGCTGACAAGTTTTTAATAAGAAATTCTCTTATCTAGAACAATATATCGTTGGCTAGCCCCTAGAAAATAAAGGAGTACCACCAATCCCATGTTGGATTTCTTGATCGAAATATATGAAACTATTGATGCAAGTTTCTGCCATATTATAACTAAAACGTTAAAAATGAAGTAAATATGAGGATTATGGAAATTAGAGGGGGAAGTAAGAAATTTTTTAAACAATTTGTGAGGAAGTTATATGGCTAATGTGTTCTATAAATAATGGGTAAGGATTGAGATAAGACGGATTATATGAATCCATTTTTTAAGATTTTGGATAAGTTTTTCGGATTTCGTTGAGAAGATGGATTCCTTCTCAGATTCCAGATCAGACTTTATGATCATAATCGTACAATTGATAAGATTTTCGGGTTTCGTTAGGATATCCGTTTTCTATGATTTCGGATCAGATTTTCTGATCATAATCGTACAATTGATAAGCTTTTCGGATTCCCGTCTTCTAAGATTTCGAGTCAGATTTTCTGAACTTAATCGTACAATTGATAAGCTTTCCGCATTTCGTTGGGACAAGACGGATTCTACAAATCGTTTTATCGCAATCGAATCATATTTTCAGACCTTTTATATAAACAAACTTAATATATTTATACCAATCTCCTAAGCAGTTCACTTTACTGCACTACATCTCTAACATTCCACCTTACTCTCAAAATTAAAAATACACAATGAACAGCAATATGGTACCATAACTTGAAGAGTATTTAGACACAATTTTAAAATTGAAGTCAATTCTCAAACATCCGGAAGAATGGTAATATATTTTGTTTTTTTTAAATGTTCATTTTTCTTTAGTATATGCTACCACTTCTCTTACAACAATTTTATTGTATAGCTTATACCATCAACATTCATAAGTTGGCTGGAGGAAACTAGCCACGGGGTACCAGATAGTTTCTATTTGAAGGATATCATTGGTAATCAATGGTGTGTTTGCCTTACCCAAGAACTGGGTTAGTACTACTTCGACTGCAGTTTAGTACAATATTTGGCTGAAAACAATGTTCAATCTAGTAATACGATACATTTTGTGTTTTCGCCCATCAACCTTCTTAATATTTATATTAAGGGCCAGTTCATCACTAGGACTAGGATCAGTTACTTAAAGGGAGACAGATCTTACCCCTCTGATGGGAATTTTATCGCCATGGTTTTGGGATCCTAGTTATCGAGAGGGACCCCCATCGTCAAACGGTATGCTGGTATTCTACAAATATTTTTTTGTAATTAATTTTTTTTTTGGATTCCAAATGTTTATCATGTCTACAGTTCATATGTGGTCGCTACATCAAGTGGCGTGTTGAACAAGAACAATGTATACCTGAGGTACTACACTTGCTAGATTTGCTAGGGAACATAACATCACTTCGCGCGTGGGGAAAGAAGAAAATGAATACTATTTTGAGGGGTGCTTTGATTTTACCGAGGCAAATGGATTGAAGCCCAGTGACTATGTGGACTTCCATCCAACACCTTACGATATCCTTGATTATATGATGAGACTAGATGATTTTGGATTTTTTGCGTTAAACAACACGCGTTTATAACACCTTGTAAGTTTTTACTGTTATTTATTTATTGAATTTTGTTTTTTAAACTACTGTTTATACATCTAATTAACTTTATCTAATCCTGATAACAAACCCTAAAAACCTAACAAACACTAACAACTCAAAAAAATTAAACAAACACCAACTAACAACCCTAAAACCCCAAACCAACCCTAATAACCTTTAAACCCCATCAAA
The DNA here is from genome assembly GCA_026122235.1 of Vinca minor. NCBI lineage: Eukaryota > Viridiplantae > Streptophyta > Magnoliopsida > Gentianales > Apocynaceae > Vinca > Vinca minor. The sequence goes on from JAOCZM010000058.1 coordinate 364,356, forward strand.
CCATAACAATTCAAAAATAACTTAATATACGAAAAACATTTATTCTGGGAAAAATTAGGGTTCTGAAAACAAGTTTTTGATAAGAATGTGTCTTTCACACGTCAGAGAAAGAATCCGTCTTTCCTGAAATTTCTCCCACAAAAAACATGGCCATGTGATACACATTATGTCAAAACATGGTTATTCTGATAAAAAACTCTATTTAAAACCCGAATTAGAGAGAGACAAAAACCATTCTATTTCCCAGTCCTCTATTTTCTCCATTTTTTTATTCTTCATATCTCTTCTTTTCCTACCGCCTATTGCCGGTGGCGCTGTCCTTCCCAAATTCAAAAGATGTTTCTACTATATTTTCCATTTTTAAGAACAAATAATCTCATTAACGTATTAATTTCCAATAAAAAATTGTTCTTGTGCGATAAAGAGATTATGATATATTATCCATTGAATATTTTAATATGATAAAGAATTCTGATTTCCCCCTTCTAAAGTTATTCCAATGCCATGATATGCTCAGTTTTCCTCACCAAAACAAAATTACATGCTCTATTTTTTTTTATTGTGCTTCATTCTTGAACAAAATCAATTGAATTTTCTAGCCAAGATTACATCTAATTATCGATTATAGATTCATTTTTCTGTCTTCCAAATACGAATAACAATACAAATAGTACAAGGCAATATCATCATAAAAGATTGCTAGGGCGTTTAACTTGGCGGTGCGGCAGTAGAGATGGATGGTTTGTTGGGGAAAAGGAATGGGCAATTTACTCCAGAATTCAAGAAGGGTTCCCAGAGATAAGAGGCAGAGACGACGAGAAGGTTTGACCCTCTCCCAATTTATACTAACAAAAGACATACATTAAATAATTTATTTTTTTCTTTAATCTCAAACTGGCAATGGTGCTGTCAATAATGACGATGGAGGTGATTGGGAAGTGAGGAGAAATAAGAGAGAAAGAGGAATAAGGAAAAAGTGCTACAAAAAAAAACTGGAGAGCGCATGATTTATACCTTCTTGTGTGATGTAGACATAAATTATGGTACGATATAACTATCAGATGCAATCTTAAGCGAGTGGCTCTTGAATGAGAAGGGCAGAGTTGTCAATCGATCAAAATTTTCTATGACATGAGAAAAATTGACCTGGTAATATCGCTAGCCATATTTATTAGATATAGCTGTTTAACATGCCTTGATCGCGCAATATTAAAAATTCTGTGTTTCCGCTGCAAAAATTTTATATGCCTTTATCTGATGATTGAGATGTTTTATAGGAAATAGATGCCTTTTTCTTTAAAAAAATACTTGTTAACTTAGTAGTTGGATTGCGCTAGAGTTTTTCTAGCAGCATAAGGTTTCTTCCTTGTAATGAGGCTCCGACGATGAATGGTTTGGAACTACCTTACGGTAATAAGCGTGAGGGAATGAACGACTTTGAGACGAGCGCTCTTAAGTAAAGGTAAGGAAAGATGGTGATGTGCGATGTTCGCCCTCGATCTGATAATAGCATGAACGGTGGTGGTGATTAGAAGTTGATATACACCGTGTTTGAATCCGGATGTCGGAGGGGTTTCAAGCCGATTCAGGCCGTCTCTGGAAGGAAAAATGTTGTGTAACCTTGTTGGAGGCTCGTTGCAACGCGTGCTTTAATTTCCTGACAAACCTAGGGATGAACTATCTTGTACAAAATCTATATAACGCACAATATTGCTAGCAAAGATGCCAGAATTGCCTCTAGAATCACCATTGAAGAAAAAAATGTCGAATACGGGTGATCCGGAGTGGAGTCGGAAAGCTAGGGCATTGAAGACGCCTATGGCGCTGGTTTTGGATGGAAACAGTGACCCGGGTGCAGACTCCTCAATTTTGAAGCAAAAGCTTGATGACGATGACAAGGCGGAGGTCGCAGGTTGGCCCTCCAATGCTCATGATTTGCTTGATCTGGAAATGCCTGGGACTTAATAACTCTTGGAAAATCAAGATTTTTCCTTTCCATAATAAAGTAATTTTCAAACTTCATGATTAATATCATGGTATTATTAGATTTTATTTCATGTATTAAATTATGATTTATTTCAAGTTTTAATGTAAGAAATCAAGGGGGAGACCGTCTCAAATTCGGAGAAGTGTCTCTCAATGTACAATTTTGCTGCAACATGGTTTCGAATGGAGGATTGAGAACGAATGTTCTGTTCATATCTGGCGGTATCCCTAGCTAACTACTCAATGCCCTCCTGATTTTATATGTTTTGTAAATTTGCAAACAGAAACTCTAGAAATTATGGAAGGCCTCATGTTTATACGTGACCTCGATTTTTATTTTTAGGTAACAAAATATGATTGTAAGGTCATAGTAATTCGTACCTTAGGGAACTTGTTTTTTAGAATTGTCTATATCCACAAGTCATGTAATGTTCTAGCACACCTGTTGGTTAGACATTCTCTGAGGCTTGATGTCGGTATAAAACACTTGTTAATCACATCAATTATGTGACTCTTGGTTGGTTAAGTAGGTAATGATTACCCTTAGTACATTAATGCACATCTCAACCCTTTTGTCTCCAGATTCTCAACCATTGAGGTAATCTGGTTGAGTATGACCCAAGGTTGAACGACCGATATCACTAACTTATCCTTCGCGCCTCACCATGATAAATAGGCGCTTATTTTACTCGGAAGTTCACACAATTGTTGATCTTGGTCTTGATGAGGGCCCCGCTTGGAAGGCAATGAACTTAATATTTAAAATTGAGGGATTTTTAAATTGTCTCACCAAACGGTGTATAATTTGATTATACGTCTTAAACACATGCTTTAAATCTGTAAAACATGCAACATGCATCTCATGCAAAGTACATAAAGCAATAAATAAAACCGTGACATGGTAATATCCCCTATACGGATTTTTTCGAGCCAACGGAAAATCCTAGGTCAGTCTAAAGGTGAAAAACAATAAAACCTATCTATTGTCTTCCGCCTCCTTGTGGTTTCTTCCATCTGATGGACGCCTTTCTTCATCATTTGTTACATGTGTAAAAACATAAAATCCTATTCTATACTTTTACATAATTGAAAGAATTCTCGAGTTACATTCAATATTAAAATTACAACAAGAATTGATTAGATAAGGCACGACACGCATGCCGTATTATAATAAAAACCACTTGGTCAAAGGCTATTACTATGCACCATGCTCAAATAACACGACAATCATGTTAAAAGTGCAAATACACACTGCTTGCCCCTTTCCGGTCGACCCAGGTCATACTCCCGGGCGACTGCGATAAGGTAATAACCAAAAACAGTGTAAAATTAGGCCACCTCGGTCGACCCAGAACATTTCTGATCGATCGGCCTGAAAACAAACTATCATTGGTCGACCGTGATTGCTCACCGGTCATCCAAAATCTAGGCAGTAGCAAAATCCTATTTTTCAACACATGTTCTATCTGCTGTGGACCTCTTCCGGTCGACTGAACTTTTGTCAGAAAATAGAAAATAGCCAAAAACACGAATAAAACTTTTGTTCCGACTTAACAGAGGTTGTACAAAGGTAAATAACATCTTATGAAATGCATTAACGACTACTATAGAACGATAACACATAAACAAAGTAATTGGGTTCTCATGATAGGCTCTGATATCACTTGAAAAGAAAAATTTGTATTCCCCAAAACCCAGCGAAATAAAATAGCGCGGGATTACTGATGAATAACCTTGATAACTTGTATCAAGATCCAACAAGAAGGTTGAATTTTGGATCTTTCTCTTCTTGAAATTAGTTTACGGGGGAATATAATCAACGTAACACACAGTAGTTTGACTATCAATGGATGTTGAAACACCACAATAAGCGAAACTAGACTTATTGATACAATTACTCAAGAATGAATGACAATCTACATAGAAGTTCAATTTGCAAGTATCTAACGAATAACCTTACCAAATATCATATATCTAACGTAAATATAAAGTTGACCGAATTGTCCTTTATATAGAGGAACAATTCGGCTCAAAAGAACCCACAAAAGAAGAGTCTTATTCTAATTAGGGCTCTTCAATCACTAGCTTAACAAACTTGCTATAAAAGAAACACTAACTAAACACATGGACATCATGTCCTTTATTCTAGCACCACTAACATTACTCTGCCTAAAATACTTAAAAATATAAAAAATGAAAATCTAATTAAAGTCTATTGACTTTAATGTACAAAGTTCCTAAAATGCCCTTTTAGCCACTTTGTTGAGTTGGGCCGAGTGATACACTTTGGAAATTAATAAGGTTGACTTGAATATAATCTTTTAAGCTTAGCTTGACTTTCTCTTTAGCTTTGACTTCACGGATGAATGTAGATATTCCTTGATGAGTCTTCCTCAACCTTGCTCTTCTCATAGGCCCTTGAATGTTGATTAATGGATCATTTGAGTAGGGTAGCCCCTTGGTTGGTCCTTCATCATTCCCTCCCCCTTGAAAAGGATTCGTCCTTGAATCATCATCATCATCATCATCACCACCATAATTTGAATCAAAATCAAAAGGGGAAAAGTCAGAAGCATTGAAAGTAGAACTTACACCATACTCACCTTTCAAATCTAGTTTGTAAGAATTGTCATTGATCTTTGCAACAACTTGAAAGGATCCATCTCCTCTCGGGTGTAACTTATACTTTCTTTCATTAGGAAATATTTCTTTCCTAAGATGCAACCAAACCCAATCGCCAACTTCAAAAGTTATATGCTTGCGGCCTTTGTTGGCTTGTTTTGCATAACTAGCATTCCACTTTGCAATTGTAGCTTGAACTTGTTGATGAAGTCTTTGAATATAATCTTCCCTAGAACCACCTTCTACATTATAATATTCATCAACAGGTAAAAGAGTTAGATCTAAAGGGATTAGGGGATTAAATCCATAAAACAACTTCAAAAGGAGAATTATTAGTAGTAGAATGCAAAGTCCTATTATATGCAAATTCAGTAATAGGTAACAATCTTCCCACCTTTTAAGTTCTTTTGAATAAGTGCTCTAAGAAGAACCCCTAAAGTTCAATTTGTTACCTCAGTTTGGCCACCGGTTTGTGGGTGACTTGAAGTAGAAAATAGCAATTTGGTTCCCAACTTACTCCATAATGTCTTCCAAAAGTAACTTAGGAATTTTACATCTCTATCACTCACAATGGTATTTGGAACTCCATGTAGCCGAATGATCTCCTTCATGAATAAATCTACTACATGACTTACATCACTTGTTTTTCTGCAAGGAATAAAGTGAGCCATTTTAGAAAAACGATCTACAACAACCATAATACTATCCATACCTCTTTGGTATATCGGCAATCCAAGAATAAAATCCATAGAAACATCAATACATGGTGAGGATGGAATTGGTAAAGGCATGTATAATCCATGAGATTTGCTTGTATTTTTAGCCTGTTTACATTTAAAACAAAGTTCACAAATTTTCCTAACATCTCTTTTCATCTTGGGCCAAAAGAAGTTTTCTTGCAATATGTCTAATGTTTTAAAAACTCCAAAATGTCCCATTAAGCCGCCACAATGTGCTTCCCTAACAAGTAAATCTCTAATTGAACAAGATGGAATACACAATTTATTCTCTTTAAACAAAAAGCCATTAAACCTATAAAACCCCTTTTGAGCCGAGAGCTCACATGCTTGAAACAAAGCTGAAAAATCATTATCATGTTCATATAAAGCTTTAAGATGTTAAAAACCTAGAAATTTAGCATGCATAACCGAAAGTAAAGTATACCTTCTAGATAGAGCATCTACTACAATGTTTTTCTTACCTTTCTTGTATTTGATGATGTAGGGAAAAGTATCAATAAAGGAAACCCATTTAACATGCCTTTTGTTCAACTTACTTTTCCCTTTTAGGTCCTTGATGGATTCATGGTCCGTATGTATCACAAATTCCTTTGCAATCAAATAGTGCTGTCAAGTCTCCAAAGCTCTAACAATTGCATACAACTCCTTGTCATAAGTTGGATAATTAAGTGTAGGTCCACTTAATTTCTCACTAAAGTATGCCAAAGGTTTGTTTTGTTGTTGCAAAACAGCTCCAATACCTATCCCTGAAGCATCACATTCAACTTCAAAAGTTAAATCAAAGTTAGGTAAAGCAAGAATAGGGGAAGAAGTAAGTAAATCTTTGAGCTTGTCAAAACTCTCTTGTTGCGACTTATCCCAATAAAGAGGAGTATCCTTATTCACAACTTCATTCAAAGGGGCAGCAATAGTACTAAAATCACGTACAAAAGGTCTATAGAAACTAGCTAACCCATGAAACGATCTTACTTAACTTGCATTTGTTGGTTTTGGCCAATCCACAATTGCTTTGATTTTGGCCGGATCAACACTAATGCCTTGAGAACTCACAATGTATCCAAGAAAGTTAATAGAATTAGTGCAAAAGACACACTTTTCAAGCTTAGCATACAAAGTTTGTTCCTTTAAAATAGTAAAAATAGCCCTAAGATGTTCAACATGATCTTCTAAGTTTTTACTATAAACAAATATATCATCAAAGTAAACTACAACAAACTTTCCAAAACAATGCCGAAATAAGTACTTCATCAATCTCATAAAAGTACTAGGTGCATTAGTAAGACCAAACGGCATGACAATCCATTCATATAATCCATATTTAGTCTTTTGCAATAAAACATATTTAATTTTTTATTTATACACATAAAAAACAAGTTCTTCGATTGTTGAAGGGATTGAAGAGTATTCGTTGATATATAATTTTAGATTCACTTGGAGCTTTTGTTTTAATTTAAATTAATAATGGTGTAATTTTATTTTATTTTCCTTGTATGATAATTTTGCAGTAATTTGTTTGAAGTTCAAGAATCAAGATAAAAAATCTATGTTTCATTCATTTGTTTTCTTTATTGTGTTTAACTTGTAAACACAATAAAAATATAACTTGTAAAAACAATAAAAATATTTCTTTACATTTTTAGCAGCTGAGAAATTATATAAAGAATTTTTTGCTTTATTTTTACTTTATAATCAATAGATTTTGTATCTCACATAGACCGAACAACCAAACCAAACGGATACATATGAAAGCATCGGTTTGAGATTTTGAATGGTTTGGATTGGCTTCAAAATTTTCAAATCAAGTATTTCGGTTTGATTGGAAAAAAGTGTAAACCCGAATCATAAAAACCTATAATTTTCGGAATTATTTGGGGCTAGTTTGGGAGTGAAGAAGTGGCGAGAAATCAATAAAGGGTCTAACTGGAAGGGACTAAATATTAGGGCCAGTTTGAAATAGTTTACGTGGGAATAAAATCAACGCAACACTAAGTACTTTGATTTTTTATGGAGGTTGAAACACCACAAGCAGCAAAATTAGACTTGTTGATTAGTAGCTCAAGAATGAATGAAAATCTACATAGAACTTCAATTCACAAGTATCTAAGGAATAACCTTGCCAAATATCATATATCTAACTTATAGAAATAAGGTGGCCGAATTCTCCTTTATATAGAGGAGTAATTCGACTACTTAGCCGAACAATGCAAGAGTCCTATTTGCATTAGGATTCTACAATCCCTAGAATAGTAAACTTGCTATAAAAGAAATAGTTACCTAAATAAATGGACCACATGTCCTTTATTATAGTACCACTCGGCCTTAACTAAATAAAGGACTTAAAACAATAAACTATAAAGCTGAAAACTAATTAAAGTCTAAAATTGACTTTAATGTACAAAGTTTCTAAAATGCCCTTTAGCCGCTTTGTTGATTTGGACCGTGAATGACACTTTTCAAAGTAATGAGATGGACTTGAATATCATTTTGTAAGCTTAACTTGGCTTCCTCCTTAGTTTTAATTTCACGAATGATTGTAGACAAAGTTGTCTAAATGCCTTTGTTCTTCTCCTTGTCATTGGACTTTGGATATTTATTAAAGAGTCCTTTATGTAGGGAAACCTCTTAGATGTGTCATCGTCATTCTCTCCCCCTTGAAAAGGATTCGTCCTCGAATCATCACCATTACCAGTATCTGTATCAAAATCAAAATAGGACAAGCCAGGAACATTTAAAGTAGAACTTACACCATACTCACCTTTCAAATCTAGCTTGTAAGCATTGTCATTGATCTTGGCAACTACTTGAAAGGGTCCATCTCCTCTTGGGTGTAACTTAGACTTTCTTTCATTATGAAATCTTTCTTTGCTAAGATGCAACCAAACCCAATCTCCTACTTTAAAAGATATATTTTTCTTTGAACTCGTTGATGTAATTTTTGTATATATTCTGCCCTAGAATCACCTTCTACATTACAATATTCATCAACAGGTAAAGGAGTTAGATCTAAAGGGTTAATGGGTTAAATCTATAAACAACTTCAAAAGGAGAGTTATTAGTAGTAGAATGTAAAGTCCTATTATATGCAAATTCATAAATAGGTAAATAATCTTCCCACCTTTTAAAGTTCTTTTGAATAAGTGCTCTAAGAAGAACCCCTAAAGTTCTATTTGTTACCTCGGTTTGTGGATGACTTGAGGTAGAAAATAACAATTTGGTTCCCAACTTACTCCATAAGGTCTTTCAAAAGTAGTTTAGGAATTTTACATCTCTATCACTTACAATGGTTCTTGGAACTCCATGTAGCCGAATGATTTCCTTCATGAATAAATCCGCTACATGATTTGCATCACTTGTTTACCTGCCAGGAATAAAATGAGCCATTTTAGAAAATCAATCTACAACAACCATAATACTATCCATACCTCTTTGTGATCTTGGTAATCCAAGTATGAAATCCATAGAAACAGCAATCCAAGGTGAAGATGGAATAGGTAAAGGCATGTATAATCTGTGAGATTTTCTTGTACTTTTAGCTTGTTTATACTTAAAACAAAGTTCACATACTTTTCGAACTTCTTTTTTCATCTTGGGCAAAAAGAAGTGTTCTTTCAATATATCTATAGTTTTATCAACTCCAAAATGTCCCATTAAGCCGCCACAATGTGCTTCCCTAACAAGTAAATCTCGAATTGAACAAGATGGAATACACAATTTATTCTCTTCGAACAAAAAGCCATTAAACCTATAAAAATATTTTTGAGCCGAGAGCTCACATGCTAGATACAATGATGAAAAATCATTATCATGTTCATATAAAACTTTAATATGTTCAAAACCTAGCAATTTAGCATTCATGACCGAAAGTAAAGTGTACCTTCTAGATAGAGCATCGACTACAATGTTTTCCTTACCTTTCTTGTACTTGATTATGTAAGGAAAAGTATCAATAAAGGAAACCCATTTAGCATGCCTTTTGCTCAACTTACTTTGTCCTTTTAGGTACTTGATTGATTCATGGGTCGTATGTATAACAAACTCCTTTGGAATCAAATAATGTTGCCATGTCTCCAAAGCTCTAACAATTGCATACAACTTCTTGTCATAAGTTGGATAATTAAGTGTAGGTCCACTTAATTTCTCACTAAAGTACGCCAAGGGTTTGTTTTGTTGTTGCAAAATAGCTCCAATACATATTCCTGAAGCATCACATTCAACTTCAAAAGTTAAATCAAAATTAGGTAAAGCAAGTATAGGAGAAGAAGTAAGTAAAGCTTTCAGCTTGTCAAAGCTTTCTTGTTGCGGCTCATTCCTAGAAAAATGAGTGTCCTTCTTCACATCTTCATTTAAAGGGGTAGCAATAGTACTAAAATCGCGTACAAAACGTCTATAGAAACTAGTTAACCCATGAAAAGATCTTACTTGGCTTGCATTTGTTGGTGTCGGCCATTCCATGATAGCTTTGATTTTGGCCGGATCAACACTAATTCATTGAGAACTCACAATAAATGTAAGAAAGTTTATAGAAGTAGTGCAAAAGACACACTTTTCAAGCTTAGCATACAAAGTTTGCTGCTTTAAGATAGTAAAAACAGCTCTAAAATGTTCAACATGCTCTTCCAAGTTTTTACTATAAACAAGTATATCATCAAAGTAAACTACAACAAATTTTCGAAAACAATGTCTAAATATGTAGTTCATTAATCTCATGAAAGTACTTGGTGCATTAGTAAGACCAAAAGGCATGACAATCCATTCATATAAACCATATTTAGTCTTAAATGCAGTTTTTCATTCATCTCCTTCTTTCATTCTAATTTGGTGACATCCTTAAGTTAAATCAATTTTAGAAAATATCTTTGCACCATTTAACTCTTCAAACATATCATCTAAGTGAGGTATAGGATGTCTATTTTTAATAGTTATCTTATGAATAGCTCGACAATCCGTACATAATCTAAAAGTTCATTCCTTTTTAGGTACTAATATAACAGGACTAGCACAAGGACTTAAAGATTATCTTACCTGCTCCTTCTCAAGAAGTAAATCTATTTTCCTTTGTATTTCACGAGTTTCATCCAGATTTGCTCTATAAGCCGGTCTATTTAGAAGAAGGGATCCTGGGATGAAGTCGATTTGATGTTCAATGCCTCTAATTGGAGGTAGACCTTTCAGCAACTCCTTGGGAAAAACGTCCTTGAATTCCTGCAATAGATCACAAACAAGACTAGGTAGAGAAGAAGAAGTTAGCTCAAAAGTGTTAGTACAATAGGACCTTTCAGCTCCTTTAAAAATTAGCAATACAATTGCTTGTTTTGCTCGAATAGCCCCCATCTACCTTTCCCGGGTTTATAAATAAACACTCTTTCCTCACTTTTTTAGCACTTTCCTTTTGTCTCACATTAGGCTCAGCTTTTTCGTCATTTTTTACCTCGGTTTTTACCTCAAGAGTGAGATCACTCTTCTTTTGCGACCCATCTCTCAATTCTTGGCCATTTGTTTATGAACCTCACTTGCTGCTGATGGTGTTAAAGGATGTAATGTGAACCTTACGTTATCCATGGTGATTTTTCCTCCCAACATGATCCATACACCTATCATATTGCCATGGTCTCCCTAAAATAATGTGACTTGCAGTCATTGGAACCACATCACATAACACTTTATCTTTGAATCTCTCAATTCCGAACTCTATCTCAACCTTTTTATTCACTTTGATTTCACCACTATTGTTTAACCTAGAAAGCTTATAAGGATTTGGATGAGCTTTCCAAGGTAAATCAAGAGCGGTGACCATATCAAGAGAGCAAACATCAGTACAACTTCCATTATCAATAATGAGTAAAAAAATAATGCCTTTCATGTTACACTTTGTTTGGAAAAGATTGCTCATTTGTTGATGTTCAACATCACATGTTTGAGTATGTAGAAGTTTCATAGTCACCAAAATTTGATTACCTTCCTCGGGTTGTTTCTTTAGAAGCTCGGTTTTCTCTTCCAAAACATCATCCTCGGCTTCTCCATCACTTACCCATGTTCCATCATCTTGCATGATCATTACGCTTCTATTTGGGCAGTCCCTAGAAAAGTGACCATTTCCTCTACACTCAAAACATTCCTTTTGAAGGTTAGGAGTGGTACTTAACCTCGAATTGGATGAATTTGATGTAGAAGAAGTCTTGGCTGCCCCCACTTGATGTCATGGCTGTTTTGGCAGCTCCTAGGTACATATGGATGCCTTTGTGTTTCACCAAGATTCAATCTTACGGTTAACTCCTCCAACTTTTGCATAATTTGTCGAAACATTTGTGGTGCAGCTTCCCAAAAGAGGTTATCATCTCCAAAGATCTCATCTCTCTTTGAAGATCCTCCCCGTTGAGACATATTTACTAAAAACACTCAAACTGTTAGATAGAAAAAAAATTATTCTTTATTCCAACAATACTCGTAAAAGAACTTCAATTCTAGATGAATTAAAGGTTCCTAATTTGTTGCGTTGAGACAAAGCTGAAAAATAAAGGAATAGAAGTCCTAGACCTAAACAAATAGCTTAAACAAAGAAAATATAGAGTAGTCTTGAAAATCCCAGACCTAACAAGAAAAGAAGATACTTTTTAGGTATCCTTTTGTGTTTAGGAAAAGGAAGATCTCAATTTTTGTGCTTATTGATTCTTGTTCTTGAATCTTTTCTTTTTTTACTTTTGATAACCCTTTTTCTTGGCCGAATAGTATCAAGAATAGAGATCTAAGGTTCCTTAGCCCAGTGGGGCAAGGGCTCAAGGTTGTGGGTTCGATACCCACCTCACACAAGGGGAATGATTTAATTGTCATTTCTTTGGGTTCCCTTGTTTGGGTCTTATACTCCCCCTCATGGGGCACCCGCTCAACGGGCTTCTACGACACCCGCTCAACGGGACTTCTACTACTCCCCTCACGGGGCACCCGCTCAACGGGCTTCTACTACTCCCCTCACGGGGCACCGCTCAGCCGGGCTTCTACTACTCCTCCTCTGGTGAGGTCGACCTCCTCGGTGAGGTCCAATAAATAATTGTAATAGAAAAAAAAAGTATCAAGAATAGAGGCTGGAACGCTATCGATTCTCGATTTTGAAATTGTATTTCTCGGCTCAAAGAAGTAAAGGGGTGAACTTGTGCCAATTCTTGAAACGAAGCTCGAACACCTAGGGATCAAGAAGTTTGCTTTTAGCTTATGTTCACTACATAAAACACTCTCGGCCTTGAATTATTTTTTGACCTTTTTATCTCTCTTTTTTATCCCAGCAAACAAGAAAAAATTCAAGAAAGCGATAAATGTACACCAATAAAGAGATCAACATTGAGCTCTGATACCAACTGATGACGAACCTTGATAACTTGTATCAAGATCCAACAAGAAGGATGAATTTCAGATCTTTCTCTTCTTGAAATTAGTTTACGGGGGAATATAATCAACGCAACACACAGTAGTTTGACTATCAATGGAGGCTGAAACACCACGATAAGTGAAACTAGACTTATTGATACAGTAACTCAAGAATGAATGAAAATCTACATAGAAGTTCAAATTTGCAAGTATCTAAGGAATAACCTTAACAAATATCATATATCTAACCTATATTAAATAAAGAATTAATAAATCTGAAATTGTAGAATTAAATACTGGCTAAACTTAGAAAGCAAGATATAAATTCGTCCAAAATCTGGACAGCTTGTTGTATCAACTTGCACGACAATTTCGGACACCAAGACGGCAGAATATGATCTTGTGATCTCATGAAAGTTGTAGATCTGCCTCTTAGATATCAAATGCAACTTGAATGAGCTCCATTGGATTCCTAGATCGAAAGTTATGCGCATTACACCAAACTGTCGCAATGTTGTCCAAGTCCTCATCACCGTAGGTATCACTTTTTCCTGGCCGCAAAACCAATAACCACGAAACTAAATTTCCGCCATCATTTCTCTCTAGTTTCCAGAACTCATAAAACTAAAGATTTAGCACTCGCTACTCGTTTCGTTGCGTGCATACCGGTAGAGAAAAATTCCACAAGGGACGGCTTTTTGTGGTTGTAGCGCAGCACCGTTGCTGAATCAAAAATCAAATCTAAAAAATTGTAACCTCCTTTTTCGTTCTTATTCGAATCTCATAGTATGAACGGATCCTATCGGGTATGATTCATGGTTTTTTTTTTAACCTGTTTCTTCCTATGAATCCCTTACACATTCAAGTGTGCACAACCAATATAAATATCATTACAGTAAATCGAACAACATTTGTTCTATATATAAAAACCAAAACCTTTCCTGTTCAAACAAGAAATTGAAATAATATTCTTAGTAATGTTAGGCACATAGAAACAATTTTATAGCTCTAAAATAAGCCCAGTAGGCAAAGTGAAACAACAAGTGCCTACAACTTAGACAACAACTTGTGCTCCATTGCCCAATCGTAGGTCCATCACTCAATACTCGGTTATTTAGGTAGGCAACTCTTTTGCCAATTACATCTTAATATAACATTTTATTCTAATTCATCATTACATACTTTCTCAACTTTATACGTGCCTCTAAATCATCAATCTTATTGAGATGATCCAGTTAAATTGTACCCGAAATCTTAGTCAATTGGATATTACAATTATCTTATCGCGCCTATGTTAGTAGTGCCCTTGGACCATTAGCATATGTTGTACGTTTTATATCTATTTGAGCATTTCATATGAATAGTTAATTTTGCTTATGAACATCAAATGCGTGATTTGATAGTAAAACTCATTTGCTTATGTAATTACTATTCTAGTTGTCCCTAGTTTTATGTAATCTATTTTACAATGAAAAAAAACTAGTATGATGTTTGATTGATGATTACGTTTTACTAATCATGTGTAATAAATACAAATCATATCATAGATGCAATATATAGGGATACATTGTATTGGACGTGATCCGTTAGAGAAGTAATACTTCATGGTCCTTAGTCATAAGTATTACTTCCTCAATACTATTTTAGAATCCTTAGACCTTATGTCTCCATTTGATTCTAGCATGAATGGAGCCACGTTTTGACTCAGTCGTACGTTGCTTTTAATTGAGTAATCAATACGACTGATGATCGGATGTAGCGTCCTATCATGGCTTGAATGTGAGAGGCATTGTAAGGAATTTGTCCCTCTCTTATTAGAGAGAGATATCCATGGGCCCCTCAATAGGGAAAGACTGTCTAAATGCATGGCTGTGCTCAAATGTATTTGATAAAGTGGTTATCAGATACTATTTGTTGGAACAGTCTACTTGGAGATCGAGCATAAATACAATTAAGCTTAATAAGGGTGACGACTGCCATGCCTTATGCTTAATTAGGATATCGCAAGACAAATGGATTAAATAGTGGATTGATATTAGGTTCCGTTGTATATTCATTCACTTTGGGTAGTCACAATGTCCTGCTAGGGACCGCTTGTGATTTATGAACTCACACTACTACTAAGTGTGTTTTCATTGCCATTGTGATATGAACCTACAGGGTCACACGCATAGACGAGCTAACGAGCTTCATGTCCAGATTCAATGAATCTAGAATGTGTCTAGGTTCATTGTATCTGACATTCACTTTTCTGGGAATAATAAAGTGTTATTATTCGAATTAGAGATAAGGGGCATTTTTGGTATACTGGGATTACGTGGGAGTTATTATCCGATAAAGACTCCCACTACCAGCAGAAGTCTAAGGGACGTGGGAGTTAAGGACTCCCATTGCCGAGAGAAGTTGAGGACGTGAGAGTTAGTTCTGGGAACAAACTCTCACACCCTATATAATGAACTCTTGGCCGAAACCCTAGAAAACTAATGATTTCAGCCGAAATACCTTGATATCCAGAAAACAGTTTTCTGCCTCTCCCTTTTCTCTCTAACTCCCGAAACTCAGAAAAACGAAGAGCTAGCAATCGCTGCCCGTTTCGTCGCGTGGATACCGGTAGAGGGACATTCCGCAAAGGGAGATCAATCGGTGGCAGCAACGTATCAAAGAAACAGCTTCTTGCATTCAAGAATCAGATTCTTGAACCCAAAACGTAAGTCTTTTCTTGAATTTTTCGGTTCTTTTTGTATGAGCGGATCCTTCAGGGGAGAACTCATGGGTGTTTGGAACGAGTTTCCGCCCATGAATCCCTTCAGCCTAACCCGTATTGATACATGTATACTGCTTTGGCAGTTCTACCTATAGTCGATCTATGCCTTGGCAAGGGAAAAATATGGAAGACTCTAAATTAATATTTCATATTGAGGAATTTTTAATTATATTATCTCACCATATTAAGTTTATTTTGCTTGAAATATATAAAACTATACACATGCATCTCATACATGAAAAATTAAACTATAGACATGCATCTTGTGAAAAATAAATATAACATAGTAATAACACATCTTATGGAGATTCTCCCGAGTCAATGGAAGAATCATAGGTCAATCTAAGGTGAAATAAAGGAAATAAAATCTTCTCTTGATACACCTACGTGGTTTTTCTGACATGCCTCTTTCGTTGAAAAATTCCTTCGTACGACATGCAAACTGTAAAGTAAATAAATAAGTAAAAGAGACGACGGGTGCACCTAAATCAAATGCTTAATATCCGCCCATGGAATGGCTACCCCTAACCAGTCCTTGGCTTGAACTTCCAATCATGCTATAGGCACTGAAACCTCACCCCAGTAAATAAACAAAAGAAGATTTAGAGCTTAATTTTTAGGTTGAAATAGAAGCTTGAAGTCCACTTTAAATAGATATAAAATCCATTTAAACTATTTTAATAAAATAAATACTCAAGCTAAGCTTGGGTAATTTCCATCCTGGAAAAGGGATAAGTACTTTATGGATTGAGTAAAGGAAAATGTTTCATTGTCATTGCTATCGAGAAACTATGGAAAACAATTTAAACCATTATTCTATATTGTATGTATGCAATTTTCAATTAGCCGTCACATGTTAATTTTATTTTTCAAAAAATTTAAAACTCAAAGAAAATTGTGAAACTGAAAAGGTAAGATATGTTACGAATCAGGGGCGGATCCAGGATTGAAACATGGGGTATTCATTTCATAATCCAAAATATAAAAATAATAGTTAACGTAAATAAAAAGATTAAACAATTTTTTAAAAGCCACAGATGTTAAATAAATGAAAAGTAACAACCTACAACTTTATCGTCATTCTTCTCTCTTTCATTGCTTGAAACCAGTTAATAATATCTCGATCATCAGCGGTGCTAAATACTTCTTTCTCTATATAAGCCACCAAGCAATCATTAAGCCAAGCATTACCCATTTTGCTTCTTAAGTCATCCTTCACGTAATTCATTCCAGAAAAAACTCTCTCCACACTTGCGGTTGATATTGGTAAAGTCAATGCCATCTTCACAAGCTTGTACACAAATATGAAGGTCTTGTGTTTCTTTGTTCGTACAAGAGTCTTGCAAAGATCCGAGAGGCCTTTCAAATTGGAAAAATTAGCATCCGTCCGAACACAACGAATATAAACTTCAAGTTGGGCAGCCGACTCTTCATCTTCAACACCAGCAAAATCCTTTGGATATAATCTCGCCATCCTCACAAGTGATTTAGTATCAAAAGCTTCAAATGAGGAACAAGGACTCAAGCATGCAACACATTGCAATAACTCAGTGCTCTCAGGAGTAAAACGTTCATTCAACTCTTTCAATATCACATCAATAATATGAACGAAGCAATCATATTTGAAATAATGCAAATAAGTAATGAAAAGAGCATTACGTTGGGATCTACTATCTTCACATACCGTGACTTCATGTCAGGCACATTAATCCCAAGGTTACCACAAGATAATGATACTCTTTCAAAAAATTCTTCCCATCCATCATCTCTCATTCGTTGAAACATTTTATTATTATTTGTATGGTTGTACCTCTTTTTTTGGAACTTGGAAGAGCAGGGACAATGAGATAGAGAGAGCCGAGAGGGAGAGGAAGAGAGATGAGAGAGGGAGAGCCGAGAGGGAGAGGAAGAGAGACTGAGGCTTTTGGAGTTCTAAGGAGGGTTGTTTTCTGTTTTTCGCCAAAAAAAAAGAGGTATTGCCAAGAATTGAACTCTGGACCTCCATGTTTGAAAGGTTAACTACTATACCATCTCAACTATTTTCTTTTTTTGCATAGGGTATTCATTAAATACCCTGAATACCCTATGGATCCGCCCCTGCTACGAATGGAATTTATACGAATAAATAATTAGCACTCATTAATGGAAAATTACAAATGGAATTATCCCCGTTTTTTGTTCAGATCGATGTCGAATAAAAAAAAAATTGCAAAGAAAACAATGTAATTAGAAAAATGACTTCATGCATGTATTTCGACAGAAAAATACTGAATCTCCTACAATCCAAACTCTGGTGTCCTCTCTAAAAGTGAAGCCTTCATGAATGAACTTGTGCTTACCACTACTCCAAAACTAAAGGACCCGTTTTTTTATTCGTGTTGAACGCGGTGTCGCGCTAGATTGAAGAAGTCTGTCAATATTCAAAAAAAAATTAGTATATTTTTTTCCAGATTCAAGATTCGTATTCTTTTTTCAATTGCAATGTATAGTCAGATAAATGCGATTTGTTACAACATGGGGCAAAGATTGGATGACCCCCCGATTACATATAATGTAACCAAACCAAAGTCAAGTTGAATCACCTTATTATCTTACTTTTGTTGCAATAGTGATGGTAAAACAAGACTAAGATAACAGTATTATAGGTCACTCAATCTTAGGACCGTTCTTTTAGTACTGACCACAGAGCTCCCTCACATAAACGAAGTCCACATGTACAGGTAGGCCCCACCCAATTCATGTGAGGGGATGTGAGCTCCCATAAGAACGTTCTCATAATTGAATTTTCCCTGTATTATATAACTAAAAAAAAACAGGCCCGGCTACATGGGGGCTTAAAGTGTGTTACGGAACAGGTTCTCCCAAAATCGAGGTCTCCAATTTTTTTTTTTACCTATATATACATATGTGTGTATTTTCTTGGAGAAATTTAATTTCTTTTTAGTTTAAATGTTATTATTATCTAATATAATATTAATATATTAAAATCTATATCAAATAGATGATGAAAAATTATGACTAATGTTGTTTGCTTCGATTTTGAAAATTCGAAAAGCGTAATATATTTTGACATTTTTTTTTTAATTTATACTTTAAAAAAAATTAAGGGCTGTAATAAATAGTATAAGACCTCAATATTCTTCGAGACGGTCCTAAAAGAAATATAGTAGTGTAATCTTACTTATGCTATTCACACTGTTACTGAAGAAAATAACTCAAAAGAGAAATTAGTGCATTGAATAAAAACTTTAAATATACATTGAGAAATCATCTTAGTAAAAGTTCTTAGCATGAAAGGAGTTGCCGAGAAGGTTGCTTATTAGCCTTCAAAACCAGGGTGAGTTAATTTGTGCAAAGAATGAGGTAAGTAAGTCTTTAAAGTCCTTATTTTATTCCGGTAAATGAACCTAAGCATGAAAGGACTTTTAGAATATATACGGATAGTCTACATATTAATCACATAACTTTTAAGTATAGACATCCGATTTATTGCTTTGATAATATGCTTATTTATAGTGAAAACCGAGAGTGTTTTAGTAAACATCTTAGGGCTGTTTTTTCTATTATAAATACACACACCTTAGGTGCTAAGATGGAAAAGTATGTTTATTACACTCATTCTATTAACCTTCTTAGTTGCATCATCAGTTTTCAAAGTATTAAAGTTGAACCGGCAAAAGTTACAACAATTTAGGAATGGCCGAACACAACTTGTTCAAATCACATTCGTTCATCATTTGAGTTTACAAGTTTTTGTAAGCGTTTTGTTCATGATCTTAGCAAGCTTGCTGCCACAATGGAGAAAAGAGAGATACAATTCTTTTGGGACAGCCGCAAAAGAATATCTTTAAAAGGTACGTACGGTGAACGTTCTACTTTCTATCATTCTAACTTGCTCCCTTTTACAAATTTTTCAGATTATGTGACTGATCGTGATGATGATTCGAGGACGAATCAGGCTTTTCAAGGGGGAGGGGATGATACGGTACCAACCTCGAGGCTTCCCAAGTCAAAGGAGCACATACATCGACTAAGCAAGAGACTTAGAACAAGGGACGTGAAGCAACTATCTACATCATTGACCCGAGTTGCTAAGTTACATCTAGGAATGTTGTACAAGTCAGCCTCTCAAGTTTACAAGTGTACAATTAGGCCCTATCAAGCAAAGAGGCTAAGAAGGGCATTTTAGTAATCATACAAGATGATGAGGGATTGGACAGCTTTACAACAGTTTGGTAGAATGGACATAACTTTCGATCCAGTCATCCAATGGAGCTGATTACAGTTGCATATTACAGATAAGAGGCAGATCTACAACTTTCATGTAGATCACGAGATCAGAATCTGCCTTCTTAATATCCGAAATCGTCATATAAGTTGGCCCAACAAGCTGTCCAGAATTTGGGACGAATTTAAAGGGCATTTTAGACTTTTTGTGTACAATTAAAGTCTATACTAGACTTTAATTATTTTTCAGCATATTTAATTACTTTAATTTCGTGTATAGCAAGTAGTTGCTATAATAAAGGACATGTTGTCCATGTGTTAGTTAGTTTGTTAATAAAGAGTCCTAATGCAACTAGGACTCTTCATAGATTTGGTAGTTAGTAGCTTTTCTAGCCGCCACTTTATTGTTAGGTAGTTACTTGATAGCAAGTTGTTATTCAAGAGTCCTAATTCTTCAAGGACTCTTATTTGTTTCAAGAGTCTTAATCCTTTAAGGACTCTTATTTATTTTATTGGTTGTAACCGAAATCTCAACCTTACTTAAGGGAGATTTCGGCCACTTTAATATTTACGTTAGATATATTGATATTTTGGTAAGGTTATTCCTTAGCTTCTCGTGTTTGAACTTCTAGATAGAAATTCATTCATTCTTGAGTTACTGTATCAACTAGCTTGTTTCTCTAGTTGTGGTGTTTCAGCCTCCATTGTTAATTAACCTCCCTTAGTGTTGCGTTGATTAAATTCCCATAGAAACTAGTTCGAGAATTTAAGAAAGATCGGGCTCAAACTTAAGTCGAACCTTGCGGTTCTTCATCAACTACCTTAGGACAAACCCAAGTATTTCAACATCCTCTAATGGATACCCTTTTACAACAAATGAAAGGTGGGTTCTACTTTTTACAATTGCCCCAACAAATGAAGACTTGTGCATCACTAAGAAGACTCCACTCACAAAGAGTGTTAAGCTCAATAAGAGCCAATCTCACCAATGAAATTACTTACCTCACAAAGAGGACTTTTTCCTACACATAGGACTTACAAACACTCACCAAGAGTGAAGCTCACAAAGAGTTTTTTGTTAGTTCACAAAGAACTATTTCTCAATAAATGAGAAGATTGGTAACTATCCCCTTTCAAATGAGACTTTACAATTTAAGCTCTCTTACACACAAATCCCCCTTGGATTGAATATTACAAAATTAGGCTCTAATCACTCTTGAGAATAGAAAGATGAGCAAATAGCTTTTTTGGCCACAAAACTAGTTACGAGTGCTATATATGCCACAAATCATTTTTTAGTGCCTTTTCTGCCACGAAACATTTTAAGAGTGCTAAAAATGCAAAAAAAAATAGAGGAGAGTGGTGGTGCTAAGGCGGAGTTGGAGGGAAAACTAAGTAAGAGATAAAATTAATTTCAAATAAACCCCTAAAATCACATTTTTATATTTAATTGGGTACTTAATGTTATTTTTTTTTTTTATACTTGACCCCTTCTCAACTGGTGTCCCAATTGGGGGGAGTCTCAGTACTCGAATTTTCATAAAGTTCTTGACTTTTCCATAGCCCCCGACTCTTCCCCAAGTCTTGACTAAACAAATCAACCCCAAATTCACCCTCAAGCTTTAATTCTTGACAACCCGAAATCGGAAAGCTTAGCTCTGTAATCTGAATCTAGTAACACACTACTGGGCTTTACATTTCCATGAATCACAGGTGGATCACATTCAAGGTGCAAAATGACCGATGCTTTTGCAATATAAAAAATTATATCAAACTTTCTACTCCAATTCAAATACAAATTTGACGATGACTCAGTAAATAGAGATTCTTGTAAACTACGATTAGGCATGTACTCATAAAAAACTAATTTTTTATTTTTATCTACACAATAACCCAAAAGATTAACAATAAAGGTGACCTTAATCCACCAAGAATTTGAAGTACCAGAAATAGTAAATAAAATAGAAAATGGCAAAGAGAATTACAGCAGAACTTGTGATTATCGGAAAGATTAAACTTGTTCCTGGCTTTGAATTTGACGGAAACGGTAGGCATTGTTTTGCTTCTTATGGATCAAATTTTCTGGGTTTTTTAGGCTATAATGGCATGGAAGGGAATAAAGATTTGGACTTGCAGGTTTTTGGGGCCAGGGTCTAGTCTAAGATGATTGTTTTCCTCGGTTCAAGGTGGGAGGAGAAGGATGAAGAAGGTGGTGGAGAGAGTTTTGATAAATTTGGGAAGAAGGGGTCAAGTATAAAAAAAATAACATTAAGTACCCAATTGAATATAAAAATGTGATTTTAGGAGTTTATTTGAAATTAATTTTATGATACGAGACCAAGCCAAGGGCAGCCCTACTTAAAAGATCCTCTTGTCAACATTCAAGGACCAATGACAAGATCAAGAACGAGGAAAACTTTAGAGAATATGGCAGCCCTAATCCGAGACATTAAAGTTAAAGAGGAAGTGAACCTTCAACTAGAAGATGATGACAAAGTCAACCTTTTAACTTTCAAGAAGATACAAATCGGCCCAAAGAAGCAAAGTGGCTAAAAAGGGCATTTTGGTCTTTTTACACATTAAAGTCTATTTTAGCCTATTCTAGACTATTCTAGACTTTAATTATTTTAAGTATTGTTATTTCTTCGTTTAGCCGTGTAATAGCAAGTAATTGCTGTAATAAAGGACATGTTGTCCATGTGTTAGTTAGTTGGTTAATAAAGAGTCCTAATGCAACTAGGACTCTTCATAGATTTGGTAGTTAGTTTGTTTCTAGCCGCCACTTTATTGTTTAGGTAGTTACTTGATAGCAAGTTGTTATTCAAGAGTCCTAATTCTTCAAGGACTCTTATTTGTTTTCAAGAGTCCTAATCTTTTAAGGACTCTTATTTCACTTTATGGTTGTAACCGAAATCTCAACCTACTTAAGGGAGATTTCGGCCATCTTTAATGGTTACGTTAGATACATTGATATTTTGGTAAGGTTATTCCTTAGCTTATCGTGTTTGAACTTCTAAGTAGAAATTCATTCATTCTTGAGTTATTGTATCAACTAGCTTGTTTCTCTAGTTGTGGTGTTTCAGCCTCCATTGTTAATTAACCTCCCTTAGAGTTGCGTTGATTAAATTCCCATAGAAACTAGTTCGAGAATTGAAGAAAGATCGGGCTCAAACTTAAGTCGAACCTTGCGGTTCTTCATCAGGTGGTATCAGAGCAAAAGGTTCTTCTCCAATTCCCGGTATACCCTACGCACAATTTTTTTTTCTTGTTTGCAGAAATTGACAAAAACAAAATAGAAAAAGCCGCGGCATAAAAAGTAATATTGGGCAGCCGATTATCAAAAAGAAAAAAAGCCTCTCGGTGTAAAGAAATTGGCAGCCAAGTTAGTATAGATTGAATAGCGAACTATAAAGCCATAAGCAAACTTCTTGGATTGATAGCGTTGGCGCCTCTCCAAGAATTGGCAAACGTTCCTCCTTTATTTTGAACCGTGTTTAAAGATACACATACATCAAGAATTGATAGCGTTGGCGCCTCATTCATTGATACCTCTCGGCCAAAGGTAAGGAAAAATTCAAGCGAACAAGAACATCAAGAATCTTTCTTTGCTATCTAACGTTTTTGAGTGTTTTCTTTTGTTTTTCTTATCTTATAACTATGTCTTTCCAAGGTTCTCCATCCAAGCAAGGTGAAACTTATGATATGGAAAAGTTAATTCACATGATGGCGGAGATGACGAGAAAATTTGATTCATTACAAGGACAATTAGCCGCGACAAATCACCATGTTCAACAACTTGAAAATCAGCAACGTCTTCCTCAAGACAATGCTGAGAATCATAATCAAAGGGTTGAGAACATGGAACCGCCAAGGGTTCCACAACTTCCGAGAGTCAATGTGGTAAATTCGGCAATTCAAGCAAATCAGATTATCAACACTCTGGTATATCAGCCGTGAAGAGGGGATTATATTCAGCAAGTTGATGCCAATCTTGGTTCCATCAAGACCAAGATTCCCCCTTTTGAAGGTACAAATGATCCCAAGTTATTTTTAGATTGGATTCGTAAAATTAACCATGTTTTTGCTGTTCATAACTATTCGGAAGAAAAGAAAGTGAAGTTAGCAGCCATGGAGTTTTATGGATATGCATCCATTTGGTGGGACAAAGAAACCGAAACAAGGGCAAAAGTGGAACAACCGAAAATTTCCACTTGGGTTGAGATGAAAGAGGTTATGAAGCGACGTTTTGTTCCTTTAAATTACTTAAGGGAACTTTACAACCGTCTACAAAGATTAAAGCAAGGTGATAAATCCGTCGATGAATACTACAAAGCCATGGAAATTGCAATGATTCGAGCCGATATTTGTGAAAGTGATGAGGCAACAATGGCTCGGTTCTTGGCTAGTCTAAATGACAAAATCCGTACAAAGGTAGAACGTGCTAACCTTGATAATATTACGTCTATGTTATATTATTCTGAGCAGATTGAAAGGCAACAAAAGGAAAAGAGTTTAAATGCAAAACCGGCAACTTTCCAAGCTTGGAGGAAGCTGAATTCAACTCAGCAATTTTCTACTGTTTTGCCGAGCCAAAGCAAGGGAAAAGAGGTATTTCATGAGGGCAAAACAGCCACGGGACAGTTTGGGGCAGCAAGGTCTCAAAACCCATCAAATCCGGTCAATACAAAGGTAAATTCGACTCCATTTGTGCCCCGTGAATGCTTTAAATGTAGGGGCAAAGGACATATTGCTAGGGACTGCCCTAACAAGAGTACAATGATAATGTTGGACGATGGATTGTGGGTAAGTGATGAGGAATCCGAGACAACCAATTTTGAGGAAGAAACAGACTGAATTCCGGAAAGTTCGCGTGGTGGTCAACTTTTGGTTACAAGGAAACTTCTTCATTCTCAACCTTTGGATGATCTTCACCAACATAGAAGTAATCTCTTCCAAATCAAATGCGAGGTAAAGGGCAAATCTGTTTTAGTAATTAATGATAATGGAAGTTGTACTAACGTTTGCACTTATGATATGGTTTCCGCACTTGATTTACCATGTAAGGCACATCCTATGCCTTATAAATTATCGTGGTTGAATAATAATGGTGAAATCAAGGTGGATAAGCAAGTTGAGATAGAGTTCGAGATTGGGAGATATAAGGATTCGGTTGTATGTGATGTGATTCCAATGACTGCAAGTCACATTATCTTAGGAAGGCCATGGCAATATGATCGAAGTGCAAATCACATGGCTAGAGAAAATACATATAAGCTTCAAAAGGATGATTTAAAGTTTTTACTAATTCCTTTATCTTTAAATGCAGCATGTGAGGTACATAAACAAATGGCCATCAATAGAGAGAAGAGAGAAAAGCAAAGAAAAGAGAGTGAGGGGAAAAATACGAGTGACCCGAACCTTGAGGTAAAAACCGAGAGAAAAAATGAGGTAAAAGCCGTGAACTTAGTGAGACAAAAGGCAAGTTCCACCAAAGAGAGAAAAGAGTGTTTGTTTATAACCCCGGGAAAGGTAGATAGGGCAATACGTGCAAAACAACCACTTGTTTTGTTGGTATTCCGAGAAGCCGAAAGGTCTCTCCTTTCTAATAATTTTTCTTTTGATCTAACATCATCTTCTCTCCCTAGTCTTGCTTTTGATCTTTTACAGGAATTCCAAGACGTATTTCCCAAGGAGTTGCCGAGGGGGCTGCCTCCAATTCGAGGAATCGAGCATCAAATCGACTTCATTCCGGGAGCAAGTTTGCCAAACCGGGCTGCCTACCGAGCCAATCCGGATGAAACCCGAGAAATACAAAGGCAAGTCGATTTACTCCTTGAAAAGGAGCAGGTAAGAGAATTTTTAAGTCCTTGTGCTAGTCCAGTAATTTTAGTACCTAAGAGAGAAGGAACTTTCAGATTATGTACGGATTGTCGCGATATTAATAAGATAACTATTAAATATAGACATCCGATTCCTCGCTTAGGTGATATGCTAGATGAGTTAAGTGGCGCTTTAATATTTTCTAAAATTGATTTAACTCAAGGCTATCACCAAATTCGAATGAAAGAAGGTGATGAATGGAAAACCGCTTTTAAGACTAAATATGAATTATATGAATGGATTGTGATGCCTTTTGGTCTTACTAATGCACCTAGTACTTTCATGAGATTGATGAACTACATATTTCGGCATTGTTTTGGCAAATTTGTTGTAGTTTATTTCGATGACATTCTTGTTTATAGTAAAAACTTGGAAGAGCATATAGAACATCTTAAAGCTGTTTTTACTATTCTAAGAGAGCAAACTTTATATGCTAAACTTGAAAAATGTATTTTTTGCACTAATTCGGTTAACTTTCTTGGCTATATAGTTAGTTCTCAAGGTATTTGTGTTGATCCGGTTAAAATTCAAGCCATTCAAGAATGGCCGAGACCAACAAGTGTGACACAAGTTAGATCGTTTTATGGGTTAGCAAGCTTTTATAGGCGTTTTATTCGTGATTTTAGCACGATGGCTGCCCCATTAAATGAAGTAATGAAGAAAGACGTCTCATTCTTTTGGGACAAGCCGCAAGAAGATTGCTTCGAGAAGATGAAACAATTACTTACTTGTTCTCCTGTTTTATCTATACCTAACTTTGATTTAATGTTTGAAGTTAAATGTGATGCTTCAGGTTTAGGTATTGGGGCTGTTTTACAACAACAAGGTAAACCTTTAGCATATTTTAGTGAGAAATTAAGCAACGCTTCGCTTAATTATCCTACTTATGATAAGGAGTTATATGCCATTGTAAGAGCTTTAGAAACTTGGCAACACTACTTGATCGCAAAGGAATTTGTCATTCACACCGATCATGAGTCAATCAAGTATCTAAAAGGCCAAAGTAAGTTGAATAAAAGACATGCAAGGTGGGTTTCTTTTATCGATACTTTTCCATACATCATCAAATACAAGAAAGGTAAAGAAAACATCGTTACCGATGCTCTATCTCGAAGATATACTTTGCTTTCCTTAATGCATGCTAAATTACTTGGTTTTGATCATATCAAAGCATTATATAAAGATGATTTAGAATTTTCTGATTTATATGCCAAATGTGAGCTCTCGGCTCAAAATCAATTTTTTAGATTTGAAGATTTCTTATTCAAAAGCAATAGATTGTGTATTCCATCATGCTCTATTCGAGAATTAATTGTTAGGGAAGCACATTGTGGCGGTTGAATGGGTCATTTTGGTGTTGTTAAAACTTTAGATATTTTACATGAACACTTTTACTGGCCTAAAATGAAAAGGGGTGTTAGGAAAATATGTGAACTTTGCTTCAAATGTAAACAGGCTAAAAGTACAAGCAAAGCTCATGGATTATACATGCCTTTACCTGTTCCCTCTTCACCTTGGATTGACTTATCCATGGATTTCATCTTAGGACTACCGAGGTCTCAAAGAGGTAATGATAGTATCATGGTCGTCGTAGATCGTTTTTCTAAAATGTCTCATTTTATCACTTGCAGGAAAACAAACGATGCAAGTCGTGTTGCGGATTTATTCCTAAAAGAAGTAGTGCGGCTTCATGGGATTCCGAGAACAATATCATCCTCAAACCGACGGCTAAACAGAGAAGGTGACTCTAGAGCTGATTATATACAAAAGTTACATCAACAAGTAGCCGAGAATATCCAGAAAAGGAATCAACAAGTTGCAAATCAAGCCAACAAAGGCCGCAAGCAAATTTCATTTGATATTGGTGATTGGGTTTGGTTACACCTTCGGAAAGATCGCTTCCCAAATGAAAGAAAGAGTAAATTGCATCCGAGGGGAGATGGACCATTCCAAGTCGTGGCAAGGGTCAATGATAATGCATACAAGATAGACTTAAAAGGTGAGTACGGCGTACATTCTACATTTAATGTTTCTGACTTATCTCCTTTCGATTTTGATACAGAATTTGTGACTGATCACGATGATGATTCGTTTTCAAGGGGGAGGGGATGATACGAGACCAAGCCAAGGGCAGCCCTACTTAAAAGATCCTCTTGTCAACATTCAAGGACCAAGAACGAGGAAAACTTTAGAGAATATGGCAGCCCTAATCCGAGACATTAAAGTTAAAGAGGAAGTGAACCTTCAACTAGAAGATGATGACAAAGTCAACCTTTTAACTTTCAAGAAGATACAAATCGGCCCAAAGAAGCAAAGTGGCTAAAAAGGGCATTTTGGTCTTTTACACATTAAAGTCTATTTTAGCCTATTCTAGACTATTCTAGACTTTAATTATTTTAAGTATTGTTATTTCTTCTTTTAGCCGTGTAATATCAAGTAATTGCTGTAATAAAGGACATGTTGTCCATGTGTTAGTTAGTTGGTTAATAAAGAGTCCTAATGCAACTAGGACTCTTCATAGATTTGGTAGTTAGTTTGTTTCTAGCCGCCACTTTATTGTTTAGGTAGTTACTTGATAGCAAGTTGTTATTCAAGAGTCCTAATTCTTCAAGGACTCTTATTTGTTTTCAAGAGTCCTAATCTTTTAAGGACTCTTATTTCACTTTATGGTTGTAACCGAAATCTCAACCTACTTAAGGGAGATTTCGGCCATCTTTATATTGATATTTTGGTAAGGTTATTCCTTAGCTTCTCGTGTTTGAACTTCTAAGTAGAAATTCATTCATTCTTGAGTTATTGTATCAACTAGTTTGTTTCTCTAGTTGTGGTGTTTCAGCCTCCATTGTTAATTAACCTCCCTTGGAGTTGCGTTGATTAAATTCCCATAGAAACTAGTTCGAGAATTGAAGAAAGATCGGGCTCAAACTTAAGTCGAACCTTGTGGTTCTTCATCATTTTATCTCTTACTTAGTTTGCCCTCCAACTCCGCCTTAGCACCACCACTCTCCTCTATTTTTTTTGGCATTTTTAGCACTCTTAAAATGTTTCGTGGCAAAAAAGGCACTAAAAAACGATTTGTTGCAAATATGGCACCAGTTACTAGTTTAGTGGCAGAAAAAGGCACGAAAATTTGATTTGTGGCATATATAGCACTCGTAACTAGTTTTGTGGCAAAAAAAGCTATTTGCTCTAGAAAGATAGATAAAGTTTATATAGCTCAACAAAAATGATTTTGAATGATATGAAATTAAGCTTAAAAATGTTTGCTTATGTATTTATGAAGTGTATATGCCTATGCCCTCTTATGGCTTGCTTAATTATGAAAAATTCAGCTTTATAAGCTATTTGTAGGGCAATAATACACAAGCATTGTTGGTCACAGCGGCTATAATTTTGGCCTTGAAATGACAGCTTCAGTCGACCGCTACTAGATAGTAGGTCGACCGGAGTGCCTTGAATCAAAGGTTAAAGGCCCTCTGTTCTCATCTCGGTCGACTGCATTCAAGTGGGCAGGTCTACCGAAGCAATGTCGGTCGACCTTCCTATATCAAGGTCGTCCGGAGAGAATATAGTCGTTGGAGCATTGGAACATTCAAAACTCGAATACAGACAAAAACACACTAGTCGGTCGACCGACTGCATCTGGTCTTCCGAGGCTTAGCCTAGGTCGACCGGATTGCAGTCACAAAGTGGTTTTTCCACTTAGTTAAGTTTCCAATTTTCTCATGCACATGCCTAAGTGTTTTGTAAAGATATAAAACACATTTTTAAAGTACTTAGGCATTGACCAACACTTAAACAAGTTTTGAAAAACCTTTTCAAAGATTTGAACACTGTAAAACATGAGGTTTCGAAAACATTCATAGTTGAGCTATAAACGTTTATGTATCCTAGTATTCTCCAGGGAATGATTAGTCACAAGGATTGCCTATAAAGAGAAGACTAATCTTCCTAAGGTCGTCAAGTTGTTAATCTTCTTGGAGGTTGGACTTTGAAGCCTTTGATCAGCATCTTCTTTGAGTGATGAAGTCCTCTAGCAATCTTGAGTTGTAGTGTATTGGATTTCACACTTCTTCTTGTCATAGAGTCTGCCACTTGATTGTACTCTTGTTGGATTGAGTAGCTCTTAACATGTTGATATTCCTTCTTCCTGACTTTGCAAGTACTTCCATAGCATGTGGATTGTCTTCATGCTTGTGCTAGCTTCCTTGTGTATGATCATACATTTGATATACACAAGGAGCTAAATTACCATTTTCATCAGTGTTGGTGTGAGTGCTAAGGATCCTATCATTAAGAACATGCTCACACAAACATTAGAACTATCAATGGTTTGTTATCATCAAAACAAGATTGATCACTATGCCATTAGGGCTAACAGAAATCAAAACCATAAATTAGAACCAAGAAAAACATTTTTTCTTTCTCTTTTTGTGATCTTGAGAGTGTATATTAGAGAGAAAAATCAGAGAATATTTCTCTCTAAATTTCGGTTAGAGTGTTGAGAGGAATGATGGAAGTGAATTGTGTGTTTTGATGAACACTTCATCAAATTGTGTTAGTGGAACCACCACTAACTCCACACTCACACTCACACATTTCTCTCCCTACTACCCTTTAACATGTAACACTCTCTCACACAAAGACATGTGCCGGTTTTGACTTGATCCAACTTGTTCGGTCGACCGGAGAAATGGTTCTCGACTGACCGGAGTGACAAACCGGTTTGGTCGACCCGAGATAGCTCTCGGTCGACCGGGTCCGGTTTTGCCCATTCCAATCGAATGCTCAATCCAATTAAGCCTGCCCAATCTAATTGAGCACCTATATCAAATGTAAACTCCAACAAACCCAATCCAGTTGATTATAGTGTGCGGCCATTTAGGTATTTGTTATGTTGGTCGTGGCAACAATTGTCAACAGTAATGAGAGGTATCTAGCAACACATAATTACTCCCAATTCACAAATAGTCTGGTGATTCAAGTAATCAAAAATATGATCTTTGAGTATTATTCATTTTGTCCTCGATATCTAGATTGAACGCAAGTCATGGAGAATTTCACACTTGAATAGTTCAATCAATCATTTTCTTGATTCCCGAGTAGACTAATCAAATGACAGTAATATCTCATATTAATTCACTTGTTCATGGCCATTAATTAGTCTAACTACGTCAAGGGGCCCAAGATATCACTCTTGTTGTAGATGAGGGACAAATCCTTTATCTATCACACCTCATCCTACACATGGTTCATAAATACACCCAACAAATGACTTTATAGTCCATCTAGTTACAAACGGCGTTTGACAGCATCAAAGTATATCATTTGCCATATAGGAAATCTTGTGTGCTCTCAAGTCGAAGGATTTTTTTTTTTTTTTTTTTTTTTTTTTTTTTTTTTTTTATAAGAACATTATTGACATTTATACAACAATCCATGAAATGTTCTTATAAGCAGGTCAGTCCAGTATCAAATACCCATGTGTTTGACTTAATATCACCATATTTAATCACAACACATTATTTTTGTCCTCAAAATTCCACAATAATAATTGACTGGGGACATTTTAGAATAGTTCAATGTAACAATTACATAACTATCTAAGGACGTTATTATGTTTTAGTACATTTGTACAGCCGTAATTAAAACACTAATAATGGAATTCATCCCTTAATATTTCATCACATGAATGAAAATACAACAATCTCCCACTTACACTAAAGACAACAACCTTGCATTTTAGTGTATGCTATTGTACATAAGAAATATCTCTAAGACCAGTTCTGTTGGTATCTAATACTCATGCTACAAGTATGGTGATCATGCTCCTGCTATGTCAGCGTCTTCATCAGTGGTCGCAGTATATGTATGGACCTTTGGTGAGACCGTGGTTCCTTTGATATATGGCTTCATTCACAATGAAGATCAATCGCATTCAACATTCGAAATGCTAGGTATACCACACCAAGTTCATCAAATGAAATTTCAAATCTAAATCTCCTAAGCAGCATCTAATGCAGTTATATACTCGGCTTTGGTTGTAGTTTAGACAAGACACATATCCCGATTGTGATCGAAAGTCATCTCTATCGGTTTTGAAACTAGCATCAGTGTAACCACTTACAATGAGCTCGTCTTCCCCACAATAGATTGAGAACGTATCCTTATTCCTTCGCAAGTACTTAAAGATGTTTTTTACATCCGTCCAGTGACGTTCACCATAAGTAGACTGGTATCTGATCGTTATAATCAAAGCATACGAGACATCTGGCGAATACACAACATGACATATCCAATTGCCGAAGCATATGGAATCTCACTCATGCGTTCTTTCTCATCTAGTGTCTTGGCACACTGTTGTGTTGAAAGAACCGTACCAAGTGATATAGGACAAATTCCTTTTTTGGACTCTTGCATGCTAAACCAATTTAGCACTTCGTCTATATATGTACTTTGACTTAGGCCTAGAAGTCTACGTGATCTCTATAGATCTTGACTGCTAAGATGAATCTTGTTTCACCTAAGTCCTTCATAGAGAAACATTGCCCCAACCAAACCTTTACAGATTCAAATGTTGGAATGTCATTCCCTATACGTAGCATTTCATCTACATACAAAACTAGGAATACCACCGAGTTTCCACTAAACTTTTTATAAACACAAGGTTCATCAACATTCTTGATAAAACCGAACTCGCGCACGGCTTTGTCAAAACGTCGATTCCAACTTCTAGAAGCTTTCTTTAGTGCATAAATTGACTTCAATAACTTACATACTTTATTAGCATTATTTGGATCGACAAAACCATCAAGGGTTGTATCATATACACGTCCCCTTCTAGATTTTCGTTAAGGAAAGTTGTTTTGACATCCATTTGCCAGATTTCATAATCGTAGTTTGTAGCTATAACAGGCAAGATACGAATGGATTTGAATATAGTCAATACCATGAATCTGTTTAAAACCTTTTGTGCCAAGTCGCCCCTTGTACGTTTGAATATTCCCTTCCATGTCAGTTTTCAATTTGAAAACCCACTTGCACCTTATTGGGGTCACCCTCTTAAGCGCATATACCAAGATCCATACTTGGTTAGTGTACATGGAATCCATTTCGAGTCTCATGGCCTCAAGTCCTTTCTCAGAATATGGACTAGTATTTGCTTGTTTGTAGGTTGTAGGTTCATTGTGATCAATAAACATAACATCTCCATGTTCTGTTACGAAAAATCCAAATTTTTCTGGTGATCTACGACCTGTACTAGACCTACACAATTCTTGTGTTTCCGGAACAAGCTCCACAACAACTTCTTGTTCCAATTCCACCTGGTCACTTGTTCCTGAAACTTCACCAAGTTCCCTTGGAATTTCACCAAGTTCTGGAACTTCATTAAGTTCCATGTGGCTCCCACTTGTTTTCCCAAAAAGAAACTGATTCTCCAGAAAAACTCCCTTTTGAGCAACAAACACTTTGTTCTCATTAGGAATGTAGAAGTAGTATCCTTTAGTTTCCTTAGGATACCCCACAAATGTGCACCTGACCGACTTTGGGTTGAGCTTGTCAAAAGCTCGACGTTTCACAAACGTCTCACAACCCCAAATATTTAAGAAAGACATACTAGGACGCCTCCCAGTCCATATCGAATATGGTGTCGTTTCAACAGATTTAGATGGAACTATGTTTAGTGTTAAAGCTGCTGCTTCTAAAGCATATCCCCAAAAGGAGTTTGGAAGGCTCGCGTGACTCATCATTGATCGAACCATATCTAATAGAGTTCAATTTCTCCTTCCGGATACATCATTCCATTGAGGAGTAGCCGGAGGAGAAAGTTGTGAAAAAATTCCACGACTCTTTAGATAGTCACGAAATTCTTGACTTAAGTATTCCCCACCTCGATCAGATCGAAGCATCTTAATACTTTTGGCAAGCTGGTTTTCTACTTTATTATTATACTCTTTGAACTTTTCAACGGCCTCAAACTTGTGTTTCATAAGAAACACATATCCAAAACGACTAAAATCGCCAGTAAAAGTAATGAAATATATACAACCACATCTTGCATGGATATTGAATGGACCACATACATCACTATGTATTAGTTGCAACAAATCATTTGCTCGTTTTCCAGTTCTAGTAAAAGGAGAAGCAGTCATCTTACCCATTAAACAAGGCTCGCATGTAATCATATGATTCAAAATCAAATGATTCCAACAATTCATCTTTGTGAAGTTTGGAAATGCGATTTTTGTTTATATGGCCTAAACGATAATGCTAGAGGAATGTAGTATTAGACTCTTTAGTCTTTATCCTCTTTGTATTTATCTTATAAATCGGTGAATCTAGATATAATAAGTATAAACACTTCACCAAAGTAGAACTACAATAAAAGATATCATTTAACGATAACGACATTCGTTGGTTTTTAATATGAATATCAAAACCCATCTTGTCCAAACAAGATATCGAAATAATATTCTTAGTTAATGTAAGTACATAAAGACAACTGTCTAAATCTAGAACAATTCCATAAGGCAAACTAAGACTATATGTTCCTACAACTAATGCAACAACTCTTGCTCCATTGCCTAGGTCCACGTCGCCTTTTGCCAGCTCTCTACTCTTTTGTAGTCCCTGCATATTCATGCAAATGTGAGAATCATATTCGGTATCTAATACCCATGAGGAAGTAGTAGTAGACAAATTGTCTAAATAACATAAATACCTAAGCTAGAAGCAACATTTGCTCCATTTCCAAGTTTTTTCCCGACAAGAAAACTAGGGCATTTTCTCTTCCAATGTCCTTTCTGTCCACAATGGGAAAAAATTCCATCATTAGCCACAACGCCCTTGGGTTTCAGTGCTTTCTCAGAATGGCTAGGTTTGCCTTTAAGCTTACCAAAACCCTTGCCCATGTTGTTGTTGACCATGTAAATGGCCTTGGACTTGCCTATTTCCTTCTCGGAAGTCCTCAACGGGTTCAAAATTCTGGGAGAGGTTTGTCTATCTCGTTCATGTTATAGTTCAATACAACCTGACTGAATGATTCAGGCAACGATTGCAGAATCAAGTTAGTGGATAACTCTTCGTCCAAAGGAAATCACAGTCTTTCAAGGCTCTCAATATAGCCTATCATTTTCAGAACGTGAGTTCCGACTGGTGTTCCCTCTTCCATTTTTCACTCAAATAGAGACTTCGACAGATCGAATCTCTCCTGGCTGGCTTGACCCTTAAAGAGTTTCCTTAGATGATTAATCATATCGAAAGCTCCCATTTCCTCATGTTGCTTCTGAAGCTCAGATGTCATGGTCACTAACATAAGACTAGACACATCTAATGTGTCATCTAAGTGCTTACGATAAGCATTTCTTTCAGTGACCAGATCCCCCGCGGCTGGTCGATCAGGAATAGAAGTCTCGAGAACATACAACTTTTCTTGTGCTTGAGAACGATTCTCAAGTTCCTGTACCAGTCGTGGAAGTTTCCTCCCTCAAATTTCTTCTTCTGAAGGACGGATTGCAATGATAAAGAGTTTGATGCAACGATTGCATTTGTCGTTATATCTACAAAGAAGAGTTTGCAAAATTTTAGTTGCCATATTTTCAAATCATTAAAAGGACTTTATTTAATGGTTCTACCACTATTTTCTTCAAATAAATAACCCTCAAGTATTCATTCGGAAAGTTCAAAACTTTCTAGTATGACCAAGATCCATATATCACCAACCCCGAGGCAACTTTGGCTACAATGCTCCATAAATGGTTATTTAGGTAAGCAACGTTTGCTAATCACATCAATTATGTGATTCTTGGTTGGTTAAGTAGGTAAAACTTACCCTAAGTACACAAATGCACATCTCAACCCTTTGCCTCCAGATCCAATACCGATGCAGCTTTGGCTACAAAGCTTTGAATTGGCAATCCAGTTATGTATGACCCTAGATTGCAGCGGCGGGTATCACTAACTTATCCTTCGCGCCTCACCCGGATAGATAGGCACTTATTCCACTCGGAAGTTCATCAATGTTGGTGTGAGTGCTAAGTATCCTATCATTAAGAACATGCTCACACAAACATTAAAACTATCAATGTTTTGTTATCATCAAAATAAGATTGATCACTTTTCCATTTGGGCTAACATAGGCATCACATGAGAAGTGCATAAAGCGGTAAATAAAATTGTGACATAGTAATAGCCCCTATACGGATTTTCCGAGCCAAAGGAAAATCCTAGGTCAATCTAAAGGTGAAAAACAATAAAACCTATCTATTGTTTTCCGCCTCCTTGTGGTTTCCTCCATCTGATGGACGCCTTTCTTCATCACTTGTTACATATGAAAAAATATAAAATCATATTCTATACTTTTACATAATTGAAAGAATTCTCGAGTTGCATTCGAGATTAAATTTACAACAAGAAATGAATAGATAAGGCACGACACGCAGACCGTGTTATAATAAAAACCATTGGGTCAAAGACTATTACTATGCACCATGCTCAAATAACACAACAATCATGCTAAAAGCGCAATTACACACTGCCTGCCCATTTCCGGTCGACCCAGGCCATACTCCCGCCCGACCGCGATAAGGCAGTAACCAAAAACAGTATAAAATTAGGCCACCTCGGTCAACCCAAAACATTTTTGATCGGCCGACCTGAAAAACAGACTAGCTTCGATCGACTGTGATTGCTCACCGGTCGTCCGAATTCTAGGAAGTAGTAAAATTACATTTTCTACAACATATCCAGTCTGCAGCGAACCTCTTCCGGTCCACCGAATTATTCCTAAAAAACAGAAAACAGCCGAAAAACACAAATCTACAATTCGTTTCGAGATTCATTTAACACTTAAACGACTTCCCAAAGGTTATACAAAGGTAAATAACATCATATGACATGCATTTTCCGTCTACTAAAAGCACAATAACAAATAAACAAAGTAATTTAGTTCTCGTGATAGGCTCTGATACCACTTGAAAAGAAAAATTCGGAATCCCCATAATAGCAGCGAAAATAAAATGGGATTCTGTTCATTTTGATAGAACCAGTACCTTGTTATAGGAATTATACCTTTTCGATCTGATCGAAATTGCCCGGATTATGCTACTTTAAATCACCAATGGCAGCCTTCAGACTCCCATCTCTACCGATATCCACACCGATCAACCTTGAGTTTGTTCGTTGTGCCTGTGAGGCTAGTCACGAAAGCTACGAATGTTGAAGACGATCTTCGTGAGCTTCGTTGATATAGAAATCAAAACCAGAATTCAGAGACAAGAAAAATAGTTTTCTTTCTCTTTTTGTGTTCTTGAGAGTATATATTAGAGAGCAAAATCAGAGAATATTTCTCTCTAAATTTCGGCTAGAGTGTTGAGAGGAATGATGAAAGTGAATTGTGTGTTTTGATGAACACTTCATCAAGTGGTGTTAGTGGAACCACCCACTAACTCCACACTCACACATTTCTCTCCCCACTACCCCTTAACATGTATCACTCTCTCACACAAGACATGTGCCGGTTTTGACTTGGTCCAACTAGTCCGGTCGACCGGAGAAATGGTTCTTGGCCGACCAGAGTGGCAAACCGATTAGGTCAACCCAAGATAGCTCTCGGTCGACCGGGTCGGGTCTTGCCCAATCCAATCGAATGCCCAATCTAATTGAGCATCTATATCAAAGGTAAACTCCAACATAAACCACCAGCCCTTTATATCTCCTTTTTGTCTTAACTTGAGTAGTTAGACAACACAAAACAAGAGAAAGACAAAACATATTTTTTCTTATCATCTCTCTCTCCCTTTTGTTCTTTCATATTATCATATCAAATGAAATCTTTGAAGAATAGTCTTCAAGTCCTTGTTCTACATATTTTTTGGCTAGCACTAGAGGGTAGAACTTCCATCCAAGCGATCGTGTGGATGTCATAGAGGCAAGGGATTGACAACGTCATATTCTTGGGGCTTTGCATTAGACTAACCATGGTTTAGCGGAAAGGGCTAACCATGGCATTGATTTTTTTGGAGACAACATTTTTGTCCAGGACGGAAGTGGGGACCCAGGACAGAATTCTCACTTCCGTCCTCAACCTCCAGCCCTAAATACCCATCAGCCTCAACATATTTTTTCTTATCATCTTCTTCTCCCTTCACGCGAGACCAAGTAAAAAAAAAGCTAAGGCAAGAAGAAAAAAAACCTTCCCCCCCACTGCCACTGCCGCCTCTCTCCCTCCCCCCGCCACGCTGCTTCCACCACCAATCTCCACCACCTTACTCTCTCTCTCTCTCTCTCTCTCTCTCTCTCTCTCTCTCAATCTCTCAATCTC
This sequence comes from Vinca minor, assembly GCA_026122235.1. Lineage (NCBI taxonomy): Eukaryota > Viridiplantae > Streptophyta > Magnoliopsida > Gentianales > Apocynaceae > Vinca > Vinca minor. The sequence continues at coordinate 402,256 of JAOCZM010000058.1, forward strand.
TCAATTTCAAAGGTATAAACCTAGACTTTTTTTTGGAAATTTAACTATAAATTTTGAGAATTAAGTTTATAAATGTTTATAAATAGTTGTGAATTTGGGAATTTAGAGTAATTTGTTAAAATTTTGTTTTTTCGGCATTTGTGATTTTAGGGAATTTGTGAACTTGTGAAAGTGTGAATTTATGGCATTTGTGAATTTGGTGATATAACATGTGTTTATTCTAATAAATTGTATATCGATTGTTTTTTTGTATAGATGTCTCTACCTACTCATCTTCAGCCCGATCCTTTTGATGCTAGTGTTTTAAACAAACAGTCGTCACATAGATCTTTAGCAATATGGCACGGGGATGAGTCACTGAACAAACCTTTAAAGGTTATTAGAAGTGCAGGTAATTTTTATGAAGCGTACCAAAGAGAAACCAACCATGAATTAATAAACCTAATAGACCATTTAGGTTTTGGGGGATGCTGTAGGCTGGGTCACATGAAGGTAGATCACGCTCTAGTGACTGCCTTAGTAGAGAGATGGTTCCCGGAGACCCTATACGTTTCACCTACGTTGCGGTGAGGCGACCATTAGACTAGAGGAAGTAGGATGTCTTCTACGACTACCTATTAGTGGCCACGTAGTGTCGTTGGCTACGAACTACAATTTGAGGAAACCTCAGTGGGTTAATCACGTGTTCGAACTGTTAGGATTCCGACCTGATGAGGATTCAATTAGGGGAAATACTCTGCAGCTGATCGAGGTTTATGCCCAGATTAGTGTGCCCCTAGGACATGATGTTACCCCGCAGAGGGCTCGAGCTTTGGTTTTCATATTGATGTGTAGTTTCCTTTTTCCCGATAAGTCGGGGTCCCAGGGGAACATCCGTTATCTACTCGCCATCAGTGGTCCCCTCGAGCAAGACACGACTTCTTGGGCTAGCGGTGTACTTGCATTTTTGCACCGCCAGATCGTGCATGGCTAATTCTAAGGACATTGGTTGTTGTTTGCTAATTCATGTTTGTCTAAATTTTATAAAGTTTTATGTGAATCTGTGATTTGAATATTTAATTATCGATGTTGTTTGTTTTGACCAGTTGTGGGCGTGGGAGCGAATTTCATGTCTTCGTCTGGCGAACCGAGGCCCGATTCCAAATAAGATCCCCGCTGACGGTAGACCTCACGTGGCAAGGTGGAATACAGGCCGGAGTTTCCGCAACATGACGAAATCGCAATTGTTGGTGATTCGTGATCAGCTAGATTTGATGACGGAGACACAAAGGGTAAGTTAATTTCGATATTCTCGTATTTTTTTATTAAATAAACTGTTTTACATTAACTTGAATTTATTTTGCAGTTTATGTGGAGATCGTACCCTGATTCGGTAATTGCAGAGAGAGTGGCTCGGGATGAAGACTTCCTGATGACCTGTCAAGCCCGTACGCCATACATCTGCTTCGAGATAGTTGAGTACCAACTGCCAGAGAGGGTTATGAGGCAATTTGGCTTCCACCAGGTGGTACAATGCCGGCAGGGACAGAGAGCATTGTCGAGGGTCAAGATCTTTCGGCGGCCGGATCGTCTCAACCGCCGAAAGATCAGACTTAGTCTCAGACTCAGTCTCAGACTCAGGCTGATATACCCTCCCAATTCAACTACCAATTTTTTAGCATCAACACTCTTTCTCCGGGTAGTCAGATGGAGGCATACTGGAGCGGGTCCCTCTACATCGGGACAGGCGGAAGGCTTTTTTGATGCGTCGTCCTCGTACAGCCTACACCTGGACCTGACGCAGACGCAGACGCAACAACACACTCCACTGATCCAACCAGATTCACCTGAGGAGCCGATTTATATCGACCACGAAGGCGCTGAAGTCATCGAACGGAGCATGGTAGTGCCTTACGAACCAGAGACGGTCACACATACTATCTACGGAAGAATCCAACACCGTCGGGGCAGTAGATAGAATTTAGTTTTTTTGGCTTTCATTTGTTTAATTGTTGCTGCATACAATTTGTTTAATTTATGTTATATACGATTTGTTTGTTTTTTATTAATAAAGCAAGTTTTGTCAAAGTAATTTTTGTACACATTTTTTGCTAAAACTTATGTTTTAGTGATTTTTTTTATTGTAAAATACCAACTCAAAAATTTGTAGGCAAAATACAAAAAGCTAAGTGTTTAGGAAAAAAAAATCTGACAGGCCAGACGGAAGTGCTTGACAGAAATGTTGTTTCAAAAAAAAAAATCATGCCAATGTATGACCATTCTGCCCAACCAGTGTCAGTCCAATGCAAAGCCCATATTCTTGCTTGTGAATTTGACAACATCAACACATAAATCATTTTTTTGTTCTTTGCATCCTAAAAGTACTGATTTTAACGAAAACTAATTGGTTATTAGTCGTGACGATCCTAGTAAGAAACGAATTTCATGTTTTATTCCGTTGTCATTTTGTTGGAAATCCGAATTTCTTTCTTACAGTGGTATTAGAGCTTCTCACAATATCCCAATCGGTTTTTATATGTTTATAGCGTTTTCTGTGATCTTGTATCGATTAGACGTTTGAATGTATGTTTAGGATTCATTTAGATATGTTAAACAATATGTTTAGGATGATGTTTAAGTGTTAAACTAGTCCTATGATGTATCGTCGTTCGAAAAATCATCCAAACACATCGTTTGCATAAACTGGTTTTGCTCTCAGCACTTGTGCGGACAAACCCGCGGATGAAGCATCGTCCGCAAGTCAGACAAAACCAGTATCTCTATGGACTAACCATTCGTCCGCGGAGAGGCTGGTTTGATATTTTAAGGATTTTTTATATTTTTAAAGCATGATTGTCATGTTATGTGAGTATGGTGCATAGTAATAGTCCTATTACCTATTGTTATGCATTTTTATGAAAAATACACCATGTGTGTCGTGTCTTCTCTCTATATTCGGTTTGTAATTCTCCTCTCATGTAACTCGAGGATTCTTTTCTATCTATTTAATTATAGAATAGGACATTAAGCGGAATGTAGGCGATCAGATTGGAGGCAATCATGAAGAAGACGTATATATGATAGATTTATTTTCTTCACCTTAGATTGACTGAGGACTTTTCGATTGGCTAGAAAGAATCCGCATATGATGAGCTATTACGATGTCACGTTTAATTTTATATATATGATGTATGAGATGCATGCGATACATATTTATAAATTGTTTATACTTAGTTTGGTGAGATCATGTCTAACATGAAAAACTTTTAATCTTACATATTAAGTTAATGTATTCCTTGATTTGGCCCTCGTCAAGACCTAGATCAACAAATGTGTGGAACTTGACAAAGTAGTATGCACATATCTATCGACTTTTCTTGTTCGAGTTCTTTTGATTTATTATAGGCATATTGGCAAATTTAGTCTCTTATCTTCATGGTTTGGTGAAAATGGTCCCCAATCTATTTTTATTTTCATAACACTCCTCAAACATTTTGCGTTTGGCAGAAGTAGTCCTTTCGTCCACTTCTGTTACGGTAAAAATGAATTTTGATTTATTTTTTAAAGTTGTTACAAAATGACCATTTTACCCTTCTCCTCATTTCCCAAATCAGTCCAAATTGGTGAATTTCATCCCTTAACAATTTGCGATTGGTTGTTTTGGTCCCTGATTTTTGTGGTTGTCCATGGAGGACTTCCGGCGGAGAGTGGCTGTCGCCGCAACCGGCGACGGCCCCAATCTCCATGTCTGATGTCCACCATCACCACTCCAAACCTGCAACCTTCTAAGCTCCATCACAACTCCCAACATTCCATTGTCTTCCACCGACCCCCATCATCCCATCTCGATCTAGAAATCTTACCCATCCCTACCACCTCTAATTCCCAAACTCAGTTTTGAGGTTGTAAATTTTTTTCTTATAAGTTTGTTTTGAAGAAAATTTGATATCAAAATCTTGTTATTTAAGTCATTAATTTTGATTTTTTTTTATGTTAATTGTGGAATTTGGAGATAGATGGTGAAATGGGTTTTGAAGTTGCTCCATTATATGATGTCAATTGCTCGTTTCAAGTGGTCTTCTAGTGATTTAGATAGCAAATTTGACTTCTATGCAACAAGAAGTATGAGAAAATGTAAATTTGTTAGATCGGCGACGGCTCCTGGTTGTTTTGGTAAAGACCTACTCCACTCCCAACTCTCTTCATCTTCTTCTTCAAACCACCCATAGACCTATCCCTATCCCACACCCCGAGACACTCATACCTCTTAATCAAAGGAAATAGGAGGTTCCAAATGTATAATGACAAAAGGGGTTTGATCTCCTCCTTTCAATTATTATTTTTTTAAATTTACAAAAAATAAGCGTAAAATCCCTACTGAAGATTTCGGTTGTGGCCGGTAAGGGTGTAAAGAAGAGGGAGAGAGTTGGTTGGGAAGGAGGGCTGGGGCACTTTTTTGGTTAAATTTGTGAATTTAGTCCCTGAACAATTTGTGATTGGTTGTTTTGGTCCCTAATTTAATTTTTTTCCTTAAATACCCTTCCCATTATCGATTTTTCATTTATTTTTTTGCACTCTAACAGCTGAGACTAACTTAAGTGGACGGAAGGACTACTTCCACCAAATGTAAAATGTTTGAGGAGTGTTATGAAAATAAAAATAGATAGGGGACCATTTTCACCAAAACCATGAAGATAAGGGACTAAATTTGCCAATATGCCTTTATTCTATATGTGATGTATTGTGACGTCATATTGACTTTTGTTTTCTTTTTTCTTTTGTTTTCTTTTTTTGCTCTGCACGAGGTTATTTCTTGGGTCAAGGATTAGACTGACACTGATTTGGGAGAAAGCCCAAAACATGGCACTGGAAATTTTCGGAGAAACATTTTTGTCCACCGTTTTGGGTGAAAACGGAAGTCCCACTTCCGTTTTGGACACGTGGCATGCAGCGCGTGGGGTGACATGGCAAGGATCGAAAACGGAAGTTGGACTTCCGTTTTCAAGTGACAATTTTTTTTTTTTTTTAAACGGCTTTGCTTCCTTTGCACATATGATATCTTTGATATCAAAGGTATCAAAGGATTCATTTTTAATATATATATATATATATATATATATATATATATATATATATATATATATATATATATATATATATATTATTTCTTAATTCAATTTGTTTCTTGTCACTGAACATTTCTAATATTATACATTTGAACATTTTGCCTTTTATTTACTCAGTTTACATTAAAATTGCATCGAGACCGACTCTATTAATTGTCAACTTTTATTATGCTAATTGTTCTATTTTATTTATTTTTGGTTAATTTTTATCTAAAATACCTTTTTTACCTTCAGGAAAAATTCATGACTTGTGCACATGACCATCCTAACAGGAAATGTTTATTTAAAATTTAATTAATTCGAAATAAATTGTCAACTTTCTAAATAAATGTTTTTTAATTAATTGACAATTTATTTCGAATTAATTGTCAACTTTCTAAATAAATCTTATAACATAGTGAACAGATAAGTTGAGATTACGAAAGTAATAAAAAACTAAAAAATAAAATAGAACAATTAGCATAATAAAAGTTGACAATTAATAGGTCAGGTCTCGATGCAATTTTAACAGAAATCTGAGTAAATCAAAGGCAAAATGTTCAAATGTATAATATTAGAAATGTTTGTGACAAGAAACAAATTGAATCAAGAAATAATATATATATATATATATATTAAAATGAATCCTTTGATATCAAAGATATCAAATGTGCAAAGGAAGCAAAGCCGTTTTAAAAAAAAAAATTGTCACTTTAAAACGGAAGTTTGACTTCCGTTTTCACCCCAACTTCCGTTTTCGATCCTTGCCATGTCACCCCACGCGCTGCATGCCACGTGTCCAAAACGGAAGTGGGACTTCCGTTTTCGCCCAAAACGGAAGTGGACAAAAATGTTTCTCCGAAAATTTTCAGTGCCATGTTTTGGGCTTTCTCCCAAATCAGTGTCAGTCTAATCTTTGTCCCCTTATTTCTTTCTCTTTTTTTTCCTTTCTTCCTTAATTCATCTCCTTAATTTGTTAAGTAATTTCCTTAACTCAAGTGTTTCATAATTTAATCATTTTATTTTATCCCACAAAATTGAATATTTATTTTTTATTTTAATTTATCTTAAAATGAATATCCATTTTCTTAAAATGAGTACATTTTATCTCTAAATTCTCATAACTCATATCCTACCGTTAAGGCTACAAGCTCTACCATAACATATGACCCCTCTATTTTTAAGTATGTTATAGTAATTTATAGTAATTTACTCATGTTCAACATACTCTTCTTAAAATTTTAAATAAGTCAAATGTTTATATATTCAATTTTGAACGGAAGAAATATAAAAAATTAAATTTTCAATCTTTTAAGCTGAAAAGTTAAAGTTGAGTTTTGTAACTTTGACGAGTTTTAACTCTAACGTGTGTGTGCGCACACATATATATATATAGAGAGAAATTTTTATATCCGGTTCAATTAGCCATGAAAAATAAAAAATAAGATAAAAGTTTCGTGTACACAGCACTAAGCTAGATGAAAAGCTTTTAGGGCTTTTGCTATTTTGACCATAATCATCTAAAGATTACAGCAGATCGCGAAGAAGTAAGCGAATAACAACGCGAGGAATAGAAGAAAAAAAAACGTCACGAATAATCATCGAATACCAAAGACAACCACTACGAGTACATTGATTTAAAACCCTCTGTTAGAGCAACCACCTTGGCTGAGACCTTTGACTGCAACTTTGATACCGCTTCACGGATTTCCTGTGATTGATGAAAAAATTGAACAAACAGTCTTTAATAACCAAAGAGACACCACTATTCAGAGTTGTTTTTGGTTTTTGGTTTTTTTCTCCATAAAAAACAAGTATAAAGAGCAATTTCCAATCCCCCAAGGAAGAGGAGAGCATAAGAACTTTAACGGAGAGGAAGGATGCAACAAGAACTGGAGAGGTTAAAAACCAAATATTGTGAATACCATCCAGCTAGCTATTTACCTCAGTGCTGTAGCGGGAAGAGAAATGAGTCAATATTATGGATTTGCTTCGAATCCATTCAGCCTGGTTCATAATCTGCACAGTTCCAGTAGTTTAACCTTTTAATAGAAGCAAACAAATCTATATACAAATCCTAACATTTTCGGGAGGGGTAGAAAAGTAAAAAATGCACATCTTGCACCTTGCCTGTAGATGGTGACTTATTACATGTATACTATCTATGATCATTATAGGAGGTTTATGTGGTTTATTGCCTAAACATAGACTTTCTCCAATTTAAAAGTGCTTCATCATGTCAAATACCTCAAACAAGTGAGTATGTCCATGCTCTCGTGCATGTTCAACGCTGATGTTTTCATCCAAAAATGTCGCCTGTCAATAACAAAATTATTACTAATTAAATACTAAGGAACAAGGCCATGATCAAACAGATTAAAAAGAGATATATCAATGTATCTGTTCTATTTACAGGTAGCCAAATACTGAATTTTAATCTTGTATAAATGCTTGACCTTTCTGCCTCATGGAAGTTACAAATTTATTAATTATTTTAACCATTGTATCACATATAAAGCAACCATTTGTTCATAAGTTATGAGAGTGAAATGCAACTGGCTTAAGAAGTTTGAAGGAGAAAATCTAAAACAATCCATGGTTTTATTTGCACTAGTTACTAGAATTAGCTATTTTCTGGCTTTTGGTCTTGGTACAGAAGAGATTACTACTAATACTTTCATTATTCACCGTCATTACAAGGATCCAGTTTGAGGCGAACCACAAATATATAATCTTGAACAAGCAAAGCTGCCAAGACCTTTATAACATCCAATGATATCATTTAATCTACTAGCATTTTATAATTAAGATGCGAAGTCTTTCATGAACCTAAAGTTTAAGTAGTCAAGCAAAATGATCTCAAAAGAGACACTGAAGAAAAATGAATAAATCATTACACAGGGCAGGAGTCTTCTGATACATGTTCGTGAATGCTAAATAACCTTTATAATTCAACAAGTCCCGACCATCCAAACACAGTTGAAAGTCTTTGATTAGAATACTATTTATAAATTCCATGAGATCCACGACCTTCATTCCCAAATTTGATGTAATGGTATTACCTAAAGAATATGACATGACACAATATTGCATCAAAGCTTAACGGAAGTGAATATCTTCTATCAATTGTACATGTTACCCCCCATGTCATACACTTCCCAAACAATCAAACATTTTCCTTTTCTTCAACGGTTGTCCACAAAATGGTAGAGGTTACGGATAGATATTATGGTTGCAAAGGAACCAAAAGCCTTTTAATCCAACTATTCGAGCTCAAGTCCTATTAGAGTTTACTTGATTGGATCTCACAACTTGGCTCATTATCTTCCCAAATATCATCTATTTGGCTTGAAAACATTACAAGACGGGGTAGACTGCTTTTGTTATTTGTTTACAGTGTTGTCATTCTCGGATAGCGTCGCGTAGCACCCAAACCTAAAAAACGCTATAGCGGATAGCGGTAGCGACGCTATTTGAAATTTAAAATAAATAATTAAGTAAAAAATGAAAGACACAAGGAAAACAAAGTCATAACCAAAATCATTACAACCAAGATAAAAAGCATAACCTAAGTCATTAAATTCAAGATAAAAAACATAACTAGAGCCATTAAATTCAAGAAATCCCCAATTTTACCCATAAGTTTTTTACTATTGTAAAGGGCAAAAATGGGGTTTTTTTTTAAACTCTTATGCAAATAGCTCCGCTATTCTCACTATTTTAGCCACAATAGCGGCCGCTATTCCCGCAACACTGATTTGCTCCGTTATGGATAGGTCTGTAGTGGCATATGGCCGCTCCGCTACGCTATAACGCCGCTATTGATAACACTGTTTGTTTATGCATATAATGTCTTCATAAAGAGATTAATCTATTATTTTATGAAATAAAATTTCAGAACAACGTAAATAATATATATAAGAAGAGAAGAGAACAGCTTTTAAGCTAAACTGGAGCTTCATGAATATAATAACAAATCGAACTCTAGAGCTCCATCCTAACTCGAAAATTTGAGATAAATCCAAAGTTAATTGAATTAAAGCCTCAGTATCAGGGTTCAATTTGGCTCAAAAGGATTGCAGCATGTCTATTTGTTAGAAGTGTCCGAAATCTTAATAGCCAGGAATATGTTTTCTAATCCATGAGAAATATACATATTCCGTACGTGGAGTTTTTATGCCACTTTAGCTTGAAAGAAAGTTTAGAAGTCTGTTAAACTAAACTTGGAAAGTAGAGGGTACTATTAGTAGTTCAGACGTTGATGTGATGTTTACACTTTTCTCTCAGCTTAGTTTTTGAGACACAAATAATAATTGTTAAAAGGCAATCAAATAATATTTTACTTCCAACAGATAACTCACTCATGTCATTCTCCAGAGAATTACAAGTAAAGATGAGGCTCATATTACTGCACAATCTACAAGGGTATAAGTTTCTAAGATGGTAAATGGATCCTAATTGGATACTTTCCCAGATTGCTGAAGTGCAAGATGTTTACCTCAGTTATAAGGATCTTTGCCCGAAGTGCATCAGCATTGCGTGGGTTGAGGTAAAAATCTGATGTTGTGTCTCCAGTGAAGGCTATCTCAGGACACAGGATAGTATCTGTGATCTGACAAAATTTCTAGATCAAACTAAACCAAAAATAAAAATACAGAAGAACAGTGGCAGGTAATGGCAGAGTATCTTCTTACCTCAACACCAGATTTCTTCATTTTTTCAATTTGCTTTCCTTTCAGATGCATATATTGTTTCCTTAGTTTTCTTCTAACAGAGTAAATTACATAACCCTGTCCATGTAAGAAGATCCAATTATAGATGATTCTCTCCTAAACATTACTAGATAAAATTAGAGAGCAAGCACTAGAAAGGTAATAAAGGAAATCCAAATATCCACCAGTGTTGTCAATCGCGGATGGCGGATCATGGCGGCAAGCCAAAAAAATGCCATAAGGTTATAGAGGACGCTATAACGCCTTATAGCGGACACAATAAAATAATGTAAAATATGTATAAAACACTGCATAATCTAATAAAAAGCAAAAAAAACCAACATGAATCAAACAAATAACTCAAAAGTCATAGCGCCATGGCCTATACCGGTGGCTGCCATGCCATAGCACCATGGGGGCGCCATTTAACAACACTGATATCCACCCAAAGAAAATATCTATGTTCTGATAATAACATAGGGGTACAGAAGATAAAAATAGCAGATATATTATCTATTTCTTCAGAGGATACTAAAAGTTCAAATCTTGTAGTTTGATAATGAGAAAGATGGTCATCAAAGATAAAGCACTTGCATGCAGCTAGATAAAAATTTTGGCAGCCCAATGATAACGAAGAAAAGAAATATTAACATAGCTGGTGCTCTGCTCTGAGGAAAGAAGGAAATAAATCATCAAATACTGCATCTTAATAAAGAAGCAAATGGTTCAGGACTTGCCGTTTGCCTATTATGAATTATAAGTCTGATGCCAGGTGATATTCAGATATTTATAAGTATTAAAGGATAATACTGTAAGTCAAGGAGATAACAAAGAACATAGCAATTGATTTTCCCTTTGCCCCACCTAGAAGAGCAATAACGAAAAATTTGACGCCATATAAAGCCACGTTCAGAATGATTAGGAATAACTTCTTTTATTCTTTTCTTTTAGACAGTTCATCCTCCGTGTTTATGCACATGGATGGGCTTCCAAGGACAGCTTTCAGTATCTTGAAAAAAAATCTTGTATGTATGTTTCTTTATTGAACAAACTTTAGCTATTTAAACAAACCACCTGCACCAGCATATAGGTAACTTTGAACATATCCACACAGGGTTATACCTGCTAAGGTTCTGCACATATTTTGCATGTATATTTAATAACACAGCATCACTAGGTATTCAAACCCCATTCAGCAAGTTGTTGCTTCTAGAGATTTAGAAATTAAATAGCTGAACTTTCAATCTGCTTAACTAGCAAATTACGTAAAATAAACATGGAATTCATAATATTACCTGACTTGGTATGACATGGCAAGTTTTAAATGGTCTCACTACAAGATCATTCCGCATTTCATATGTTTCCCCTGATTGCAAACTTTGGAATTAAAGTTTGGAGTAGAAAATACAAAATAACCAGAAAAATGAATAGAAGAATTGAATAAGAGAGCGTACCTATATCTAAAGCGACCAACTCAAAGTTCAGTTCCACCTCACTCATTGACCTGTGAATATCGAACAACTTCTCTACATCCTCTTTTATACAAGGTGGCACAAAAACAGTCGGAGGTTTTAAGTTATACAGACCACGGGTCGCCACGTACATAGGAAGTCCACCCTGACTCAGAAAATAGCGAAGTTCTTTATAATGACTACTTAAAGTACAACATATTGAGGGAAGATGCACAAAAACAGGTAAAGGCTACAAAGGGTAAAACAACAAAAATTAGTCCAACAAATCCTTTTTACACCCATTAATAGTAATCCACATGACATTTACAAAGATAATTTCAAGAACTTTTTTGTCTGAGGTGAATTCAAATGGTAGAATCTTCATACAAGAGAGGCAGGGGGAAGCTTACAATATGATCAAGATGGGCATGAGTAATAAACAAGAAATTCTGATGAACAGCCCTAGAAGGGCATCTCCCAATATCAAAAGCAGACTTGAATTGAGGCACAATAATACAAGTTTCATGACCACCAATTGAGGTTCCTTCCACAGAATATCCTTCTACTTCAACTCCTTTTTTATAAACCTCAGCCCTTGCCCTTCTGTATTCTTCATCTTCCTCAATTGCTTTTCCAATTGCTGTCAAAAATCCTGAAGAAGACCCTCCTCGTCCTCCTCTTACAAAAGACTTACTATTGCTTTGCAGTAATGAGAGACTGGTATTATCCCTTGGCTTTTGAAATAATTGGAAACTTGAACAACCCTTAGAAAAGGGTAAACGAGGTATGACAGTTGGGGTTGTAATGCTCAATAAAATTTGCATCTTTATTCTCATTTCCCCCCAGAGAAGAGGGATGTTTGGCCGAGAGAGCGGAGAAGAATGGAGCAAGAGAAGTTCAGCCAGAACGGTTATCTTTTTCTTGGGTCGGCTATGGAGCGGAACAAACGCTTCTCAAAACCTGCGGAACGTCTAATCCAACGTCAATTCGACGATGCTGTAAATCAAAAGCTGAGATGAAGCACCTTGGCTCAGGTGCTGAAAAAGAAAATTCAGTATATACGGGACATGCTGTCAGCCATTGGATTTTGTACTTTTGTACTTTTTGATCCAACGGTTGTATCAAAAACAGAGTATTTTTAGAGATAAACTTTGAGCTCTTTTTTCTCTTTTTTTACTTTTAACTGGGTGTTCAATAATCAAGAACATGCATTCACTAATAAAAAACATGCGTTCTTTGACAGAGAACATGTGCTTACTGCCAGAGAACACATGTTCAATAATAAAGAACATGCGTTCACTAATAAAAAATGTGCGTTCTCTAATAAAAATGTGTTCACTGACAGAGAACGTGCGTTTCTCTAATATAGAACGTGCGTTCTCTAACAAAAAAATGTGTTCACTAACAGAGAACGTGCGTTCTCTAACAAAAAAATGTGTTTTCTAATAAAGAACGTGCGTTTTCTAACAAAAAATGTGTTCACAATATACAAGAACGTGTGTTCTCTAACAGAGAACATGCGTTCTGTAGAAATATACCTATTTTACTTTTCAGCCGCAACTTTTCTCTCTCCTCGGTAACCCACCTTTTTGACTTTTCAGCCGCAATTTTTCTCTCACCTCTAATAAAATTACATATATATCCTTTTACCTTTCTCTCACCTCTATTTTAAATCTCAACCATTGATCCTCTTAAAAAAATGAAATCAACTGACTCTTGTCGTCCCGCGACGTCATGAATTTAAAGGCGCTCACGACCGGAGCCTTACTGGAGATGAAGGGATAAAGTCAAAACTATATTTTAGAAATTTAGTAAAAATGGCCTTTTTGCGTATTCTATTCGCGGTAATCAGGGATGAAGTCTTATCATTACACTCATTCCCTTCTCCATTAACAATTGTAAACTTCACCTATTTGCCCCCTGCTCTCTCCTCAACAGCCTCTTTGAAAGGAGAAATTTTATTTTGGTAGGCTATTAAGTTTGATAAGTTACATCCAAACCAATGAGTTCAGTACATATAGGAAAGATAATTGAAGAGAAAACTACCAAGATAAAACTACTCCTTTGAAAGACCCTAGTAGGGTTTGAACCTAAGAGAGAGGGGTGAATTAGGTTCTAAAACCTTTTGACTTTTCTAAACTTCTTTACTTAAGTGATACACTTAACCAGAAATATGTTGATTAAACATATAAGGTGAGTTGATTGTGAAGGCAACCTAAATGACTTATGTGTTTAGATGCAAGACATAGGAATACAAGACTTATGAATATGATCATTGAGGCACTAAGTCAAATATCCATGCAAAACTTGTAAGTGCAAACACAATAAGTCATATGACCAAAGCCAAACAATTAATATATATATATATATATATATATATAGAGAGAGAGAGAGAGAGAGAGAGAGAGAGAGAGAGCACGTGTAAGTTTTCCAATACTTAAACAATTAGTTCATGTAGTAAAGTAAACAAGCTATAGCAATTTAGAATTATAAAGTAAAGAGTAAAAGGGAAAGAGAAAACTAACACAAGGATTTATAGGGGTTCAGTTCACAAAGAATCTACATCCACTACCTTAGAACAAAACCTAAGGATTTCAACACTTCACTAAGAAGTTCCCTTTGCAACAAATGCAAGGTAGGATCAACCTTTTACAATTGTTTCAACAAATGAGGACTTTTGCTTCACAAAGAGTGTTTTCCTAGTTCTCACAATAACTAAGCTCACAAAAAGCCAATCTCACAAAGAAATACCTCTCACAAGAGGACAACCTCACAAAGAGTGAAGCTCACAAAGAGCTTTTTTCTAACTCACATAGAACTAGTTTCTCACAAAGAGAAATAGGAAACTAGCCTCTTTCAAAGGAGACTATTACAATTAAGCTCTCTTACAAAAATCCCTCTTGGATGGAATATACAAATGAAGCTCTAATCACTTTTGAGAATAGAAGAGATAGGATATCTTAAAGCTCAACTCAAACTGATGTATTTTGAAAAAACGAAGAATTAAAGCTCTATTTGTTTATGAAGTGTATAACATATGCCCTCTTATAGCTTGGTTGGTTGTGAAAATTCAGTAGTAGAAGCTTTATATAGGTCCAGAATACACAAGCAAAATTGGTCACAACGGCTATAATTTTTTGCCTGACATGACACGCTTCGATCGACCAGACATTGAGGAGGTCGTCTGAAGTTCCTCCGAAGTAAAGATTAAATGCCTCTATTCTCATCTCGTTCGACCGAAGTATGTGGTCCGGTCGAACCAAGAAAATCTCAGTCAACCGATTTAGAGCAAGGTCGTCCGAGAGAATATAGTCGTCGGAGATTTGCACCATTCAAAATCTGACTAAGGAAAAAAACAAACTCGGTCGATCGGACACACATGTCGGTCGACCGAACTTCCTCCAGTCTTCTGAGGCTATGCCTACGTCGACCGAAGTGAAGTTCTAAGGTGGTTTTTACACTTAGTCAACTTCTCAATGTTCTCAAACTCATGCTCAAGTGTTTTGAAAAGATATAAACCACATTTTAAAGAACTTAGGCATTGACCAACACTTAGCTGAGTTTTCAAAAACTTTTTCAAAGAATTGAAACAAAGTAAAATATGAGGTTTTGAAAACATGCATGGTTGAGCTTTAAGCATTATATAACCTAGCATTATTAAAGGTAAGATTAGCCACAAGGATATACCTATAAGCAAAGACTAATCTTCCTAAGGTCTTCAAGTTGTATTCTTCTTGGAGCTTTGACTTGAAGCCTTTGATCAATCTCTTCAAGGAGTGGTGAAGTCTCGTAGCAATCTTGATGGTTGTAGCGTATTGGACTTCAACACTTCTTCTTGTTAAGTATCATACCACTTGATTCTTCATTTGGATTGAGTAGATCTTAACTTTTTATCTTCCTTCTTCTTGACTTTGCAAATACTTTCATGGCATGTGGATTGACTTCAAGCTTGTACCATAGAGTCTTGCAAAGTGTAGCTTCCTCTTGAATGTAGGATGTTGACTTTGATGTAACACAAGGAGCTAACTTACCATTTTCAATAATGTCGGGGTGAGTGCTAAGGATTCTATCATTAAAAACATGCTCACGCAAACATTAGAACTATCAATGGTTTGTTATCATCAAAACAAGATTGATCACATTAGCCCTTAGGGCTTACAATCTCCCTTTTTGATGATGACAGAACATTGATGCAAATGGGAATAATATATAAAAGGATAAAGCATTAAAGCACAAAAATGCATGGATGAGATAAGGGTGCATAGGATCTAGGCAAGTAGATGTTTTGAAAAAAAATATTCTACTCCCCCTATTTTAAAGAATCCCTTATATCTCCCATTTTGCAAAGTTCTTAAGCTTTCTCCTTTTGTAAATTACTTTTTTCGGCACATTCGCAAAACTACTTTTTTTGTCAAAATCAAAAAGGTTCATCAGAGAGCCAATAAGAAAAGGATTTTCTCCTCATTTTTGTTTAAAATAGAGATCCAAAAGATCAAAAGTGAAATCTTTTAAGGAGGGTTCTAAGTTTAAATAATGGAGAAGTTTGTTGATCTAATAGATTTATAAGATATAAACAAAACGATCATATATAAAGACCAAAAATATTTGAATAAGGACAATATTTTAATAAGCTTGGTTGATTTCAAAATAAGAGAGTCCACTATGACACGTAAAATCAAGGATGGTCATATGGCTAAAAAATGAATACACAATCCAAGCTAAAATCAAAGGAGATGAAGGAATAAAACCTTAAAGCACAATCTCCATGTTTACCAAAACACAATGTTAGCTATTTTAAATGAAAAACAAGTTTGAAAATCATAGCTAACAAAGTAATAAAGGATGTGATACTATGAATATTAAAGTTAAGCATATGTATCATAAACCAAAAGAACTAGAAGAAGTGTAAGATAACACTTTAAAGCAATGGTTAGCTAAAGAAGTACAACAACTCTTTAAGCAAGAGCTAACCAAGAACTATAAGAGATCAAATAGATAAGAGAATAAAAACATGATCTCAAAAGTTATAAGGGAGAGTAGATGCAATATATGAACATGTAAGATCATACAACTCCATAATAACTTACATAAGTTTGCTATAGGAGATGAAAAGATGAAAACAAAGCCAATTTATGATGTGATGATGTAAAAACATGAACAAGGAAGCATACATCACATAAAAGAGGGGGGGGTATAAGATGAAAAATATGAAAATGCTCCCTTTAAGGTTATGCCCCATATACATAAACCAACAAAACTTACAGATTTCTGAAGTTGAAGTTCATATTTTGCTGATTATTAGCTGTTTTGGTTGATTGCGTGGAAGCCTCTAGTCGATCGCACAACTTCGGTCGACCGAGGCCCCATTGTCCGGTCGACCGGACTTATGGAAGATAACATAAAACTTGCAATTTGCAGCTTAAAACAAGTCCAAAACAGCCATAGGCACATACCAAGACATGTCAAATGCCATGAAACATTTTATGCTACAATCTTAAGCATCTAGACGATCAATCCACATAAAATTCATGCTAAAGACTTGATTATAAACATCAAAACATATCTCAATGCTATAAAGATTTAGATAAGGCATAACATAGCATCTAAATATTCCCCTAAGGAATATATGACAATAAGAATAGAGGGAAGGGGATCAAAATGATCTTTCATCAAAAAGGATAATATCATTAAGCTCTCTAATACAACATGCTCATAACATCAAGACAATAAGAGCAAGACATGTTATAACAAAATATACCCCTTACAAGCAATTTATAATACAAGATATGAAAGTTTAAGAGCAATAATTGCTAATCTAGGGGTACATAAAGGATAACAAGGAGGGAAAAACATAAAAATGAATAGCAAAAGCTTTAAAGAATTTGAGTTTAAGATTGTAAAACACAAGAGGGGGGGGGGGGTGAATTGGGTTTTAACTAATCTTGCTAACTTTTTCGAATCTATTCAATGCAAGTTAGAGTTTAAGCAAGATGAACAAAACCAAAAGCAAACCCAACAACAAGACAAAGGATTTAGAGTGGTTCGATTCACTTAGAATCTACATCCACTACCTTGAGCCGCACCCAAGGATTTCAACAACTTCACTAAGAAGACTTTTTACAAATGTGGCTAACTCACTAAGAGTTTTACAACACAACCACAATACAAAAGCTCAATAAGAACTTGCCCACACTAAGTAGGACTTTTACAACAATTACCCTATCACTAAGAAAGGGAATTAAGATGAATAAAGAACAAGATAATTCACTCTTCTAAGTGAAAGATGGATACCTTTGAAGTACATCAATTTGAAGCTCTTTGAACATATGAAGTTCACTCTTTGTCTTGCTTTTGAAAGAACACCTTTGAATGATTTAGATCATGAAGTGTTTTTTCTTTGAAGGTGTTTAGACTTGATAAGAAATCAATCTATATTGTATGTGCAAGTCCTTTCATGTTTCTCTAGCTTTGGAGTATATATACATTTCAAATTTGGCTGAAAAACGACTCTTTAACGGTAAAAAAACGGCTAGTTTCTCGCAGAGTTCGGTTGACCGAACAAGGGTCGGATGACCCTCTTTGGGGACCTCGGCCGACCGAGGTAGGGAAAGATCGACCGACCTTGGTCTGTTTTGCTCTCAGTTTCTGCTCGGTTGACCGAACTTCCAGAGTATGATTTTTCACACGTTTTGAAATCTTTTGAAATTTTTTGAAGTCTAAAAGGTTTTCCTAAAAGGTAACAAGTAAGAACACTTGGAAAACCATTTTAAAAGACTTATACTTTGAAAACAAAGGCTTTCGAAATACGAACACATGTAAGGATCAATTTGAAACTTAGCCTTTTGAAAAACGTGTTTATGAAAACATGCAAGACTAGAGTGTAGAGCTTATGTTCATAAGAGCTTTGGTTAGAGCTTTATAAGATAACGACTAATGACGACAAAGCTAAACTAACCAAACCTAAGTCTTCAATCTTTAATCTTGATAGATGAGCCTTGAATGATATGACTTTGAATCTTGATCATGGCTTGATTGAAGTACTTAGAGCTTCCATAATGAGTTCCGATATTCTATCACAAAGATTAAGATCATTAGACACAACATTAAAAGTTTGTCCAATATCAAAAACTGAGTTTGTTCGCCCTTAGGGCTTACAATCTCCCCCTTTTTGATTATGACAAACTTTTATGTAATAAGATAGAATATGGACAAAATTAAGAACAAGGAAGCATGGCAAAAAGTTAAAGATCAATTAAGAGCAATGACAAGTGCTTAAAAAGATAAAACCAATGAAGACAAAAGCACTTAGTCATGATAACTTCTTTTTGCCATATAATCTAGGGACTCTTAGAAGAGCCCTATTTCCCAACCAACCTCCTTTCCTCCTTCCTTCCATTATAATAGCATTCTTGTGTGTAAAAATACATACCTTAAGTTTACACAAGAAGCTAACTTACCATTTTCATCAATGTTGATGTGAGTGCTAAGGATCCTATTACAAAGAACATGCTCACATAAACATTAGAACTAACAATGATTTGTTATCATCAAAACAACATAGAATATTTTGCCCTTCGGGCTAACAATCTCCCCCTTTTTGATGATGACAAAACATTGATGCAAATGGGAATAATATGCAAAAATAAGATACCAAATGTATGCATTAGATAAGGATATTAAGGATCCAGACAAGTAGAAGTTTTCTCAAAAAAAATTCTACTCCCCCTATATTAAAGAATCCCTTATCTCTCCCATTATGCAAGTTCTAAGCTTTCTCCTTTTGTAAATAACTTCTCTTGGCACATTTGCAACACTAAAAACTCTCCCTCTTTTTGTCAAAATCAAAAAGGGATATCAGAGCGCCAATAAGAAAAGCATTTTAAAGAAAAGTAAAGATTAATTTAGGAGAAGCTTGATGAAATTTTAATAATCCTCCCCATATAAAGAAAGACTTAAAAACCATGGAGACAACTTGATGGTCTTGTAGATTGATAAAATAAGAACCAAAAGATCAATCCTAAAGACCAAAAATAATTATGAAGAAGGATTACTTATGAAAAAGCTTGGTTGATTTCTAAAAAACAAGGAGTCCATAATAACACATAAATCCAAAAGATGGTCATGTATGGCTCAAAAAGAATATCAACCTAAGCTAAAAACAAAGGAGATAGGGAATAAACCTTAAAGAACAATCTCCCCGTTTATCAAACATACGATGTTAGCTATTTGAGATAAAACCAAGTTTGATACCAATTGACCAATTGTAAAACATGATACCAATTGTAAGACACGTTTGAAAATATAGCTAACAAAGTACAAGTGGAAGTGATACCATGAATACATAAGATAAGCACATGTATCACACACCAAAAAAAATAGAGGAAGTGTAAGATAACACTTGGAGTACATTCCTCTAACAAGTTAATGGTTAGCTAAATGAGTGTAACAACTCTTAAAGTGATACTAACCAAAAACTATAATGAGATCACAATGGATAAGAAAATGAAGAATATGATCTCAAAGTTATTAAGGGAGAGTATATGTGATACCAATTGAAGACAAAAACATTTATAACATATATAACTTCCAAAATAACTTACACAAGTTGGCTATAAGAGTTAAAAGATGAAAAGCAAGCCAACAAGTGATGTGATGATGTAAAATATGAACAATTGAGCATACATCACATATAGAGTTTACATCCTAAGTCAAGCATCTAGACGATCAACCACATAAGATTAATGCTATAGACTTGAATATAAACACAACCCCTATATGCAATAAAGATCAAGTGAAAGCACAACATAGCATATACAAACTCCCCCATAGCATAAGACACTAAATAATAGAGGGGAGGGGGTATTAAAAAGAGATTTCATCACAAGGATCAAATCATAAAGCTCTCTTATAACATGCTCAAAATAATCAAAACATATGAAGAGCAAATATGTTATAAAAGGAAAGAGATTGAGTTTAGCAATATCTCATTGAATTTGATGAATGCTTTTGCACTTTGAGTTCCTTCAATCAGTTCCTTGAGCTTCTCAATCTTCTTTGCATGACAAGTGTAGAGTCATCAATGATGGGTGACTTTTCTTTTCTTGATGAATCCTCTACAATCTTGTAATCCTTAGCATTTGACTCTTTTCTTGGAGTCTTAGCTCACTTGTGCCATTCCTTGTAGTTCATATCTTCTTCTTGAAGCTTAGAACTCTTTGTTACCTACAAGGAATTCTTGAGAACAAATATGGTACCTTTTTAAAGGTCCTTTATGATTAGCTCAAAATCTCAAGTAAACACATATATGCTTAAGGATCATGCAAATCAAAAACCAAAACAACTAGATGGATTCTTAAATGAATATGACATGATAAAACAAGAATCAATCAAGTTGCATATGCTACATCTCATAGATACCTTAGCTAAATAGACATGGACAATAAAGAACATGCTAAAGGTTATCTATATAAAATAAACTTCAAGAATGTGAGATGCAACATGTATAAGAGCAAGCATGTATATATATCAAAAACACTTAAACACATTAATTAAAGTGTTAAGAGAAGGTGATTTTGATACCTTTGCTTTCTTACCAAGTGATGAAGACATTAGATTGATACTTTGGCTCTTGTCATCACTTGATGTTTTGCTCTTTGTATCTAAGCAACTTGGTTCTCCAATTGATTAACATATAAGCTTTGAGAATCCAAGTGTTAAGGAGTGCTTTTGAATTTCTTCTTTTGGCACATCTCCTTTGACTTCTCCCCAATGCCACTTCTCTTTGAATCAAGTCCATTGAAGCTTTGTGGCATACATCTAACTTATAAGAACCTATAAGATCAAGGGAGGAGTAGCTTTTGGTACCCACTTTTGTTTGGGTCCTTTGGGGTTAGTTAAAATACGTTTAACTTTCCAAATAGTTTTTACCCCTTTTTCAATCTTCTTCTTAACATGGCATCTAGCATTAGTATGACCATGTTTTCCACAATATGTGCAACAAATGTGTGGCTTAGAAGAATTGTGAACATGCTCATGATATCTAATTTGCCTATGTGAGGTACTAGCATGCACAAAGTGATTCTTAGGCAACTTAGAAGAGCTAGCATGATCAATGTGATTAGCATTATAACCAAGACCATGTTTAACATTTGAAGCACGTTGCATATTAAGAATATGATCAAGATCTTTTGATCCTTTGGAGAACTTATCAACAAGTAAATTGTCATCAACTTTGTTTTTCAAACTATCAAACTCAACAAGTTTGCATTCAAGAGAAGATAATTGATCATATGCTTCTAGATACTTTAATGAAGAAGTGTTGCAAGTAGCAATAAGTTTTTCATTTTCGATTTTCATGCAATCAACCACATCACAAAGCTTTTTGTTATCAACAAGCAAAGATTCAATTTTAAGCTTCATAGCTTTGTTTTGCTTTGCACAATTTTTTAATTGATCATACATATCAATTAAAAGCTCATTAGGATCATCCTCATCCTCATCATCATTATCATTATAAGAATTTGAAATAGAGGGAGAAGGATGTACCTCATTACCAAATGCCATAAGACACAAGGGATCATTTTCTTCTTGATCATCCTCACTTCCTTCTTCATCCCAATGGCTTAACAAGCACTTTGCATTTTTGAGATTGAAGATCAATTTCTCTACTTCTTCCTTATTGATGATAGAATCAAGATCACCCTCTTTAGGAACAATTTTCCTTTTCTTCATCTCAAAGGTGAGTAGAGAGCCAATAAGTTCCTCCGTTGAATATGTCTTTAAGTCCTTGGCTTCTTCAATGGCAAGAGCTTTTGTCTCCCAACTTTTAGGAAGAGAATTTAGAATCTTCCTATTTATTTCTCCGGTAGTATACTCCTGGCCATTAGACCTCAACCCATTTAAAACACAAGAGGGGGAGGGGGGAGGGGGGTGAATTGGGTTTTAACTAATCTTGCTAACTTTTTCGAATCTATTCAATGCAAGTTAGAGTTTAAGCAAGATGAACAAAACCAAAAGCAAACCCAACAACAAGACAAAGGATTTAGAGTGGTTCGATTCACTTAGAATCTACATCCACTACCTTGAGCCGCACCCAAGGATTTCAACAACTTCACTAAGAAGACTTTTTACAAATGTGGCTAACTCACTAAGAGTTTTACAACACAACCACAATACAAAAGCTCAATAAGAACTTGCCCACACTAAGTAGGACTTTTACAACAATTACCCTATCACTAAGAAAGGGAATTAAGATGAATAAAGAACAAGATAATTCACTCTTCTAAGTGAAAGATGGATACCTTTGAAGTACATCAATTTGAAGCTCTTTGAACATATGAAGTTCACTCTTTGTCTTGCTTTTGAAAGAACACCTTTGAATGATTTAGATCATGAAGTGTTTTTCTTTGAAGGTGTTTAGACTTGATAAGAAATCAATCTATATTGTATGTGCAAGTCCTTTCATGTTTCTCTAGCTTTGGAGTATATATACATTTCAAATTTGGCTGAAAAAGGACTCTTTAACGGCCAAAAAACGGCTAGTTTCTCGCAGAGTTCGGTTGACCGAACAAGGGTCGGATGACCCTCTTTGGGGACCTCGGTCGACCGAGGTAGGGAAAGGTCGACCGACCTTGGTCTGTTTTGCTCTCAGTTTCTGCTCGGTTGATCCGAGCTTGAGCTCGGTTGACCGAACTTCCAGAGTATGATTTTTCACACGTTTTGAAATCTTTTGAAGTCTTTTGAAGTCTAAAAGGTTTTCCTAAAAGGTAAAAAGTAAGAACACTTGGAAAACCATTTTAAAAGACTTATACTTTGAAAACAAAGGCTTTCGAAATACGAACACATGTAAGGATCAATTTGAAACTTAGCCTTTTGAAAAACGTGTTTATGAAAACATGCAAGACTAGAGTGTAGAGCTTATGTTCATAAGAGCTTTGGTTAGAGCTTTATAAGATAACGACTAATGACGACAAAGTTAAACTAACCAAACCTAAGTCTTCTATCTTTAATCTTGATAGATGAGCCTTGAATGATATGACTTTGAATCTTGATCATGGCTTGATTGAAGTACTTAGAGCTTCCATAATGAGTTCCGATATTCTATCACAAATATTAAGATCATTAGACACAACATTAAAAGTTTGTCCAATATCAAAAACTGAGTTTGTTGCCCTTAGGGCTTACAAAGATATTCTCATTGATTTGTGAAATTTGCTTCTTGCACTTGGAGTTCCTCAATGAGATTCTTGAAGTTTCAATCCTCTTGGTCATCATTTGTTGAAGCTTCATCATCTTTCTCTTGATCATCATCCTCATCATTTGGTGAAGCTTCTTCCTTGCCTTGACCTAAAATATCTTCTTCTTTTTTTCTTTTTCTTCATTCTTCCCATCTTTATTATCATCTTCAATGTCCATATCATCTTCTTGCCCCCAACCTATAAGCCCTAAAGGCTAATGTGGTCAATCTAGTTTTGATGATAACAAGACATTGAGAAGTTATAATGTTTGTGTGAGTTTGTGTTTCAATGATAATATATTATACACTCACACTTGCATTGTAAGATAGCTTCTTGTGGACATCAAAGATCATTCTACAACAAGAAGAACCTACATTTTGCAAGTATCTGTGGCACAAGCTTAAAGGTCATCCACAATGCCATTGGAAGATATTGCAAAATCAAAGGAAGATCAACATGTTGAAGAGCTACTCAATCACACAATGAAGTTCATCCATGAAGTAGACTCTCAACAAATAAGTGATGAAGTCTAATACACTACAACATGAAGATTGTTGTAGGACTTCAACACTAAAAAAAGAGGTTGATCAAAGGTCTTAAGTCCAAGCTCAATGAAGATTTCATCTTAAAGACCAAGAATAAGATTAGTCAAGAAGCTTATAGGTATATCCTTGTGACTAATCTTATTTGATGAATGATAGTTTATAGTATGATGAAGCTCATACTCTTGCATGTTTTCAAAACCATCTTTCTCGAGGATGTGTATATGACACAACCTAAGGGCTTTGTTGATCTATCGAATCCTAACAAAGTGTGTAAGCTTCAAAGGTCCATTTATGGATTGAAGCAAGCATCTCGAAGTTGGAATCGTCGTTTTGATGAAGCAATTAAAGAATTTGGTTTCATAAAAAATGAAGATGAGCCATGTGTTTATAAGAAAGTAACTAATAATGAAGTAGTGTTCCTTGTGCTTTATGTAGATGACATCTTATTTATTGGAGATGACATTCCCACATTACAAAGTGTAAAACCTTGGCTGGGGAAGTGCTTTTCCATGAAAGACTTAGGCGAAGCTAACTACATTCTGGGTATGAGGATCTATAGAGATAGATCCAACAGGATGATTAGCCTAAGCCATAGTGAATACATTGACAATGTACTGAAACGGTTCAGTTTGCAAGACTGCAAAAGGGGATTATTACCCATGTCACATGGCATGACACTCAACAGAACTTGAGGACCTTTAACGAAAAAGGCCAAGAGCGAATGAGTAAGATTCCATATGCTTCAGTCATTGGGTTTATTATGTATGCCATGTTATGCACTCGTTCAGCTGTCTCGTTTGCATTGAGTATGACTAGCATATTTTAATTTGACCTTGAGAGTGACATTGGACTGCGGTCAAGAGAATTCTTAAGTACTTAAGAAGGACTAAATATATGTTCTTGTTTACGGATGTCAGGAAGGATGTCTAGTTGTAAATGGTTACCCAAACAAAAGTTTCACCGACGTAGATGATTTTGGATCGCAATCTGGTTTTGTATTTTGTTTGATTGGAGGTGCTATCAGCTGGAATATTTCAAAGCAAGAAATCATGTCAGATTCTACAATTGAAGCTGAGTCTATGGTTGCCTCTGATGCAGCTAAAGAAGATGTTTAGATCAGAAAATTTGTTGATGGATTAGGTGTCATCCCTAGCATTGTGAACCCATTTGACCTTTATTGTGATAATACTGGTGTCATTTCACAAGCTAAGGAACATAGATCCCACCGATCCAAACATATTCACAGGCGTTTCCATCTCATTTGAGAGATTATTGAAAGAGGAGACGTTAAAATTTGCAACATTCACACATACGACAACATTGCATATCCATTGACAAAACCACTCCCGCAACCTAAACATGAGAGTCATACTGGGTCAATGGGATTAAGGATTATGTATGATTGAACCTAGGGCAAGTGGGAGATTGTTAGTAGTGTACTAGGACCATGAGCATATGTTGTACATTTTATATTTTGAGCATGTTATTTGAATAGTGAATTTTTCTCTTGACCATCAAATATGTGAATTGATAGTAAAACTCATTAGCTTATATAATTACTATTCTAATTGCCCCTAGTTTTATGAAATGTTATATACAAGAAATAAAACTAGTATGATGTTTGATTGATGGTCATATTTTATTGATCATGTGTAGTGGATACAAACTATATCATAGATACATATTGGAATATATTGTATCGAAAGTGATCCGAAAAAGAAGTAATACTCAATGGTTCTATAAGTCATAAGTATTACTTCCTCAATACTATTTGGGAACCTTAGCACTTATATTTTCATTGTTTCCAGCATGAATGAAGCTATGTTTTGACTTAGTCAAACATTACTTTTAATCGAATAATTAATACGACTGATGATCGGGTGTAATATTCTATCATGGCTTGAATGTGAGAGATATTGTAAGGGATTTGTCCCTCTCTTATTGGAGACATATATACATGGGGCCCTCGATATGGAAGACTGTTTAATTGCATGACCGTGCTCAAATATATTTAATAAACTGATTATTAAATATTATTTGTTGGAACAGTCTACCTAGAGATCGAGTACAAATATAATTAAGCTTTATAAGGGTGACAACATCCATGCCTTATGCTTAATTGGGATATCGTGAGACAAAAAGATTAAATAGTTGATTGAGATTAAGTAATCGTTCCACTGATCATTCATTCACTCTGGGCAGTCACAATGCCTTGTTAGGGACCGCTTGTGACTTATGGATACATACTCTACTAAGTATGTTTTTATTACCTGTGTGAAATGAACCGACAGGGTCACACACATACACGAGTTAACGAGTTTGGTGTCCAGATTCCATGAATCTAGAAAGTGTCAAAATTCATTGTATCCGACATTTATTGTCTGAGAATAATAAAAAATTATTATTCAAATTAGAGAAAAGACTGATGGGATAATATTTCGGTTTTTTATTTTGGTTACGTGGGAGTTATTATGCGATAAAAACTCTCATTAACAAAAGAAGTGGGATTACGTGGGAGTTTGTATTCGAGACAAACTCTCACGGCCTTTAAATACTTCCTTTGACGAAACCTATGGCTAAGGTTTTTCAGCCGCAACAAATCAGTCACAACTAAAAGATAATTCAGCCATCCCTTCTCTCTCAGTTTCCAAAACTCAAAAAATTTAACAGCTAGCACTCGCTGCTCGTTTCGTTGCGTGGATACCGGTAGAGAACGAATCCTCAAAGATATAGTTTTTTGTGGTTGTTGCAATTTTGTAAACATACGCAGAATAGTTGCTGAAACAGACTCGAAAAGAAAAACAGACAATTGTAAGTTTCTTTTCGTTCTTATTCGGTTCTTATGGTATGAACAGATCCTTCCGGGGATGATTCATAGGTCTTATTGTATGTTTCTGCCTATGAATCCCTTCACATCTGACCTCGGACTTGAATAATTTTGTCTCTAGCGAATAATTCCAAAGAATTGCAATATGTTGAGACAATTGCTTTCCATGCATTAAGTCTTGGTCTCCCGAGGATGACATTGTAAGGTGGGCGAGAATCAATTGTGAAAAAGTTCATCATTTTCTCTGTTTATTCCTCTTCCTCGATTGCCACTCTTAGCGAAATGTATCTTTTTGCTCGGACAACCTTTCCTGCAAATCTGGACATGATCTGGTCGCATGGGGCAATTTGGGTCCATGGGATTCCCATTTTCTACAGTGTTATTTTTAATATGATGTTGATCGATGAGCCAATGTGACCGAGCCCCCTTTTGACCGAGCATTCGCCGAGTATTTCTCTGATTAGGAGTAGGTCGTCCTCGAAAAAATGTTTTCTAATCGATCCCCCTGGTGCGTAACTTTTGATGACATTAACCACTTTTGGGGCGTCCAAGCCGGTCCCCTCTTGGTTCTGGTGTTCTGTCCTACCCACTATCTTCTCATTCATGCTACCTGGACAATGAATTACTTCAACTTACCTCTTTTGATGGATGCTTCGATTTCTCGCTTGACCTCGATGCATTGTTCTGTGTCATTGTCGTTGTCTTTGTGGAATGCGCAATACTTATGGTGATTCATTTTTCCTAGTAAGGATGTCATTTATGGGGGAGGGGCCAGGAATCCCAAAGACTCAACTTGGTGCATTAGTCGTGTTAGATATACCTTTAAAGGCGTCTCATCGTTGGGGTCATCTTTTCCCTTCTCTGGAACATCATTTCCCGCTGCCTCCCCATATTTCTCTCATTATGTTGTTGTTGTTGTTATTTTTAGAGGCTATAAGAATCAAAGTTATCCTTGTTTTTCCATTCTCCTTTTTTTAAGATCCCAAACTCTTCTCCTTTGGAAAAAATTTCCACACTACTGAGCAGTTCATGTACCTCGCTCGGCAGCTCTTCTAGGTTTTTTTTAGCCAAGCCCATATTCCAGAGTCCATACATGTAAGCTTGTATGAAATCAGGTTGGATGTTGTTCTGTACCATCATGGCGACTTTTTTGAACCTGCGGGTATATGCTTTGACTCTTTCCTCTTTTTCTTGCGAGATATATATATAAGAGAAGGTATGACGTGTTGATAAATGTTCTCTGGCCGGCGAAGTGCTCCCGGAACAATTGTTGAAATTGCTCGAACGAGCCCACACTTTGGTTTGGAATTGAAGCAAACCATTTTAGACTCCGGCCCTTTAGGGACCTGGGGAACAATCTGCATAGTATGGCATCATGTGGGTGATGGAGTACATGGCAGCTTGGTAGGAGTTGAGGTGGTCTTGTGGGTCTGTTGTGCCATCATATACCTCCAAATGTAATATGTTGTATTTTTCAGGGACCAAGACAACTTGTAATTGCTCAATCAGAGGGTCATGTAATGTGAAGTTCGATGGCCTTGTGTTGGAATGGAAGGCTAGCTTACTTGTCATAATGCTTCGCAACCAAGCCTTTTGAAGGTCAGCCTACTACAATTTTTCCCATCGTTGCATTGTTTATGTGGGGAAGTCCTCCAGTGAGGTTTTTCCCTTATTCTTCCCTGTCATACTCTTCTCGGATAATATGTTTGCCGGGGCGACGAAGAGTCTTCGTGGGTCTTTGTCTTCCTAAGATATGAAGAGTGTCAGTAGGTCTTTGTTCGCCCAAGAAACAAAGAGTATCACCGGGACATTATTTTCCTAGAGAACAAAGAGTTCCATCGGGACTTTGTTGTACCGAGAAACACGGGGTCTCGTCGGGAATTTGTGGACCTAAGAGACGGTTATCCTCCCCAGGAATTTGGATTATGTTGGAGATGTCTGGAGTAAATGCTTGCGTTAGCGCTTGTAAGGTTGTTTTTATCTGGTGTAGTGTTGGAGCATCTATTGTGACAACATTTGTGCCGAATGAGCTTGTGCCCGGAGGTACCGGGACCCATTATTTTGGGTTAGACCTTGAGGGGTAGGGAGTTGTTTCCTTGTCTTACCTCAGGCTTCCTAGTTGTCAGTCGTAGGGAATATAGCTCTTGTTATTTTGTTATTGGTCATGCACAACCACGGTAGGCGCCATATGATGCGTTCCTAATGAAGGAAAAATTCGTAATCCCAAAACGCAGAGGAAATAAACTTGCGAGATTACGTTCCTTTAGAGGATATACTCACGAAAAAGAACCAGAATCTTGTGATTATGAGTTATACATTTCTGTCGATCTAATAGACGATGCCCGGATTCTTGCTACTTGAATTCACCAACAATAGCCAACTGACTCCTGTCTCTACTGGTATTCACACACTACCATAAATATGATTAAAACCTTTCGCGACTAGTCGCCCCTTGTATGTTTGAACATTCCCTTTCCTGACAGTGTTCAATTTGAAAACCCTCTTGCACCCTATCGGGGTTACCCCCCCAGGTGCATCTACCAAGATCCATACTTGGTTAGTGTACATGGAATCCATTTCGGATCTCATGGACTCGAGTCATTTCTCAGAATCTGGACTAGTAGTTGCTTGATTGTAGGTTGTAGGTTCATCGTGATAAAAAAAACATAACATCTCCATGTTCTGTTATGAAAAATCAAAAAAATTCGAGTGATCTACGAACTCTACTAGACTTACGCAATTCTTGTGTTTCTAGAACTGGCTCCATAACAGCAAGTGTAGCTTGTTCCAATTCCACCTGGTCACTTGTGCCTGGAACTTCACCAAGTTCCCTTGGAATTTCACCAAGCTCTAGAACTTCATTAAGTTCCACGTGGCTCTCACTTGTTTTCTCAGAAAGAATCTATTTCTCCAGAAAAACTTTTTTTGAGCAACAAACACTTTGTTCTCATCAGGAATGTAGAACTAGTATCATTTAGTTTCCTTAGGATACCCCACAAAAGTGCACTTGACCGACTTTGTGCTAAGCTTTTCCAAAGCTGGATGTTTCACAACCCCAAATCTTTAAGAAAGACATACTAGGACGCTTCCTAGTCCATATCTGATATGGTGTCGTTTCAACATATTTGGATGGAACTCTATTTACTGTTAAAGCTGATGCTTCTAAAGCATGTCCCCAAAAGGAGTTTGGAAGGCTCGCGTGACTCATCGTTGATTGAACCATATCTAGTAGAGTTCGATTTCTCCTTTCGGATACACAATACATTGAGGAGTAGCCGGAGGAGAAAGTTGTGAAACAATTCCACAACTCTTTAGATAGTCACAGAATTCTCGGCTTAAGTATTCCCCACCTCGATCGAATCAGAGAATCTTAATACTTTTGCAAAGCTGATTTACTTTTTCATTCTTCTACTCTTTGAACTTTTTAAAGGCCTCAGACTTGTGTTTCATAAGAAACACGTATCCAAAACGACTGAAATCGTCAGAAAAAGTAATGAAATATAGATAACTACCTCTTGCATGGATATTGAATGGACACATACAACACTATGTATTAGTTCCAACAACTCCTTTGCTCGTTCTCCAGTTCTAGTGAAAGGAGAAGCAGTCATCTTACCCATTAAACCAGGTTCGCATGTATCATATGATTAAAAATCAAATGATTCCAACAATCCATCTTTATAGAGTTTGGAAATGCGATTTTCGTTTATATGGCCTAATCGACAATGCCAGAGATATGTAGGATTAGACTCTTTAGTATTTATCCTCTTTGTATTTATGTTATATATTGGTGACTCTAGGTCTAGAAAATATAAACCATTCACCAATGTATCACTACAATAAAAAATATCATTTAACGATAACGACATTCAATGGTTTTTAATATGAATATCAAAACTCATCTTGTCCAAACAAGAGATCGAAATAATATTCTTAGTTAAAGTAGGTACATAAAGACAACTGTCTAAATCTAGAACAATTCCAGAAGGCAAACTAAGACTATATGTTCCTACAGCTAATGAAGCAAATCTTGCTCCATTGCCAACGCATAGGTCCACGTCGCCTTTTGCCAGCTCTCTACTCCTTTGTAGTCCCTGCACATTCATGCAAATGTGAGAACCACATCCTGTATCTAATACCCATGAAGAAGTAGTAGTAGACAAGTTGATCTCAATAACATGAATACCTGAGCAATAAGCAACGTTTGCTCCCTTTCCAAGCATTTTACCGGCAAGAAAACTGGGGCAGTTTCTTTTCTAGTGTCCTTTCTGTCCACAATGGAAAAGAAATGCCATCCTTAGCCACAACGCCCTTGGGGCTTCAGTGCTTTCTCAGAATAGTTAGGATTGCCCTTAGGTTTTCCCGAAGGCTTGCACTTAGGTTTACCAAAACCCTTGCCCCTATTGTTGTTGACCATGTAAATGGCCTTGGGCTGCCTATTTCCTTCTCGGCAGTCCTCGACAGGTTCAACAATTCTGGGAGAGGTTTGCCCATCTCATTCATATTGTAGTTTAATTCAACCTGACTACCAGAGAATCTTCCACCACCTCCAAAATTACCACTCATAGCACTAACATACATCATATCTTCACTTCCTGTGTTAACTGCTATGCTTTGCACACTGCCATGACCTATGATGTGTGTGTGACTTTGTGAATTCATTATCTGTATAGGCACTTGAGGACCTTTGTAATTAAGTTGATCCTCATGTTGCTTGGCTAGACCAAAAGCTTCTTCTATGCCAAGCATAGGTTTGGTCATTAATACATGTGATTTTACCTCAGCAAAATTATTATTCAACCCTTTAAGAAATCTTATGACATAATCTGAATCACAGTATTTCTAAACAGTAGTTAGACCTCCGCAAGTACAATTAGGCATAGGTCTTAACATTAATAATTCATCCCATAGACATTTCAGTTTTGTATAATATTCATCAATTGACAGATTTTCTTGTTTTAAAGCATGTATTTCTTCAAGTAAATTAGTCAATCTGAAAGCATTGTTGTTTGTATACTTTTTTCCAAATTTCTCCAAACCTCCATGGTTGTATTGACGAACTCAACACTTTGAGCTATTGTAGGTGTCATGATATTAGTCATTCAAGCCATGACCGTCTGATCTGCTCTCTCCCAAGTTGTATAGATTCTACTGCCTTTTCTAGGCTGTGTGAATCATGCAACCTCTTCTATAAAACATATTTTGTCCTTGATAATCAAAGCTCTCCTCCATGAATGATAATTCGAGCCTGTAAGTGTCTTCTGTGTCAAAATTAGGGATGAATTGTCTGTGTGATGTAAATAGAAAGGATGTCCTTGCACAATCTCAGGCGTGTTTGCATTTGTCATGGTTGATTGAGGAATAGGTGAATTTGAGTATTAGGTTTTCTGGAAAACAAAATCAAAAACAGAAACAAACAACTGATTGAAATCACAAAATGTTAATTTGTATATCTTCAATCCAAGGAACAAAAAGGACAAGAAGAATTCGAAGATCAATTAACAGAATTGCAGCTCAATTCTGCTCTGATACCATATAGAAAATCAGAGAGAGTAGAGGTAAAGAAGAACAACCATAATTTCAATATTACTCACTTGGTCAATTACAAAATCTAGATGCAGGATATTTATACCAAAGAATTTGGTAACTGTTCTCTAACAAACTGCTGAGCAGTAAAGTGCAAGTGTAAGAAAATAAAATGGAAAATATAATCCAAAACTAAAAGGGAGAAATGCTTCCCATTATTATTAAAACGCAGTACTTGGGCCAATTTTTATTTACTAGAAGATTCCAAGTGCATAAAATGAAGGGAAGTTGAGCTAGATTCAAGAGACTCAAAATGGACGTCGGCAGAATAACTAGAAAACGGTCAATGTAGCTGATTTACATTGATGAACATTTTCCCAAACAAAAAAAACAAAAAAGCAAAAGCACAATGGTTCCAAGCAGAAGCACCATATATTTATAATAATATTCTCATTCCACTAAATTACAATAAATGAATTTTTATCAGCAATAAGAAAGTACAAAGAATGTGGTTTGGGGGGCGGGGGGGAGCACACAAAAGTCATGTTGAGTGAGCAGCATGCGTTCTTGAAGCCCAAATTCCAAATACAAGAAACCAGAAGACAAACAAGATAGCCCAATACCTTGCAGGTCCATACTTGATTCTTGTCAGGACAAACTGCAGAGGCATGAAAAGGAGCAGTTATCAACAATGGCAAATCTGCAAGAAACAAACTACCGAGAATTTTGTCATGCAAAATGCTTTCGAGGTACATTGATAGTGCTTCTTAGGATCAAACTATAGCAATGCTATTTTCAGAATATTAAAGACAAACTCAATTCCAAGAAATTGAAACGCTGAGAACCATATCTGGTACTACCTCCATTCCTAAATATAAGATTTTCATTACATTTTGCGAAAATTAAGGAAGCAAAAAATTAAGACGTTTTTGTAATCAAAATATCAATATTGACAACGAAGCGCGGCTCAGGCGGTTAGACGCTTCACTTCCAACTGGTAGGTCGGGAGTTCGAGTCATGCTGGAGGGGAAGTGGGGAACAACTATTAATCCTCCTATTAAAAAAGAGGGGGGGAAATATCAATATTACTCTCTTAAATAGAATAGAATTAGTGGTATACAAGTCATATTTAAGAGAGTAATATTGACATTTTAATTATAAAAACATCATATTCCTTGATTTTCGCAACATGTAATGAAAGTTATATTTAGGAATGGAGGGAGTAGTATTTTTATGCTGTTGAGAAGCCAAAATATTCTTTGTTCACAGTATGTAAACACATTGTTTGGACTTGAGATATTGTGGAAAGACCACAGGAAATTTATAATGTAATTCATTCCTCCGTAAATTATTCCTTTCATATTTTTCTTTTTTTCTTTTGGGCGGGGGTGGGGGGGGAGTGGTGATAAATACCTTCAATGCTTTAATTTAACCTGGACAGCTCAGTTTCTTTAATTAAAGCAGGGGGAATAATATAAAATAACAGCTCAGTTTCTTTAATTAAAGCAGGGGGAATAATATAAAATAACAAATACTGTATTTGATAAGAGAAACAGGTGTTTCAATGATCATAGTTAAATTGATTCATTAATTTTCTGCATCTTCTGAAAGCAGTATCAAGTGCAACCAAATGCCAAGGTGATATTTAGATGTAATTGCAATGCCAAACAATACCTAAATAACGTCATTATAATATGATTTCTGTTTAAAGTGAAACAAAAAACATTTTCAAACTCAAGAATTTATATTGACATAATTGAATTCTAAAATACCAATGCAAGTGGATAAAAGGAAGATGGCGGGGATTAACTTACAAAGCGAAAGCAGATTACAACTGTTAATGCACAAACACCACCAAGAAGAATGTACAGGCCATTTTTCGCAGTTTTCTGCAAAATCAAGATAACATGGTTACTCAAGGCATTTGAAGGCTATGTAGCTAACGTAGGGACATATCAAGGTAATGGAGCAGACTAGGCATTTAACATTAAGCAAGAAAGTACCACTCCACAAAGAAGAGAGTTTGGCTTCAAACCTACTGGTACGTACAATAAATATAAAAATAATATAAAGAAAGAGGGAACATCATAGCCTTTAACCCCCAAGATTTTTGAGCAAAATATTTCGGTTTTGCTTCTTTCTTTTTTTCTTCTTTTTTTTCCCCCTTAAACCTGATGGGAATTGAAACCTTAGCATGTAAAGAATATTAGTCTAATTTTAGTAAAACGACTACTGGCTTATATGCTACAAGGCCTTAATCACAAGTAATTGTGGTCGGATAAATGAATCAATTTAAGATTTTTGTGTGATAGATAGCATGAATACATCCACTCAATTTCCTTCTATCAAATATCACACTCTCATCCAAATCTAACAAATACAAATCTAACAAATACATATCATTTTTTATGACTTCGCTCCAAACTTCTTCGGCCTCCCCTACCTCTTACAGCATTGTGCTTCCATCCTTCAAGTTTTTGAATCGGAGAGTCATCCAGCCTTCTTTTTTTATGTGTTCAAACCACCGCAAGCGATTTTCCCTCATCTTATCTTCAATGGGTCACTCCTATCTTCTCTCTGATATCCCATTTCTCACTCTATCTTTCATAGTATGCTCACACATCCATCACAACATACACATATATGTTACACCCATTTTCTGAATATGACATCTTTTCACGGCCCCAGTGTTGTAAAAATCGGCCTAGTCGGCCGATTAGTCGGGGACTAGTCGGAAGTCGGCCGGTGGCCGCCTAGAAATCCAAAAAATGGGGAAAAAAGTCGGGTAGTGGAAAAAATCCTTTAAAAATTGGATCTAGTCGGTCAAAAATCGGGGAAAAAGACAAGAGAGTAAGAGAAAGACACATACCGGCGGCGGCGGCGGTGGCGGTGGCATGAAGGAGCAGCGGAGTTGCAGCGGCGGGAAGGGGAGAACGGAGAGAGCGAAGAAGAGGGAAGCAAGGGACAGCGGCGCTGGAGAGAGGGAAGAAAGGGAGAGAGGCACCGGAGAGAGAGAAGAAGAGGAGGGCAGAGCAGAAAAGAGAGAAGAAGAAGAGGCCCTGAGGAAGAAGAGGCGATGATATTAGGGATTTTAGGGTTTGTTCTCAGGGGCTAAGAGAATATATATATATATATATATATATATATATATATATATATAAAGGACTAAAATGGCAATATAAATAATTATCACATAAATCCTATAAAATACTTATATTGCAAACAAGTCCAAAATTTAGAAATAACTTGTATTCTAAATCCAAATTAATTTTTAAAATTACATTTTAGTCCTTATAACTTTATATTTTAAAATATATATTATAATTTAGGGTCTCCGACTAGTCGCTAGTCCCTTGTCTCCCGACCGACTAGCGACTAGCGACTTCTGCAACATTGCACGGCCCAACACTTTGTACCATACAACAAAGCAGGTCTAATAGCTGTTCTATACAACTTTCCTTTCAATTTCAACGGTATAATACTGTCGCAAAAGATCCATGTTGCACCCTTCCATTTCAACCAACTAACTTTAACTCATACGTCACATCACATAAAGTTGTCCATCTTTCTGAATGATAGAACTCAGATATCGAACATACTCATTCGCCACGATGTCTCTGTCATCCAAACTAATTAAACTCTGATCTCTACATCGGCCAACATTAAACTTACACTCCAAATACTCAACTTTACTTCTACTAATTCTGAAGCCTTTAGATTCCAAGGCTTATCTCCATAGTTCCAATTTAGCGTTAACACCTACTCTGGTATCATCAATCAACAATGTCGTCAACAAACAAAATACACCATGGTATGAAGTCTTGTATATGATGAGTTACTTCATCCATAACCAACACAGAGAGAAACGGACCAAGTGTTGAGCCTTGATTTACACCAATTCTAATAGGAAACTCTTCTATCGTCCCGAAACTAATTCTAACATCCGTACTTGCCCCCTCATACATATCCTTAACAAGGTTAATTTATTTACGAGATATACCTTCTTTAATCATCGTCCACCACAGTACTTCTCGAGGCACCTTATTAAAGTCTTTCTCCAAATCAATGAACACCATGTGCAAATCTTTTTCTCTCCTATAACGCTAGATCATTTGCCTTAGTAAGTGAATTGCCTCCATGTTTGAGCGTCCATGCATAAACCATATTGGTTATCCGAAATACTCACAATTTTTCTGAAGCTATGTTCAATCACTCTATCCCACAGCTTCATAGTATGACTCATAAGTTTAATGCCACGATAATTTGAATGGACACCCCCTTTATTCTTGTACAACGGGACCAAAGTATTTTTCCGCCACTCCGACGACATCTTATAAGTAGGGGTGTTCAGAAAAAATCGAAACCGATTTTTGGCTTTGAGCCGTGCATTGGATTGGTTTCGGTTTGAATTAAATTAAAACCGAACTTTCGCTATGGTTTTAAAAAAATTATAATCCAAACTGAACCAAACCAAATATATATATTAAAAGACTCTTTTATACCAAACATATTTAACTTCTTATTTATACTCACGACAAGCAAGTTCTTCAAGTGCTAAAGCAAGAGAATAAAGAGTCATCAGTTGATATGTGATTTTAGATTCACCTAAAACTTGAGTTTTATTTTGAACTAATAATGGTGTAATTTTTTTTTCTTTAGGATAATTTTTCAGTAATTTGTTTGAAGTTCAAGAATTTATGTTTCATTAATTTTTGTCTTTATTGTTTTTAACTTGTGAAAACAATAGATAATTTTTTTGTTTTCTTTATATTTTTAGCAGCTAAGTAATTATATAAATATATTTTATTTTATTTTTAATTTATTATCAATATATTTTGAATCTCACGAAAACCGAACCAAACCAATACAAACCGAACACATCGGTTTGAGATTTTGAATGGTTTGATTTGGTTTCAAAATTTCCAAATCGAATATTTCGGTTTGGTCTGAAAAATGTGTAAAACCGAACCATGAACACCCCTACTTATAAGTCATAAATATTTTGTTGAAGAGGCTTAACAACCATTCAATACATGCATCCCATAAACACTTCCTAACAATTGACAATAAATGCAAAGTGACTGCTCCCAAAATACTACTGAAACAGATGGATTGGAGACTAACCTAACCTTTGACAATGAATGCACAAAGTAGTTGCTCACAGAATACCACTAACACAGAAGTTACATATACCGTCACGTTTGCTACGGAATAATTCCCTCAAATCAAAACGAAAAAGCATCAGAGAAGGTAGACCAAGAATCATTTTGATTTATGTGCACATTACCATACTCCTTTCATTCAGCATTCAGAGCATTTATGTGCACTGTTTAGAAATCCTAGTTATCCAAATTATAATTCAGTTTGGAGTTTTTTTAAGAATTTAGTCCTGAATATGGTTAAGAGTTTAGTTTTTTAGAGTATAAATAGAGGAGTTCTCTATTCAATAATGTATGCTATTGTTATTCGATGTTAAAAGTCTACAGCATGTTTCTGTAAATCTTGTTGCGTGAAGCAATCAACAGTAAGTTGCACATTTTTTTGCAGTTTTCCTAGTTTCCAGCCTTTATTGTTCAAATAAGTTAGCAGAATTCTGGTGCTTTCTTGTCCGACAGTTTTCCTTAGTTTGTCCTGCACCCGTAGGATATCAGAGAGATCAATATTGTTCTTTCTTTCGCAGAATTTTCGTTTATTGTTAACACTTCCTGGGTTTTTTCCCTTTAGCAAACACAGATTCAATCTTTGAGAAAGAAAAGAAAATTCCAGACTTGCTATTAAGAAAAGTAATACAACGGCAACGCCCTCAGAGGGAAGGATGATTAATAGTGATAGAGGGTGAGCAAATATGGAATTAAGTTGACTAAGAGCCTAAGATATACAGTAATTTCTTTGTTTTTTTAAGGTACAAACCCAATTCAATGGGTATTAAAATGTCAAAGATATTTCCAGATCCATCAGATATCTGAGAATTTTAAAGAGATAACCTGAGAGCCATAGGATCAGTGGAATCTGATGGTTAAGGGCCTAACTCACACCCTGAAAACCAGTGTTGCAGAAGTCGTTAGTCGCTAGTCGGTCGGCAGACAGGGGACTAGCGACTAGTCGGCCTAGTCGGGGACTAGTCGGCGACCCTAAATCTCAATGTATTTTT
This sequence comes from Vinca minor, assembly GCA_026122235.1. Lineage (NCBI taxonomy): Eukaryota > Viridiplantae > Streptophyta > Magnoliopsida > Gentianales > Apocynaceae > Vinca > Vinca minor. The sequence continues at coordinate 440,788 of JAOCZM010000058.1, forward strand.
TATAATTCTGTTATCATATTGTAATATATTAGTCAAACAATATATTTTGATTTCCGTTTAAGTTCAGAAAATGCAGAAGAGTCAATAGATTTAGAAACACTAGCGGATGCAGCACTTGAAAATCCCATTTACAACACTATCAAACAAGAAAAGTTCGAACAATTAGCAGTATACAATGACATCTATGTTAACTAAAACTTAAAGCAGCTTACAGATTAAAATCTATTGAATTTGATTGATCCATGATTATCAAAAGCTAAACGAAATGATCCATGAAACTGTTCTATTGAATTTGAATGATCCATGATTATCAAAAGCAAAATGAAATGATCCATGAAACTGTGAAAGTAAACAAAATGCTCCATGAAACTGTGAACAGTATAAAATCTGACCACAAGGAAGCATAATAATCTGTATAAAAAAATAAATCTATAAAATAAATCATGAAATTAGAGTTGGTAAAAAATTGCCAAGTAGAAAGAAAAGGCAGCAGGCAAGAATCTGTATAGTAAAAAAAATCTATATAATAAAAAAAAAATTCTGTAAAAAAAAAAAAAAAAAAAAATCGATTTTTTAAAAAAAGTCAACCGATTTTGACTGATTACTCCGATTTTTGACCGACTAGCCCGATTTTTGACCGACTAGACCGATTTTTGACCGATTTTTTGCCGATTTTTTCCCAAACCGATTTTTGAATTTTCTAGTCGTTTGGAGGCCGACTACCGACTAGTCCCTGACTAGTCGGTCGACTAGGCCGACTTTTACAACACTGCTGAAAACCGGCTTGCAAGGTTGAGGTTTGTCCATGCTTATAAGGCCCTCCACACTCCTCCTAGGCGATGTGGGATGTAACAACCACCACGCTTCCGAACCAGCGCCCACGTTGGGCCTTACACCGTAGTTAGCCCAGTAGCCACTGAGCCCAGAACACGTGGGCCTTACACTGTAAGGCCCACCTTAAGGATCACATCCACACCTAGGCCGAGCTTTGATACCATTTGTTATGTAAGGGCCTAACTCACACTCTGAAAACAGGCTTGCAAAGTTGAGGTTTGCCCATACTTATAAGGCCCTCCACACTCCTTCTAGGCGATGTGGGATGTAACAACCATCCACATTGTTTAAAGCATCCTACTGAAACTCCATCTTTTCATGTAAAATAACATCATACCCATCTGCAAACCTCAACTTCCCAGCTTTTAAAAACCCTTGTACGACTTCTTCCTCCTTAGATGATCATATGACCTACTAGCTCAGAGTCCCATCAACAAACGAAATGCAAAAACAAAACAATGACAAATAATTCAAAATGTCACTACTATTAAGCCCATTAGTGAATACGTGGCCATTCCAATCATCCCGCAATCAAGAGACCTATCCTAAAGAGATCCCCTTATTATTGTTGGAACAATCTTAAAAAGTACCATATCTTTTTATATAAGAACTAAGCTCCATAATATGAAATTTAATAGATTTGGAAAAGATAAAAGAGTAGCAGACGAACGGAGCAGAACTCAATCATTCTACAGCTCTGTTAATAGAACCTCCAGGACTTTCAGAATGACATAAAATATAAACCCCAATGTATACCATAGTCGTAATTACGGTTTTGAGATCTTACGACCGAGAATTAGGGTTCAAGATCGAGTCTGACGTTCATTAGAAGGTTTACAAAGTGATATTCGATTTACAAACCTAATATGTAGAGAAGAATTGACTTCAATGAAAGCTTAACAGAAGCCCAAACATCAAAGCATGAAAGATAAGTTATGCACGAGAATTTAGAAGATGATCGAAAATTAAGTTAACAAATTAAGCTTCACGGTGAATAACAAGTTGGAAGACTTATAAGAATGAATTTGAACATAAGAAATGCCAAAAATACCTTTGGGGAGGTTAAATAGAAAGATAGTGTAAGAAGGGGAGAATGGTCATTTTACACTTACCAATTTTACCCCTCATTTTCATGTAAAATCTCTCATTTATTCCATGACAGTTGGTCAACCTATAACCTTAATGCACATGCTAGATGTCCTGGACAAGAGAAGACAACAAAACATAATCATTTTGACAACGAAGCGCAGCTCAAGTGGTAAGACGCTTCACTTCCAACCGGTAGGTCGGGAGTTCGAGTCATGCTGGAAGGGAAGTGGGGAACCACTATTAATCCTCCTTGTGAGGGATGGGAAAAAAGAAAAGAAAAAAAACATAATCATTTTACACCTCTCTAACTAGTCAGTGCAGTGACGTCTTCCTATACAAGATTGTATTTTTAAACACTCAACTTTTTAGTCTAGTGATGAACTCCACTAAGCTACACAACCCAGTAATTATTAGAAAACAGAAAACTGTTGAGTCCAAATATGATCTAGACAAAGATTCACCGAGGACATTGGTTTAAATCTAAGAAGTATAGAAATTTCTAGTCATCCATATCATATTTATAGATCATGTCACTCCCATATACATAATGCCCTTAACTAACATTTCTGCAAAGGGAACTTCAGTTTGTAACTTGTAAGATAATAAAAGAGATGGAGAAACTCAAATATCCAAGTAGTAATGGCCAGGAAAGAGGGAAAAAACAGATTACCTCTATAAGGAGTGTTGAGAGGAAAAGGAAATTAACTTTCCGGGAACATGAGCGAAAATTTCACGTTATACAGTTACAAAAAGAGATAGCCAAGTACCTTCCCAACACGAGGAGCGATGAGCCACACAAGTGTTACAGTCAGCAGCCCTGTAGCAAGCAGGATTCCTGTACCCTCCACAGCCCATTTGGTTGCTCGATTTTCTACAGGAACATGTTCTTCTGCTGCAACATTGGAAGTAGAAGTTTGTTCACCAACTACCTGTGAAGCCACCATGGAGGTATTGTTATGAGGATTAAACCACAACGAAATTTCACTTAGTCTTTGCCTTCGGATAGCAGCGACAGCATCTGGATCTACTCCTGAATTTCCCTGAACCCGTGCAGATGTAGGTTCCCCATTAGCAGTCCTCTCTCTCAGTGCTTCATACTCCTTTAAAGAATTCACAACTTTCTTTACATCTGCAGTTCTGATGTTCTTCGCAACGGATGCACAAATTTCACAAACGGTTGACCCATGGTTGATGAACCACTTAAGAGCACAAGCATAATGAACTAGAGCAAGATCATTTTTACAAGAACACCCAAGCTCCATAAGTATATCATCATTGTGGTAACAACCTGTTTCTAAATCAGTATTACAAACAAAAACCTCTCCTGAGGGACTAATAAATTCAATAAATCCCGATCTTTTAGAACCATTCGCAGTATAGGAATCTTTTCCAACATCTCCACGATCAACTTCACCATTAGGCTTAACTTCCAGGTCCGTATTATCTGCGTCATTTGACGGTGGAATGATTCCCAAAAATCCCAAGGCAATACCCCCCCTTGTATCAGGTTCAGTACATTGGCATACCCGGCAAGCACCTAGTCCTGTATCCTTGTCAATACTACGTCGTGAGATAAAGCAACTCCTAGATTTATCATTATCAATAGGTGAACTTCCTGTGCCATGTAATCCAATAGTTTGCAACGAATTTTCGGTATCCATCATATCAAATGAGGTGCATTCTGAAGGATTAGGATGTAGTATCAAATTAATGGATTTATAGAATTCATAAGGTACTCCCTCAAATATCTCACCGAAAAAGAATCATCAAAGAAATTGTAGCTTCTCAGGAAAAAATCTTGGCATTCAACAGGGAGAATAAGAATAGGATACTGGTGAAAGACTAGCAAACCCTGTCTCAAGTTGGAGAGTGCAGGTCTACAGTTGTTCAATTGATGAACAAATATGATAGTTCCTGAGCCTTTAAAGGATGTGAAATTGCGTCATGTTCCTTTTCCACTAACTGGCAGGAAAAATAAAGAGGACAGTGAAACATAAATAGGGAATGAAATGATACAATTTGTAGAGATTTCATTGCATCATTAGATTATGAACATAATATGGAAGTCTAGTCAGCGTCTACCATCAAAAGCCAAGTTCTTGTTTGTATCCTTAAATTCTCACTCAACATATATACATATATACGTAGACATATTATATACATCTAAATTCGATGAATAGGTAATTGATTACAGGAGAGCTGATAGTAATGATCTCATGTCATATGAAAAGGTAACATTGGACTATTGATACAAAAATGAGTTAAATCAAATTCCCATTTGTTCATGAACCAAAATTTCCCCAACAAAATAGTACTCCCTCCATTCCTCAATATAGGACGTTTAGGACACTTTGAAAAAATTAAAAAACCCAAATAAATAGTAATATTTCCACCACAATTCAAATAATACCCCTTCCTCCCTCCCTCCCTCTCTTTCACTTTTTTCAATAAAAGATATGTTGAGAGTATAATTGGAATAAATTGTTGACAACTAATAAAAGACATGTAAATGATAATTAATTTGGATACATATATATCTCCTAAACGACAATTAAATGGGAATGGAGGGAGTAAGCACTTAAAAAACTGATGGTGATTATATCTTTGCAGAAACAACAAAATTCCACAAAAGAGTTCCCAAAAGGCAATATGAAATACAAGAGTTTAGGAGTCTCCAATTATTGTAAAAGGAATTATTGAAATTTTTCTGAAATTTTATATGACAAGTATTTCTGACTCGAGACAATAAGTCTAGGTTCGACCGCCCTGCCCCGGTACAACAACAACAAATTTTCAATCCCAAAAAATCGAGGTCAACTAAATCAATGTAGGAATACGTGTGGTAGTTAACATGAATACTTTCTCTCGATCTATTTCTAATTTTCTATCCAACCCTATACTCTCATCAAAGTCTAACAAATTCATATCGTTTTTTATTACTTTGGCCCAAACTTTTCTCTGTCTCCCTCTACCTCTTACAACCTCATGCCTCCACCCTTCAATTTTTCGAACCGGACCTACTTGGTCTTCTTCTTTTGTGTTCAAACCAACGCAAACAGTTTTCCCTCATCTGAATATGACATCTTTTCATTGTCTAACATTATGTATCATACAACAACGCGGGTCTGATAGCTGTTCCATAAAACTTTCTCTTCAATCCCACCGGATCGCACACTACACCTGTTGCACTCTTTCATTTCAACCAACCAACCTTAACTCGATGTGCCACATCACCATCAAGCTCTCGATATTTCTGAATGAACCAATATAACAAACATAATTATTCTCCAGGATATCTCTGTCAAATGATTACACTCTGATCTCTACTTCTATCCGTACTAAACTTACCCTCTATATCCTCAATTTTACTTTTACTAATTCCGAAACCTTTAGATTCCAAAGTTTCTCTCCATAACTTTAATGTTAGCGTTAACACCTCTCATCAATGAAAATTTGAAAACTTTCCCTTGCCCCTAAAACAATAAAATTTGACAAAAGAAAGGAAAAAAACTTGATGTTTCGAGCAAAAACAATCTCCAAAATAATGACAAATTGCACCAGTACCAATATTTCCTCCCTTAATTCCAGATTAAGCTAAGAACCACGCACATACAGGGGGAAAAATAGAGAGAGAGAGAGAGAAAAAACATTGTAGAAAATTCAAAAGCAATCACCATCAAAGAAAAACGTAAGCCCATTATATCGTTAGAGCAGAAATAAAAAGAAAAAGAAGTTAACGATGGAGAAGAAGAAACCTGAATGAGTCAGCAGATGTGGAGTGGAGGTGTTGAGTCTCTGAGGAGGAAGGATACCAAACGGGGAACAAGTGAACCAGAAAGCTTGGTTGGCGTAGTAATGTGAAGTTGGCGATCTAACTCCTCTTTTTTTTTCTTTTTTTTTTTTTGTCGTAATAAATTTATTTTTTCCTGTCTCTATCACTCTCTCTCTTTTTTTTTTTTGGTAAAAGATATACTTATAGGACCTTGCTAGACTCCTAGAATTATTGGCTAAAATATTGACTAAAATATTTTTTCGGACTATTTTACCCTTTTCAACAGTAATTGCCCTTTCCAATTTAAAAAAAAAAATTCAAAAATCAAACTTAGAATTTAATGCGACGATAAGTACTTTCACCCTTATTTTATCTCTACAAAACTCTCACCTCTCTTTAATGCATTATTTTCCAATTTTTTCAGTTCATGGGAGCAATGTTTTCCAGCTTTTTCAAACAGCTCCGGTGAACAGATAACTCCAATGAAATGACTCCAGGTGAACAGTATACGAAAAACTTTTGCTTTTATAATATTTCGTTACAAATATATTGAGTTTTTTTGTTGTTTAGCCTTGGAAACTTTTTTTTTGCTATCAATATTCGATCCCATTTTTTTTTATCAAAAATCATGAACCCAACAGAGCCCAAAAACCAAGAACTCAAACAAGAAGTTAAAATTAAAAAATGGTAATTTTTTTTTTTAAAACGTGCAAAAGAAAGGAAGGGAAAAAAACTATACTTTTACTCCAGTCAAACTTGATTATGCTTGGTTTGTTGGAGAAGACGATGAATAGTAACTTCATTTGTCTTAAATTTGTGTTGCAGGGATGTTGATCATTTGAAATTGTTAGTGTTAGCCCGAAGGGCAAAATATCCTATGTTGTTTTGATGATAACAAACCATTGATAGTTCTAATGTTTGTGTGAGCATGATCTTTATAATAGGATCCTTAGCACTCACATCAACATTGATGAAAATGGTAAGTTAGCTTCTTGTGTAAACTAAGGTATGCATATTACACACAAGAATGCTACACATTTGATGGAAGGAAGGAGGAAAGGAGGTTGGTTGGGATATAGGGCTCTTCAAAGAGTCCCTAATGCAATGGCAAAAGAACTTATCATGCTAGTGCTTATGTCTCTCGTTCCACTCTCGGTTTTATCTCCTAAGCACTAGTCTCGCTCTTATGTGTTCTTGTCTTATTTTTTGCCTTGCTTCCTTGCACTTAAATTAACCATATTCTATCTAATTACATCAAAGTTTGTCATAATCAAAAAGGGGGAGATTGTAAGCCCTAAGGGCGAACGAACTCGGTTTTTGATAATGGACAAACACTTGATGTTGTGTCTAATGTTGTATATCTTTGTGATAGAACATCGAAACTTATAATGGAAGCTCTAAGTACTTCAATCAAGCCATGATCAAGATTCAAAGTCATATTATTCAAGGCTCATCTATCAAGATTGAAGATTGAAGACTTAGGTTTGGTTAGAATAGCTTTGTCTTTAATGGTCTTTATCCTATAAGCTCTAACCAATGCTCTAATGAACATAAGTACACAACACTCAAGTCTTGCATGTTTTCATAAACACGTTTTCAAAAGGCTAAGTGATGAAGAACCGCAAGGTTCGACTTAAGTTGAGCCCGATCTTTCTTCAATTCTCGAACTAGTTTCTATGGGAATTTAATCAACGCAACTCTAAGGGAAGGTTAATTAACAATGGAGGCTGAAACACCACAACTAGAGAAACAAGCTAGTTGATACAATAACTCAAGAATGAATGAATTTCTATCCAGAAGTTCAAACACGAGAAGCTAAGGAATAACCTTACCAAAATATCAATATATCTAACGTAAATATTAAAGTGGCCGAAATCTCCCTTTAATAGGTTGAGATTTCGGTTACAACCATAAAAAGAAATAAGAGTCCTTAAAGGATTAAGACTCTTGAAAACAAATAAGAGTCCTTGAAGAATTAGGACTCTTGAATAACAACTTGCTATCAAGTAACTACCTAACAAGAAAGTGGCGGCTAGAAAGGAGACTAACTACTGAATCTATGAAGAGTCCTAGTTGCATTAGGACTCTTTATTAACAAACTAACTAACACATGGACAACATGTCCTTTATTATAGCAACTACTTGCTATTACACGGCTAAAAGGGAAATAACAATACTTAAAATAATTAAAGTCTAGAATAGTCTAGAATAGGCTAATATAGACTTTAATATGTAAAAAGACTAAAATGCCCTTTTTAGCCACTTTGCTTCTTTGGGCCGATTTGTATTCTCTGGAAAGTTAAGAGGTTGACTTTGTCATTATCTTCTAGATGAAGGTTCACTTCCTCTTTAACTTTGATGTCTCGGATTAGGGCTGCCATATTCTTTAAGGTCTTGATCGATCTTGATCTTGTCATTGGTCCTTGAATGTTGATAAGAGGATCTTTGAAGTAGGGCTGCCCTTGTCTTGGTCCCGTATCACTAAGTTTCAAAATGATTCTCATATGTGTTCATATCTCAAAAGCCTTTGATTTCAAAGTATAAGTCTTTTAAAACGGTTTTCTAAATGCTCTTACTTGTTACATATTGAGAAAACCTTTTAGACTTCAATAGATTTCAAAACGTGTGAAAAATCAACATCTCTCAAAGCTCAAAAGGTCGGATCATCCGAGCTTGCCTCGGATCAACCGAGCACAAACAGAGAGTTGATACACTGGGCTTCGGTCGACCTATGTATGGGTTCGGTCGACCGAACTATGGTCGGATGGGCATCTCGGTCGACCGAGGTTAGGTTCGGCTCAACCGAAGTCAAGGTCGGTCATCCGAGGTCTGTTGTTCGGTCAACCGACCTCTGCTGTTACTAGCCGTTATTTGACCGTTGCAGGGTCGTTTTTCAGCCTATTTTGAAATGTATAAATACTCCAAAGCTAGAGAATGACTCGAAGGCTTGCACATACAATATACATTGATTTCTTATCAAGTCTAAACACTTTCAAAGTAAAATGCACTTCATTGCCCTGATCTAAATCATTCAAAGGTGAATTTCAAAAGCAAGACAAAGAGTGTGCTTTATATGTTCTAAAGAGCTGAAATTGATGTACTTAAAAGGTATCTATCTTTCACTTAGAAGAGTGTGCTTTGTCTTGTGATTGACTTTTGTTTTGCATTTGCTCATCTTGCTCCAACTTACACTTGCCTTGAATAGATTTCGAAAAAGCATTCAAGAGTGACTAAAACCCAATTCACCCCCTCCCCCCCCCCTCCCTCTTGTGTTTTACAGTTAGATCCAGTGAGGAATGTTAATTGTGCTGCACCATGCAAAACCATTACGCACCGTTGGATCTAAAATCTAACGGTTGAGATCATTTGGTTTAACAACTTCTTGTGTTCAGAACGCATGTTCTTGTATTCTGAACACTTGTTCTTGTGTTCTAAACACATGTTTTTGTGTTTTGAGAGTCCTAAACACATGTACTAATCAGCATTGCCTGTAAAAAAATTGTGTTCAGTAGACAAAAACAAGTGTTCTTGGTAAGAGAATTAATATATTTACTATAGCAGCCTAGTACAACTTGGTCATTTGGAAGATTTATTTGTACAACTTGGCTCTTTGGAAGATTTATTTGTTCTTCAATGTTTCTTTGATGTAGAGGAAAAGCATATCAAATATTCCTCTGTACGAAATGAACAAAAAATTGAACATTTATTTTCGGACATATTAGTTAGATTAAATAGTCAAATACCAAACAACAAATATTTTCTCTTTCTCATTTTTTTCTACTTTTTTCTGGTAAATATTTACTGAGATTGGGAAAGAAAATGTGAGATAGAGTATGAAAGAAAGAAGAAAAAATGGCAGACAAATGAGTGAATGAAGTGATTGAAAATTGTAGCCTATAAAAGAGTCTACCCTATACATGTTTTAATGCTCCTATATAACTTTTTCAAGTAAAAGTTAATGCTTCTCTAAAAAAGTACAAGCACTTATGGTTCCCAGCTACATTTTCCAAACCTGTTACAGCGCGGAACACCAACTATTTCGCACGGTGTGAAATATTTGGTGACCGTCAGATAAGAAAGCGGACGGCTGAGATCATTTGACTTTACATTTTTCATGATAAGTATTGAGACCAAAATGATCTCGGCGTTAGTTTCTTCATCCGAGTGGCCATTAAATATTTATGCACGGTGCGAGAACATTCGGTGTTCCGCACTTTAGCCGGATTGGCATTTTCCATCACTATTTTTCGAAATTCTTACGACAAATGTCATTATCACACTTTCGGTACATATTTATTCACTAATTGCACGTAAAATCCTATATCTTTTGTTAAATGCTTACCCTAAATCCCTACAGGGGTTGTGAATTGATTACCACTAAAGTCCCTATAAAATATTATTTTGATCCCAATTTTTTTTTTTAACAAATTGACCTCAGGATCAATTTTTATAATTTATAAATTGAACCATTTATTCTGATGTATATTTTTTAATTTTAAAAATTTAACCCAATTTTTTTATTATTTTGTAGCCAAATTAAAATTAGTGTTTGTTAGAACACTAAAACATTATGTGTTCTGAAATTATTAACACTAAATACTATAACGATTACTTGTTATAGTATAAAATTAGATTTTGTGCTTATTATAACACAATGACTTATAAAACACCGCTTAAAATGAAAATCGAATATATGCAATAGAACAATGATCCTCATTATACTAAGTATTGTAGAGTTACTTAAACACCTATTATGATTAGATTACTTTTTAATATATAACATTTGTGAAATGAAGAACGAATCACAACGCCATAAAAATGATTAACTATACTATAACATTATGTAGGTTAGTGTTAGTTAGAACATGAAGTAACACATAGTCACTTCTAGAGTTAATTAAACATTATGTAGATTCAATTACTTGTTAACATATAACACATGTTAAAGGAAGAACGTATAATCTTATAAAACACCGCTTAAAAGGAAAATGAATATAATTACTATAACAATGATACTTAATATACTAAGTAATGTATAGTTACTTAACCAAATGTAATCATATATTTACAACGATTTCATAATATTAATAATCATTAAACAGTCGTGGTTATTATCATTATAAAATTATATAATTTAACTATTAAAATTATAATATTACTTAAGTAAGATTTGAGTGACTTATATGTTCTCTCACCAAGAAGGCATTTGTCTTACGAAGAACACATGTTCTCTTACCAAGAACACATGTTTTTGTCTACTGAACATGTAAAACACAAGAGGTATCAAAAACAGAGTTCGTTCGCCCTTAGGGCTTACAGAACACACGTTCTCTTACCAAGAACACATGTTTTTGTCTACTGAACACATTTTTTTTACAGGCAATGCTGACTAGTACATGTGTTTAGGACTCTCAAAACACAAGAACATGTGTTTAGAACACAAGAACAAGTGTTCAGAATACAAGAGCATTCGTTCTGAACACAAGAAGTTGTTAAACCAAATGATCTCAGCCGTTAGATTTTAGATCCAACGGTGTGTAATAGTTTTGCATGGTGCAATTAATATTCTGCACTGGATTAACAATTCCAAATTCCCAACATCCCTGCAACACAAATTCAAGACAAATGAAGTTACTATTCATCGTCTTCTCCAACAAACCAAGCATAATCGAGTTTGACTGGAGTAAAAGTATAATTTTTTTCCCTTCCTTTCTTTTGCACGTTTTCAAAAAAAAAAAATTACCATTTTTTTATTTTAACTTCTCGTTTGGGTTCTTGATTTTTGATAAAAAAAAAAGAATGAATCTTAACAGAAAAAAACAGTTTCCTAGGCTAAAAGTTACTGTTCACCGGAGTTACTATTCACTGGATCTGTTTGATCGGAATAACTGTTCATCGTCTTCTCTGAAAAAATTTGGGAAACTCTTGAGCTTCTTTATGAGAATGAAGAAGGAAGAAGGAGAGAGATAATATAGTAGAATAGGTTGGTAGAGTAGAGCATTTAAAAATAAAGATAAATTTAATTTAATGTTCCAAATCACTGAAAGGGTAAGATAGTCATTTGACACCCTCAATTTGGGGATTTAGGGTTTCTATCCCCAAAATTCTAGGAGTAAATCATTTTCCATACTTATATATAGATAAAAATAAAGCATTCCCTAACCCGTAGAGTAGGGTACAAAGTTATTACAATTATGTCTATCTATAAAAATCTCTTGTCCATAACCTGCCACTATAAGGCTAACTAAAGGTTGGTTATGGATAGAGGTATCGAAAATAGTCCTATCAATGCAGAGAGTCCTCCAGCTTTAGCGAGAGTATTAGCACAAGTGTTGGCCTCTCTGTAGATATGTGAAATCCTAGTCTCCCGGAGTCGCCCGAGTAAACAGTACTAATCAGTCTTTCCCTATCGAGGGGCCCATGGATATCTCTCTCTAATAATAGAGAGGGACAAATTCCTTACGATGTCTCTCACATTCAAGTTATGATAGGACACTACATCCGATCATCAGTCGTATTGATTACTCTGTTACAAGTAACGTCCGACTGAGTCAAAACGTGGCTCCATTCATACTAGAATCAATGAAGACATAAGGCCTAAAGATTCTAAAATAGTATTGAGGAAGTAATACTTATGACTTAAGACCATGAAGTATTACTTCTCTGACGGATCACGTCCAATACAATGTATCCCTATATATTGCATCTATGATGTGATTTGTATCCATTACACATGATCAGTAAAACAAGATCATCAATCAACAATCATACTAGTTTTATTTCATAGTAATTAAGCATTACATAAAACTAGGGACTTCTAGAATAGTAATTACATAAGCTGATGAGTTTTACTATCAAATCACACATTTGATAATCAAAAGAAAAATTAACTATTCAATTACATGCTCAAAAGATAATAAAACGCACAACATGTGCTAATAGTCCTAGGGCACTACTAATATCAAGGATTTCAATACTTCACTAAGAAATTCCCTTTACAACAAATGAAGATGGGATCAACCTCTTTTACACAAGTGGACAACTCATAAAGAGTTTTACTTGAACCACTTAACTAACCCATAAAGAGCCTAACTCACAAAGAGCTATTACAAATCTCACAAAGAGACTAAACTCACAAAGAGCTTTCCTAACTCACAAAGAGCTAATCTCACAAAGAGAAGGGAAAAGGAATAACCAAGATATCACCTTGAAGTGATTGATTTGTTATAAGTGAAGGCACAATAAATTCTAACCTCAAATGATTTTGATCAAACTTGTTTAGCACGTGAAATTGTAAGTAAAGAGTAATAAATGAAGCTTTGAATGAGAGGATATTGAATGCGCTTGAAAGAATGGTTGATTTGCAATAAATCAGTCTTTGGGTTTAATAGAGGTTCAAAATTGAGTTGCATTAAATGCTCCAACAACTAGTTAGAACTGCCAGAATACGACACTCCGATCGCCCGGGGTGCTCTTGGCTAAAGACATTAAGCACTGCCTTGAACTTGGTCGACCTAACCACTATCTTGGTCGACCGAAAGATAAAGTCGTTGAAGTGTAAAAACCATTTGAAAATATTTAGTGATAAGACACACTTCGGTCGACCGGACTTGAAGGTCGGTCGACCGACATTCGATAGGTCTTCCGAAGTAACACTTCAGTCGACCTAGGTGAATGTAAAAAGTGGTTTTTCCACTAAGTCTCAAATCAAATACTTTCTAACTCATGCTTAAACTCAAAATGGATTTTTAAATCTTTGAAATACCTTTTCAAAATATTTTAACAAGATTGATCTAAGGATCAAAAACAAGTTTTGAAACCACAAGACATTGTAAGATGAAAACATTTTTCGTGTATGCATGGAAATAATGAGCATTATCATTTGATCTTTTTTCTAAGAGAGATTCACAAGATATAGAATATCTAATCTACCCTATCATATAACTAAGTCTTCAAACACTTGTTGTAGGCATCTCTTGGATCTTCAATGTGAGAGTGACATTGTCTTGTATGTGCAACTTAAGAGACTTGGTACTTTCCTTGCAACCTATCACATAAAAAAAATATTCGTTAAATCTCATCAACGGTTTTTCATTCATCAAAAATAGAGAATTTAGATTTTAGGGCTTACATCTTCATTGAAGCTTTTCCAAAACTGTGACACAAAACATGATGACTGGTATACCGTGAAGTCAAACTACCTCATCCATATACATATGTACCAATACATCTATCGAGGTCATAATCTTCATCTGTAGAAAGTGTGCCGACTTCGTCAATCTATCCACGATTACCCAAATAGTATATTTTCCTATTTTGTCCTTTGGCAATCCAACCACAAAACCCATTATTATGTGCTCCCATTTCCATACGGGAATGTCCAATGGTTTAAGCAATCTAGTGGGTCTTTGATGTTCCGCCTTCACTTGTTGACAAACCAGACACTTAGTCACATACTCGGCTATTTCCCGTTTTATCCATTTCCACCAAAAGTTGCCCTTTAAGTCCTTTATACATCTTTGAGGGCTCCTAGATGAATTGATAGCATGGTGTTGTGTGCCTATTGCAATATTTCTGTTCTTAGCTCAGAATTTGACGGTACACATAATCGCCTACGTAAGTGAAGACTCCCATATTCATGAACCCGTTCATCCAACTATGCCAAAACCCGTTAATCTTCTAAATCTGCATCCATTAGTTGTGCTTCCTTGATTCATACTAGCAAAGCCGGTTGTGCCACTAAAGCTTCCATAATATTTCCTTTCGACTCCACTACCTCAATCTTCAATCTTTTGACCTAAAAAATCAGCTACCGTTGATCGGTAACCAAAGCTTCCAACTGTCCCAAGCTCTTTCTACAAAGTGCATCATCCACACACGATTAGATTTTCCCGAATGACAGCTAATTGTCAAATTGTAGTCTTTTAGTAGTTCTAACTGAAGAGATTCATAGGCAGAAACTCGTTCTAAACACCAATGAATCGTCCTCGGAAGGTTCCGCTCATACTATGGGAATTGAATAAGAAACGAAAAAGACTTACAAATTTTTGGGTTTGATTTCTGGTTTGGCAAAGATGCCGCGCTACAACCACCTCAAGATGTCCCTTGCGGAATTGCTATATGCCGCGCTACAACCACCTCAAGATGTCCCTTGCGGAATTGCTATGTACCGGTACCCCACGCGATGAAACGAGCAGCAAGTGCTAGCTCTTTAGTTTTATGAGTTCTGGAAAAACCAGAGAGAAAGGGATGGCAAAAATCTTTTTAGGGTTCTTGGTTTTTTCGGCTCTAAAAGTCTATCTTGGGATTCGCCCAAGAGATCAATATATAGGGCGTGAGAGTTTGTCACAGGAACAAACTCCCACGTCATCCCGATCTGTTTTGGAAGTGGGAGTTTTTATCACATAATAACTAACTCCCACGTAATCCTAGCAAAAACCAAAAACCGAAATTGCCCCATTCTTTATCTCTAATTCGAATAATAACATTTTATTATTCTCAGAAAAATAAATGTCAGATACAATGAACCTATACACATTCTAGATTAATTGAATCTGGAAATGAAGCTCGTTAACTCGTCTATGTGTGTGACCCTGTAGGTTCATATGACAATGGTAATGAAGACATACTTAGTAGTTGTAGTAGTATGTATGTCTCGCGATATCCCAATTAAGCATAAGACATGGTGGTTGTCATCCTTATAAAGCGTAATTGCATTTCTACTTGATCTCCAGGTAGACTGTTCCAACAAATAATATTTAATAACCACTTTATTAAATACATTTGAGCACGGTCATGCATTTAAACAGCCTTCCCTATCGAGGGGCCCACATATACATCTCTCTCTAATAAGAGAGAGCAAATCCCTTACAATGCCTCTCACATTCAAGCCATGAAAGCATACTACATCGGTCATCAGGCGTATTAATTACTCGATTAAAAGTAATGTTCGACTGAGTGAAAACGTAGCTTCATTCATGCTGGAAACGATGAAGACATAAGGTCTAAGGATCCTAAATAGTATAAAAGAAGTAATAATTATGACTAAAAGAACCATGAAGTATCACGTCTGATACAATATATCCTAATATGTATCTATGATGTGATTTGTATCCATTACACATGATCAATAAAACATGATCATCATACTAGTTTTATTTCTTTTATAATTACATAAAACTAGGGACAATCAGAATAGTAATTATATAAGTTAATGAGTTTTATTATCAAATCACATATTTGATGTTCAAAAGCAAAATTAACTATTCAAATAACATGCTTAAAATATAAAAACGTACAACATATGCTCATGGTCCTAGGGCACTACTAAAACTAACCATATTCTTTGCCTCATATTTCAATTCTTTCTATGTAAACAAATAATTAAAGCTTTGATTATCAGTAAATACCTCACACGGCTCCCCGTACAAGTAATGCCTCCATATCTTTAAAGCAAATACAACCGCTGCTAACTTCAAATCGTGTGTAGGCTAGTTCTTCTCATAAGGTTTCAATTGTCTCGAAGCATATGTGACACCCCACCATTCCGCTAGGTGCCACTGCAGACTGAGAAGGGTGTCGCGTGCCTCTCGGCACTCTTGTCTAGCAAATCTTAGTGTCTAGAATCTTAAACAACAATATAAACTTGAATTAAATGCAGCGGAAATAAATCCTTAATGATCGAACATATACATTAAGGATCAAAGCCTACTTAAAGAATAAGTAGTAGAACTAGCCATCCATACAAAAGCAATCATCATCTAAATACCTTGACTTGTTCCAACCTAAAAATATTGAAAACAAAAAGGTGTGAGCTTAAAAGAGCTCAGTGAGTTGCCCCCGTGTGTGTGGACATGTGAGAGATTTCTTTTAACTAAATTCATCAATTTCTATTAGGAAAAAGGAGAAGAACTTTCTAGTGAATACTCTTAAAAAGAACACTACGCTTATACATGTCATAAGTGTAAATGACAGATTTAGATTCATGATGATTCAATAAAGTAAAAAAACATGAAGATTTTCATGATACTTATTCAAAACAAAACAAGATTGGTTAAGGGTACATCAGATGCCGTCTGAAAAACCCCGTCGAGTACGTCAGACTTTATCTGGAATACCCTCAACCCAAAATAAAGGGTACGTCGGGCGTGAGCCCGGAAAACCATTGTCATACCTGTCGTACACCTGATCCCATTCATTTCAACCTTATCCACCAAGTCAAGATGAGACATCCAAAGGACTAGGGGTACCCGCCCAGCCTAGGGTCTCGGAACGATCGCCATAAGTTGAACTCCCAACCCAGGCTAACCATCCATTATAAGAAGAAAGAGCATTGTGGCACTTACGACAAAATTCCGGTCAGCCCAAAGCTTTCCCCGTCCCACAGTTACCACACAGGCCTAGATTCGAAGCCGCCAGAAGTTTAAGTCGTAACTTAGTCGAGAAACAAGCCCAAGTTCGGGTGACTAGCCTCGTAGCCATACGAATCTCGAAGAGTGGACGGCACCCCAAGGGAAGCTCAGGGGGCGACGAGGGTTTTCAAGACTTGTTTAACGAGAACTTGAATAAAAGGATGAAGTACCATCCTAGCTCAAAAGGACCCGTTATTCCCAACATGTTCATATATCATTTTTCATATCAAATTTTGTGTAAAAACACATGTATCCAAAGCAGGCTATGATTTTCAAAAGACCAACTGGAGTTCAAGAACCTTTCTATAAATAGAAAGCTTTTCGTAATGAGAACTTACCAAAATTGTAATTTTCTCGTCTTGGAAGGGTTACTAGAAAAACATTTCGGAGGAAGAATGCTTTGTTCAAATCAAAGCTTTCCTCAAGGAACACTTTGTCAAGACAAAAGTTTCCTGAAGTAGTAACCTCTAATTTTTAGGAGTTTCCAAGAATATGAGTTTTCAAGAATATCGAACTTCCGGATTATGAGTACTTAAGAACGGAATGTTTGCATGTACTTTCAAAATATCACGAAAGTATCTTATCCATGTAGCAGTTTCTTGTCTCAAAATGACATAAGAAATTTAAACAAGAAATATAAACTGCTAAAATTTATGTGTTAAGCTCAATATATAATATCCAAGTAAAAATACGACAATTTACGTAATTTACAAAATATTTTAGTTAAAATAAGTTGAGGGACTCACCTAAAGTATCAGAGGAACAACAAGTCTAATGGTCTGAAAACTAAATGTTTCAGAGCTTAAATAAACCATGAAAGATGTTTATATCAAACCTCACTTATTAGGCCCAAACTTAGTACTCCCAAAAGAACATCATGTCAAATTCTAATAACTCTTGAGATACTCATATCAGCTAACTACACTCTAGCCAATATACCTTACAATAATATATGTATATCTTGAAACATTAATCAATTACAACTAACAAATATATTATACAAATGCATTTTGTTTACAAGTAAGACAAGATAAGATAAATTAACCCAAAAATTACAAGTAATAATCTCCACAAGTTTATTACAAATAATCTAATACAATTCATGACTAGAATTCTTAATACAAACTGCTATATCTCATGATCCAGGTGGAGTTTTCTTGTGAAATTTGTTACAAATTACTCCTCAGAGACAGAGTTATCTAAGAATGTAAGGTACATATGCATACGATACACCGGTAAATTGCAGAAATGAAAAACAGTGAAGTGTAGGTATGATCGAACATGTATATTTTTTATTTGAGAAAACCTTAAAACCATATTTCATTACATCAGTAAGAATAAATAGTAACATGACCACTAGAAAGAGAAGTGCACCTCAAGAAAGAAAAAAAATAGGTTTTGAAGAACTCAAATAGATATGTATGCTAAAGTAGTACCCCCACTAACATGTACTAAAGGAAATAATGCGTCATTTACCGACATAAGTTAAAATAAAAGTAGACATACTTAGTTTTATGTTGTCAGAAATAAAACTAAACAAACTAAACAACAAGCCTATGTTTTTCAAAAATCACTAAAATCCCCAAAGTTTTGGTAATCATGATATATTTCATTTAAAAACCATGCACTCAAAATAATTTAAAACAGTTTAATTATACTTTTTCTCACAATTTTGAACATTTTCTAAACTTGAAAATATGCCCTGATTAAATAATTACACAGGATGAGGAAATAAACTGAAGTGAGAATGGATTCTACTTCCAAGACAAAAGACAAGAAGCATGCTTAAGCTACAAAATTCAAGAAGAAGAAAAATATGAATATTTGAAGATTCCCATAGGCAGTAGACAAATTTTGATGAATACCCAAAACAATAAGCTAGTAAATACAATTCACTATAATTTGGAAAGCTAGATTAATTTGTGAAAGAAAACAAAATTACCAAAAAACATTAAGACAATCAATCAAAACGCAACACCATGTTAGCTTAGATTTCAACCATATTGTCACACCCCGTAATCGGAATTGTGACATGACAGTGCCTCATTGGCTAATGAAGCATCAAAGCCCACAATCAGAGATTACTAAATAAGGAAATTCAATTATGTAATTCATAAATAGTCAAAATGCACTAGCGAAAGCGATATACTGAAAAGGGAAATATCTCTAAGTTATTACAACTGAAATGGGAAACTAAAGGTTCCAAAATAAATAACTAGAAAGGGAAAACAAGCAATGTTCGTTAACTAGTAGTTTAGGATCACTCTTCGTAATCCTCATTCGATGCCATCAGCATATTACTAGTCCTCAACTATATCATCTGCAAAATAAGACAAAGGTAGTAGCTACTGTCTTCGTGCGGACGAATGCGAGGACGAATACGAGGACAAATGGTTCATCCAAAACTTGCGAACTTCAGAAAAATAAGTTGAAAACTTGCGCAAAAATGCACCAAATCAATACCAAAACATCCCACACCCAAAAGTGACCAAATAGACTCAAACCAAGCAGCAAATAATGACCAAAACAAGAACGAACACATAGGTCGCAACAATTAAGCGAGATAACCACATTCTTCACACCTAAACGCTTTCATAACCGAGTATATGATAAGCACCACGCATTGCCCATCTGATACACCCGATCACAACCTCGTCTAGACACTTAGAACATCGTTTCTGCTATGACACGACAATCCCACCACATGAGCTCACTTATCTATTCACAACTACTCAGCAATAACATAAGTGGTCCCAGTTATCAACCAAACTAGGTCCGTTTAGTAAACTCGTGAGTTTGGATTATCCCCCAAGTGACGGAACACAGATTTTAAGGTTTAATCCATTACATTGTCTCATCATCCCCCACCAGAGACTCCACAAAACCACTACCGTATCTAATGATTGACCCCAATAGATGCGGGCCCAGTACAGAATAGAACAGAAAACCTCTCGGGGTCATAGATCAGAACAGAAGGCGGACGAACATGCCAACTAGTGTTCCTAGACAAGAGCTCAATAGGGGACGACGACTCGGTCAACCAAACCAATTAGGATTGAAACAACGACACCAATTAAGATGACTCCAACTAACGACGACCCATTCAACAATTAACAAATAGGCAATTACAAGAAGGATTCTCAATGATCCACTAACTCAGAACAGATACAAAACCGTAATGTTTATATGTAACAATTAAACAATAGCAATTGAAAACCAGGTTACATAGCATGCTTAAACTCATCAAATCAAGGCAGAAATATCAATATTCCAAATGCTTAACACATAACAACCAATAGTTCATAATTCCATCAATTTATGCAATTATACATGTCCAATTACTTTCTAAACCATTATAGATGAATACCCAATGATATATACGAAAATCCGGAAAAAAATTAATAGAAGGAGGGGTCATTACACGTTACGGAGATGAAAATAATGGCAAACCCGTAATCAGTATTGGCAGCTTCTGATACGGTACCAACCTCGAGGCTACCCAATTCAAAGGATCGCATACATAGACCAAGGACGAGGCTTAGAACGAGAAAAATGAAGCAACTAACTACATCATTGACCCGAGTTCTAAAGTATAAAGAGGATGATAATTTACATCTAGGAATGTTGTACAAGTCAACCTCTTAAGTTCGCAAGTGTACGATTAGACCCTATCAAGCAAAGAGGCAAAGAAATATATTTTAGTAATCTTACTAGTTGATGGACAGTTTTACGACAGTTTGGTATAATGATCCTAACTTTCGATCTATGTATCAAATGGACCTGATTCCAGTTGCATATTAAAGATAAGAGGTAGATGTACAACTTTTATGAGATCACAAGATCAGATTCTGCAAGCTTGGTGTCCGAAATCGTCGCGCAACCTGATCCAACAATCTATCCAGAATGGGGACGAATTTAAAGGACATTTTAGTCTTTTTGTACAATTAAAGTCTATTCTGGACTTTAATTATTTTCAGCATATTTAATTACTTTATTTATGTTATTTAGGCGTGTATAGCAAGTACTTGCTATAATAAAGGACATGTTGTCCATAGTGGTTGAATAGTTGGTTATCTAGTTGTTAAGAGTCCCACGTCTTCTAGGACTCTTCACATGATTAGTTATTTTCAGCCATGTTTAGTTATTTTAGGTGCCTAGATGCTAGATAATAGGACATGTTGTTCATTATCTTGTTAGTGTTTTACTTGATAGCAAGTTGTTGTTCAAGAGTCCTACTTCTTCAAGGACTCTTCTTTTATTTGTTGTTTGAACCGAAATCTCCCTGTTTAAGAGATGGTTCGGCCAACTTAATATTTACGTTAGATATATTGATATTTTGGTAAGGTTATTCCTTAGCTACTTGTGTCTAATTTCTGCATTGAGTTACTATATCAACAAGACTTAGTTTCTCTTGTTGTGGTGTTTCAGCCTCCATTGTTAATTAGCCTTCCTTAGTGTTACGTTGATTAAATTCCCCTAAAAACTAGTTCAAGAACAGAGAAAGATCGTACTTAAGCTCAAGTTGTCGAACTCTTGGTACTTAGTACCTCGGTTCTTCATCAGCTTCACTCCCGGGGCGATAACGTTCTGCTCCGATTCCCGAATCGTGTTCCGTCTGAAGGGATTCATGGGCGGAAACTCGTTCCAAACACCCATGGATCCTCCCCTGAAGGATCCGCTCATATGAAACGAATCGAAAAATAGCGGTAAAAACTTACATTTTACGGATTCAAGAAGCTACTTCTTGAATGGAGGATGATGTTTCTTGGATCGGATGTTGCTACCGATTGATCTCCCTTTGCGGAAAGTCCCTCTACCGGTATCCATGCGACGAAACGGGCAGCGATTGCTAGCTCTTCGTCTTTTCTGAATTTCGGGGATTAGAGAGAAAGGGAGAGGCAGGAGAGAAAACGGTTTTCTAACTCCTATGTAATTTCGGCTGAAAAAGTGTTGAGGTCTAGGGTTTCGGCCAAGAGTTTATTATATAGGGTGTGAGAGTTTGTTCCCAGAACTAACTCTCACGTCCTCAACTCCTCTCGGCAATGGGAGTCCTCAACTCCCACGTCCCCTTAGACTTTACTGGGTAGTGGGAGTCCTTATCGGATAATAACTCCCACGTAATCCCAGCTATAGGTAAAATACCCAAATTGCTCCCTATCTCTAATTCGAATAATAAACACTTTATTATTTCCAGAAAAGACAAATGTCGAATACAATGAACCTAGACACATTCTAGATTCATTGAATCTGGACATAAAGCTCAGTTAGCTCGTCTATGCGTGTGACCACGTAGGTTCATCTCACAATGGCAATGAAAACACACTTAGTAGTAGTGTGAGTCCATAAATCACAAGCGGTCCCTAGCAGGACATTGTGACTACCCAAAGTGAATGAATATACAACTGAACCTAATATCAATCCACTATTTAATCCCTTTGTCTCGCGATATCCTAATTAAGCATAAGGCATGGTGGTCGTCACCCTTATTAAGCTTAATTATATTTATGCTCGATCTCCGTGTAGACTAGTTTCGACAAATAGCATTTGATAACCACTTTATCAAACACATTTGAGCACGGCCATGCATTTAAACAGTCTTTTCCCTATCGAGGGGCCCATGGATATCTCTCTAATAATAGAGAGGGACAAATTCCTTACAATGTCTCTCACATTCAAGCTATGATAGGGACACTACATCCGATCTCGGTCGTATTGATTACTCGTTACAAGTAACGTCCGATCGAGTCAAAACGTGGCTCCATTCATACTAGAATCAATGAAGACATAAGGTCTAAGGATTCTAAAATAGTATTGAGGAAGTAATACTTATGACTTAAGACCATGAAGTATTACTTCTCCGACGGATCACGCCCAATACAATGTATCCCTATATATCGCATCTATGATGTGATTTGTATCCATTACACATGATCAGTAAAACAAGATCATCAATCAACAATCATACTAGTTTTATTTCATAGTAATTAAGCATTACATAAAACTAGGGGACTACTAGAATAGTAATTACATAAGCTAATGAGTTTTACTATCAAATCACACATTTGATAATCAAAAGCAAAATTAACTATTCAATTACATGCTCAAAAGATAACAAAACGCACAACATGTGCTAATGGTCCTAAGGCACTACTAACAATCTCCCACTTGCCCTAGGTCCAATCATACATGATCCTCAATCCCATTGACCTAGTATGACTCTCATGTTTAGCGTCGTGGGAGTGGCTTGGTCAATGGATCGGCAATGTTGTCGTCTCGTATGAACTTTGCAAATACTAACGTCTCCTCTTCGATGATCTCTCCGGTCGATGGAAACGCTTTCGAGAATGTGTTTGGATCGTTGGTGAGATCTAGGTTCCTTAGCTTGTGAAATGGCGCCGCATCTTATCACAATAGAGGTCCACTGGGTTCACAATGCTAGGGACGATACCTAGTTCATCAACAAACTTCCCCGATCCAAACAGACTTCTTTAGCTGCTTTCGAGGCAGCTAGATACTCGACTTTCGTTGTAGAGTCGGCCACGGTTTCTTGCTTTGAGCTCTTCCCGACTCACAAGCACCTCCATTCAAGCAAAACACAAAAACCAGATCGCGATCTAAAATCATCTACGTCTGGTCCCGGAAGCTTGCGTCTGCGTAACCATTTACTACCGGACTTCCTTCCCGACCTCCGTAAACTAAGAACATATCTTTAGTCCTTCTCAAGTACTTAAGAATGCTCTTGATCTGCAATCCAATGTGACTCTCCAGAGTCGATTGATATCTCGCTAGTCATACTTAAAGCAAATGAGACATCCCAGGGCGAGTGCATATCATGGCGTACATAATAGACCCAATGGCCGAAGCATATGGGATCTTACTCATGCGCTCTTGGTCCTCCCTTGTGGAAGGTCCTTGAGTTCTCGCTGAGTTTGACGCCATGTGACATGGGCAAGAATCCCTTTTTGGAGTCTTGCAAAGCCGAACCGTTTCGATGACTTGTCAATGTATCCACTCAGCTCAGAGCAATCATTTTGTTAGATCTATCTCTATAGATTCTAATACCCAAAATGTATGTAGCCTCGCTTAAGTCTTTCATGGAAAGCACTTCCCCCAACCAAGCTTTTACGCTTTGTAATGTGGGGATGTCATTTCCAATCGGTAGATGTCGTCCACGTAAAGCACAAGGAACACTACTGCATTATTAGTTACTTTCTTATAAACACAAGGCTCGTCTTCGTTTTTGATGAAACCGAATTCTTTAATACGTTCATCAAAGCGACGATTCCAGACTTTCGAGATGCTTGCTTCAATCCATAAATGGACCTTTGAAGCTTACACACTTTGCTAGGATTTGTTGGATCTACAAACCCCTCGAGTTGTGTCATATACACATCCTCAGAAGGTTTCCATTAAGAAACGCAGTCTTAACATCCATTTGCCATATCTCATAGTCATAATATGCGGCTATGGCAAGTAATATCCCTAATTGACTTTATCATCACGTGTGAGGGAAAAGGTTTCGTCATAGTCAATACCATGAACTTGTCTATAACCTTTAACTACTAGTCGCGATTTAAAAGTGTGTACATTACCATCCATGTCGGTCTTCTTTTTATAACACCATTTGTTATCAATGACCTTGCACCCTTTCGAGTGGGTCAACCAAAGTCCATACTTGGTTGTCGTACATGGATTGCATCTCGGACTTCATAGCTTCTAGCCACTTATCGACTCGTAACTACGAATTGCCTCTTTGTAGGTAGTGGGTTCATCTTGATCAATCAGTTCAACTCGATGATCATCGACCACGAAATCCATATCTCTCAAAGTTGTTGATGTACCCGACTCGACCTCCTCGGGCCTTGTGTCAAAGATTGAAGCTCGAGTATCAGCACGTGAGCTTGCTTGAACTTCTAAAAGTTGGTTTGGGATGTTGTTTGGGGATTTTGAATTTCCTCAAGATGGATCTTACTCCCACTATCCTCTTTGGAAATAAATTCCCTTTCAAGGAATACACCATTACGAGCAACAAACACTTTGTTCTCGATGGAAGATAGAAGTAATATCCTTTTAGTTTCTTTTAGGATATCCCACAAACAAACATTTGTCGATTTAGGGGGCGAGTTTATCGGATAACAAGCGTTTTACATACGCCTCGCATCCCCCAAATTTTGAGAAATGACAAACTAGGTCGTTTCCCAGTCCCACATCTCATATGGAGTTTTTCTGAACCGCTTTAGAAGGTACTCTGTTTAATATAAATGCAAAGCAGTTTCTAGGGCGTAGCCCCAAAAGAAATTGGAAGACTTGTTTGACTCATCATAGATCGAACCATATCTAATAAGGTGCGATTCCTCCGTTCTCGACACGCCATTCCATTGTGGCGTGCCAGGGAGGGAGTTAATTGTGAAACAATTCCACAACCACTAAGATGTTCGTCAAACTCTTGGTTAAGGTATTCGCCACCTCGATCCCGATCAAGTATCTTAATACTTTTACCAAGTTGATTTTGTACTTCATTTTGAAATTCTTTGAATCTTCCAAAAGATTCGATTTATGTTTCATTAGATAGACTTAGCCATATCTACTCGAAATCATCTCGTGAATGTGATGAAATGCGAAACCCTCCTCTAGCACTTGTGTTCATTGGTCCACAAACATCACGTATGTATGAGGCCCAACAAATCGAAGCTCTCTCACTTTGTCCAGGTAAAGGGAGTTTTAGTCATTTTGCCCAACAAGCAAGATTCACACGTCTCATAAGACTCTAAGTCAAATGATGTTAAAATTCCATCACGTATGGAGTTTTGATATCGTTTCTCGTTTATGTGGCCCAAACGACGAGTGCTAAAAGTAGGTTTGGTTTAAGTCATTTGATTTAAACCTTTTTAGTATTAATGTTATAGATGGGCCTTTTAATGGAATCATCGAGGTTAAGAATATAAAGCCCATTCATCAAAGAGGCATCTCCATAAAAGATACGATCTTTATGAATGGTGCAAATTTTATTCATAATACTTGATTCAAAACCTTCAATATCCAAACAAGAAACTGAAATAATATTCCTACTCAAAGTTGGAACATACAAACAATTATCTAGTTCTATGATAAGGCCACTTGGCAAAACTAAATTAAATGTCCCCGTAGCTACAACAACAACTCTTGCTCCGTTGGCTACTCCGAGGTCCACTTCTCCTTTTGCGATGATCTACTCCTCTTTGAACCCCGCACATTTGCACAAATGTGAGATCCACAACCGGTATCTAATACCCATGAAGTAGGAGCGAGACATGTTAATTTCTATAACATAAATACCCGGAGAGACAGTCAAAGCGGCCTTTCCCTTTTTCTTCTCTTCCAAATAGAGTTTGCAATTCCGCTTTCAATGGCCTGGTTCGCCATAATGGAAGCAAACTCCCTCCTTTCGGTGCCTTGGCTTTGGGCTGGGGGCTTGGGCTTGTCATTGCCTTTGCCTTTACCTCTCTTAGCCATGGGCTTTCCCTTGCCTTTCTTCTTGAAATTCCCCTTTTGAACCATTAAGACTTCGGGGGTCTTCTTAATGTTCGGGGTTCAGCCTGCTGAGCATCCCGTGTATTTCATGTATGGTCTTCTCCATGGCATGCATGTTGAAGTTCATAATGAATTGGTCATACTCGAGTGGGAGGGAGCCCAAGATCATATCCGTGGCCATGTCATGACTTACGGGGAGCTCCAAGCTTCTCGAGTTGGTCAAAATAGCCCTTCATCTTAAGAACGTGTGCACTCACGCAGAGGTTCCAGGGGGCCATTTTGCAACTATTTAACGCCTTAGTTGTGAGGAATCTTTCATGACGAGCTTGCTCTTGGAACATTTCCTTGAGCTGGCCCATCATCTGGAAAGCCTCAACTCCTTCAAACTGTTTTTGAAGGTCAGGGCTCATTGTGACTAACATGAGACAAGTCACATCGTTAGAGTCATCGAAATGCTTCTTCCAAGCATCTCATAGAGCTCTAGGGCGTTATTTTCGAGTTGTTCAGAATGTCCGTTTCAAGAACGTCATGACTTTCTTTCCCGCTAAGGACAATCCTTAAGTTGCGGGCCCAATCAAGGAAATTGGTCCCGCTTAGTTTTTCCTTCTCAAGGATTGATCGCAGTGAATTGTGTGATGAATTGGTTGCCATTATCTACATTAAGTTAATTGCAAAGTTATTAGTTTTTGAGCAAAACATTTTCCACAATTTCAACACTTGATAATAGTGGGGAAAAAACATTTTACAATAGTTATAGGAAAGCTTTGGCTTAACACCCACAATTAAAGTAAAATCATCTAATGGGAATGACATCTATATGTCCCGGCTATTTCCCATTTTATGCCCTCGGCCCAAAACTATTTTGATGGCCTAGTTAAGTTGAACCATGTCTAAGCATATGGAAATCACTATTTTCCCATCTCCTCTTGCCTAGATAACCACTTATCCGTTGCTTTGGCAACCAGACATAATGATGATCCAAGCTCATGGAGTGCTTAGATTATGGTAGACACTTTAAGACTTAATTAAAACCATTTGATGTGACGTTCAAAATTAAATCCATCCAGACATAAAATAAACATCACACGCAGGTTATGAAGCGAAAAAGTAAATGTGATATAGCATGGCCTATTCCTATAATGACTCCCACGAGCCCTTGTGGGAGTCAAGGGTCAATCTAGGTCAAAATCCATCTCATGGATAATGTCTTCGATCTTGTACCTCCGACCTTGTTACATATTTGCATGGGCATACCCGACCTTCAATGTAAAGCAAGAAAAGCTAATCTAATGAAGCGATTACAATTTACAACATTGAAAAAGCGACTCAGCAGGTCGTATTATAAAATTACAATCAAAATATGTAAAACAAGGGGTATAGTAGGCCATGCTATTCACCATGCTAATATCACATAAAGCACAATGAAATCATACACAAAGTCTTAATTCGGGGAAAGCGACGAATCGGGGCGACGAATGAGTTTTTCCTCCCAGATTTACCCTACAATCGCCTTACATACATAATCGGATTATGTAATGGTTAATCGGATTAACAGAAACAGTTTATGCTTAATGACAGAATTTAATCAAATTAATTTCAGATTAACATAACAGATTTATGCGATTTACGTAATCGAATTCACAGTAGCTTTATGTATTTAATATTAATGACATACGGTTAATCGGTTCATACAATATTAATCAAATTAAAACAGCTTTATGCATATCATGATATCCGAAACATGTAATCGATTAACCGAAATTCGGTTTATACGTTATAATCACGAAAACATAAAAGAAACGATCTTTTCTGCTTTTTCACAAATACACATACCAAATCGAATTTGATATGTGTTAAGATGTGATTAACAATATCGACTCGAATCGTATGAGCAAGGCTCGATACCACCGAGGGATTCATAGGGCGGAAACTCGCTCCAAACACCCATGGATCCTCCCCGAGGATCCGCTCATATGAAACGAATCGAAAAATAGCGGTAAAAACTTACATTTTACGGATTCAAGAAGCTACTTCTTGAATGGAGGATGATGTTTCTTGGATCGGATGTTGCTACCGATTGATCTGCGATCACTCGAAGCCCTTTCGATTATCTTCAAATTAGTACATTGTGGGTCTTAAACTTATGCATGTAGCCCCCTCAAATGTCTTCTCAAAGTTCAGGGCAGAATATTCTCTCTCTCCCAATTCTCTCACAATCGATAGTTTTTACTCTTAGGTAACTGATATTAGCCGCCATCAACTTAGAAGACTAAAGTTTAGGCTAATTACATTATTAGGTCCCTCCCCATATTTTAATTACACTCATGCCTCCTCCCTCACACACAATTAAAATGTAACACATATAACACATAAAAAATGTCATCTAGCACATAACATTTAATCATGGCATTAATTATAAATCAAATAATTATGCAATTACACACATAAATCACATAATTCAAATAGGAAAAATCCCGGGCATCACATATAAACTTGAAAGCTTCATAAAGACCACAACTTTACAATCAACACATGATTTTAAGAAAAGATCACAAAAACCAGAATATTTTTTTTTAATAGTAGAATCACAAACTTCATCACCAAAACCATGAAAATTACACTCCCAAAAGCAAAAAATTATTGATGCACTACCCCAAATTATTTTGAGAACAAAACAACATTCTCATTTTAAATGCATCACATCAATAAACAAAAAGTTTTGTTTTAGAGAAGGACATTCTGTTTTTGACTAATTTAAGTTGGGATTAGAAGTGAACATAGTCGAGAAGCTAAAGAAAAGAGAAAAAAGTAAATTGATCAATGTCTACATTTTTAGAGGCCTCAATCTAATCTTGAAAAGCTTGACAAGAGAAAACAACATCACATGGATTAATGTTTTTCCAAAATCCTTAAAAAATAGTACAGAATTGTTGTATCATAAAGGGCCAACCTCTCTGATGGTTCATTTGTGAAATGATCAGTCAAAACTCAGCCAATTTTGTCTGATCAAAATAACAACCATAAGGATTCTCCCCAATTTCATCATCAAAATTCATAATTTAAGAGAGGTAAAAGTGGAGTACTTTACTCACCAAATTAAAATAAGAAATTGAAGAGATATAACTTGGATCATCATGGAGAATCAATGATTGATGACATGCAACTCAAAATCAAGGGAGGAAAGATAGCATAAGGGAAAAGTGTGTTTATCGTGTTATGTGTGTGTTAGTCGTGAAGAACAAGGAGAAAAACAAAAGAGAGGGCTGATTTTAGTAACCCCCCCGCCCCAAAGGGTCTATTTATAGAAGTTTTAGGATTTCAAAATAGCTTAAAAATCCTTATATTTTCTTAAAAGTTCAAGTGAGTCCTTCAAGTTCTCAAAATTGTATATTAGTCCAAGTATATATTAAAACAAGCCAGATAGTTTTCATCTTAGTGCATTTAGGTTATATACTTAATTTTCTTAGCCTAGATATAATTTCCGCCAAAGCTACCAATTTAATTAGGGGTGTAATTGAACTACGGGCAAGACTATTATACAATAAGTTCTAAGATGTCAAATAGGACTCCGAAATCCAGTATTCAGAGGTGAGCTGTTACATCATATGCTATCACTTTACCTTTTTGCATCAATACACATCCCAACCAATACCCGATGCATCATTGTATATTGTAAAACCCCATGTTTCCACTGGTAAAGCCAAAGCCGGAGTTGTAGCCAACTTTTCTTTCAGTTTCTGAAAACACTCTTTACATTTTGAATTCCATTCAACTTCACTTTCTTTTGTGTTAGTCGAGTCAACGGCGCTGCTATTCTTGAGAAATCCTCTACGAACTTTCGGTAATACCCTGCTAATCCCAAGAAACTCCAGATTTTTGCCACATTGGTCGATCATGGAAAATCCACCCTTTTATCTTTGTTGGATCCACTAATACTCCATATGTTGATATTACATGTCCCAGAAAAGTCACACTCCTCAACCAAAACTCACACTTACTAAACTTGGCATACAGTTTCTCGGTTCTCAAAGTCTGCATTACCAACCTCAAGTATTCCTCTTGAGCCCCATCTGAAGGGGAGTACACTAAAATGTCATCAATAAAGACTACTACAAACTTGTCCAAATAATCCTAGAAGGTTGGGATCATCAAGTCCACAAACGCAGCCGGAGCATTAGTCATTCCAAATAGCATCACCAAAAACTCATAATGTACATACATTGTTTTGAAGGAGCTCTTCGATATATCCTCTAGCTTGATCCTCAACTTGTGGTACCCCAATCGTAAATCTATCTTAGAGAAAACTTTAGCCCCTTCAATTGATCAAACAAATCTTCGATAGGGGAAGCATATACTTATTCTTGATAGTGATCTTGTTCAAATCCCTGTAGTCAATACACATCCTCATACTGCCATCCTTCTTTATCACAAACAACATCGGTGCACCTCACAACAATACACTTGGCCTAATGAATTTATTGTCCAGCAATGCTTGCAACTGTGTCTTCAACTCCTTCAACTCGGCCGGCGCCATTCAATACAGGGCATTAGAGAAAGGCTTTGATCCTGACTGAAGTAATATTTCAAAATCTATCTCCCGAGTATGTGATACACACAGAAGATATTCTGGAAATACATCTGCAAAATCCTTCACTAAGGAAACATCTTTAACCCGAACTTCCTTCTCATCCTTCGTCACTGTGTATGTTAAGAAGACTTCGCAACCCTTTTGTACATACTTCCGGGCTCTAGTCGCAAAAATGACCAGAAAACCCTGCTCGCCACTCTTCTTCTCTGACCCCTGAAAAGTGAAGTCTTCATTCCCATATGTTACTAGTTGAACCTTCTTCTCCTTACAATCAACCAATGCATGGTTGGATGCCAGAAAATCCATACCCAAGATAACGTAGAAGTCTACCATATTAATCTGAATTAAGTTTGCACTCAACACTTTTGATTCAATCTCAACCCGACATTCCTTATATACCAAATTAGATACCAATACTTTATCACTGGATACAGAAACTCTATGTATGCATCTAAAAGATATACATATGAATTCTTAAGGAACTTAACAAATCTACGATATACAAAGGAATGTGTGGCACCACTTTCAAATAACACATAAACAGGTACGAAGTTGATCAAAAGTATACATGTCACCACATCGGAGGCATTCCCAGCTTCTTGTTGAGTAATAGCAAATACTCTAGCATTCTCCGACCTTTGGTTTTCCAATTATTCGTGTTGCAGATGTTGTCTGATTGTTTCCCTGGCCTTGTTTTTTACACCGATTCACATGTTGACCCATTTTTTCACACCGAAAACAAGTCCATGTAATCATACGACACTCTCCCGGGTGTTTCCGTCCACAAGTAGCACATATGTCCCATGCTGGATGGGTAGCAGATGACCCTACCGGTCCCCCAATTATGACAAAATTTTCCCACGTTCTCACTTTTTGTCTAATCGTTGGACCGGGAGCTGCTACGGTTCTCTTGCATGCCATAAAAGTTTCTTAATTGGCAGGCCTAGAACTTTGCATTTGTGTCAACACTAAATGAGGTCTCTTCCCTACCTTTTCAGCATCAGCCCGTGTAAAATCTGCCTCAATATCAAGACTCCGTTGATAAGCTGCCATGTACATGGTGGGATGATTACAAGACAACCGGCCCTGAATCCGAGTCAATAGACCCCGAACAAACCTCAAAGTCCTCATTGTGGAATCTTGTATTATCGGTGTTGCATACTTACCCAAGAAATTGAACTTGCCTTCGTATTCAGTCAATATCATCATTTATGATTGTTCTAGTTTAAAGAATTGGTTATGCCTTTCCAAGCGATAGGTCTCGAGATAGTACAATTCTAGAAAAGCCTCATTGATCTGGTTCCACGTAATAGGTTGTCCCCCTTGACGAGTAAATCGGGGCAACATACTTTCACCATTCATATGCTTTAGCAGTCAACGAGGTTATTATAATTGTAGCCCTAACGTCTTTGGGTACCCTCATGATATCGAGTTCTGTTTCATCTGTTCTAGTTATACTTCTGCTTGATCCGGACTGATGTTCCCATCAAACAAGTTCATCATCATCTTTTCCAGTCTCTCATAGCATGTTCATGGATCCTTCTCATACCTTGGCTCCCGTGGAACCCCACATTATGATTAATTTGTACTTGTTGGTTCTGCAACACTTGAGCTAAAATGGTCACAAAATATCACACCACATCACATAATCAGTTACAAACACAAAAGTATGAAGGAAACCAAATGATCCATACAATTCTAATTCACAACACTTCATTCGATTTGATGCAATAAAAATGGTATAGAAATCCATTTCATCAAAACACAATTTAGTAGAAATAGCACTTTCATTCTTTTGGATTGAAAATACAAGAGTGTAAGAACCTTACCTTGATTGCTTAACACTAACTTAACAAGATTACACTTCATTCCCCCCCCCCAAATATGCAGCGCTCTACTCCGACGATGATTACTATGAAACTAGTGGTTGGAATACAGTCTCCATCGTTCAAATTTTAGTCTTAGAAGTCTTCTATCATTGTTTAAATTTGGGAATGATCAGAGCACAAATGATATCTTTGCCGGAAGTTTCAAGTTTAATGCACATAATTTTTTAGCATATGTGTTCTTCTATCATTTTCTCTCTTTTCTTTCTTTTCCTTCCTTCCTTTCTTTTTATCTATTTTTCCCAAAAGTTGCAGCATTTCTATCCCTTACACACCCCTTCAAAATATAAACTTTCATCACCCTAATAAAACTACTAATTAACCAACTTACTAGATTTGCACTTAGGTCATCTTACTTCATATTTATGTCATAATGTCCCTAAGACTTAATAAATAAACAATTAGGAACACATAAAAATAAATAAAACACATATAAAAAGGTTACAGTTATCACACCTCTGATATGTCTCCATAGAGAAACCACTGGACTTAATCTCATAAGCATGTATTGATCTAAAACCCTCATTGGGAATGGAGATTTACAGCTCAATGCATCATCCCTGTGTATATTAAAATAATGCACAAGTTACAAAAAATAATTTCTACAAGTGCTTTCAAAGGCATGGATCTCGACTTCTTTAGAACGTTGTTTAGGGATTCAGACAAGTTGGTTGTCATACATCCGTAGCGCTTCTCGCTGTTGTATGCGAGCATCCACCGCTTTCTTGTTGCATTGCCTTAACCAGTAAATGCGTTTATATCTTTGTGTTTAATAATGTCAATAATACGATCACATTTTATCCTTTAATCCTGAGTCGTTGTTTGCCACAATAGATCCTTCATTTCCTTATTCTTGAACTTATTGTGAAAATTGGACAAAAAATGTCTTAGACAATATTGATGAGCAGTTAAAGGTGGTTGCCAACCATTCACGTTTTGGACCGCATTCAGAATGCTCGAATGCCGATCTATAATCAAGCACACTTATGTATCCAATATGACAGTACTTCGGAGTTTTCCCATGAACCAATACCAGTTCTCGATTGACTCTGTTTCGACCAATGCAAACATTATAGGTAAAATGTGATTGTTAGCATCCAAGGTGCCTACAAAACCTTCTGAGTCATCCATTCAGATTTCTGGCCGGTAAAACTTGAAGTCTCAACCAACGACTTGAAGGTTCAGAACATTCCACTGAAGACATATGGCCCACCTGGAGTGAGTTGAGGACGGTGGGACAATCTCACAACCGTCCCCAGGTTTGAAATTTTCAGTGCTCACATATATCTTGGTAGCACTTGGAAGGTTATAATCTAACTCCAAAAAAGAGTCTCAATTGTAATTGTATGGGCATAACAGGCCTTGCGGTAAGTGCAGTCTAGTTTCATAATGCCGTTGACTTCGGTTTCTATCATCTTCATCGATATTTCTGGATCGACTAAGACAAGATGTAGATTTTTTACGGTAATGTAACTGGAAGAAATATTTCGCCTTTTGTTGTCTTCCATTTTGAACCAATGATCCAACCACAATTGGCTAATCTTCCACCTCCAATCTAGTCTGCTATGGATAATCCAAATATACTAATGAGGAACTCAGCCATCGAATTTTGACAGTCCCCATCAAAGAACTATTTGTTGCTCCTAGTCTATTTCCACTCCCTCTGTGCAACCTTCTCATGCTAGACATTAACGGTTAAAATCACCCCCTTATTGTCCTTGAAATGCATGCATGCTACAAGAGTTGGGTGATCCCTATTCCACTCAACGTTGGTTTGTTTCTAAAATTAGGGTCGATCATAGTGTCATCAATTCCCATGTCCGACCAACAAGAATAGTTACGATAACTACCATAAATTGCTAAAGACCCATTTTCTTCAAAACCAGTAGTTTGTTGAGCTTCATCTTCTTCTTTGGAGTGGATTGTTTGACACTTTATGGCTCAACATGTTTCACTTATGCAATGGAGTCGTCATTGTTGAAAGAAAGAAATTCGGATTTCTAAAGTAAGTGCAACGGAAAGTAAAATGTGGGATCCGTTTCTAACAGGATCATTCACGAGTAAGTACCAACGAACTTAGATTTATGACTTTTTACCTTTAAATTACGAGGAAATATAAATAGTTTTTGTTTGATTTTGCTTCTTTGAATCACCAACAGCAACCGATCTAACCGGCACATCTCTCTAGTGGTATCCACACGATCAAATTGAACTTGTTCTTCGTGTCTCTCATTCTTGTCAGAGAGCTCCAAAGTTTGAAGACAATCTTCAAGAATCTGGTATATAGGTTCAAGTAAAACCGAAAAAGAAAGAACGAAAAATCTAATTTTTCTTCTAACTTTTTTATGTTCTTGGCGGTGTAATTTCTTTAGGAATTTTCGGCAACCCCTGGAGAGAGTTATGAGAGATTATGTTACCAACAATAGATTACAAAAGGAAAAGGAATAGAGGGCTCAAAAAACAATTCACACACTAAGCCACTTTTTTCCTCCCTTATGCTCCTCCACATTGCCCCACTACACACACAACCAACATGTCGGCTTTGACCCATTCAACCGGTTCTTGGACCAATTTTTCCGGTTCAATCAGATTGGTTCGACCAATCAAGTATAGGTCGGCCCAATCCAATTGGAACACCTATATCAAATGTAAATTCTAACAAGCCCAATCCAATTGATCATAGTGTGCGACCCATTAGGTATTTGCTATGCTTGGCCATGACAACATTTGTCAACAGTAATGAGAGGTATCTAGTAACACTTCATTACTTCCAATTGAGAAATATTCTAGTGATTCAAGTAATCACTGTTATGACATTTTGTTCTAATCCCTTTTACCCTCGATATTTAGATTGAACACAAGTCATGGAGAATGCCACATTTGTATAATTCAATCAATCAGTTTCTTGATTCGCAAGTAGAATAATCAAATGACATTAATATATCATATTAAATCATTTGTTCATGGCCATGAATTAGTCTCACTCCATCAAGGGGCCCAAGATATCACTGTTGTTATATAGGGGGGGGACAAATTCTCTATCTATCACATCTCATCCTACACATGGTTCATAAATATACCCAACAAATGTCTTTATAGCCCATCTAGTTACAGACGGTGTTTTACACCATCAAATCATACCATTAGCCATGTTGGAAATATTGTGTGATTTTAAGTCGAAGGATTCAGATACAAACATAATCATTATAAGAAACATTGTTGACATTCATATAACAATCTATCAAGTGTTCTTATAGCGGTCAATCAAGTATTATGATATCCAGTATCACATACCCATGTGTTGATTAAATATCCAATATCAATCACGACACATACTAGTCTCAACACATTATTATTGTCCTATGCATTCCATAATAATGATCGACTAGGGACATTTATAATAGTTCAATATAACAACTCCAATAACTAATCAAATGACGTTATTATGTTTAATACAATTGCACAGTAGTAATACACCATAATAATGGAATTGTGCCTTTATATTTCATCACAATGAAAAAATAGATAAATCTCCCACTTGCATTAAAGACAATAACCTTGCCTTTTAGTGCATACTGTACATAAGAACTATATTTAAAACTCGCTCTCTTGGTATCGAATACCCATGCTACAAGTATGACGATCATGTTGCAGTTGTGTCAGCGGTTTCGTCAGTGGATCGGCGATATTATCGTTTGTATGTACTTTGCAAATCTTTACATCACCCCTAACAATAATCTCTCGAATTAGGTGATATCGCCATAGTATATGTTTGGACCTTTGGTGAGATCGTGGTTCATTTGACTGAGATATGGCCCCATTGTTGTCACAATAGAGATCAATCGCATTCCCAATGCTAGGTACCACACCAAGTTCACCAATGAACTTCCGGATCTAAAATGCCTCCTTAGAAGCATCTGATGCAGCCATATACTTAGCTTTAGTTGTAGAATCTGCAACAGTTGCCTTCTTTGAACTCCTCCAGCTCACAGCACCTCCGTTGAGGCAAAATACATAACCCGACTGCGATATAAAGTCGTCTATATCAGTTTGGAAACTAGCATCAATGTAACCACTTACAATGAGCTCGTCTTCCCCACCATAAATTAAGAACGTATTCTTAGTCCTTCGTAAGCACTTTAGGATATTCTTGACAATTATCTAGTGCACTCACCGTATGTTAACTGGTATCTGCTCGTTATACTCAAATCATAAGAGACATCAGGACGAGTACATAACCTGGCATACATGATAGATCCGATTCCTGAAGCATATGGAATCTCA
Organism: Vinca minor; assembly: GCA_026122235.1. Taxonomy (NCBI): domain Eukaryota; kingdom Viridiplantae; phylum Streptophyta; class Magnoliopsida; order Gentianales; family Apocynaceae; genus Vinca; species Vinca minor. The sequence goes on from JAOCZM010000058.1 coordinate 478,162, forward strand.
CTCACGCGTTCTTTCTCATCCAGTGTCTTAACACACTGCTGTCTTGAAAGAACCGTACCAAGTGTTATAGGACAAAGGCACTTCTTGAACTCTTGCATGCTAAACCGATTTAGCACTTTGTCTATATACGTACTCTGACTTAGGCCAATGAGTCTACGTGATCTATCTCTAGAGATTTTGAACCCTAAGATGAAACTTGTTTCACCTAAGTCCTTCATAGAGAAAACATTGCCCCAACCAAACATTTACAAATTATAAGGTTGGAATGTCATTCCCTATAAGCAGTATGTTATCCACATACAAAATTAGGAACACAACTGAGGCTCCACTAAACATCTTATAAACACAAGGTTCATCAACATTCTTGATAAAACGGAACTCGCATACATCTTCGTCAAAACGTCGATTCCAACTTTTAGAAGCTTGCTTTAGTCCATAAATTGACTTCTTTAGCTTACATACTTTATTGACATTATTTGGATCAACAAAACCTTCGGGTTGTATCATATACAAGTCCTCGTCAAGGTTTCCGTTAAGGAAAGTTGTTTTGACATCCATTTGTCAGATCTCATAATCATAGTATGCTGATATTGCAATCAAGATCCGAATAGATTTGAACATAACTATAGGGGGAAATATTTCATCATAGTCAATACCATGAATTTGTTTAAAACCTTTCACGACAAGTCGCCCCTTGTACGTTTGAATGTTCTCTTCCATGTCGGTTTTTAATTTAAAACACCACTTGCAATCTATTGGGGTCACCTCCTCAGGTGGATCAACCAAGATTCATACTTGGCTAGTGTACATGGAATCTATTTCAGATCTCATGACAGTCACTAAATTTAAAAATGAAAGTAAGTATAGAACATAGATTTCAAAGTAAAATACAACATAAAAGAATTAATTACCCCTTGATGAACATTCATGCCATCCAATTGGTCCCTGAATACAAGCAATTGATGGGCACGGGTGCTTTTCATATCCTTTCGAGCCTTCCATCTAACACCGAAAGCGGCATCCTCGGGAAAAAGCATTCATTGGAATGCCACGGTTGAGAGGCCGGAAAATACTCAATCGCTCTCATGCCCACAACTAAAGAAATAACTGTAATCACTTAATATTTTTTTATTTTTTTTAAAAAAAAGCAGATAAAAATAAGAAATGTTAAAAAAACTAAGAAAGTAGTAAAACGTACCTCAATCACCAAACAGCAGCCACTAATGTCCTTTGATCCCGTTATGGACGAAATACACATCTACATGTATAAGTATGCTAAGACGCCGCTGCCCCAAGAATATGTACCAACCTCCTCCAAATCTCGGAGTAATAAGAGGTAATGTAGACGTAATCTAGAGGTAGACTTGTCCGAGAAAAGTAAACTGCCTATCAGAATAAAAAGTAAAGCTCTAACGCTCTGATGCACTACCTCCTTGGTAGCATCATCTGACAACTTATCTCTATTATGGTAAAGTACTTCACTCTTATTAAGCGCATTTCCCTTAAAAGAGTGTTCGCTAGGCCTAAAACTCAACAAATCATTTACCATATCCCTCCATGTTTTTGGGTTATAATTCTCAACCTCGTCTAAAGTTACTATCTGACATTCCATTGACAATCCAAAAAGGATTCCAACGTCCTGTAAGATGATTTTCGCCTCCTTGCAAGCCAAGTGGAAAGTGTGGGTCTCAGGCGCCATCTCTCAACTAGGGCAGTGACTAAGGCATGGTCAACCTAAATATTACCTATGTGTCTTAAGCCGTCAAATCTTATTATATCAATTGTATTGATGACTTCTCTATTGCCCAGGGTAATCTAGCCAAAACTATTTGTCACAACAAATAAACCCTAGTAGGTTATCAAGTATGAGTTTATATCTACCTCTCACATAGCTCTAGAATGATGATCATGTTGCTGGTATAAAAAAAATTGTCTCAGCATTGTTGGACTGGCAATAGCCGTTGACGATGAGGTTCATGGCTTTAGATGTTGAGAGAGAGAGTGAAAATTTGTTTCTTTTTTAATTGTGTAAAAGTGATGGGCAAAATAGCCCTACAAGAAGTCTCTTTGTAGTTGGATTACTTCGGAAACCACCACTAATTTCATTATTTGAGAGAAATAGTTAATCACAAATAGTTTAAGGGTATAAAAAATGAAAAAAAAAAAACATTTAGCTAAAAAATAGCGAAAGTAAAATAGTTTCACTAATTAGAGTGATTTTGCATTTGGATTTACTTTTGTATTGAAAACTTCTGTCACGTGATTGAAAAGATGAATTGTTTATGAGAAAAGATGTGAGAGCCAAAATAAAAATTTGTATTGAATTTTTGGAATGAAATCGGTTAACAAATGCACTCTTGATACTTTTACATGGCATCTATATACCCACCCCTATTTTTTATTTTTTTTTAATTTTTTTAACACATCTCCCTCATTTTCCTATATTTTTCTCTCTCATCCCCAATCCCATCTCCCTAACAACGTTCTTCCACCCCGATGCCGTCCACCACTACCGACAAGATTCCGGCCGAGACCAAAAAACATTCCGACCGATTTTCACGAAATTCCATCCGACCCCAACATTGTTTGGCCATCCACAACTCCAAAAAATTGAAAAATATGATTAAAATTGAAAACAAATGTTAAAAACTCAAAAATTCGTTAAAAATCGACCAGACCCGATTGGCTTGGCTCTCCACCGTGTATAGCTGGACCCGCCCGGCCCCAGAACACAATGTGTGGATGAGCACGCGCTGCTCCAGTACACTACGTGTGGCAAGGCACACAAAATGTCCTCACTGCCGCAGGTGACTGGACAAGCGGTGAATCGAGCCAACCGCGAGCTAGTTCACCCACGTGCCTAGTTACACCATTTTTTATTCTTCTTTTATTCATACCAATTTATTGGTGCAATTTTTATTATGTTATATGTATCCAACTTATTTTATCTAATTACGGTTTTATATTATAAGCCCTAAGAGTTAATGTGATCAGTCTAGTTATGATGATAATAAACCATTGAGTAGTTCTAATGTTGTGTGAGCTTCTGTTTCATTGATAGGATATTTATACTCACACCGACATTGATGAAAATAGTAAGATAGCTTCTAGGAACTACATACAAGAAGAAGCTACACATTGCAAGACTCCATTGACACAAACTTGAAGAGGATACTAAAAGCCTTGGAAGTATTTGCAATCTCAAGAAGAAGAAAGATCAAGAGTTAAGAGCTACTCAATCCAATGTTGAAATATCAAGTGGTATGCTCTTAACCAATGAAGTGATGAAGTCCAATACACTACAAGGTTTGAAGATTGTTATAGGACTTCACTACTCACAGATGTTGATAAAGGTCTCAAACCAAGCTCAAAGAAGAATTCATCTTCAAGACATGAAGACCTAATAATATTAGTCTGGTCTACATAGGTACATTCCTTATGACTAATCTTCCTTTGAGAATACTAGGTTATAGTATGTTTAAGCTCAAACTATTGCATATTTTCAAAACCACGTGTTTACTTTGATTCAATCTTTGAAAAAGTTTTTGAAAACTTATTTAAAGTGTTGATTAATGCCTAAGATCTTCAAAATGTTTTAAATATCATTGAAAAACACTTAGGCATGAGTTTGAGAACATTAGAAAAATGACCAAGTGGAAAAACCACTTTTAGACTAAAGTCTAGTCGACTTAGGCTTAGCCCCGGATGGCCTTATGAAGTTCGGTCGACCGAGGTTGGTTTTTGTCCTTAGTCAATTTTGAATGTTCCAAGACTCCAACGGCTATATTACCTCGGACGACCTTGCTTTAGGTCGGTCGACCGAGCCTATGCTCTGGTAGACCGGACCACCCTTTGCAGTCGACCGAGATTAATCCATAAGCCTTTATTCTTCACTTCGGAAGCTCTCCGGACGACCTACCAGCTATTGCGGTCGACCGGAGCTGTCATTTCAAGTAAAAATATAGCCGTTGTAACTTGAATTGCTTGTGATTTTTTGCCCCTATATAAAGTTTCTAAAGCTGATTTTTCACAATCAATCAAGCCATTAGAGGGCCTTTGTGTTACACATTTTAAACAAGAAAATCAAACACTTTGAAGAGCTAAATACTTCCAATCATTCTTCAAAATACTTCATTTTGAGAGAGATCTTCACATACATATTCTTCTATTCTAAAGTTTGAATTAGAGCTTTCATTTGCATCCATTCAATCCATAGAGGGATTTTTATACTAGAGCTTAAATTGTAAATTCTCATTTGATTATGCTAATCTTTCTTTGTAATGGTTGAGTGGCAAGGCTTGTTTGCGAGAGTGGTGGTTTTGGGCCTCCTTAGTGGAGATGATCTTTCTTGTAATTGTAGGAACTAGAGTGAGTGGTCAACCTGAAAAGTAAGTACGGTTGATGTGTTTGTAAAACCTCCTCATTTAAGTAGACTAGATTATAGAAAGAGTTCACAATGGTGGATAAAGGTCGCTTAGTACATAAAATGATCATTTGTTGGTCTCACCCTTGGAAGGTTACTTTGTGTGAAAAAGACCATGTGCTGGTTCTGCCCTTCCGTGTAAAGATACTCTCAAGACATGCTAGTGAAATTTGCCAAAATACTTTGGTGTGTCCTAAGGTAGTGGATGTAGATCTTTGTGATCGAACCACTCTAAATCCTTGTATTTGATCTTCTAACTCTATCTCTTTACTTTCAAGTTCTTACATTATTAAATGTGCTTATACTCTTAAGAACTTGATTGCTTGAGCTTTATAAATTGATATTGAGTTATATACATTGCTTGTTATATTTTGCCTTGGTTTGCCCATAAGACTTACACTAAGTGTTCTTGCAAGCTTTATATATATCTTGCTTAGTGTTTGTCTCATGACTTATGTTGGGTGAACTTACTAGCTTTGCATATTGGAACCTTGACTAATCTTATCCTTGATCATATACATTGTCTTGTGTTCCTATGTGTTGCATTTAACACATAAGTCATATAAGTTATCTATCCTTTAAATCACTTTTATGTGCTTAATCAACATACTTTTTGTTAAGGTGATCACTTAAGAAAATAATTTGGTAGAAAAGAGAAAACGTTTAAGAACATTATTCACCCTCTAAGGTTCTCCCCTTCGGGTATTACAATATTGTATGTTAGTGATTATTATGTGTAGTGATAATTTTTTTTCCTGTTATGTTAATTAATTATTTTCGAATCGCATAAGTGAATTTCAAAATAGTTCGAAGGAGTAAAATTTGATTGTCGCTACGAACTAATTAAAAAGTCTCGATTTTTTTGTACGAAATAGAAAGCAACCATGTGCTTCTTTTCTAAACTATGAAAAAACTGGAATTGGGTAAACTAATTCAAATTTCAAGAGTTCAAACACTAGCAATTATAGGAAACTTATCAATAAAACACTCGCCCCTCTCACGTGCATTTCCCCCGAAACCCCTTCTCCCCCATTCTTCCCCAAACAAAGCATTTCCCATTACTCTTGCCCGCTTGTTTGATGTTGATGATGAATGTAGTGGATATGTTGCGGATTCTAAGGTTGACACCAATAATGTGATCGGTGAAGATGATGAATCGAAGATGGAAAACGATAAAGGAATTCTTAGATATGAAATTACAGAGCAAGAATCGAAAGATGAGAAATTATAAAGGTCCATCTCCGCCACCACTCAGAACCACTGCCGTCACCAACCTACCTCCACCACCACTGATCTTCTTCATCTTCAAATTGCCTCTTACCTTCTCCGAACCTAGAATTAAGATCCAAAAATCAAGCTTTTAGTTTTTTCACATCATCAAAACCCATCGATAGATTTGAAGATGAAGACTGTCGCTGATTTAAGAATTCGTATCCATCCCGTAAATTAATGGCTAATTAGTGCATTATGTCCTTAAACTATTTACTTTTGGTAACTAACGTCCCAATTTATTGTTTCTGTACATTATCATCCCCAAACAATTTACATTTTGTATATAAGGTCCTTCTATCCAAAAAGTGACGGTCAACTAAAATTTTAAGTCAACCATAAAAAATTCAGGGGTATTAATGTTATATTACATTAAAATACCCACACCCACCCCTTCAGTCCCCTCACCACACGAACGCTTTACCCCTCCCCTTCATCTCTCTCGAGACATCACCATCTCCGTCCACCGTTGTTTCCTTGCCGATTTGAGGATATCGTCGACGCAGCATTTGGCTACTAATGTTGAAGGAGAAGTTTCTTCTTTTAAGGCTATATTTTCCTTGCTTTTAAGCCTTTTTTCAGGCTAAAATTTTTCAGTAATTATTGTTAATTTGATTTTGGCATGAACAAATATGAAATTTGTAGAAAATTTTGAATTTGTTAGTCTTTTGATTTCTGTTTAGGTTGTATTTTTGCCTTTTTGGGGTGTAATCTTACCCATTAGATGAACATGAAGACAACAACAAATTTGCTAAAATTTGATATTAATCAATTCTAGATGCAAATTAGATGAATTGTTTTATTTATTTATTTGTTAGAAATTAAGTTATGGGTTTTTGTTAGAAGAAATGGGGGATGGGGTAAGGGGAGGTTGCAGATGGGATGGGGGAGTTGGGAATGAATAAAGATGAGAGGAAGAATGAAAGGGTGGGGTTGGGGTTGGGGCTGGGGCTGGGGGTAAGGGGGATGTTGAAGATGAAGGGTTGGGGAAGAAGAAGGGGTGGGCATGGGTAGGAGTGGGGTAAAAATGGGTAAGGGGTAGTTTTACTGATGTACCAAATATGTCCTTATAAATTTTTCTTTGACCCAATCAAATATTTGTATTCACAATTGACTAACTATTTTTTTAACAGAAGGACGATGCATTCAAAATGTAAATTGTGTGGGGATGGTAATGTACATAAACAATGAATTAGGGCGTTAGTCACCAAAGGTAAATAGTTTAGGGACATAATGCACTAATTAGCCTAAATTAATCCTTTAGAAATCTCTCTCTCTGTCTCCATTCATTTTTTGCCGGAGATGGTGGGTGTGGCGGAAAAAACCAGATCAAGGAATTTGAGAGGTTTTCTAAACTCTCTCTCCCATTTTTCTTTTGTGTGATGTTATATTTGAATTGACAATTTTGCCCACTCCAATTTACTCCCAATTTAGCTTTTTTCAATTGTTGCCAGAAGCTTCCTTGGAAAGGGAGGTGGTGGACCAATTCATCAGGCAATTAATAGTTAGACTCTTGAAATAATTAATAAAAATAAAATAATTAATAGAATAACGATATGCCTCAGACGGAATTAACAGTTAGAGGGACTAAAAATGTTAATTTCTCTACAATCAATTCATAACTAAATTATATAACTATAGCATTTTTTTGCTTTCGGAAACTGCCATGGAGGTGGTTGGGTACCACAGCGTCCAAGAAAAATTAGATTAAGGACCAAAAAAGTTGAATAGAATTAAATTGGACAAAACATACCAAACGTAGATAGATTAGGGCCTAAATGGAGAATAAGCTTAATAGTATTGAAAAGGAAAAAAGAAAGACTATTGCATCATTTTCCAAAAAACAGCTTCCATGTTCCAATTAGCTTTTGCCACATCAATAATTTGCAACGTGTCTTCCTCGGAGTACCCCATGCCATGTCATAAGAAACTCTCTTTATATTTCCCTCATCTTCCTCTCTCTCTTTCTATCTCACGCAAAAGAGAGACTGTAACTGAATCTCATACAACAAGCAAAGAGTGACTTTAGTTGACTTCAATGGCGTTTAGGGTTTGGAGTGGCATTTTGGTGATTTGTTTCAGCCTCTTGGTCTTATCTGCTCTAGTCGCCGCAGAGGAGGAAAAGGAGCACGTTCTGACTTTGGACCATTCCAACTTCTCTGACACCGTTGCAAATCACAATTTCATCGTCGTTGAATTCTATGCTCCATGGTACCCATCTACTTTTCTCTGTTTTTCATTTTTTTTTGTAAAATTAGATTGACTTGATCATTTATTGTTTCGAATGTTTTGATTTGTAGTTATGTTAATTAATTTTTGAATTTGGATCAAAACCTTTGTGATTTGTTATTTTTTATCGATGGTTTGCTCATCGCCATTTATGCCTTCTCTGTTTTCATTTGCGAATCTGATTTGAATTTGAATTCTGTTGGAATAGGTGTGGTCACTGTCAGAAACTTGCACCAGAGGTGATAATCCAAATTCATGGTTTGAAAGAAGTAGTTGTTGGTCGGATTCATTTATCTATTTACTGACTTTGTTTTCGTTTTTTTTTCTCTTTGTTTTTAGTATGAAAAAGCTGCATCAATTTTGAGTAGCCATGATCCTCCTATCGTCTTGGCCAAAATTGACGCGAGTGAGGCGGAAAATAGGGAATTCGCATCAAGCTATAAGATTCAGGGGTTCCCAACTATTAAGATACTTAGAGATGGAGGGAAGTCTATACAGGAATATAATGGACCACGTGATGCTGATGGTATTGTATCATATTTGAAAAAACAAGTTGGTCCTGCATCTTTCGAAATCAAGTCTGCTGAGGATGCTAGCAATCTTATTGACGAGAAGAAGATCTTCATAGTTAGTGTTTTTTTTTGTTGCTGCTTTCATTTTTTTTAAGTTTATTATACATGTTGCTAAGATTGTTGTTTTGCTTCTAGGTTGGAGTTTTTCCAGAATTTGTCGGCCAGGAGTACACAAATTTCATTACTTTAGCCGAAAAGCTGAGGTCTGATTATGATTTTGGTCACACACTAGATGCTGAGTTCCTTCCTAGGGGTGGAATAGTAAAGAAGCCTACTCTTCGTTTGCTGAAGCCATTTGATGAACTATTTGTTGATTCTGAGGTACGAATCAACCATTTTCTTCTAAAATATTTAGTCGTCTTTAGTTTAAAGTCTTCACTTAATTTTACTTTTATTTTTTTCCGCAGGATTTTGAAGTTGATGCATTGGAGAAGTTTATCGCAGAATCTAGTATTCCTATTGTAACTATTTTCAACACAGACCCAAGCAACTATGACTATGTGAACAAATTTTTTGACAGCTCCATTGACAAGGTATTTTTCCAGTGTTAGATCTAATAAAAGAAAATATGCTACCGTGACTGATGCATCAATAATATTACATGCTTAAATGTATACATTGAATTTCCAAAATTTGAAATGGGCAGGCAATGTTATTCCTGAACTTTACTGCTGATCTTGACGCATTCAGTTCCAAATTCAATGATGTGGCAAACCTATACAAGGGGAAGGGTTTGGGCTTTTTGATCGGTGATCTTGAGGCTAGTCAAAATGCCTTTCAGGTTGATCCCAATTCCATAGTGCTATATGAATCGTGATGTTGGCTTGTTTACGTAAAAATGCATATTTTGATGGATCATTTTGACAAGTTCCACTGTCGTTGGTTTTAATTTCAGTATTTTGGGCTTAAGGAAGATCAGGCTCCTTTAATCATCATACAGAACACTGGTGGAAAGAAATATCTCAAAACCAACTTAATACCTGACCAGATTGCACCATGGGTGAAGGATTACAAGGTTCTTCTTTTGCTCTAACAACCCAGGGCTATCTTTTTGCTACTGTTTTTTCCTTTTAATATCTAGGTTGGGGGGAAAATTTATATGTATTCACAAACTCTAGATGGTTTCTCCTCCACATGTTTAGTTATGAAGCATTTCATTGTATTGTCACTTGATTGCAGGATGGAAAAGTGGAACCTTTTATAAGGTCTGCGCCTATCCCTGAAGTCAATGATGAACCAGTTAAAGTAGTTGTGACTAACAGCCTGGAGGACATAGTGTTCAAATCAGGAAAAAATGGTGTGTGATAGCCAAACTTACTTTTACATTCTGATTATCTTGTTCCTTAGCTAATATATGCGCGCAGCATAATCTCTTTCTACTTGAAAAAATCTAGAATGGAGTTGAATCATCATACTGGTGCTATTTGCTTGTTTGAAAAAAAAACGAAAAACAAAATTGATGACCTGCAGTAGTTACCTGTGGAGATAGAGTAGTCTCTATTTCTATTCTTGAAACTCTAAAGAATGTACAAAAATATTGCCCCGTGCATATAGTAGGTTTCGCTTTACACTTTTTTATCCTTTACTGGCAAAACATTTTTCATAGGAAATGTCATGTTGTTAAGGCCTGCTAATTTTCTTATCCCTTTTGCCTCCCAATCCATTCCGCATACCAAATGTTTCCTTCATAGGCAAGTTAGTTGCTCAGCAGTTCCTTCAACTCCTTTTACCTTCAACTGTATTTCACGTGCTTTTATTAATGCCTGTAATGTAATGCATTATCTTTTTCCAATCTAATTAGTTATTGTAAGTGACAATAACGAACTATTGCTCTCTTGCAGTTTTGCTGGAGTTCTATGCACCTTGGTGTGGACACTGCAAAAAACTAGCTCCAATCTTGGATGAAGTTGCCACCTCATTTGAAAATGACCATGATGTTCTGATAGCAAAACTGGTAGGTTTCCAAGTTTTACTTGATTATACTGCTGACTGTAATGAGTGGCTTTTTTTATGTTAATCAAGTTGAAGATTCGTGTCTATAGTACTCAAAGGCGAGCTAACAAAGCCTGAATAATGTTCTACATCTTGTTATTAATACTTCTGTAGAAGGCAATGATTGTGCCACTAGTACTTGCCACTAGTGCTTGCCATTCTTATCTAATTCTAGCATGCTTGATTAATTCATGTTCTATACAGGAAGAGGAATTCCAAATATGATAACCTCATCTTTATTGAATTTGTACGGGAATCCCTCACGAATTTTACAATATAAAGCTTTGGCACCACATGTCGAGAGTAAATTGTCACATATGATGAAACATTTAATATATGTATAATGTATGTCTTCATCAGCTAGATTTCTGACCTACCTATAAATGTGTGTATCCAAATCTTCACTCTGTGCTCACTATTTGTAGGATGCGACGGAAAATGACGTCCCAAATGATAAATTCGATGTTCAAGGATTTCCAACTTTGTACTTCAGATCTGCCAGTGGTAACTTGTTGCAATATGATGGAGATAGAACAAAGGAGGCTATCATTGACTTTCTCCAAAAGAATCGGGATAAGCCTGCACAAAAGGACTCTGGAAGCGAAGAGACTATCAAATTGGACTCGACAAATCCACATTCATCGAAGGATGAGCTATGAGGTTGGCTTCATATTGTTTTTCTTTCTTAATAATGAAAAATTGATCCTGCTCTTTGTAATAAGCTGCGTTGTTTTGTGGTCTTCCCTTTGGCTGGATCCCTTACTAGATCATCCTATATTTATAACTGGAATGTACATATACCAAGTATTCTTTTATGTTGCAGGTGGTACTGTTGCGTCACTTCAAATTTTGGCAGGCTGCTTAGGTCACCACCCTCCTCTCATCCTTGAATGCAGTAGAAATAAGTCGAACAGGACATGTTTACATCAGGCTAGTGTAATTGAGTTGCTAGTTCGTCTCATGTACCCCTAATTATCATAGTATAAATATTTATTATTATTATAAGAATCTTTCCGTGCTTAAAATTTGTTTACTTCAGCCACACATGATGCGGATTAGTAGCTGGTATGGAATTTTCATGAAGTTGAAACGTACCGTTTAGAGGGGCAAAAATTTATCTGCCTCCACACATGGACATGGAGACATGTCTGTTCTCAACTATTCGGAATTCACAACGTATATATGAAATTGGAAGAAATATTAATATACTGAATTTTGAATGGTGGAGACATGTATAAATACATGTATAGGGACAAACGATTTTTCTCTCCGTTTTGGAGGGCTTGCACTTGTCATTTCACTTTGAATCAAGGTAAATCAAAGGAGAGTACATAATATGGAGTTCAAGATTGATTTTTCATTAAGAAACTGGAGAACTTAATTCTAGTAATAAAAAAAAGAAAATGTTTTACTACTAGAATTTTGGGGATAGAAACCTTAAACCCCTAAATTGAGGGTGTTAAATGACTATCTTACACTCTATTGGTATAAGGGATTCACTTAACTATATGGGCAAAAAGGTCCAAAGACACTATTTTAGTCAATCTTTTAGCCAATAATTCTAGTAGCATAGTAAGGTCCATGAAAAAAATAGCCTTTTATCCGTTCAAAGATGGATGGGGAACGGATGGAAGGTACGAGACTGTAATTAGTAATTTTAGTTCTAAATCTTAAAGAATATCTTGATTCCAACCAGATGAACCTTGTTTATGGACTATTAAATATAAACAACTAAGATCTGTCAAATCATCCACCATATGAGAAAGGAAATGTCTGATATGGACCTGGGCCGACTAGGGCCAGGGGTAGGATTCTTGTCTACTTGCTTCTAATTTATCCACGTCGCCCCTCATTTAAAAAAAAAAAAAAAAAAAAAAAAAAAAAAAAAATTTCAAACACAGTTAAAATACAAAAAAGATAGTTCTGATATGGACACAGTTAAAAGTCAAAAAATATCTCTCTTCTCATTTTATAGTGATGAAACAGATTTGTACATTTTTTATACTTTTAACTGTGTCCATATCAGAACTATCTTTTTTGTATTTTAACTGTGACTGAGAGATGAATTTTTTTTTTAAAGAGGGGCGACGTGGACAAACCAGGACCAAGTGGATCAGAGCTCTACCTCTGACCCTGGTCCATATCAAGAATACTCCTATGAGAAATTGAGATTTAAGGCTATTTTTGGTATTTATGCTTAGTCACTTTTTTTTATTATTATTATTTTGTCCCCTAAAATTTTACGGGCCTTCACTTCCATCCTTCCATCAAATAATTATAATTTTTTCGTCTAAATTAACCATACTTATAACAGTAGCTCTATTTTTTAAGGTAAAATAAACAATCTATCTTAAAATTTACTCTAGGAAATAACAAACAAATATAATTCTTGTTATAAATGAATGACCAGGCAGGCACAACCTAAAAAGTGGAAGCTCATAGGCCCATGAACCAAAGGGCTTTGCATGGGCCTGACCCACTTTTTCTCAAACGGTCATGACATGGCACCTTATTTTGGGGGACAAACATTTTTGGCAAAGACGGAAGTCCCACTTCCGTCCCGAGACCAAGACGGAAGTGGGACTTCAGTCCCCGGTTGACGTGGGCGACCCACCCTAGCCTTTTTTGCCACGTCAACCAGCCGCGTTTTTAACCCTTCTCCTTCCTTATCGCGATTTTTACCCCAAGTTTTTATTTTTTTAATCAGTCCTCCCTCCCTCCCAAACCCCCTCCCCACACTCTGCCAAACTCCCCACCCAAGACTGCCGCCGCCGCCTTCTCCAAAACAAATTGCATCCCCTCTCAAATTGAAGGTATAATTCGAATTGGATTTCAAATTTTTTTTTCCTAAAAATTAAACTTTAGATTGTTGGGTAATTTTGATACCAAATTGTTGATATTATCAATTATATATTCTTGTTGTGATTTTTTTTGTATTTTTCGATTGTTGGGTAAATTTGAAATAAATTTGGAATTTAGGGGAATTGTGAAATTTAGGGTAATTTTTGTAATTTAGGGGAATTTTGGAATTTAGGGTAATTTTTGGAATTTAGGGGAATTTTGAAATTAGGGTAATTTATAAATTAGGGGTTTTGTGAATTGCGTTTATCTTGAATTTAGGGTTTTTTTTTAATTAGATAATTTGTGTATGTATGCATGTAGACTTGTGAAAATGTCAATGAGATATGTTGTGAATGTGCGAAATGAAATTTATAGCATTTGTGATTTTAGGGTATTACAGAATAATAGAAATTTCTTTTTTTGGTAATTTGTGATTTGTGAATCGATTTACTAATATATTTGTTGATATTTTCTGATATTTGTGATTTATGTATATTCTTTTTTAATAGATGTCTGTACCCGCTCATCTTCAGCCCGGTCCTTTCGATCCGTACGTCTTGAACAAACAACCATCCCATAGATCCTTAAGAATCGGCTAGGGAGATTCGACAATGAACGAACCTTTAAAGGTTATTAAAAGTTCGGGGAACTTTTACGCCGCCTACTGATAGAGAAACCAACCCCTGGGGTAATAGACCTAATAGACTAGGGTAGGTTTAGGAGGTTGTTGTAGGTTAGGTAAGATGAATGTAGATCACGCTCTCGTGACTGCATTAGTTGAGCAGTGGTGCCCGGAGACCCACACGATCCACCTCCGTTGCGGTGAGGCGACCATCACACTAGAGGACGTAGGCTGTCTTCTAGGACTACCCACCGAGGGGCCGGGGTAGTGTCGTTGAGTCACGACTACAATTACACCAAGGGTCAATGGGTTGATCACGCCTACAATCTTTTAGGAATTAGACCCAATCAGGATGCAATCAGGGGGAACACTTTGCAGCTGGTAGAGGTGTATGCCCATATTAGTGAGCCCTTGCGAAATGATGCTACCGACCGCCTGTGCAGACAGAGAGCTAAGGGCATTGATCTTACATCTGTTGGGTACTTTTCTTTTCCCGGATAAGTCGGGGTCCCGGGCCAACATGTGTTATCTTCTAACCCTGGATGGTAACCTGGAGCATGACACGCACTCCTGGGCCAGTGGTGTTCTCGCGCATTTGTACCGGCAGATGTGCATCTCGTGCATGGCTGATTCCAAGGACATTAGCGGGTGTTGCTTGCTTATTCGAGGTTTGTATAGATGCCTTTAAATTTAAATGTGATTATGTGATTTAAATATTTAATAATCGAGTTTGTTTGTATTGACCCAGTTTGTGGGCGTGGGAGCGTATTACATTTCTCAGCTCGAAGAACCGAGGCGACATTCGGATGAGATCCCCGCCGACGGTGAGACCACACGGGGCTAGGTGGAATGCCCCCGGAGTTTCACGCAACACTCGAAATCGCAGTTGTTGGTGTTTCGTGAGCGACTCGATTTAATGGCCGAGACCCGAGGGGTAAGTCAATTTCATTGTTCATGTTTTTGTTTTTCCGTTAAATTATTTGTAAAGGAAAGTAACAATTAATTTTTTTTTACGATTCATGTGGAGGCCGTACCCGGATGCGGTATATGCGAGATAGGGTGGCTCGGGATTTTGACTTCTTTAAGGCGTGTCGATCCCGTACGCCACTCGATGCTGCCGAGATGGTTGAGTACCACCCGCCCGACCAGGGTAATGCGTCAATTTGGCTTCCAGCGAGTGGTACCAATCCCGGCATGCACTGAGAGGGCACGAGATGAGGTCGAGACCTCCACACGGTGACGGCGTCGGCCACAAACAAATGGGGAGACCGTCCGCTCCGAGTTACATAACTTTGTGGGCCCAACGCGTCGATGCCCTTTGGGAGAGCTGCTCCCGCCATTGGTAATGTGATTGCACCAACCCCGAGTACATGGATTGGTACAATCGCATTACGGTTCACCGCATAACAAACCCCCCAAAATCGGGACCCGAGGCCACTCGCGATGGGAATTCAACCCACCGCTACAGTGAGGACATTTTGGTAAGTTTTTTATTCGTGTACTTATTCCTTTGTTCATATTTAATTTTTGAATTTGCTAAATTTAATATTACATTGCAGGGAGGAGTAGTCCAGGGGTGATCTTTGGAAGAGTTCGAGAAGCTCTGCCACTCGAACAAATGAGGATTACAAGTCACTCATCACTCGGGCCGCCAAAAGCGATTAAGGATGCCTTCGCCAGCTGCAGGGAAAGTCGGCGTCATGCCGATCACGGGCCGCTGATGTTGTAGATGTTGCCGTTACGCAACCTTCCACACTGCTGAGGAGCGTGTTCGTTTGGTAAAGGCTGAGGTTGGGAGGCGAGGTACTCGTCGGAATCGGCGAGTAACGCAGGGAGCACCTTGCGGCGCGGCGCCCGGAGCAGCGTGGCGGTGAGGCTGGTCCGTCCCGAGCGCGAGAGCAACCGACCCGGTCTACTCCTCGATGACGGGACTCACCTCGATGTACCCGCTTCAATTTCAATACCAATTCTCTAGCCAAGTCACTCGCTTCTCCCGGTTTTCAAAGCGGGGGCCATCTCGGTGCGGGGACTTCGTTGTCGGGGACAGCCCAGACATGTATTTTCTTTGCAACGCCCTCGATGCAGTCGGGGACTGGACCGGACACGAGGCAGCTCTGCAGACTCACGAGATCCAGCCCGAGACTCCCGGAGGAGACGATACGATCGACTTCGAAGGTGCAGAATTCATCGAGACGGAGCATGGTAGTGCGGTGCGAACCAGGGTCGGTGACACCTACTATCTCCGGACTAACCCGCGGAGGACCCGCATATACACCCCTTCGCAGCCGTAGATAGTTTTTGCTTTGTATTTAATACATTTGTTATATTCGTCCAATTTTTTATACAAACAGTTTTATTTATTTAATACACGATTCCATTATTTTTTCTGCCATATTCTTATTATTGAAGTCCGTTTCGTCAAGAGTCTTATTTTACACTTAATTTGGTTATTACTATGCTAAAAAAATTCAACTATTCCAACGAAAACGGATATTTCTGCCATTAATGGAAAAAGAGGGGATTGCCATTTTTTGTCCTGACTCTCGGCTGGTGGAGGACGGAAGTGACTTCCGTCCCGAGACCAAGACGGAAGTGGGACTTCCGTCCTGGTTGACGTGGCAAAAAAGGCTTGGGTGGCAGCCACATCAACTGTTGTATTTCAGCTGAAGGGATTCATGGGCGGAAACTCGTTCCAAACACCCATGAGCCCTCCCCTGAAGGATCCGCTCATATGAAACAATTCGAAAACAGCAATAAAAAACTCGTTCCAACTCGCTGCCCGTCTCGTCGCGTGGATACCGGTAGAGGGATATTCCGCAAAGGGAATTCCGTTGGTGGCAACAAAGCATCCAAGAAACGTCATCCTCCATTCAAGAAGTAGTTCTTGAACCCGAAATTGTAAGTCTTTTCTTGCTGTTTTTCGATTCGTTTTGTATGAGCGGATCCTTCAAGGGAGGACTCATGGGTGTTTGGAACGAGTTTCTGCCCATGAATCCCCGTGCTCAAATGTATTTGATAAAGTGGTTATCAAATGCTATTTGTCGAAACAATCTACCTGGAGATCGAGCATAAATATTATTAAGCTTAATAAGGGTGACGACCACCATGCCTTATGCTTAATTAGGATATCGCGAGAAAAAAGGGATTAAATAGTGGATTGATATTAGGTTCCATTGTAAATTCATTCACTTTGGGTAGTCACAATGCCTTGCTAGGGGCCGCTTGTGACTTATGAACTCACACTAATACTATGTGTGTGAGCTGATGTAGAATCAGATTTTCCTTGCAGGGCGCCGCACTGAAAACCCAAAGCAAGGGGGCCTGCCCCTTGACCCCCGCCCGCTAACCGGTTAAGCGGGACCGCCTGCCTCGCGTCGCCCGATTCGTCGTTACGCAGACTTAAGACTTTGAATTTATATCCGCGAATTATTTATGTCATGTTTTATATGATATTAGCATGGTGAATAGCATGGCCTATTATACCTCTTGTTTTACATGTTTGGGTTGTAATTTTATAATACGACCTGCGAGTCGTTTTTCTTTATGATGTAAAATTGTAACTGCTTTCTTAGATTAGTCATTGAAGGCTGGGTATGCCCAAGCAATTATGTAACAAGACTGGAGGTCTCTTTGGATCGAAGACATTATCCATGAGATGGATTTTGACCTAGATTGACCCTTGACTCCCACAAGGCTCGTGGGAGTCATTATAGGAATAGGCCATGCTATATCACATTTACATTTTCGCTTCAAATCTTGCGTGTGATGTTTATTTTATGCCTGGATGGATTTATTTTAGACGTCACATCAAATGGTTTTAATTAAGTCTTAAAGTACCTACCATAACCTAAGCACTCCATAAGCTTGGATCATCATTTTTCTGCTTGCCAAAGCAACAGATAAAGTGGTTACCTAAGTAAAGGGAGATGGGAAAATAGTGATTTCCATAATGCTTAGACATGGTCCGACTTAACTAGGCTATCAAAATAGTTTTGGGCCTAGGGCATACAATGGGAAATAGCCGGGACACACACACACACACACATATATATATATATATATATATATATATATATATATATGTCAATCCCTTTACGTGATTTTACGTTAATTATGGGTGTAAAGCCAAAGTTTTCCCATAACTATTGTAAAATGTTTTTTCCCCACTATTTATCAAGTGTTGAAATTGTGGAAAATATTTTTTTGCTCAAAACTAATAAACTTTGCAAATAATTTAATGTAGATAATGGCAACCAATTCATCACACAATTCATCTGCGATCCAGTCCCCTGAGAAGAAAAAAAAGCTGAGCGGGACCAATTTCCTTGATTGGGCCCGCAACTTAGAGATTGTCCTTAAGAAGGGAAAGAAAGGCATGTACGTTCTTGATAAGGACATTCTGAACAGCTCTGCAAATAACGCCCCTAGAGCTGAAAGAGATACTTGGAAGAAGCATTTCGATGACTCTAACGATGTGACTTGTCTCACGTTAGTCACAATGAGCACTTGACTTTCAAAAAGCAGGTTTGAAGGAGTTGAGGCTTTCCAGATGATGGGCCAACTCAAGGAAATGTTCCAAGAGCAAGCTAGTCATGAGAGATTCCTCACAACCAAGGCGTTAAATAGTTGCAAAATGGCCCCTGGCACATCTGTAAGTGCACATGTTCTTAAGATGAAGGGCTATTTTGACCAACTTGAGAAACTTGGGGCTCCCGTAGGTCATGACATGGCCACATATATGATCTTGGGCTCACTCCCACCGGAGTATGACCAATTCGTTATGAACTTCAACATGCATGCCATGGAGAAGACCATACATGAAATACACGGGATGCTCAAGCGGGCTGAATTGAACATTAAGAAAACCCCTGAAGTCTTAATGGTTCAAAAAGGGAATTTCAAGAAGAAAGGCAAGGGAAAGTCCATGGCCAAGAAAGGCAAAGGCAAAGGCAACGAAAAGCCCAAGCGCAAGCCCAAAGCCAAGAAACCAAAGGAAGGGGTTTGCTTCCATTGTGGCGAACCAGGTCATTGGAAACGGAACTGTAAACTCTACTTGAAAGAAAAGAAAAAGGAGAAAACCAGTTTGACTGTCTCTCCAGGTATTTATGTTATAGAAATTAACATGTCTGCTCCTACTTCATGGGTATTAGATACCGGTTGTAGATCTCACATTTGTGCAAATGTGCAGGGGTTCAAAAGGAGTAGATCACTGGAAAAAGGAGAAGTGGACCTCGGAGTAGCCAACGGAGCAAGAGTTGTTCTTTGTAGCTACTTGGGACATTTAATTTAGTTTTGCCAAGTGGCCTTATTATAGAACTGGATAATTGTTTGTATGTTCCAACTTTGAGTAGGAATATTATTTCAATTTCTTGTTTGGATATTGAAGGTTTTGAAATTAATATGTTGAATAAGATTTGCACCATACATAAAGATCGTATCTTTTATGGAGATGCCTCTTTGATGAATGGGCTTTATATTTTTAACCTCGATAATTCCAATAAAAGGCCCATCTATAACATTAATACTAAAAGGTTTAAATCAAATGAATTAAACCAGACCTACTTTTGGCATTGTCGTTTGGGCCACATAAAAGAGAAACGCATATCAAAGCTCCATTCAGATGGAATTTTGACATCATTTGACTTAGAGTCTTGTGAGACTTGTGATTCTTGCTTGTTAGGCAAAATGACTAAAGCTCCCTTTCTTGGACAAAGTGAGAGAGCTTCAGATTTATTGGGCCTCATACATACTGGGATGTTTGTGGACCAATAAACACTAGTGCTAGAGGAGGGTTTCGATACTTCATCACATTCACGAGATGATTTCGAGTAGATATGTCTACGTCTATCTAATGAAACATAAATCAGAATCTTTTGGAAGATTCAAAGAATTTCAAAATGAAGTACAAAATAAACTTGGCAAAAGTATTAAGATACTTGATCGGATCGAGTGTGAATACCTTAACCAAGAGTTTGATGAACATCTTAGTGGTTGTGGAATTGTTTAACAATTAACTCCTCTGGCACACCACAATGGAATGGCGTGTCGAAACGGAGGAATCGCACCTTATTAGATATGGTTCGATCTATGATGAGTCAAACAAATCTTCAATTTCCTTTTTGGGGCTACGCCCTAGAAAGCTGCTGCATTTATATTAAATAGAGTTCCTTCTAAAGCGGTTCGGAAAACTCCATATGAGATATGGGATAGGGAAACGACCTAGTTTGTCATTTCTCAAATTTTGGGGATGCGAGCGTACGTAAAAGCGCTTGTTATCCGATAAACTCGCTTCAAATCGACAAGTGTTTGTTTGTGGGATATCCTAAAGAAACTAAAGGATATTACTTCTATCTTCCATCGAGAGAACAAAGTGTTTGTTGCTCGTAATGGTTTATTCCTTGAAAGGGAATTTATTTCCAAAGAGGATAGTGGGAGTAAGATCCATCTTGAGGATATTCAAGATCCCCAAACAACATCTGAACCAACTTTAGAAGTTCAAGCAAGCTCACGTCGCTGATACTCGACTTCAATCTTTGACACAAGGCCCAAGAAGGTCGAGTCGGGTACATCAACGACTCGAGAGATATGGATTTCTCGTGGTGATGATCATCGAGGTTGAAGCTGATTGATCAAGATGAACCCACTACCTACAAAGAGGAAATTCGTAGTTACGAGTCGGATAAGTGGCAGAAGCTATGAAGTCCGAGATGCACGATCCATGTACGACAACCAAGTATGGACTTTGGTTGACCCACCCGAAGGGTGCAAGGTCATTGATAACAAATGGTGTTATAAAAAAGAAGACCGACATGGATGGTAATGAACACCCTTTTAAATCGCACCAAGTGGTCAAAGGTTATGGACAGTTTAATGGTATTGACTATGACGAAACCTTTTCCCCGTCGTGATGATAAAGTCAATTAAGATTTTACTTGCCATAGCCGCATATTATGACTATGAGATATGGCAAATGGATGTTAAGAGCTGCGTTTCTTAATGGAAACCTTCTCGAGGATGTGTATATGACAAAACTCGAGGGGTTTGTTGATCCAACAAATCCTAGCAAAGTGTGTAAGCTTCAAAGGTTCATTTATGGATTGAAGCAAGCACCTCGAAACTGGAATCGTCGCTTCGATGAACGTATTAAAGAATTCGGTTTCATCAAAAACGAAGACGAGCCTTGTGTTTATAAGAAAGTAACTAATAATGAAGTAGTTTTCCTTGTGCTTTATGTGGACGACATCTTGCGATTGGAAATGACATCCCCACATTACAAAGCGTAAAAAACTTGGTTGAGAAGTGCTTTTCCATGAAAGACTTAGGCGAGGCCACATACATTTTGGGTATAAGAATCTATAGAGATAGATCTAACAAAATGATTGGCACTGAGCGAGTGGATACATTGACAAGATGCTCGAAAGCGGTTCGAGTTTGCAAGACTCAAAAAGGGATTCTTGCCCATGTCACATGGCGTTAAACTCAACGAGAACTCAAGGACCTTCCACAAGGGAGGACCAAGAGCGCATGAGTAAGATCCCATATGCTTGACCATTGGGTCTACAATGTACGCAATGATATGCACTCGCCCTGGGATGTCTCATTTGCTTTAAGTATGACTAGCGAGATATCAATCGACCACTGGAGAATCACATTAGACTGCAGTCTAGAGCATTCTTAAGTACTTGAGAAGGACTAAAGATATGTTCTTAGTTTACTGAGGTCGGGAAGGAAGTTTGGTTGTAAATGGTTACACATACGCAAGCTTCGAGACCAGCGTGAGACGATTATAGATCGTAATCTGGTTTTGTGTTTTGTTTGAATAGAGGTCTTTGTGGTGGAAGAGCTCAAAACAAGAAAACCGTGGCCGACTCTACAACAAAAGGTCGAGTATCTAGTCTGCCTCTGAAGCGACTAAAGAAGGCTGTTTGGATCGGGAAGTTTGTTGATGAATTAGGTGTTGTCCCCAGCATTGTGAACCAAGTGGACCTCTATTGTGATAGATCTGGTGCCTTTTCACAAGCTAAGGAACCTAGATCTCACTAACGATCCAAACACATTCTCGAGCGTTTCCATCGATTAGAGAGATCATTGATGAGAGGAGGCGTTAGTATTTGCAAAGTTCATACGAGACGACAACATTGCGAGATCCATTGACCAAGCCACTCCCACGGCCTAAGCATGAGAGTCATACTAGGTCAATGGGATTGAGGATCATGTATGATTGGACCTAGGGCAAGTGGGAGATTGTTAGTAGTGCCCGAGGACCATTAGCACATGTTGTGCGTTTTATTATCTTTTGGGCATGTAATTGAATAGTTAATTTTGCTTTTGATTATCAAATGTGTGATTTGATAGTAAAACTCATTTGCTTATGTAATTACTATTCTAGAAGTCCCTAGTTTTATGTAATGCTTAATTACTATGAAATAAAACTAGTATGATTGTTGATTGATGATCTTGTTTTACTGATCATGTGTAATGGATACAAATCACATCATAGATGCAATATATAGGGATACATTGTATTGGACGTGATCCGTCAGAGAAGTAATACTTCATGGTGTTAAGTCATAAGTATTACTTCCTCAATACTATTTTAGAATCCTTAGACCTTATGTCTTCATTGATTCTAGTATGAATGGAGCCACGTTTGACTCGGTCGGACGTTACTTGTATCGAGTAATCAATACGGTCGATGATCGGATGTAGTGTCCTATCATAGCTTGAATGTGAGAGACATTGTAAGGAATTTGTCCCTCTCTATTATTAGAGAGAGATATCCATGGGCCCCTCGATAGGGAAAGACTGTTTAAATGCATGGCCATGCTCAAATGTATTTGATAGAGTGGTTATCAAATGTTATTTGTCGAAACAGTCTACTTGGAGATCGAGCATAAATATAATTAAGCTTAATAAGGGTGACGACCACCATGCCTTATGCTTAATTAGGATATCGCGAGACAAAGGGATTAAATAGTAGATTGATATTAGGTTCCGTTGTATATTCATTCACTTTGGGTAGTCACAATGTCCTGCTAGGGACCACTTGTGATTTATGAACTCACACTACTACTAAGTGTGTTTTCATTGCCATGTGATATGAACCTACAAGGTCACACGCATAGACGAGCTAACGAGATTCATGTCCAGATTCAATGAATCTAGAATGTGTCTAGGTTCATTGTATCTGACATTCACTTTTCAGAAAGACAAATGCCAGATACAATGAAACTAGACACTTTATTGTTTTCAGAAAGACAAATGTCAGATACAATGAAACTAGACACTTTCTGGATTCATTGAATCTGGACATGAAGCTCGTTAGCTCGTCTATGCGTGTGACCACTAGCAGGTTCATATCATAATGGCAATGAAAAACACACTTAGTAGTAGTGTGAGTTCATAAATCACATGCGGTCCCTAGCAGGGACATTGTGACTACCCAAAGTGAATGAATATACAACGAACCTAATATCAATCCACTATTTAATCCCTTTGTCTCGCGATATCATAATTAAGCATAAGGCATGGTGGTCGTCACTCTTATTAAGCTTAATTATATTTATGCTCGATCTCTAGGTAAGCTGTTTTGACAAATAGCATTTGATAACCACTTTATCAAATACATTTGAGCTACGACCATGCATTTAAACGAGTCTTTCCCTATCGAGAGGGCCCATGGATATCTCTCTCAATAATAGAGAGGGACAAATTCCTTACAATGTCTCTCACATTCAAGCTATGATAGACACTACATCCGATCATCGATCGTATTGATTACTCGTTACAAGTAACGTCGACCGAGTCAAAAGCGTGGCTCCATTCATACTAGAATCAATGAAGACATAAGGTCTAAGGATTCTAAAATAGTATTGAGGAAGTAATACTTATGACTTAACACTATGAAGTATTACTTCTCTGACGGATCACGTCCAATACAATGTATCCCTATATATTGCATCTATGATGTGATTTGTATCCATTACACATGATCAGTAAAACAAGATCATCAATCAACAATCATACTAGTTTTATTTCATAGTATTTAAGCATTACATAAAACTAGGGACTTCTAGAATAGTAATTACATAAGCTAATGAATTTTACTATCAAATCACACATTTGATAATCAAAAGCAAAATTAACTATTCAATTACATGCCCAAAAGATAATAAAACGCACAACATGTGCTAATGGTCCTACGACACTACTAACAATCTTGGTATTTCAATATACCAAAATTGATAATAATATTTATACCAAGAAATTTATAATAATATTAATTTATAATTTCATAATAATATTATTAATTATTATTAATTATAATAATATTATTAAATAATATTAAATTTATAATATTAAATTAATATTATTATAAATATTATAATTATCTAGGATCCTATGGCAGAAGCATAAGGGATCTCTTTCATGCGTTCTAATTGGGCAGGCGTTTTAGAACACTGTTTGTTCGACAGAACAGTACCATGTGATATATGTAGAGTAGATTCGGCAGACAATGTTGCCGATCCACTAACGAAGCCACTGTCGCAGCAACAACATGATCGTCACACTAGCTCGATGGGTATCCGATATCTGGAGGGTTGATCTTTAGAGACAGTCATTAGTATGCCCTAAAGACCATTTATTGTAATTTGGGTCTTTAGTGCAAGTGGGAGATTATTGTACCATATTATTTATGTAATTTTCATTTTGATGAATAAAAAGGCATTAATTCCAGTATTATTCATTATGTTTCTGCGTTCTTAACAACATAAATAAATAATATGTCCTTAGTATTCATAAATGTTATGAACACTGAAACGTCCCTAGTCGAACATTATTATGGAATCTTCGAGGACAATAATAATGCGTAAGACTAGTATGTGCAGTGATTGATATAAGATATCGGATCGTCACATAGGTATATATGATTAGAGAATCATTATATTGGACAGACCCGACATGAGAAACACACCATGGGTTGTTATATAATAGTCAACGGTGTTTCTCAATATTTGACTGGGTTGTATAAAAGATCCTTCGACTTGAGGTCTCACAAGAGTTCTTGCATGGCTAGTGTTATGCTTTGATAATGTTAAACGCTATCCAGTAGCGAGGGTGAGCAATAAAGGCATTTATTGGGTATATCACGAATCTTGTTCGGGATGAATGAGATGCGAAAGGATTTGTCCCTCCCTATATAGCAAGAGCGATATCTTGGGCCCCTCGAGGGAGTCGACTAATTCATGGCCATGAACAAATGAATCATTATATGATATTGATGTCATTTGATTAGTCTACTCATGAATCAAGAAACTAAAAGATTGGACAATACAAGTGTGACTTTTTCCATGACTTGTGTTCAATCTAGATATCAAGGACAAAAGGATTTAACTACAAATGTCAAATGTTGTGATTATGATAAATCACCAGATATTTATGAATTGGGGGTAATGATGCGTTGCTAGATACCTCTCATTACCGTGACATATGATGTCACGACCAACATCATAGATACCTTCCCGGGTCGCACTCATAGATCAACTGGATTGGGCTTGTTGGAGTACATTTAATCTAAGGTGCGCCAATTCGATTGGGCCGGGCCGGGATTGGATTGGGCCCTTAATCGGGTTGGGCCGACCTTATGGCTGGACAATTAGAGATATTTTCCAGCCCTTTTATCTCTTAGAAAGGTGGTTGAAATGGTAGAGAAAGTGGAGGAGTGGTTTCCTCCATGATCTCCCACTTCCCCCTTTCACTCTCCCCTCTATCCTATGAATGACTAGGGAAAATACTAATTTTCTCTAAGCATTCTAAGTAGTTTTTCTCCAGCTTTTTGAGAGCTTAGAGAAGAGAGAAAAAGAGAGAACATTGAGTAAGAAAAGAAAAAAATGTTTTTTCTTGTTCTTCCAAAAAGGTCATACATTCATACTCCATCTTGAAGAGTGTCTTCAAGACTTCTACGAAGCGTTGGCTAGCACCAAGCGGTAGAAGACCATCCCCGGAAGATCGAGTGGATATTGGGAGAGACGGAGCCTGCGTTGGTGGCGTTCCGTTCGTGACAACAAACTGTAGCTGAAACCGTTTTAGCCATCCTAGCACTTCTAAAGGTATAATACTATCCCATAGTCTTAGGTTCTTACTCGTGATAGATCCTATTAGAGGCGGGTCACTTTATTTCCGCTGCACAAACTGTTTTGACCCGACAGGGGAAAAGGTTTCGTCATAGTCAATACCATGAACTTGTCTATAACCTTTGACTACTAGTCGCGATTTAAAAGTGTGTACATTACCATCCATGTCGGTCTTCCTTTTATAACACCATTTGTTATCAATGACCTTGTACCCTTCGGGTGGGTCAACCAAAGTCCATACTTGGTTGTCGTACATGGATTGCATCTCGGACTTCATAGCTTCTAGCCACTTATCGACTCGGAACTACTGAATTGCCTCTTTTTGTAGGTAGTGGGTTCATCTTGATCAATCGGTTCAACTTTCGATGATCTTCATTCCACGAAAATCCATATCTCTCAGTCGTTGATGTACCCAGACTCGACCTTCTTGGGCCTTGTGTCAATGATTGAAGGTCGAGTATCAGCACGTGAGCTTGCTTGAACTTCTAAAGTTGGTTCGAGATGTTGTTTGGGGATCTTGAATATCCTCAAGATGGATCTTACTCCCACTATCCTCTTTGGAAATAAATTCCCTTTCAAGGAATAAACCATTACGAGCAACAAACACTTTGTTCTCCGATGGAAGATAGAAGTAATATCCTTTAGTTTCTTTAGGATATCCCACAAACAAACACTTGTCGATTTAGGGGAGCGAGTTTATCGGATAACAAGCGTTTTACGTACGCCTCGCATCCCCAAAATTTGAGAAATGACAAACTAGGTCGTTTCCCCGATCCCATATCTCATATGGAGTTTTACGAACCGCTTTAGAAGGAACTCTATTTAATATAAATGCAGCATTTTCTAGGGCGTAGCCCCAAAAGGAAAGTGGAAGATTTGTTTGACTCATCATAGATCGAACCATATCTAATAAGGTGCGATTCCTCCGTTCCGACACGCCATTCCATTGTGGTGTGCCAGGGAGGAGTTAATTGTGAAACAATTCCACAACCACTAAGATGTTCGTCAAACTCTTGGTTAAGGTATTCGCCACCTCGATCCGATCGAAGTATCTTAATACTTTTGCCAAGTTGATTTTGTACTTCATTTTGAAATCCTTTGAATCTTCCAAAAGACTTCGATTTATGTTTCATTAGATAGACGTAGCCATATCTACTGAAATCATCGCATGAATGTGATGAAATCTCGAAACCCTCCTCTAGCACTTGTGTTCATTAGTCCACAAACATCTGTATGTATGAGGCCCAACAAATCGGAAGCTCTCTCACTTTGTCCAGTAAAGGGAGCTTTAGTCATTTTGCCCAACAAGCAAGATTCACACGTCTCATAAGACTCTAAGTCAAATGATGTTAAAATTCCATCTGTATGGAGTTTTGATATGCGTTTCTCGTTTATGTGGTCCAAATGACAGTGCCAAAAGTAGGTTTGGTTTAAGTCATTTGATTTAAACCTTTTAGTAATAATGTTATAGATGGGCCTTTTAATGGAATCATCGAGGTTAAGAATATAAAGCCCATTCATCAAAGAGGCATCTCCATAAAAGATACGATCTTTATGAATGGTGCAAATCTTATTCAAAATATTAATTTCAAAACCTTCAATATCCAAACAAGAAATTGAAATAATATTCCTACTCAAAGTTGGAACATACAAACAATTATCCAGTTCTATAATATGGCCACTTGGCAAAACTAAATTAAATGTCCCAGTAGCTACAACAACAACTCTTGCTCCGTTGGCTACTCTGAGGTCCACTTCTCCTTTTGCCAGTGATCTACTCATTTTGAACCCCTGCACATTTGCACAAATATGAGATCCACAACCGGTATCTAATACCCATGAAGTAGGAGCAGACATGTTAATTTCTATAACATAAATACCTGGAGAGACAGTCAAACTGGTTTTCTCCTTTTTCTTTTCTTCCAGGTAGAGTTTGTAGTTCCGTTTCCAATGACCTGGTTCGCCACAATGGAAGCAAACCCCTTCCTTTGGTGCCTTGGCTTTGGGCTTGGGCTTGGGTTTTTCGTTGCCTTTGCCTTTGCCTTTCTTGGCCACGGGCTTTCCCTTGCCTTTCTTCTTGAAATTCCCTTTTTGAACCATTAAGACTTCAGGGGTTTTCTTAATGTTCAGTTCAGCCTGCTTGAGCATACCGTGTATTTCATGTATGGTCTTCTCCATGGCATGCATGTTGAAGTTCATAACGAATTGGTCATACCCTTCAGTGGTATCAGAGCCTTGCTCATACGATTCGAATTCGATATTGTTAATCATATCTTAATGTTAAACACAAGAGGGGGGGGGGTGAATTGGGTTTTAGTCAATCTTGTAAACTTTTCCGAATCTAAGCAATGCTAGTGTAAGTTTGAGCAAGATGAACAATAGCAAAACAAAACCCAATAACAAGACAAAGGATTTAGAGTGGTTCGATTCACTTAGAATCTACATCTACTACCTTGAGCCGCACCCAAGGAATTTCAACAACTTCACTAAGAAGAACTTTTTACACTTGTGGCTAACTCACAAAGAGTTTTACAACACAACCACAATACAGCCCACACAAAGCAGGACTTATACAATAATAACCCAATCACTTAGAAAGGGAATTGAGAAGGTTAAAGAGAAAGATAATTCACTCTTCTAAGTGAGAGATATATACCTTTGAAGTACAAGAATGTTAAGCTCTTAGAACATTTGATGCACACTCTTTGTCTTGCTTTTGAAAGAACACTTTAGAATGATTTAGATCATAAGATGAAGTGCATTTGCTTTGAAAGTGTTTGAGACTTGATAAGAAATCAATCTATATTGTATGTGCAAGCCTTAGAGTCATTCTCTAGCTTTGGAGTATTTATACATTTCAAAATATGCTGAAAAACGACTCTGCAACGGTCATATAACGGCTAGAAATCGCAGAGGTCGGTTGACCGAACAAAGGAGCTCGGATGACCAAACATCACTTCGGTCGACCGTCCAAGGACCTCGGTCGACCGAGGTCATCAACATAGCTCTCTGTTTCTTCTTCGGTTGATCCGAGGAAAGCTCGGATGATCCGACCTTCTGAGCTTTGAGAGATGTTGATTTTTCACACGTTTTGAAATCTATTGAAGTCTAAAAGGTTTTCTCAATATGTAACAAGTAAGAGCATTTAGAAAACCGTTTTAAAAGACTTATACTTTGAAATCAAAGGCTTTTGAGATATGAACACATATGAGAATCATTTTGAAACTTTAGCCTTTTGAAAACGTGTTTATGAAAACATGCAAGACTAGAGTGTAGAACTTATGTTCATGAGAGCATTGGTTAGAGCTTATAAGATAACGACTTATAATGACAAAGCTAATCTAACCAAACCTAAGTCTTCAATCTTCAATCTCGATGAGATATGCCTTTAAGTATAACTTTGAATCTTGATCATGGCTTGATTGAAGTACTTAGAGCTTCCATTATGAGAACCATTATTCTATCACAAAGATTGAAACCATTAGACACAACATCAAATGTTTGTCCATTATCAAAAACTGAGTTTGTTCGCCCTTAGGGCTTACACTTAACATATATCAAATTTGATTTGGTATGTGTGTTTGTGAAATACAGAAAAGATTGTTTCTTTGACTGCCTATCATATGTTTCTGTGATTATGATATTTGCATAAACTGTTTTCGGTTAATCTGTTATGTATATTTTAATCTGATTAATATTGCATGAACTGATTAATCATCTGTCAATAATTTGATTATACCGCATAAACTGTTTATGATTCTGTCAATAATCAGAATAAACTGCATAAACTGTTTATGAATCTGTCTTTAATTCGATTATACCGCATAAACTGTTTATGTTATCGCTTAATTGGATTAATTCGGTTAATTACGCATAAACTGTTTGTACATCTCCTGCCGTTAATTTGATTAACCAATGCATAATATGATTATGTAAGTAAGGCAGTTTAGGGGTAAACCGGGACAGAAAAACTCATTCGATGTGCTGATGTAGAATCAGATTTTCCTTCCAAGGGCAGCCGCAAGTGGGACCGCCGTCTGCGTCGCCCCGATTTGTCGTTACACAGACTTAAGACTTTGAATTTATATCCGCGAATTATTTATGTCATGTTTTATGTGATATTAGCATGGTGAATAGCATGGCCTATTATACCTCTTGTTTTACATGTTTGGGTTGTAATTTTATAATACGACTTGCGAGTCGTTTTTCTTTATGATGTAAAATTGTAACTGCTTTCTTAGATTAGTCATTGAAGGCTGGGTATGCCCAAGCAATTATGTAACAAGACTGGCGGCTGCTGGATCGAAGACATTATCCATGAGATGGATTTTGACCTAGATTGACCCTTGACTCCCACAAGGCTCGTGGGAGTCATTATAGGAATAGGCCATGCTATATCACATTTACATTTTCGCTTCATATCCTGCGTGTGATGTTTATTTTATGTCTAGATGGATTTATTTTAGACGTCACATCAAATAGTTTTAATTAAGTCTTAAAGTGCCTACCATAACTTTTTTTTTTTTTATTTTATTTTAAACTAGACCATTTATAAGTATGGTCTAGTTTATTACAATTATTATTATAAGACCTCACCAGAGGAGGAGAAGTAGAAGACCCCGTGAGGGGAGAAGTAGATGACCTCGTTGAGCGGATGTCGTAGAAGTCCCGTTGAGCCGGTGCCCCGTGAGGAGTAGTAGAAGTCCCGTTGAGCGGGTGTCGTAGAAGTCCCGTTGAGCGAGTGCCCCATGAGGGGTGTATAAGACCTCACACAAGGGAACCCAAAGAAATGACAATTAAATCATTCCCCTTGTGTGAGGGGAGGTATCGAACCTGGACCTCTCGGTCACAGGCAGTGGATGTTACCCACTGGGCTACCATGCCTTCAATGCATACCATAACCTAAGCACTCCATAAGCTTGGATCATCATTTTTCTGCTTGCAAAAGCAACAGATAAAGTGGTTACCTAAGTAAAGGGAGATGGGAAAATAGTGATTTCCATAATGCTTAGACATGGTCCGACTTAACTAGGCTATCAAAACAGTTTTGGGCCTAGGGCATAGAATGGGAAATAGCCGGGACATATATATATATGTCAATCCCATTACGTGATTTTACGTTAATTATGGGTGTAAAGCCAAAGCTTTCCTATAACTATTGTAAAATGTTTTTCCCCACTATTTATCAAGTGTTGAAATTGTGGAAAATATTTTTGCTCAAAACTAATAAACTTTGCAAATAATTTAATGTAGATAATGGCAACCAATTCATCACACAATTCACTGCGATCCATCCTTGAGAAGGAAAAACTAAGCGGGACCAATTTCCTTGATTGGGCCCGCAACTTAAGGATTGTCCTTAAGCAGGAAAGAAAGCTGTACATTCTTGATACAGACATTCCTGAACAGCCTGCAAATAACGCCCCTAGAGCTGAAAGAGATACTTGGAAATAGCATTTCGATGACTAACGATGTGACTTGTCTCATGTTAGTCACAATGAGCACTGACCTTCAAAAACAGTTTGAAGGAGTTGAGGCTTTCCAGATGATGGGCCAACTCAAGGAAATGTTCCAAGAGCAAGCTCTTCATGAAAGATTCCTTTCAACTAAGGCGTTAAATAGTTGCAAAATGGCCCCTGGCACCTCTGTAAGTGCACATGTTCTGAAGATGAAGAGCTATTTTGACCAACTTGAGAAACTTGGGGCTCTCGTAGGTCATGACATGTCCACAGATATGATCTTGGGCTCACTCCCACCGGAGTATGACCAATTCGTTATGAACTTCAACATGCATGCTATGGAGAAGACCATACATGAAATACATGGTATGCTCAAGCAGGCTGAACTGAACATTAAGAAAACCCCTGAAGTCTTAATGGTTCAGAAAGGGAATTTCAAGAAGAAAGGCAAGGGAAAGCCCGTGGCCAAGAAAGGCAAAGGCAAAGGCAACGAAAAGCCCAAGCCCAAAGCCAAGGCACCAAAGGAAGGGTTTGCTTCCATTGTGGCGAACCAGACCATTGGAAACGGAACTGCAAACTCTACCTGGAAGAAAAGAAAAAGGAGAAAACCTGTTTGACTGTCTCTCCAGGTATTTATGTTATAGAAATTAACATGTCTGCTCCTACTTCATGGGTATTAGATACCGGTTGTGGATCTCACATTTGTGCAAATGTGCAGGGGTTCAAAAGGAGTAGATCACTGGCAAAAGGAGAAGTGGACCTCAGAGTAGCCAACGGAGCAAGAGTTGTTGTTGTAGCTACTGGGACATTTAATTTAGTTTTGCCAAGTGGCCTTATTATAGAACTGGATAATTGTTTGTATGTTCCAACTTTGAGTAGGAATATTATTTCAGTTTCTTGTTTGGATATTGAAGGTTTTGAAATTAATATTTTGAATAAGATTTGCACCATTCATAAAGATCGTATCTTTTATGGAGATGCCTCTTTGATGAATGGGCTTTATATTCTTAACCTCGATGATTCCATTAAAAGGCCCATCTATAACATTAATACTAGAAGGTTTAAATCAAATGACTTAAACCAAACCTACTTTTAGCACTTTGTCATTTGGGCCACATAAACGAGAACGCATATCAAAACTCCATACGAGATGGAATTTTAACATCATTTGACTTAGAGTCTTATGAGGCGTGTGAATCTTGCTTGTTGGGCAAAATGACTAAAGCTCCCTTTACTTGGACAAAGTGAGAGAGCTTCCGATTTGTTGGGCCTCATACATACGGATGTTTGTGGACCAATGAACACAAGTTCTAGAGGAGGGTTTCGATGCTTCATCACATTCACGAGATGATTTCAGTAGATTTGGCTACGTCTATCTAATGAAACATAAATCGAAGTCTTTTGGAAGATTCAAAAAATTTCAAAATGAAGTACAAAATCAACTTGGCAAAAGTATTAAGATACTTCGATCAGATCGAGGTGGCGAATACCTTAACCAAGAGTTTGACGAACATCTTAGTGGTTGTGGAATTGTTTCACAATTAACTCCTCCTGGCACACCACAATGGAATGGCGTGTCGAAAGCGGAGGAATCGCACCTTATTAGATATGGTTCGATCTATGATGAGTCAAACAAATCTTCCAATTTCCTTTTGGGGCTACGCCTAGAAAGCTATTTGCATTTATATTAAATAGAGTTCCTTCTAAAGCGGTTTAGAAAACTCCATATGAGATATGGAATGGGAAACGACCTAGTTTGTCATTTCTCTATATTTGGGGATGCGAGGCGTACGTAAAACGCTTGTTATCTGATAAACTCGCCCCTAAATCTGACAAGTGTTTGTTTGTGGGATATCCTAAAGAAACTAAAGGATATTACTTCTATCTTGCATCAGAGAACAAAGTGTTTGTTACTCGTAATGGCTTATTCCTTGAAAGGGAATTTATTTCCAAAGACGATAGTGGGAGTAAGATCCATCTTGAGGAAATTCAAGATCCCCAAACAACATCTGAACCAACTTTGGAAGTTCAAGCAAGCTCACGTGCTGATACTCAGCTTCAATCTTTGACACAATGCCCAAGAAGGTTGAGTCGGGTACATCAACAGCTTGAGAGATATGGATTTCTCGTGACTGATGATCATTAGGTTGAACTGATTGATCAAGATGAACCCATTACCTACAAAGAGGCAATTCGTAGTTCTGAGTCAGATAAGTGGCTAGAAGCTATGAAGTCCGAGATGCAATCCATGTACGACAACCAAGTATGGACTTTGGTTGACCCACCCGAAGGGTGCAAGGTCATTGATAACAAATGGTGTTATAAAAGGAAGACCGACATGGATGGTAATGTACACACTTTTAAATCGAGACTAGTAGTCAAAGGTTATAGACAAGTTCATGGTATTGACTATGACGAAACCTTTTCCCCTGTCGTGATGATAAAGTCAATTAGGATTTTACTTGCCA
Organism: Vinca minor; assembly: GCA_026122235.1. NCBI lineage: Eukaryota > Viridiplantae > Streptophyta > Magnoliopsida > Gentianales > Apocynaceae > Vinca > Vinca minor. Next base: position 512,171 of record JAOCZM010000058.1, read on the forward strand.
TAGCCGTATATTATGACTATGAGATATGGCAAATGGATGTTAAGACTGCGTTTCTTAATGGAAACCTTCTTGAGGATGTGTATATGACACAACTTTCGAGGGGTTTGTTGATCCAACAAATCCTAGCAAAGTGTGTAAGCTTCAAAGGTCCATTTACGGATTGAAGCAAGCATCTCGAAAAGCTGGAATCGTCAGCTCGATGAACGTATTAAAGAATTCGGTTTCATCAAAAAGCGAAGACGAGCCTTGTGTTTATAAGAAAGTAACTAATAATGAAGTAGTGTTCCTTGTGCTTTATGTGGACGACATCTTACTGATTGGAAATGACATCCCCACATTACAAAGCGTAAAAACTTGGTTGGGGAAGTGCTTTTCCATGAGAGACTTAGGCGAGGCCACATACATTTTGGGTATAAGAATCTATAGAGATAGATCTAACAAAATGATTGGCTCTGAGCGAGTGGATACATTGACAAAGTCATTTGAAGCAGTTCGGTTGCAAGACTCCAAAAAGGGATTCTTGCCCATGTCACATGGCGTTACACTCAGCAGAACTCAAGGACCTTCCACAAGGGAGGGCCAAGAGCGCGTGAGTAAGATCCCATATGCTTCGGCCATTGGGTCTATTATGTACGCCATGATATGTACTCGCCTGGGATGTCTCATTTGCTTTAAGTATGACTAGCGAGATATCAATCGACCACTGGTGAGTCACATTGGACTGCGATCAAGAGCACTCTTAAGTACTTGAGAAGGACAAAAGATATGTTCTTAGTTTACGGAGGTCGGGAAGGAAGTCCGGTTGTAAATGGTTACACAGACGCAAGCTTCCGGACCGACGTAGGCGATTATAGATCGCAATCTGGTTTTGTGTTTTGTTTGAATGGAGGTCTTGTGATTTGGAAGAGCTCAAAGCAAGAAACCGTGGCCGACTCTACAACGTAAGCTGAGTATCTAGTCGCTCTCTGAAAGCGACTAAATAAGTCTGTTTGGATCGGGAAGTTTGTTGATGAATTAGGTGTTGTCCCCTAGCATTGTGAACCCAGTGGGCCTCTATTGTGATAGTACTGGGTGCCATTTCACAAGCTAAGGAACCTAGATCTCACCAACGATCCAAACACATTCTCGAAGCGTTTCCATCCGATTGAGAGATCATTGACGGAGGAGACGTTAGTATTTGCAAAGTTCATACAGACGACAACATTGCAGATCCATTGACCAAGCTACTCCCACAGCCTAAACATGAGAGTCATACTAGGTCAATGGGATTGAGGATCATGTATGATTGGACCTAGGGCAAGTGGGAGATTGTTAGTAGTGCCCTAGGACCATTGGGTCTATCACAATATTTTCTAATATTGATAACAAAACTAAACCGAATTCTTTAATATTATCGTAGAGGTGGGAGTTGTTCTAGTAACAAACTCTCACACCTACTCAACTTCTCTCGGCAGTGAGAGTCTCAGAATCCCACGTTCCTTAGACTTTCGCTGGTAGTGGGAGTCCTTATCGGATAATAACTCCCACGTAATCCCAGCTATAGGTAAAATACCGAAATTGCCCCTATCTCTAATTCGAGTAACAAACACTTTATTATTTTCAGAAAGACAAATGTCAGATACAATGAAAATAGACACTTTCTGGATTCATTGAATCTGGACATAAAGCTCGTTAGCTCGTCTATGCGTGTGACCCTGTAGGTTCATATCACAATGGCAATGAAAACACACATAGTATTAGTGTGAGTTCATAAGTCACAAGCGGCCCCTAGCAAGGCATTGTGACTACCCAAAGTGAATGAATTTACAATGGAACCTAATATCAATCCACTATTTAATCCCTTTGTCTCACGATATCCTAATTAAGCATAAGGCATGGTGGTCGTCACCCTTATTAAGCTTAATAATATTTATGCTCGATCTCCAGGTAGACTGTTTGACAAATAGCATTTGATAACCACTTTATCAAATACATTTGAGCACGGGGATTCATGGGCGGAAACTCGTTCCAAACACCCATGAGTCCTCCCCTGAAGGATCCGCTCATACAAAACGAATCGAAAAACAGCAAGAAAAGACTTACAATTTCGGGTTCAAGAAGCTACTTCTTGAATGGAGGATGACGTTTCTTGGATGCTTTGTTGCTACCAACGGAATTCCCTTTGCGGAATATCCCTCTACCGGTATCCACGCGACGAGACGGGTAGCGAGTGGTAGCTCTTCGTCTTTCTGAGTTTCGGAATTGTGAGAGAAAAGGAGACCAAAAACTGAAATCAGATTTCAGAGAGTTGGTGATTTTTGCGGCTGAAAAATTGATAGGCTAGGGTTTCAGCCAAGAGATCATTATATAAGGTATGGGAGTTTGTTCCCATAACCAACTCTCACATCCTTAACTCCTCTCGGCAGTGGGAGTCTATAACTCCCACGTTCCCTAGACTTCTGCTGGTAGTGGGAGTCTTTATCGGATAATAACTCCCACGTAATTCCAGTTATACCGAAAATGCCCCTTATCTCTAATTCGAATAATAACACTTTATTATTCTCAGAAAAGTGAATGTCAGATACAATGAACCTAGACACATTCTAGATTCATTGAATCTGGACATGAAGCTCGTTAGCTCGTCTATGCGTGTGACCCTGTAGGTTCATATCACAATGGCAATGAAAACACACTTAGTAGTAGTGTGAGTTCATAAATCACAAGCGGTCCCTAGCAGGACATTGTGACTACCCAAAGTGAATGAATATACAATGGAACCTAATATCAATCTACTATTTAATCCCTTTGTCTCGCGATATCCTAATTAAGCATAAGGCATGGTGGTCGTCACCCTTATTAAGCTTAATTATATTTATGCTCGATCTCCAGGTAGACTGTTTCGACAAATAGCATTTGATAACCACTTTATCAAATACATTTGAGCACGGCCATGCATTTAAACAGTCTTTCCCTATCGAGGGGCCCATTGATATCTCTCTCTAATAATAGAGAGGGACAAATTCCTTACAATGTCTCTCACATTCAAGCTATGATATGACACTACATTCGATCATCAGTCGTATTGATTACTCTGTTACAAGTAACGTCCGACTGAGTCAAAACGTGGCTCCATTCATACTAGAATCAATGAAGACATAAGGTCTAAGGATTCTAAAATAGTATTGAGGAAGTAATACTTATGACTTAAGACCAAGAAGTATTACTTCTCGACTGGGATCACGTCCCAATACAATGTATCCCTATATATTGCATCTATGATGTGATTTGTATCCATTACACATGATCAGTAAAACAAGATCATCAATCAACAATCATACTAGTTTTATTTCATAGTAATTAAGCATTACATAAAACTAGGGACTTCTAGAATAGTAATTACATAAGCTAATGAGTTTTACTATCAAATCACACATTTGATAATCAAAAGCAAAATTAACTATTCAATTACATGCCCAAAAGATAATAAAACGCACAACATGTGCTAATGGTCCTTGGGCACTACTAACAATCTCCCACTTCCTTAGCATTGTGAACCCAGTGGACCTCTATTGTGATAGTACTGGTGCCATTTCACAAGCTAAGGAACCTAGATCTCACCAACGATCCAAACACATTCTCAGGCGTTTCCATCTGATTAGAGAGATCATCGACAAAGGAGACGTTAGTATTTGCAAAGTTCATACAGACGACAACATTGCAGATCCATTGACCAAGCCACTCATCTTCACATATTCTCTATCAATGATCTCATGGATTAGGTGATACCGCCGCGGTATATGTTTGGACCTTTGGTGAGACCGTGGTTCCTTTGATTGAGATATGGCTCCATTGTTGTCACAATAGAGATCAATCGCATTCGAAATGTTAGGCACCACACCAAGTTCAATAATGAACTTTCGGATCCAAACGGCTTCCTTAGCAGCATCTGATGCAGCTATATACTCAGCTTTCTTTGAACTCCTCCAGCTCACAACACCAATGTTTAGGCAAAACACATAACCCGATAGTGATCTAAAGTCGTCTCAATCGGTTTGGAAACTAGCACACCATAGATTAAGAACGTGTCCTTAGCCCTTCGCAAGTACTTAAGGATGTTCTTGATGGCTATCCAATGACGTTCAGCGTAAGTTGACTGGTATCTGCTCATTATACTCAAAGCATATGAAACATCTGGGCGAGTACACAACATGGCATACATGATAAATCCTATTGTCGAGGCATATGGAATCTCACTCACGCGTTATTTCTCATCCAGTGTCTTAGCACACTGTTGTCTTGAAAGAATCGTACCAAGTGCTATAGGACAAAGGCCATTTTTGGACTCTTGCATGCTAAACCGATTTATCACTTTATCTATATATGTTCGCTGACTTAAACCAAGAAGTCTGCGTGATCTATCTCTATAGATATTGACTCCTAAGATGAAGCTTGCTTCACCTAAGTCCTTCATAGAGAAACATTGCCCCAACTAGAACTTTCTGATTTCAAGGTTGGAATGTCATTCCCTATGAGTAGTATGTCATCTACATACAAAACCAGGAATACCACCGAGTTTTCACTAAACTTCTTATAAACACAAGGTTATCAACGTTCTTGATAAAATCGAGCTCGCGCACGACTTCATCAAAACGTCGATTCCAGATTCTAGAAGCTTGCTTTAGTCCATAAATTGAATTCAATAGCTTACATACTTTATTGGCATTATTTGGATCGACAAAACCTTCGGGCTGTATCGTATACACGTCCTCATCTAGGTTTCCGTTAAGGAAAGCTGTTTTGACATCCATTTTCCAGATTTCATAATCATAGTATGCAGCTATAGCAAGCTAGATACGAATGGATTTGAACATAACTACAGGGGAAAATGTCTCATCATAGTCAATACCATGAATCTGTTTAAAACCTTTCGCGACAAGTCGCCCATTGTACATTTGAACATTCCCTTCCATGTCAGGCGCATCTACCAAGATTCATACTTGGTTAGTGTACATGGAATCCATTTCGGATCTGATTGCCTCAAGCCATTTCTCAGAATCTGGACTAGTAATTGCTTGATTGTAGGTTGTAGGTTCATCGTGAACAATAAACATAACATCTCCATGTTCTGTTACGAAAAATCCAAAATTTTCGGGTGATCTACGAACTCTACTAGACCTATGCAATTCTTGTGTTTTTTGAACTGGCTCCACAACAACTTGTGTAGCTTGTTCCAATTCCACCTGGTCACTTGTGCCTGGAACTTCACCAAGTTCCCTTGGAATTTCTCCAAGCTCCGGAACTTAATTAAGTTCCACGTGGCTCCCACTTATTTTCCCAGAAAGAAATTGTTTCTCCAAAAAAACTCCCTTTTGAGCAACAAACACTTTGTTCTCGTTAGGAATGTAGAAGTAGTGCCCTTTACTTCCTTGGGATACCCCACGAAAATGCACTTGAACGAATTTGGGCTGAGCTTGTCCAAAGCTGGACGTTTCACAAACGCCTTACAACCCCAAATCTTTAACAAAGACATACTAGGACGCTTCCTAAAGCATGCGCCCAAAAGGAGTTTGGAAGGCTCGCGTGACTTATCATTGATCGAACCATATCTAATAGATTTTGATTCCTCCTTTCGGATACACCATTCCGTTGAGGAATAGCCAGGAGGAGAAAGTTGTGAAACAATTCCACAACTCTTTAGATAGTCATGAAATTCTCGGCTTAAGTATTCCCAACCTCGATCAGATCGAAGCATCTTAACACTTTTACAAAGCTGATTTTCTACTTCATTCTTGTATTCTTTGAACTTTTCAAAGGCCTCAGACTTGTGCTTCATAAGAAACATGTATCCAAAATGACTGAAATCGTCAGTAAAAGTAATGAAATATAGATAACCACCTCTTGCATGGATATTGAATGGACCACATACATCACTATGTATTAGTTCAAACAAATCCTTTGCTCGTTCTCTAGTTCCAGTAAAAGGTGAAGCAGTCATCTTACCCATTAAACAAGGTTCACATGTATCATATGATTCAAAATCAAATGATTCCAACAATCCATCTTTATGGAGTTTGGAAATGCAGTTTTCATTTATATGGCCTAAGCGAAAATGCCAGAGGTATGTAGGATTAAAATCTTTAGTCTTTATCCTCTATGTATTTAAGTTATAAACTGGTGACTCTAGGTCTAACAAGTATAAACCAATCACCAATGTAGCACTACAATTAAAAACATCATTTAACGATAACGACATTCATTGGTTTTTAATATAAATATCAAAACCCATATTGTCCGAACAAGAGATCGAAATAATATTCTTTGTTAAAGTAGGTACATAAAGACAACTGTCTAAATCTAGAAAAATTGCAGAAGGCAAACTAAGACTATATGTTCCTACAACTAATGCAGCAACTCTTGCTCCATTGCCAACGCGTAGGTACACGTCGCCTTTTGCCAGCTCCCTATTCCTTTGTAGTACCTGCACATTCATGCAAATGTGAGAACCACTTCCGGTATCTAATACCCATGAGGAAGTAGTAGTAGACAAGTTAATCTCAATGACATAAACACCTGAGCCAGAAGCAACTTTTGCTCCCTTTCCAAACTTTTTAGCCGTAAGATAAGTGGGGCAGTTTCTCTTCTAGTGTCCTTTTTGTCCATAATGGAAACAATTTCTATCCTTAGCCACAACGCCCTTGGGCTTCAATGCTTTCTCAGAATGGTTAAGCTTGCCCTTAAGTTTTCCCGAAGGCTTGCCCTTAGGCTTACCAAAACCCTTGCCCATGTTGTTGTTGACAAAGTAAATGGCCTTGGACTTACCTATTTCCTTCTCTGCAGTCCTCAACAAGTTCAACAATTATGGGAGAGGTTTGTCTATGTCATTCATGTTGTAGTTTAGTACAAACAGACTGAATGATTTAGGCAACGATTGCAGAATCAAATAAGTGGATAGCTCCTGACCGAGAGGAAATCCCAGTCTTTCGAGGCTCTCAATATAGCTTATCATCTTCAGAACGTGAGTTCCAACTGGTGTCCCCTCAGCCATTTTGCATTGAAAAAGAGACTTCGACACACCGAATCTCTCCTGGCGGGCTTGACCCTGAAAGAGTTGCCTTAGATGATTAATCATATCGAAAGCTCTCATTTCATCATGTTGCTTCTGAAGTTTAGAGGTCATGGTCACTAACATAAGAGAAGAATTTGCAAAATTTTAGTTGTCATATTTTAAAATCATCAATAGGACTTTAATTAATGATTCTCCCACTATTTTCTTCAAATGAATAACCCTCAAGTATTCATTCGGAAAGTTCAAAACTTTCTGGTAGGACCAAGATCCATATATCACCAATCTCGAGGTAGCTTTGGCTACAAAACTCCGAGAAATGGTTGTTTAGGTAAGGAACGTTTGCTAATCACATCAATTATGTGACTCTTGGTTGGTTAAGTAGGTAACACTTACCCTAAGTACATAAATGCACATCTTAACCTTTTGCCTCCCGACCCAATACCAATGCAGCTTTGACTACAAGGCTCGGTATTGGCAATCTGGGTTAACTATGACACATGATTGCACCGTCGGATATCACTAACTTATCCTTCGCGCCTCACCAGGATACACATGCGCTTATTCCACTCGGAAGTTCACACTACTGTCGATCTTGGCCTTGGCGAGGGCCAATCATGGAAGAAAATAAACTTAATATTTAAAATTGAGTGTTTTAAAATTGTCTCACCAAACGGTCTATTATCTGATTATAAACTTAAAAATATGTATCTGATGCAAAAACATACTGTAAACATGCATCAGGCATTTCATGCAAAATACATAAAACAGTAAATTAAATCGTGACATAGTAATAGCCCCAATGCGGATTTTTCGAGCCAACGGAAAATCCTAGGTCAGTATAAAGGTGAAAAACAATAAACTTATCTATTGTCTTCCGCCTCCTTGTGGTTTCCTCAATTTGATGGACGCATTTCTTCATAACTTGTTACATATGTAAAAACATAAAATCCTATTCTATACTTTTACATAATTGAAAGAATTCTCGAGTTACATTCGAGATTAAAATTAAAACAAGAATTGATAAGATAAGGCACGACACAAATGTCGTATTATAATAAAAACCACTGGGTCAAAGGCTATTGCTATGCACCATGCTAAAAACAAACACAAAATCATGCTAGGAGCACAAATACACACTGCCGGCCCCTTTCCGGTCGACCCAGACCATACTCCTGGTCGACCGCGATAAGGCAGTAACCAAAATAGTGTAAAATTAGGCCACCACGGTCGACCCAGAACATTTATGATCGACCGACATGAAACAGATTAGCCTCGATCGACCATGATTGCTCACCGGTCGGCCGAAATATAGGCAGTAGCAAAATTCCATTTTCTAACACATTTCGGTTTGCCACGAACCTCTTCCGATCGACTAGAAACATAAAACAGCCAAAAACACGAATTTACAATTCGTTTAACATTTAAACGACTTCCCAGAGGTTGTACAAATGTAATGACATCATATGACATGCATTATCAGACTACTAAAAATCAAGATAACACATAATCAAAGTTATTGGGTTCTCGTGATAGGCTCTGATACCACTTGAAGGAAAAATTCGTAATCTCCAAAACGCAGCTGAAATAAATGGCGCGGAATTACTTTACTTTAAAGGATCTACTAATGAGAAAGAATCAAAACTCTGTGATAGGAAGTATACCTTTTTGTCGATCTAATTGACGTTGCCCGGATTCTGCTACTAAGAACCACCAACAGCAGCCTTCAGACTCCTGTCTCTAGTGGTATCCATACACCAACCTCTGAGCTTGTTACTCCACCTTTCAGATGCTAGTCCAAGGAACTCCAAAGTTTGAAAACACTTTTTCCGGAATCCACAAAGTATATATAACTTAGGAAAACCCAGAAATCAAAGAGATAAGAAAATCGTATTTTCTTCTCTTTTGATTGTTCTTGAGAGTGTAAAAGAGAGATGAAAATCAGTATTTTTTCTCCTATTTGGCTAGGCTAGGAAGTAGATAGAACAGAGAGAAATTCAACCACTATTGAATGTGTAGAATGATGAACATTTTGTGGTGTTAGTGGAATCACCCACTAACTCCACATCCCCACTATTCTCTCCCACTACTCCCTTACACACACACTCTCACACAAGACGTGCCGGTTTTGACCTTGTCCAACTGGTCCAATCTACCGGAAAAATGGTTCTCGGCAGACCGGAGTGACAAACCGGTTCAGTCGACCCGAGATAGCTCTCGATCGACCGGGTCCAGTTTTGCCCAATCCAATCGAATGCCCAATCTAATATAATTGAGCACCTATATCAAATGTAAACTCCAACAAGAATATCTAAGAACCTGGAAAGGTTGAAACCTGATGCTAAATTTTGGTATGCTGCTTACTGCGAAGGATCAAAGTCCCAAGTAAAAAAAAGAGATGAGCAGTTTAGTATTGATACTTCCGTGAGGGTATGCACTCGTAGGGCGTGGGAATTGAGCAGAATGCCATGTACTCATGCAATTGTAGCAATTTGTAAGGAAGGGAATATTCTTGAATATTATGTTGATGACTTCTTTTCCATTGAGTCCTTTAGGAAAGATTATATGCCAATTGTAAATCCAAGTAATGGGCATAACAATTGGCCTGAAAGTGCAAAAACTCCTGTGGTTGCCCCTACAAAACTCATAATCTTTGGAAGGCCACAAATGAAGGGAAAAGAATCGCTTAAGCATGCAACTAAAGACAAGCAAAAAGAGAACCCAGAATCAAGTAACAAAAAGCTAAAGATTGCAAGGAATGCACACTGGGTAAGTAAATGCAGAAGTTGTGGACAAATGGGCCACAACATAAGGAAATGTCTAAGAAGAGAAGAAGGACTTGAGGTTGGAGATGACATATATGTACAAAGTTATAACACTTGTCGGAAGTGTAAAGAGGTTGGACACAATGCAAGGGCATGCCCTAAATTCCCTAAAACCACTACTCAAACAAGAGGGGAATCAAACCAATCTGCCACAAATTATGTAGCTCCAAACATTCAAGGATTTGGAGATACTCAAAATATACAATTCAACCAATTAGGATGCATTAATACTCAGGTCTCTGTCACTACTTTTTATTAAAAAGTTACTAATTTTTGCAAACTTAGTGATATACTAAATTACTTGTTTATTTTTTCCATTTCAATCTAAACTAGGATGGTTCTAATGCTGCCTCAAATCAGAATGGTGATACCCCAAACCTATCAACACTAGATGTACTATATTTTTGTTGTTGGCATGTTAATGTTAGGTTGTGTTACTAATATTTTGTGGACTGATAATGAGTTTCTAATTGTGGTGATTGTTGTTTGTGCTGTCCAAAGTTGAGAGAAGGGTAAGGAGACCAAGCAAATATGGGGATTATCGACAAGTGGAACATAACAAGGCTGCTTGCCCAAATCCTGTACAAAACCCATTGCTAGGGCTCAAACGTAATGGAGACTTTTGGAACGACTAAATGGAATGCTTGCTGAAGTTGGCATTGTTTTTTGAAATATTAATTGTTCCAACTTTGTAAATCTTGTTAAACTAGCTATTCTAGAATGTTGGAACTGTTATTTTTGGTACATGTTGAAAATAATGTTGGCTACTCTATTAGTACTTTATTGGTTATTTGGCCCATTTTAGACATTTTGGGACTTTGTATTTTTTATGGCTGAATATTGCAGATTTCAGATGGATATATTTTAAGTAATCATTGTTGCAGATTTCAGATATTTTGAACTGTCAAATTGTAAGAATACTCTTTGCTTTTGCACATCATTGATTCAAAAAATAACTTGCATTAACTTGGCTAAAACCAATACATAACCATCATGAATCAACCTTATAGTACATCACCATCCTGAATCAACCTTAAATTACACCATTTTTTGCAGCAAAATAACCTAAAAAAACACTAAAACAATGACCAAGAACTTGATAATCTAATCTTTTTTAACCAATTTGGCAACTTGTTTTGCTATTTTTCGCCGGAGTCCTTCAATAACTCGACTCTCCTTCTCCTTTAATGAAATCTCATCCATTCCACACAACTCACTGATACACAATATCTATACTAGCAAGTGTACTAGGTCAATGCTACAGTAGTCAAGGTCGATCCCACAGAGAATAATGATTAATTAATTTTTAAGTAAATAATTTTACAATGATCAAAAGCAAGTAAAATAAATCTGATGGTTGATGATGGTTTAATTCAACTAAATTAATTAAATAACATAAAACAAATAACTTAAACAAGAAGTTTGATTAGAGAAAGATCTAAGGCACATGAATTCACTAAATAACCAATATATTATCCTATCGATATGTTATTCTAAAGTGAGTTTCATTAATCGATCAATTTTCCAATTATATCTAATAACCTCTTTCAAGGCTTATTAAACATATTCTCATGAATAAACCAACTATATTTCTATGTTGATTTTAACCCATAAAAACACATTAAACATATGAAATCATAAAGACCTCACAAACCATACAAGTATATGTCTATCTTGCAAGCAATTTATGTTCAGATTATTTAACCCAATTAACAAGGTCAGCTGTCGCAAATCTTTCAAGTTAATGTAAATACAATTTGAGTGGTAGCTAATCACACAAAAGCATTAAGCATAGTAATAAGAAATTAATTCCACAACACCTATTGAATAAAAAAATCACAAGAATAATATAAAATTAATCTAGCTACATCATGACCTTAGAATAAATATTTAGTTCATACTAGAGAAGAAATTCAATAACAAATTAGAAGAGAGAACATAAGAAAACATCCCTGAATTCAAATAAAATATCAAACTTGAAATCAAAATAATCTTCAAAAGTACTTCAATCATCAAAGTTTCAATTTTGTTTACGAAATTTGTAAATAAAAGAACTATAAAGATTAACCCTAGAAGAGGGAAAATTCTAGAGAAAAACTAAAACCTAGAACCTAGAATAATCTAAATAATGATTGAATATATATATATATATATATATATATATACACACACACACACACACCTTAAAGAATTAAACATTGATGTCCTATGGTAGCTGAGGTTTATCTGAATAGGTTCTATTGGATTAAGTTTGGGCAGGACGAAGACAGGGGGCGGGGGCAGTCGCCCCTCCCGAGATTTAAAAAAATACTAGTAGGTATAGTAATTTTATATGTAGTTCAGAATATTTTATAAGTTTCTCCCCCAAGATTTTTTTTGCCGTTTTTATATGTAGTTCAACATACTGTTTCAGTTTCGCCACCCAACGTCAAATTCCTGGCTTCGTCCCTGAATTTGGCTTAAACTCAAACCAAATTATAAATTATTTAATGTTTCAACTTTCATTTTCAGAGTCAATTTAAAGTTAGTTTGTGTATGAGTTTGAATTTTAAGTCAGGTCAAACTCAAACACATCATACCCTTCATATGGGAAAATTCTATTGTAGAGCCACTCTTGTGGGAATGGCCCCACAACCCTCTCATATTAATTGGGGTGAGGCCTATCTTTGTTGTAGGCTCTGCCTCAACTAATGTGAGAGGGATGTGGGGCCAGTCCCACAAGGACGACTCCATGACATAATGACTCATTAATCCGCGTATCTTATCATTTTTTATGTAAAGGAAAGGCCTTATTTAGTTCCAGTCTTTTACCAATTCCAAAGTGCCAAAAGAGGAGGTTAATTCTTTTTAACAATACATTTTCTCCTTCCATTTGCAACAAAAGTCTTCATATGTACATACATGTTCTTTTGCTACACAAATTTTTTTGCTGAATAAGAAATTATTCATTAATTATAAAATAGTCGAGACCATTACCATAAACGAAAATCTTCATACGTTACTTTTATAAAACATCCAAAATTGAAATCAATTCCATGTAAACAAGTGGTATGTTATAAAAAATATTTTGCCTAAATTTTAAAAATCTTAATACTTTGTCAGAGAAAATATGAGGTACAAAATAAATAATTTTAGGGGAAAGAAAAGTTAAAAACTTCCATCTCATGTAGACATTATTCGTCGGGTGAATAATTTTTTCAATTTTTTCATGCATTTGGACATGGATAGCATTCATTGTCAAAAACAACAATTCAAAATTTTAAATTTTAAATTCACATATGCTCTCATATATTTTGTACAAAACTCAAATCAATACATAAAATTTTTTTATTTGAGACTAACAATTTATAAAATTCATCGCAAAAACTCTAAAGAAACTCGACTCGATTATATTTTCAAATAAATCTCAACCAATAGTGATTTTTAAGAGCGTGTTTGGTACGTTGAATGGAAAGAAATGGAATGGATTTTTCAACTTCTCTTTCCATTCTAATGTTTGGTTAGTCAATTTAAAGCGGGAATTACCTTTCCACGGGAATGCTCATCCAGAAAGAAGTGAGAATGGTCATTCCACTCCAAAACCTATGGAATGGCCTTCCCAAGAGAAGTTGGAATCACCAATTAATGAAAAGTAATTGTTATACCCTTTATTTAATTATTATAGTATTCAAATTAAACAACAACTTCTTCATTTTCTCAAGAAATATTTTATTCTCTTCATAAAATTTTATATACGATAATTACATCAATATTTTTTTTGGTTACTTTTTCATTTAATTTAACATAAAATATAGTTGTTTTATATTATAGTATAGTCAAATTTATTTTAATTATATTTTAATATTGAAATGTATGTTTGATACGCTTTAGTGTACACAAAAGGGCGGAGCCAAAAACATTCTTTACATGGGCAAATTTTTATTGATTATTTTACACAATATTTATAAGAAAATCTTACAAAAAGTAAAAGTTTCTTATAAAAAAATCTTCATTTATGAAAATGTTGGGAATGGTCATCCCCCTCCCCTATTTTCACCACTGGGTACAAATATTATTTTTCACAAGTGAAAATTTATATATTGTGCAATTAAATAACTTTCTCGTAAACATATGTTAAAGGGCAGTCATATTATATTGAATCACATTCCATTCCAACATTAAATAATAGTTTTCCCAACACGTGAAAGAAATCGTTATTCCATTTTGTATTTGTCTTCCAATCAATGGAATGGAAAGAGGTTTCCAAAACTATTCCGGGTGAAAAGTGAAAGGAATTCCATTTCATTTCAGCGTATCAAACGCGCTGTAAGAGTAATCTGCAAAATAGTTCCCGACTATACAGAAACATCGCCCTTTTCTTTTAATGTTTTTAGTGCTTGTCTGAGAAATTCTACGGAGTCGAAAAAAATCCAGTGAAATAACCGAAAATATAAGTGTGAATAAAAATATTTTTGAAAAAGAAAAAAAAATAAAGAATGGATACTATTATCATTTTGTTTTTTTGAAAAAAAAAAAAGTAAGGTTAGTGATGCTAACCCAGTAAGCGGTGGTTAGGCCGGCAATTCCAGAGGAAAGATGAATGGCATAACTACCGGAATAGTCAATGACACCCCACTGAAACAAGAACCCTCCACCCCATAGGTTAAATGCACCCACTGTAACAAACTGATAACTTTGTAATTGCTTAAAGTAAAAGATGGAGAAGAAAATTAGGGTTGCAGAACCAAATGAACTCAACCGAGTTCTCTGCTCTCTGATGTTCAACATATATATCACACAAAAGGATTTGTACAATTTGTATATAAAATAAGAGAAAAGACAAGTATAACCTTTGGCCTATACAATAATAACTAAACTATATTTTATATTTTCTATAAACCTCCCTTAAACTCGTGATGCGATAAACAAAACATCGAGAGTTTGTCAAGAAATAACCGAAAACGAGATATGGTATGCGACTTTTGTAAAGAAATCATCCAATTGGAGATGAGAAGGAGTATACGGTAGAAGAATAGTTCCACTCTGAAAATGATGACGAACAAAGTGACAATCAATTTCTATGTACTTTGTTCTTTCATGAAAGACATAATTTTGTGCAATTTGAATGGCACTTTTGTTGTCACAAAATAGACGTGTAGGTGAAGATGAAATAAAGTCCATATCAGTCAACAACCACCTCAACCAAACAATTTCCACAACCGTATCTGCCATATCTCGGTATTCTGCTTCTGAACTGGAGCAAGAAACCACATTCTGTTTCTTGTTTTTCCATGAAAAAAGAGAATCACCAAGAAAGATACAAAAACCCAGTGGGTAGATTTTCTAGTTGTAGAATCTCCGACCCAATCTGAATCGGTGAAAGCTTTAAGTTCCAAAGAAGTGGAAGAGGACAAAAACATTCCTTGAGATAAGTTACAACGCAAGTACCGAATGATTTGAACCACAGCTGCCCAATGTACTATACAAGGAGCTGAAACAATCTGGCTAACTATATGAACAACATAAGCAAGATCCGGTCGAGTGACAGTAAGGTAAACTAAACAACCAACAAGTTGACAATACAAGGTATGATCAATAAGAGGTATCCCATCTGTTGGTTTCAACTTCACATTTAATTCAAGAGGAGTATCAACAGACTTTTCATCAATAAGCCAAGCCCTAGATATCACTTCATTTGCATACTTGAATTGAGACAAGAAATACCCTCTTTTGAATATGCTACTTCAATACCCAGAAAATAGCGCAAAAACCCCAAATCCTTCATCTCAAATTGTTCATAAATATGTCTTTTTAGTTTAATAATACCTTGTTTGTCATCTCCCGTGATAATCATATCATCAACATAAATCAACAATAATATTCTACCTCTATAGGAACTTGAATAGAATAAAGAAGGATCAAAAGTACTGTTGGAGAAACCGGCATGCTTCATAGTGTGGCTGAATTTTTCGAACCAAGCCCTTGGTGCTTGTTTGAGACCATACAAAACTCGTTTCAATCTACAAACATGACCATGGGGAATAGAGTAACCAGGAGGAGGTTTCATATAAACTTCTTCTTGCAACTCACCATTCAAGAAAGCGTTCTTTACATCCATCTGAAACATGTCCCATTTGTTTTTAGCTGAAACAGAGATTAGTGTACGAACATATGTCATTTTAGCCACAAGAGCAAATGTCTCTTCATAATCAAGTCCATACTCTTGAGCACATCATTTTGCAGCCAATCGAGACTTGTAACGTTCAAGAGATCCATCTGCTTTAGTCTTCACTTTATAAACCCACTTGGACCCAATTGCTACTTTACCTTTTGGAAGTTTTACAATGTCCAAGTGTTAGTTTTCATGAGAGACAGTCAATTTTCGTCCATAGATTTTTGCCAATGGGGATCACAAGCTGCTTCTTTATAATGCAATGGTTCATAAAAATAATTTACAAAAGCAAGAAATGATACGTATGATGAAGAGAAATTTGTTTCGTGATCTTTTATCCAAAAAGAAGGTTGCCTAGTGCGGGAGGGATACCTTGGAGATTGATGATATGGTTGTGTATTAGTAATGTTAGGAATAGCAGTGGGATCCGTTGGAGAAGGGGCCATATCTGAGGAGGGAGGAAGTGAGCTTTCATATATTTCAGCATTTTCTGGAGCAAAGGGCAACTCCCCATCTTCATTTTCCACAAAACCATTTTTGTTCATAGGGATAGAAGCTGAAATATTATCATCACAATTTGAAGACTCGTGCTCAATGAAAGGATCAAAAGAAGATACATTTTCTTTATGAAGACAAGAGAAAGATGAAGGCAAGTTGTAGAATAGAGTATGTTCAAGAAAGGAACATTTCTAGAAATTCGTAATTTTTGTGCAACTGGGTCATAACATCTATACCCTTTTTGTTCAATCACATACCCCAAAAAATACACAAAGAGCAAATTTTGCAGTCAATTTATTTCTCTCATTTCCCGGACCACAAAACAAGCACATCCAAAGACTTTAAGCACAGAATAATCAGCCCAGACTCTAAATAATTTTTCATAAGGAGAGAAACCACCGTTTAAGGATATAGGGATTCTATTGATCAAATAAACAGAAGTCAAAATGGCTTCACCCCAAAAGGAACTTGGAGTGTTGGAGGACAATAAAAGTGATATAGCTGTCTCAAGTACATGTCTATGTTTTCTTTCAGCTTTTCCACTCTGTTGAGGTGTATCGGTACAAGAATATTGCAAGATGGTTCCCTCTGAAGCAAGAAATTCTAGGAAAGGAGTATATTTATATTCCCCTCCTTGATCGTCACGAAAGACTTTGATTTTGGACCGGAATTGAGTTTTGACCATGGCAGCAAACTTGCAATAGATACTATAAAAATCAGATTTGTGACGCATGGGAAAGATCGAACAATACCTAGTGCAATCATCAATGAATATGACATAATATGAAGATCCTCTTTTAGAAGAAACAGGAGCAGGGCCCCAAACATCAGAGTGTATAAGATCAAAAGAAGCATGAGAAATATGATTGCTTTTACTAAATGGAAGAGCAGTGAATTTTCCGAATTTGCAACCTTTACAATTAGATATATCATAATGACTAATATCGCCTAAGAGGTCATTTGATATCATATATTTCCAACGTGAACTAGACACGTGACCTAATCTAGAATGCCACAAGTGAAACATAGTAGCATGTGACTTCACATTAACAGAAAAAATGAGGATTGTCTTACATCAAAAGGAGGACAAAAAAGTTGCTGCAGAAAATAAACACTCCCTTCTCTACGGCCTGTCCCAATCCTCTTCCCTGTGTAAGGATCCTGAACAATACAACCAGACTTTGTGAAGAAAACATGATAATCTAGATCTGTCAGTTGACTTACAGAGAGCAAATTTACAGATATGTCAGAAATATGCAAAACATCAGATACACAAAGATTTTTGGAAGCAAATGAATCTAAAGTAATGGAACCCTCTGCCTCAATGTAAATAGCAGAAGAATTTTTTTGACTATCGACAAGAATGGATGAATCATAATCATATGATGTGAAGCCCCAGAGTCAATAATCCAAGATGAAGATTTACTTGGCATGGTACATTTATTAGAACCTGTATAGGTTGCCATCATCGGAGAAGAAGTAGCAGATTGCTGAGGACCAAGAGAAGTTCCAAAAGGTTGTTCAATTTGTTGAGCTACCATTGCTTAAATTTCTCCATGTGTCATGTTTTGTGTACTACCTGAATCTTCCAGAGGAAGAGAAGATGAATTTGTTGAAAAAACAGTAACATTCCCGAAACCCATTGATCTTGGAGGTCTTCGAAATGGAAATTGAGTACTTGGATTAGGTACCAGCCCTTTCATCTTGTTCCTAAGCTTTGGGCAATTTTTCTTCCAATGTCCCTTTTCATGACAAAAACTGCATTCTTCAATAGCAACTTTCTGACCTTTTTGAGCAAATGTACCTTGTAAAAGTGGACTTCTTTGAGTTGCAGCCAAAACTGAATGAGTTTGCTGAATAGAAGATTGCAAAGATTTGAGTATCGTTTCTTCGGTAACTTACTCACTCACAGTTGCGTCCACCTTTGACAAAGGTGAACGGTGGAAAATTGACCCCCTAATGGGTTCAAATTTTGGACGCAAACCCATCAAGAACTGAACAAGTTTCTGTTCACCTCTCAACTCCTGATACACCTTTTGTTTCATCTGAAGGGAATCATGGGAAGAAACTCGTTCTAAACACCCATAAATCCTCCCTTGAAGGATCCTCTCATGCCATGGAAATTGAAAAACAGAACAAAAAATACTTACGAATTTTCGTTAGTGGATTCTGACTTCGGATATTGTACTGCGACCACCAAAGCCCTCCCTTGTGGAATTGCTTTCTACCGGTATCCACGCGACGAAACGAGTAGAGAGTGCTACCTATTCATTTTTTGAGTTTCGAAATTCTAGAGAGAAAGGAGGCATAAATCTTTATTTCGGGTAATAGGTTTTGCGGCTATAAAAGTGTGACCCTAGGGTTTCGGCCAAAAGAGATTATATAGACGTGATAGTTTGTTCCGAAAACCAACTCCCACGTAATCCCAACCTCTTCTGGTAGTGGGAGTTTTTATCGTGTAATAACTCCCAGGTAATCCCAGCTAAAACCAAATACCGAAAATTCCCCTCCTTAATCTCTAATTCGGATAATAAAATTTTATTATTCTCAGAAAAATAAATGTCAGATACAATGAACCTAGACACATTCTAGATTCATTGAATCTGAACATGAAGCTCGTTAACTCGTCTATGCGTGTGACCCTGTAGGTTCATATCACAATGGCAATGAAAACACACTTAGTAGTAGTATGTGTTCATAAAAATCACAAGCGGTCCCTAGCAGGACATTGTGACTACCCAGAGTGAATGAATGTACGGTGGAACCTAATATCTATCCACTATTTAATCTCTTTGTCTCGCGGTATCCAAATTAAGCATAAGACATGGTAGTTGGCACTGTTATAAAGCTTAATTGTATTTATGCTCGATCTCTAGGTAGACTGTTCCAACAAATAGTATTTAATAACCAGATAGGATACTACATCCGATCATCAGTCGTATTAATTACTCGATTAAAAGTATCGTCCGACTGAGTTAAAACGTAGCTCCATTCATGCTGGAAACGATGGGGACATAAGGTCTAAGGATTCCAAATAGTATTGAGGAAGTAATACTTATGACTAATGAACCATGAAGTATTACTTCTCTTTCGGATCACGTCTGATACAATATATCCCAATATATTATATCTATGATATTATTTGTATCCATTACATATGATCAATAAAACATAATCATCAATCAAACATCATACTAGTTTTTTTTTCATTCTTATAAAACATTACATAAACCTAGGGACAGTCAAAATAGTAATTGCACAAGTTAATGAGTTTAACTATCAAATCACGCATTTGATATTCAAAAGCAAAATTAACTATTCAAATGACATGCTAAAAAATATATAAAACGTACAACATATGCTAATGGTCCTAGGGCACTACTAACATCATAAATTCCAAAGGGTCCATCAAATCTATTTCATCCCAAACACCATTCATCACATTGTAGAAGTCTTGAACTGCCTTATTGTCTTGACGAAAATTACGTATCGTGTTCTCCAATTCATACCGACGAGCAAAATTTCATTGTGTGTACACCTTTCTCAAGTAATCCCAAACCTCTTTAGCAGTAGAAAATTCAAAAAATGCATACCAATTGTTGGTTCAACAGAATTGTTAATCCATCCAAGATTTTTTTGCATTTTTTGTTTCCCAATCACTTTGTAATTTTTCAAAGTTATCTTCATTTTCAGAGGGAGCTATAACAGTACCATTTATATATCCCTTAAGGTCCTTTCCAGTAATATGAATTTTCATGAGATAAGACCAATAAGAATAATTTGTCCCATTTAGCTTAACTTGAATGACTTGATTTGAATCAGAACTCATGATGATAAAATATATTTATTTAATTCACCCAAATAAGAGAATCACAGTAGCAAACCCAAAAGAGAATACCAGAAAGCTGCAAATTTTTAGATCTGCAAATTTTTGGATATACAAATTCTTCACAAATGTCCAAATCACAAACTCACTAGACCCACAAGATGATTTCACAAATAATCAGTTTTGATACCATGATAACTTTGTAATTGATTAAAGTAAAAGATGGAGAAGACAATTTTGGTTGCAGAACCAAATGAACTCAACTGAGTTTTCTGCACTCTGATGTTCAACATATATGTCACACAAAAGAGTGTGTACAATTTGTATATAAAAGAAGAGAAAAGACAAGTATAACCTTTGGCCTATAGAATAATAACTAAACTACATTTTATATTTTCTATCAAAAACATCATCCTTGTCTTTATATTCATTCTCCCAAGAACAGATCCAGCCAATAATATCAAAGTTATAGCCGCAAATACACAATGAAACCAAACCATAGATGCCATTGGATAGTAAAGCGTTATCATGGCAGTCTCAAGGGTACCATTGTGAAAATAGTGGGCCATAGCCGGAAGCACCGCTTGTTTGATAAGAAACTTCTGGCCTAAAGCAGGACCAGCTTTGCCCCAAAAGGGAAGTAGGTTTTCCCCAAAGGACATTTTGTAAGCCCAAGTTACCCAACAAATTACAACTGCAGCGAATGCATAAAGGACCATGAAGGCGGAATTTAGGGCCCATTTTTTTTCCCACCATGCTTCCGTAAAGGATTACCAAGCCGGGCACGCTTTGAAGGACAAGGGTGGCGGAGATCATGGGATTTGTATTAGAATGGCATTGGTTTGTCAGAATTGTCATAACATGGCATTTTTTTTTTTGGTCCAACATTTTTAGCAAGGACGGATTTGCCGATGATGTAGCAATAAAATAAGGCGGCATGACACATCAACACAGATTAAGGACGAATTTCTCAAATCTGTCCTTAAATTGCCTTAGATAACATGAAGAGAACCTGGAAAAGCTTATGTAAGTTCTTCTCCAATTATTCCCTACTTGGTAAGTTCTTCTCCAATTTTTTTGTTGCTCTAAGCTCTGATTAATTTATATTTCTTCTCCAATTTTCAGTAATTTTTTACTTATTAATTTATGTTTCAAGATGTCATGCAAATATATAGTGCATGACATGAGTGAATCGAAATTATGAGCGTAATGAACAATTAATGAGCACACAATATATAATTTTGTAAAAGAGTGGACCACTCACCTGATAAACTGTCTATATTATTTAAAATAATTTATATCTTTAGATTTCCATTTAATCTCAGAAAATTGGTAGTTTCCTGAGTCTTAGGCTTGAGACTAATTCTCAGTGCCTCACCTTTAATGCCTTGCAGAATAAAGAAATATAAAAGAAAGGAAATTTATTTCTTATTGCTCTTGCTTGGACAAGATGAGAAATATAAAATGTGTTTGTTATTATAAAACTAATGAAAGTAAATTAACAATGAGGCAGAGACATAGGTGTGAATAAAAACAAAAGCTATTGAGGCCGTTTTTCATAGGGGAAATTTTGATGGCATTCACGTATTTTTCTAGAGTTGGAAATTCTCTATCCCCATTCGGTGTACTTGTCTCTATTCCATCAATAAGAAAATAATATTTATTAAATTTTTAATTAAAATATTATAACATAAAACAAATTGTGGAACTCACATCGAAAAAATATACACGTGACAAATATCTATTTATAAGGATACAGAAAAAGACACTGAACGGGGAAAGACGATTTTTTACCTTTTTCTAGTTAGTGTTGTAAGGATTATCCAATCCATTACTTGCTGCCTAAGTATTTATTTATTTATTTTCCTTTTTCTTTTTTTCCATCCTTAGTGATCAAGTATTCATGGAGATTAAGTATTTATTTTCTTTTTTTATTCATTTTTAATTATTTGATATAATTAGAGAAGAACTTACATAAGCTTTTCCAGGTTCTCTTCATGTTATCTAGGGCAATTGAAGGACGGATTTGGCAAATCCTTCCTCAATCTAGGACGGATTTCTTAAATCCGTCCTATACTGATGTGTCGTGCCGCCTAATTTCCGTCCTATGCTGATGTGTCATGTCGCCTCATTTTATTGCCACATCATCGTAGCAAATCCGTCCCGGATTGAGGACGGATTTGGCAAATCCGTCCTTGCTAAAAATGTTGGACCAAAAAAAAAAATGCCATGTTATAACAATTCTGGCAAACCAATGCCATACTAATGCAAACCCCGGAGATCATCTGCCATGCGTTATCACCTTTGCTTAACCAGTCGGAACCGCTTGTGATACTCGTAACTTTTGCTTACGTAATTTCTGACGTGTAATTAATTTTCGGTGAGTAACTGTGTAGACGTGTAGAATTTATTAAATGCGGAAACACACACACACACACACACACACACATATATATATATATATATATATATATATATATATATATTGAATAAATAATTTGTTGGTGAGTGGTGGAGTACAAACACAGAGATAAATATCTCAACAATACTACGGAGAGGAGCAGACAATATTCTAAGCATCAACTCTCAAATCCATACGGATATATAATCCTAACCACACCACAAGACTACTCCAGAGCACACTCAAAGCCACACAGATTACGTAGACAACTCTCCTACTTATATAAGAGTAAATCCTAACAGAATCTCAAAGATATCTAGAAAATATAATATGACTATGAAACTAATAAAGCAAACCTAATACAATCAAATTAGTAATTACCAAAACTTAATATTCTCCTAAATAATAATAAGCTTGATTTAATAATTCCAACATTGCCTCTCTTAAATCAAGCTCGACAATAAATTCGGTCCAATTCCATCACGAGCCAAAATCTCCATTGCAACTTCTTTTGCGGTAAACAATCTATGCAACAACAATTTATAATTAACTTTCTTCTCCACAATAGAAGAAGACAAAATCTTGTACGTTGCAAACAACTTCATTACTAACTCCTCTTTATCAAAGAAATTAACCATATCTACCCATTCAGATTCAACTTCAGAATAACTCTTCAAATGGTCGATCTCACTCCTTGAGAAGAAATTTTCGACTCCAACGAAATCTATAAAATATTCATATTTTTCATCAAATAAAATTTCAACTTTACTGCTATCAAATGTATTCATCAAACCATTATCGTTTCACTGGTTAATCACATCATGCAACAAACCAATGTCTACCGAATAATTCACCTCTATAATTTTATCCCCATTGTTTCCCTTCTCATCACTCTCTTCCTCTTTCGACCCTCTCTCTCTCTCTCTCTCTCTCTCTCTCTCTCTCCCAAATAAATCTTCACCCACAATAAGATTATCACAATTATCTACCAAATTAATAATTTGTGAAGATTCTTGAATCCACAATTCATCATCCATTATAACACTTGACGAATTATAAGACTGCATTAATATTAGCTCGAGAAAAATCTATCGAATTATTATTTTCACACTCATCCAAATCAATATTTTCTTCCAACCTAACTACAGAACTACCAATAGAAGAATTCTCCAAATCAAGATATTCAACCTCATCTTGAATTATTTTCTCAACAAATTTTTCTTCTTCTTGAGGAGATAATTTTTTAATTTTTTCCTCATCAATGATATTTTTATTATAAAAAAAAAAATTCCAAATTGAAAAATATGAAATATCGGGGATCCATCACACGACACTAGCTCTGATACCAATTGTAAAAAAAATTAATGCGAGCGGAAACACATATATTTAAATAAATAATTTTGGTGATTAGTGTCTGAAGTACGAACACAGATATCAAATATCACATCAATACTACGGAGAGGAGCACACAATATTCTATGCATCAACTCTCAAATTAATAAGGATCAATAATCCTAACCACACCACAAGACTACTTCAGACCACACTCAAAGCCACACAAATTACGTAGACAACTCTTCTATTTATATAGGAGTAAATCCTAATAGAATCTCAAATATATCTAGGAAATATAATATGACTAGGAAACTACTAAAGCAAACGAATTATTAGCCATTTTTGTCCTCAAAGAAGTTGCGCTTAGCCAATTTCATCCTTTTTCTTTTTTTTTTAACTTTTCACATCCCCAATGTATTTTCAAACAGCCACTTTCATCCTTTTTCACTTTTCACATCCCTAATGTATTTTCAAACAGCCATTTTCATCCTTTTTAAAGTGGGTCGTTTGAAAAATATATTGAGATGAAAGTACTGTTTGAAAATACATTGAGGGATGATGAAAGTTAAAAAAAGAAAAAGGATGAAACTGGCTAAGCGCAACTTCTTTGGGGACAAATTTGGCTAATAATTCTAAAGCAAACCTAATACAATCAAACTAGTAATTACCAAAACTAAATATTCTCCTAAATAATAATAAGCTTGATTTAATAATTCAAAAAAGATATAATTTATTTCGTGTGATTATGTGACTACGTGCCCAATTGATTGTATAACATGTTACATGTTATTTTTGTGTACGTTTTATTGAGGGGTATTCGTAATTAGGAAATTTAATTGTGATTTACCTAGATGATTAGTTAAAATTAAATAATTAATTGGAATTGAATTAGAAATTTAATTGGAATTATAATAAATATAATAAGGAGGAGTTAATGTAGAATAAAGGAAATTAAATTAAATTATATAAAAGAAGTACAGGATTTAGCTGGCTGGGGAGGATTAAAAAGAAAATAAAACAAAAAGAATCATGACCTGGTAAGGGTTCTTGGACCCGTGCAGAACAACAAACAAAAAGAGAGAAAGAAAAGGGGCGGCTCCTCTATCAGTGGCGACACCCCGGCTCCTATGCTGAACAGATTTTGTTTAGTATGTGCGGGTCAAACTGTCAGCCGTTGGATCTTATACTTTTGATCCAACGGCTGGATGTGATACAGGGTATTAAAGGATAAAATTGTTTGGCTGTCACTTTAGGCGGGAAAATAAAATTTCAAATTCCACCTGTCTCTCTCTTTTACTTTTATTTGGTAGAAGATAATTTCATATTCCTAAAATCTCTCCATTTTCCTAACTTCCCTTCTCTCACTGGTTCATCATCTTTCTTCCTCTCTCTTTCGTCGTCTTTTTGTTAAAGAACAGATCTATTCAATAGAAAATTATAAAGTAACGGTGGAAGATTATGTAAATAACACTGAATGGAAAAGATTCATAGATTTTCTTGACAAGAACGGTGCCCCTCACGGTGGCCACATAATTTCACTGAATGAAAATGATTCAGAGATTTTCTATTGTAAAACTAAACCTTTTTTTTGGCAAAATGGTTGTTCTTTGTGATGAATCAGGAAATTGTGAGTTTTTTTTTTTTATTTTGTTCAATAAATGACATTGTTATTTATGTTGTTTATCGTGTTATTTATTCCTAATATCTGGAGTTTATCATGAAACAGAGTTGGAAGAATTCGAAGATAAGCACAATGAGCAGAATGTTCAGAATGCTCGTGTTCTATGGCATAAAACCTATTTTGTATGTCAGAACATGTGTTTTTTTCGACAGAACACCTGTTCTGTTAAAAAAAAGGTGTTCGATATATCAAGCAAGAAGGTTAAAAAGACAGCATGCAGGGGCCAAGAATATTAGGCAGCGAGTAAAAGAGGCAGAAGACACTTCCTACCTAGATGAAGAAAACATTCATCTTAGACTTTGAGTATTAGACATCTTAAATATGTAGCTTGTTGGTGTTGAATACCTTAAGCATTAGACTAGTTTTTTTTTGGGCAAATTCATTGTTCAATTCAGTTGTTCTATGATATTGAACACTTGTTTTTTTAGTGTAAACACCTGTTTTTGTGGTGTGAATACCTGTTTTTGGGGTGTGAGCACCTATTTTTTTAGTATGAACATTTGTTCTTTGAGTGTGAACATTTGTTCTTTTAGTGTGCACACCTACATTCTGCATTGGTTATGAACACCTATTGTTTTGGTTATGATAATCAACGTACTTTTTTAAGTCTACGAACACTTGCTTTAATTTTTTTTATCTCTTTTTTTTTTTTTTTTTGTAATGTAAACATGTTTTAATAGTGTGAACACATGTTCTGGTATTCTGAACACATGTTCTGGTATTTTTAAGACATGTTCTTGTACTCTTAACACATGTTCTCCAAAATATTCATTTCTTCAGGAGTGAACTCCTAAAATTGTTATTTTTCTTCCATATGAAAGATATGTATCATAGTTCTTGATTTAAAATTTTAACCCATCTTTATGAAGACTCGAAAGTTTTAATTGAAAGAAGATAAATGAGGATCCCTAAAATATCTCCCATTTCAAATTGAAGTGTTCAGAACAACAGAACATGTGTTCACAGAACAAAAACATGTGTTCACTAATCAAGAACATTGTTCACCGAACAAAAAAATGTGTTCACTAATCAAGAACATGTGTTCACTGAACAAAAACATGTGTTCAATAATCAAGAACATGTGTTCACTACACAAAAACACATGTTCATTAATCACAAATATACAAGAACATATGTTCTTGTAGAAATGTGCCTTTTTTTCCTTTTCTGCTGTTTTCTCTCACCTCGGTAACCCAACCGATGTGACGGTTGTGTGTTCCCCCATTTTTTATTTATTATTTATTTGTGAAATTACATATGTACCATTTTAACCCTCTTTTAAATCGCAACCGTCGATCCATCTGAAAAATGAAATCAACGGCCCTCGGCGTGGCCCGCACGTACGAAACTTTGGCTGTTCCACACAGGAGCCGGACTGCAATGGCGAAGCATCAACAAGAAATACAAAGGGTTAAAGACAAAGGGGAATCTCTCTTGGGATCCGTGCCCAATCAGAAACAAGAAAAAAGAGATTAAACAATATTATGTTCAGAACTTCGAAATTGAAGGTGATCGAGTGGTAAGTTTCCATCGCAGGATACGCCGAATCGAAGACAATTGTGGCTTCGTGCTAACGCAATCAAGTTACAATCCGAGTACCCGGTTCGTAAGTAATTGCCCCGAGAGCATTTCGCGCCTAGGCTGATTTTTTGGGTTTTCTTCACTCTTTTCATCTTCGTAAAGGTGGGGGGGGGGACCTATTTTCCACTATTTAATTTCTATTCTGAATTACGGATTACTGTTGGGTATTGTTCTGATGTGTTATTTATGTATTTGGATATATTTAAATGCATGAACTGCTTGAGTAATTAATTCCTGGATAATTGGATTTTTCGGTGTTAATTGTGTTCCTACCATAATTGGATGATTTGAGTATGCCATATATTTGAATTTCAATCGCTTTCATTAATTGCTCAATCTTCTAAACTGTCTCTGCTCTGTATCAGAACTGATATGAGAACGAATGGAGTCCTTTCTGTAATTGTCTTATTTGGGTCTTCATTGAGTCGTCCTAATTGAGAGTCTTTGTTTTGTCCTAACTGGTTTGGTCGACCGAGTAGTCTCTAGTTTTGTGGAGTTTCCCGTGGGGGGAATGATGATACAATGTAATGGATGGATCCTTAAACCTGGGTCCTTTCGTTCGGGTGAAATCCGAACCCACGTGTTGATATTTAACCTTCCTAGTTTGGTTGATAACTGGGACCACTATCGTTATTGCTGAGTATGAGTGACTAGACGAGTAAGCTCATGTGGTGGGATTGTGTGGCATAGCCTTAGCGATGTTCTAAGTATCTAAGACGAGTATGTGATTGGGTGTACCAGATGGGCAACTTGTGATGCTTGTCGTATACTCGGTTATGGGATCGTTTAAGTGCAAAGAATGTTGTTAATTGCTTAATTGTTGCATTATATGCGTTCGTCCTTATTTGGGTCTTTAATTGCTGTTTGTTGGAGTCTTTTTGGTCGTATATGAGTTGGGGAGAGTTGGTTATTATTTAGTGCACTTTTGCACAAGTTTTAAGCTCATTTTTTCTAAAAAACCGCAGGTCGTGGACGAACCATTCGTCCTACGCCTCGTCCTTTCATTCGTCTATACGAAGACAGTAGCCTACTGTTTGTCGCGGATGATGCTGCGGACGAAGTATTCGTCCGCATGTTGCGGACGATACCGCTTCGTCCGAAGCTGTGCAGTCCACTGTTTTGCTCTGAGTCTTACGAGACTTGGGATGAGTCGTTGCACATACTATCTTAGGTGTATTTTGGGAAACGGGCATCTGCATTATCTGTATCGAGGAGGAGACCAGTCACATTGATCAAACTGTTACTGAAGTTGGTGAACTTGCACACCGGTCAGGGGAAATTGAAGTTGTGTTTGTGGCCGGTACGAGCCGTGTTGATGAAGATGATGATGATGAAATTATGTCGGGTGATGACAATTCTGAAGAAGAGGATGAATTTATGACGGAGGATGATATAGAATGATTAATCTCTTTCTCGCTTCTTGGAATTTCATAAATTAATTGTCGTATTGTATAACTTTTTATCATAATTCAAAGCGGTAATTTTATTGCCATAAAATAATTTGATTCTTGTACTTTTCAGATTGCAACTCATGCATTTCCAAGGATATACATATAAATGAGATCAAGGAGTTTATGAGAAGTGTAAACTTTGATTGTGAGTGTTGTAATATAATAAGAAGTGCACACTTTGATTGTGAGTTTTGATAATTCAATGTGTGCACTTTGATTGTGAGTGTTGTAATGTAATGAGAAGTGCACACTTTGATTGTGAGAGTTGTAATTCAAAGTGCGCACTTTGATTGTGAGTATTGTAATGTAATGAGAAGTGCACACTTTGATTGTGAGAGTTGTAATTCAAAGTGTGCACTTTGATTGTGAGTATTGTAATGTAATGAGAAGTGCACACTTTGATTGTGAGAGTTGTCGTAATTCAAAGTGTGCACTTTGATTGTGAGTATTGTAATGTAATGAGAAGTGCGCACTTTGATTGTGAGTGTTGTAATGTAAATGAGAAGTGTAAACTTGTGTTTTTTAGTAAGATAATTGGTTATGCAATGTTATTTTTGGGTTTATTGATTATTTTAGCTATTTGAGATCTTATTAATACTGTTTCTGGTTTGTATTTCTGTGCGTATTGATGTTTTTTATAATAAGGATTTAATTAAATTTCAGATTTATTTTTTTAAATATAAAACTATTTAGCGACGAAATAGCAACTGAATATCGGGTGCTATATTAGCCGTCGGTATTCGGTCATTAAACAGTCAAAGTCAAAAGTCAAACAATGTTGACCATTCGGTCGGTATTCAGTCGCTAAATAGTGACTGAATATTGGGTCGGTAAATAGCGACTGAACCTTTGGTCGCTAGAGTTTCTATCGGTATTCGGTCGTTACATAGTCAAAGTCAAAAGTCAACAATGTTGACCATTCGGTCGGTAAATAGAGCGGTCGCTAGTCTTTCCGTCGGTATTCGGTCGTTACATAGTCAAAGTCAAAAGTCAACAATGTTGACCATTCGGTCGGTAAATAGAGACCGCATATTCGGTCGCTAGCCTCTTCGTCAGTATTCGGTCGTTACATAGTCAAAGTCAAAAGTTAACAATGTTGACCGTCGGTATTCAATCGGTAAATAGAGGCCGAATATTCAGTCGCTATCCTTTCAGTCGGTATTCGATCAGTAATTTGCTTTGCGACGAAAAATACACGACCACGTCATTGGGTCGCTAATCCTAAATGGATTAGCGACGAAAATGTCCGTCTCTGTAACACAGTTTTCTTGTAGTGATCTGATTTATGTTGTATGTGTTTCTGTTCTATCGATATATATTGTTATTGTTATTACTGTTTTTAGGTCCCCACGAGCACCGAAGCTCAGTCCATCCGCTTTTGTTGTTTCAGGTTTTGTAGATGTTGATTCTACCTTTATTGGCGATGCTTGGGAAGGGGAATACGAGGAGTTATCCTAACTGGATTAGTTCACACTTGTTATTTCATTTATAGTTATTTTTTTTGGAACTTGTAGTTTCCTTTCAGATGTAATAACGTAGACATATTTCCTTTTCAGAATAATGATTCCGCTAGTGCATTTATTTCTATTTATGGATTTATCTAATGAACTCCCTTATTTAGTAATTCTGTAACTGTGGCTTTGGTGCTTCATTAACCAATGGGTCATTGCCATGTCATCACTCTGGAGACGGGGTGTGACACTATTGTTGACGTGGTAGCCTGGTAGGCTACAGGCAAGGGGACGGTAGCCATGGGGACTAGCTAGAGTCAACCCTCTCGACCATTGGCGAGACCTAGGGTTGGGCATGGTGGGGGCACTTCCCCCAATTTTTTTATTTTTTTTATTTATAGTTTTAGCTTTATTTCTATAATATCCGTGACCGTGAGCATTTTTTAATGTACCCATTTTGAGTCGGTTTCGATTTGAAATTAGATTTTATGGTTCGTGGATTATATGAATAACAACACTTATATCTTAACAAGTTTGGTTAAAATTTTAACAAACTCAAGCGTAGAAATTTGAAATCTTGTAAAATTTTTACTATATGGTGATTTTCAAAGATAATGGTCATGTCTTGTTTTCTATTATTGTTGATGAATCGCGTGATATATCAATGAAGGAGAAAATATCGGTAGTATTTCGTTATGTGAAGAATGGGCAGGTATTAGAGCATTTAGTTGGTGTCAGTCATGTATCAAGTACTATCGAGAATGATGTAATTATAAAATACCATCAAAGTATGAAAACACGTATATGCTTTTATAAATTTATTTTGTCAATGTTAATTGTGCCTCTCCCACCTTTAAAGTTTGCGTCCGCCACTGTTCTCGACTATGAGGATGAAAAGAGTTCTCCCAAGAAATGATAAACGATTGCTACCGTAACAAGAAGACAAAGGTCTTTTTATTAGTAGGATCTCTAGCTTACGAGTTGTAAGGTGAATGTTTCTAAATGTATATTCTCTAAATTATATGTTTCTTTTTATACATAAATTTTCAATTTGTTCAATTTGTTTATTTTTTTCACACGTTAGGCAATTTAATTCGTCCAAACTCATAACTTCTTTGTAGCTCTAAGACTTTGCTACATGTGGAATCATTTTTTGTATACTAACTAGACAACGTAACTAAAAGATGGATCTTAGAACATGCAGAATCTTTCATCTGTTTAATTCTTCAGTCGCATTCCCTAGACTATTATTAAAAAAAAACTGGCATGTGTGTATATATTTTTTTAAAACTTGAAATTGTGGAATCATATAAGGAAAACAAAACACATAGTAGTCATTTACAAAAGGTGGTGATATTGTCAGAGCAATTTTTCTCCTGCAAAAGCGAATCTTACTCAAATGTCAATATTATCCTTGTTAGATTAAGAAAAAATTATATCCTCAATTTTCTTTCCTTTTTAAAATCATTAATTCTCCAAATTATCTTCTCCCTCTCTCTTTCTATGTCTAACTTACTTTTCTCCATTTTTCTAGAGACACCATCGATGGACACCAATTATTAAGGAGTAATTTATAGTAGGTGTTACTCTTATTCATCCAAAATCTCAAATTTTGAATCTCCTCTCTTTCCTCTCCTCTACTTTTCTTTTGTTGATGATAATGTGTGGTTTCTATTCGTATGAAAGGGGAGAGGGAGTAATCTACTTTTCTCCATATGGTTTTTATTCATATGAAAGGGGAGGGGGAAACTCAATAATAGTGGTGGTACAAACGCTCGATGTGTTCCCGATCTTTTGATTTGAAAGTAGTCATAAGAATTAAAAAAAAATATTTTAGATGACTAATAAAATTAAAACAAGAAAATATTATTTTCAATTGAAAATTTGAATTTACGATGAATTATAAATCCATTTGAAAGTTATAAAAATAAAGTGAAAGGAAGAAGAACACTCCAACACAAGAAATTTTATGGGTGCAAACTGAAGCAAAAAAGGAGGAGAAGTTTAGAGGAAGAAAGAGAAGCATTAATCAGTATAGAAAGACAATATCTTATTAAAATTTTGAAAAACTTTTAAAGGAAAGAAAATTAATGATATATTATTTCTTAAACTAACCAAGGGTAATATTGTCATTAGATCAAAATTCACTGTTGTATGAGGAGAATTCCTCTGGCAATATCATCACCCATGTACAAATGAGAGAGTGTCTATATGAGATGAAAAAAAAGGTGAAAGAAGATCCTAAACCATCTTCATAGGATGAGACGCGAACAATCTATGAATAAATTGACGGATAATTTGGGTATACTGAAAATCTTATTTAAAAAAAGTAGAAAAAAAAACAATAACGAACGACAAATTATGAACATATTGTAAACTTTGATACCCAATTGAAAAAATTGAAAGAATAATTAAAAACCAGTCAAGGTTTTGTGAACTTTATTAAAATTAACCCTCCCAATAAATGTCGGAAATATTATTTTCCTTTTTGTTATTTGGGGAACTATTTTCTTAAATTGAGGATGCAGTTGGTGGTGGATATTTAGTACTCAAATGGGAAATATCAAATATGTTTATTGTTAAAATAAACATATTTTTTAAAAACAAAAACATAATTGTGAACAATCACATAGAGGAAGTATCATTCTTTTTTTTATGTTAAATAATGAGTCAAGAAAATATATATTACCAAAAAAAGATTTACTTTCCTTGTTTTCTTAGATATGATTGTCTGAAATTTTACGAATTACTATGATTCTATTACTCAAACAAATATAAGAATTTCAACATAGAGGAATATTGTTTATTTGAGACCATAAAGGAATATATATTTACATGTTCAGGTGTCACGTGGGTTAAACTGCTTAAATTTTTTTTTTTTGTTTGCTAGGTAATAAACTGCTTAAAATTGAAAGTGTTGTGAAACGCTTTTTTCGGCGCATGCTGGATTATATTTTTGAAACCTAATTAACTAGTTACCCTTTGGCGGTCGAACTCGATATATTATATTGTAGAGCTCCCGACTATGTAGGACTTTCTCCCTAAAATAGTAGGGTTTCCTACACCGTCTCCGTGCGCGTCTTTCTTCCAGGCGATGATTTCTATAATATGCGAGGCTTTTAATCAATTGATGTCACCATTATTCAAGAGAAATCTTAGATCCGAAATTATTTTTAGGGCTCTGGTTTTGAGCGATCTAGCCGCTCCAAAAACTGTAGAATGGGGAAGGCTTATTTTCTCTGGTCGTTTATGGGATGACCGGATTGGAGTCACTCTAGCATTTTCTCTGATTGTTTATGTCAATGGATTGGAGGAGAATGAGGAATAAGGGATAGAGCGAGTGAATATGAGTTTTGGTTTTTGCGAGGTCATGATGCTGTTGAGGTGGGCAATGGACTCTGGCCGACCTCCTGGTTGTGTGTCTGCAATAGAAGCGATGGAAGATACGGTGGATGTATTTACCGGTCCCTGGCAAATTGATCTTTAGTGACAACAAAAGTTGTCATTAAATAGCTTAATTTTGTCACTAAAGGTCCGCAGTGACAACATTTGTTTGTCACAAGGTCATCATTAAATCACCTTCCCTAAAGCTTTGTAGTGACAACTTTCCATCTTGTCATTAAAAGGGACACTTTATTGACAAGAATTTTATCTTCACTAATGGCTGCAAGTTTTAGTGACAACAAATGTTATCACAATATCAGTTCGATATTGTCACTGATGATCCCTGGGTCGTCACTGATTTTGAGTCCTTTAGTGACAAGAGTTGTCACTAGAATGCACAATTTTTTGTGACAAGAACTATGTCGTCATAATGCTTGCAACGTTTTGTGACAACGTTTTTAACACAATTGATATCAACATGTTGTCATTGATGCTCTTCATTTGCACTCATTTTATGCTTTAGTGAAGACTTTGTTGTCCACTAAAATAAATTCATACAACATGATATATACAAAAGTAATGATGATTAGAAAATGTATAAAGCTCAAATTAATTCCAGTGCCATTAATACTATGGTAACGTAATATAGAAATTTTCAAGACCCGAAAGATACATACTTATACTACAAATCATCATCAATTAGTTCTTCCTCCTCTTCAGATTTATCACTGGAATCATCTTTCTCTGAGTCATCATCATTAATGAAAGTACCGACTTTTTGTCGTGACGAACTATGTGACCTTTCTGTTCAATAAAATGGCAGGTCGTACACTTGAGAGGTTCATTTTGAAGGGATTCATGAGTAGAAACTCATTGTAAACACCCATGAGTCCTCCCCCGAAGGATCCGCTCATACCATAGGAATCGAAAACCATCGAAAAATTACTTACATTTTTCGGCTAAAGATTTTGTCTTTCGGATGTGTGCTGCTGCCACCAGAGTCCTCCCTTGCGGAATTACTCTCTATCGCTATCCACGCGACAAAACGAGCAGCGAGTGCTAGCTCTTTGTTTTTCTGAGTTTTAGAATTTAGAGAGAAAAGGAGGCCGAAAACAATAAAATCTGATTTTCAGGTTTTTGGTATTTTTGCGGCTCAAAACATTCGTACCTAGGGTTTCGGCCAAGAAAAGTTTATATAGGGTGTGAGAGTTTGTTCAGAACAACTCCCACGTTCTATCCACATATTCTGGCATTGGGAGTCTTTAACTCCCACGTCCTCTAGATTTCTGCTGGTAGTGGGAGTCTTTATCAGATAATGACTCCCAGGTAATCCCAGCTATAACTAAATACCGAAAATGCTCCTTACTCATCTCAAATTCGAATAATAACGTTTTATTATTCTCAGAAAAATAAATGTCAGATACAACGAACCTAGACACATTCTACATTCATTGAATCTGGACATGAAGCTCGTTAACTCGTCTATGTGTGTGACCCTGTAGGTTCATATCACAGTGGCAATGAAAACACACTTAGTAGTGGTATGTGTTCATAAATCACAAGCGGTCCCTAGCAGGACATTGTGAGTAACCAAAGTGAATGAATTTACGGTGGAACCTAATATCAATCCACTATTTAACCTCTTTGTCTCGCGATATACTAATTAAGCATAAGGCATGGTAGGCGTCACCCGTATAAAGCTTAATTATATTTATGCTCGATCTCCAAGTAGATTGTTCCAACAAACAATATTTAATAACTACTTTATTAAATACATTTGAGCACGGCTATGCATTTAAACAGTCTTTCCCTATCGAGGGGCCCATGGATATCTCTCTTTAATAAGATAGGGACAAATTCCTTACAATGCCTCTCACATTCAAGCCATGATAGGACACTACATCCGATCATCAGTCGTATTGATTACTCGATTAAAAGTAACGTCCGACTGAGTCATAACGTGGCTCCATTCATGCTAGAATCAATGGAGACATAAGGTCTAAGGATTCCAAAATAGTATTGAGGAAGTAATACTTATGACTAAGGACCATGAAGTATTACTTCTCTAACGGATCACGTCTGATAGAATGTATCCCAATATATTGCATCTATGATATGATTTGTATCCATTACACATGAATAGTAAAACATAATCATCAATCATACATCATACTAGTTTTATTTCGTTGTAAAGAATATTACATAAAACAAAGAGACAATTAGAATAGTAATTGCATAAGCTAATTAGTTTTACTATCAAATCACACATTTGATGTTCAAAAGCAAAATTAACTATTCAAAGACATGCTCAAAAAGATATAAAATGTACAACATATGCTAATGGTTCTAGGACACTACTAACACATTTGTTTCCCTTGCAAGAGACGATAATCCATCGGTTTCTAAAACATTTAGAACAACATTTGATTCATCTTCTTGGAAGGCCTCAGGCATATTGTCCATATTCTCTTGCTCTGGCACATCATAAGAACTCCTTGGTTTGAAGTGCTCCACTACATACCAGTTTCTCCCCAATTTCATGTCTTGTATATAGAAGACTTTCTCAGCCTAAGAAGCAAGCACATAAGGCTGATCTTTGTACCACTTGCTAGATACGTTTACACTTGTAATTTTCCATTCTTTATCTATTTGTATCCTAGAACTATCTCCCACATTCCAATTTTCCATTCTTTATCTATTTGTATCCTAGAACTATCTCCCACATTCCACGATTCACACTAAAAAAGCAACACTTTTTTCCTATCCAAGAGGTATTCCACTTCAAAAATATCATGTATAACCTCATAGAAGTCAACATAATTGGGTTCATGCTCTCCTTTTACTACAATACCACTGTTTTGTGTTCTCCTATCTTGCTCGCGTTCCTTGGTATGGAATCTAAAACCATTAACATTGCATCCAGCATTTCTTTTCACACGATTATCTGGACCCATAGCTAATGACCGAATTTCACTAGTGCATTCAATTTGACCATATAAAATTTGCGTACAATGCGCCAAACAAGTTAATAAAATTGTATTGCTTAGGTTCTTTTAGGGGGAAATCTGAATTTCTAAGATATGCGACTCTTGAATGCCCCTGGAAGGACAAGAAAATATAGCAATTAGTACTTGATATAATCTTCAATTTCATCACAGTTATTCAGCACATAATTATGAACCTTTGCTAGTTCGAACTCATCCAAGTGGTGCTGAGTTGGACCACCAAATGGTCGACCATTACATGAAAACACCGATATCTTCCCAGTAGGTTCGCCTCTATCATAGTTGCGCTTAGCTCTATTAAATACTGATTCCACATCGTGCAAGTACATTGAGGTGAATGTCAAGCACTCACTATCAATGTAACGCTCCGCAATAGAACCTTCATGTCTAGCTTTATTGTTGACATATCCCTTTAATGTGCCCACTTTTCTAAAAAGTACCAGCATAAAAATAAATTAGATTTATGTATGGAATAATTTTTTAATATAGTCTAAATAAGCATGTACAATTCTCCCTTTAGAATGAAGTATTACCTCTCAAAAGGAAACATCCAACGAAATTGGTCAGGGCCGGTGATTTTAGATTCATTTGGTAGGTGAAGCATCAAATGCACCATTATATCAAAAATCGACGGTGGGAATATTCTTTGGAGTTTGCATAAAATAAGTGCAATGCTCTTCTCTTGCTCTTCCAAAACATCTAAATACAATGTCCTTGAACACAACTTAAAAAAACACTCAGTTCAAATAACACTTGTAGAACTTCCTTAGTTAAACAACCCCGTATTGCAAGAAGGAGAACTCGCTGCATAAATACGTGACAATCATGACTTTTAAAACCAGAAATGTGACACTCTCCCATCTTAATACAACGAGATATATTTGATGCAAACCCGTAAGGATATTTGATTGAATCCAAGAATTCACACACTTTCTTTTTCTCCTCAATACAGAGATTGTAGCAAGCCATATTAGTCTCAAATGAATCTCCCTTCGGGATCAGGTGTAACTCGGACCTTATCCCCATTTCCATCAAATCTCTCTGACATTTCAACCATCCTTAGTTTTTTCTTTAATTCCCATGATTGTGGCAAAAATTGTTTCAAATACATTTTTTACCACATGCATGATGTCTATGTTATGTCTTACATTGAGGTCTTTCCAGTATTCTAAAAACAAATACATTTTTTTTGTCTAGTTTGACTGAGACTCTCAAAGTTTTCTTTTTCGCTGGTGAAGTAATTTCGGGGAATTTCCTAACTCTATATCACCGAATGCCAACTGCTGTTCTAAAATTTCATCACCAGACAAACGTTTAACTGGATCCCTCAAATCAGACTTTCCGTTAAATGATTTTTTATCTCTCCTCTATCAATGGCTTGAAGGAAAGAAATGATGATGGCCAGCATAACAAATTTTCCGCCCATGGTACAAGTAAACTGAAGTTGTGTCATCCATGCAAATAGGACATGCTTTGTACCCCTTTGTACTCCACCCAGATAAATTCCCATATGCTGGAAAATCATTTATTGTCCATAATAATGCAACACGTAACATAAACCTTTCA
The DNA here is from genome assembly GCA_026122235.1 of Vinca minor. Lineage (NCBI taxonomy): Eukaryota > Viridiplantae > Streptophyta > Magnoliopsida > Gentianales > Apocynaceae > Vinca > Vinca minor. The sequence goes on from JAOCZM010000058.1 coordinate 550,368, forward strand.
GCTGTATGTGCATAAAAAGTCTCAACACCAGGCTGGCATAGTGTCTTTAACTCATCAATCAATGGTTGGAGATAGACATCAATGTCATTTCCTGGTGCCTTTGGTCCAGAAATAAGCTGAGTCATCAATAAAAAGGGGTCTTTCGTGCATTTCCAAGGAGGTAAATTGTAAGGAACAAGAAATACAGGCCAAATGCTATATGCATTACTTAGGTTTCCAAAAGGATTAAAACCATCAGTAGCTAGCCCCAACCTGATATTACGAGAATCTGGCGCAAATGTTTCATGCAATTGGTCAAAGCGCTTCCATTCTTCACTATCAGATGGATGCCTCATCATATCATCATCGTCTTTTCGCCCATCTTTGTGCCACCTCATATCAAAGGCTATATCTTTGTTAGCAAAGAATCATTGTAGTCTTGACTTTAACTGAAAATAACGAAAAACCTTGTGAGGTACTTTTGAAGCCTCTGATTTGAAGCGGGGTTCTCCACATTTCTGATTGGGACATTTGTCTAGTTCAGCATACTCATTTCGGTACAAAATACAATCATTAACACTTGAATGTATATTTTCATACTCAATAGCAAATCGAAGGATTTTCTAGTCCAACCACTTGTAGTTTTCAAATGAAGAAGAGTCACGACAAAGGATAATTGTGAAAAATGTGTGTGTCCAGGATAGAGCTTATTTTTTGCATCATTTAATAGCTTAAGGAATCCATATACATCACAACCTAATGCATTATCATTACTTTCGTCTTTGTTCCAACTATCTCCCCAGTTAGCATTACCAAAATCATTTAACATCTCAATCATATCATCATCTTCTACTTCCTTACCATTTACATTATTCTCTGTTATGTTATCATCAACATCAATACTATTATAATCATCACAGCCATCTCCAGACTTTTCAACATGATATACCCACCGGACATAACTCCTACGAATTCCTTTTACTATTAAATGATCTTCTACAACCTCCTTATGCTGATCACGAAAGTTATTACAGGAAACACAAGGGCAAGGAATGCTATTCTCCTGGTTTGTATGAGAATATGCTAACTGTAGAATTATTTTTACCCCAATATCTAGGGTCTAATTTGTTTTTGATTTGCATCCAACTCTTGTCCATTAAACTTGTTTTCCAAACAGAAAAAAAAACTTATATTATTTGCAGCTCCACAAGCATATGAAGTCAAGTCAACCAAAGCAGAATCATATTAATCATGCAAACATAAAGCACTAGTCTTTACTTTCTGATTGTTTTATTACTATAATACCCTCAATCTCCAATAGTGGATTGCAACAACTATATATGCATATAACTAAAACATATAATTGGAATAAATTCGAAAAATTCGACGAAAAATACATAAGTTGATTAATAGTGTTCAATTCAAAGACAGAAAACTCAATCGAATGGACAAACCAACTTCAAAACAGACGATCCAGCACTTTTACCTTTCCGAAACTAAATTATAAAGAAGAATATTGGATTTTTACATGAGATATTCAACAATTAACATCGAAATGCCAGAAAATAAGTGACAGAGTATCCTTCTTGGTGAATCCATGAAAGAATCTGTCTTTTAAATTCTTTCACACCCAAGAACACAAAAAACTACCAAAATCGTTTAGGAGACCAAAATAGCCAGTTAAAAATATGTGACCAAGAAAATTAAAATTAGCAATTAAAGTTCCTAATTAACTGAATATTACGCATTCGCTAGGTTTGACAAAATTGAAAAGCCCTAAAATGTCATGTTCGGCAAATAAGGAGGAAGAGTTTAAATAAGTTTTGGTGGGAAAATTGGGTGGAATAGGTTAGAGGATTGGGGATTAGGGAAAAAACTAATTAAATTATCCGAAAATCCCCAAAACGACGTTGTTCCATTTAATTAGGATAGCTGTGCCGAAACGGCAGCGTTTTGATCAGAATTGTGTTGGTGGAGCATTGTTGGATAGAATTGTTTCAAGGAGACATTATTCTGAAAGAGATGCTGCTGATCTTATTAGGCAAATTGTGAATGATGTTCATATTTGTCATTTTATGGGTGTTATGCACAGGGATCTCATACCTGAGAATTTCTTACTTGCTAGTATGAATGATAAAGCAATGCTAAAGGCAACTGATTTTGGACTCTCTGTTTTCATTGAAGAAGGAAAGTTGTATCGTGATATAAGGGGTAGTGCATACTATGTTGCCCCTGGAGTATTGAGGTGTAGCTATGGCAAGAAAATAGATATCTGGAGTGAGGTTAGTCTATATATTCTACTTAGTGGTGTACCCCCCATGTTGGACTGAAACTGAAAAAGGAATATTTGACGCCATTCTGCAAGGAGAAATTGGCTTTGAAAGCAAACCATGGCCATCAATACCTAACAGTGCAAAAGATCTAGTTCGTAAAAGGCTGACAATAAATCCAAAAAAGAGGATTACTTCTGCACAAGTTTTTTAGCACCCCTGGATCCGAGAAGGCGGAGATGCATCTGACAAACCTATAGATAGTGCAGTGCTCTCTCGAATGAAGCAATTCAGAGCAATGAACAAGCTAAAACAACTTGCACTAAAGATTATTGCAGAAATTTTGTCCGAAGAAGAGATCAAAGATTATAAGGTAATGTTCACAAATAGTGATACAGAGAAAATTCGCAGAATTGAGCAGGTGGGATCAGTTTCTAGTGTTCCTACAAATACAAAGATGATATGTTTCTTTTTCCGGAAACAAACAGGATGGACATTGAAAGCAAGCGAGTGCGTGGCACACATATGTGCTCATCAGTGTGCAATACTTCAACTAGTAGTCCGTGTCCGAGATGAGGTACAAGATTCTTTTCTATTTTCTGCGGATTTTGCTCTAAAGGAAAAACTAATTTCTAAACTCTCAATTGGTCCCTTGTTTCCAAAAGGCCATGATTTTTCGAGTGTGAAAATACTTAAGTTGCAGAGAATTAATTTGCTCCACTTGGAATCTTTTTACACAAACCAAGCTAAATTGCCTTCTGGTACATCTACTAAAATTAGTGATGTGGTGATTGGCCCATTCCGAGTTTCGCAAGAAGAAAAAGCAAGGGTCAAAGTTAGAGTGTAGCTAAACCTTCAAGATGTTATAAAAGTTGAATCAACCTCACTGATTGAAGATCATACTGATGGCTATCATGATGCTGATGCCCTATTAGAAAAGATGGAGAGAAGCAATCGACCTTCATCTCATGTAGCAAATGGCTCTGATGATTTTGAGTTCTACCATCAAGCCGGTGGTGTGGTATATATGCTAGTCTATACAAAGCAAGATATTCCGCGGTTTTTGAATTTTAATCAAACTCGTATGCAATGGTTTATACCTTGGTTCAATAGGTCTGAAATAGATGTTATTGAGAAAGATAATGATTTCATGAGCAGCAAATTATAATCATCAAGTCTTGAGGACAAGACTTGTTTCAATGGAGGAGTATTGTCATGTTCGGCAAATAAAGAGGAAGAGTTTAAATAAGTTTTGGTGGGAAAATTGGGTGGAATAGGTTAGAGGATTGGGGATTAGGGCAAAAACTAATTAAATTAACCGAAAATCCCCAAAACGACGTTGTTCCATTTAATTAGGATAGCTGTGCCGAAACGGCACCGTTTTTATTAGTGACCTATTGTCTATTACGGACTGCATCAGCAGCCAAGGCTTTGCTGCTCTCTTCCACACTTGCTGCGATTTAAGGTGATGAAGGCCACTTTAATTGGCTACTGTTGATTCTCTAGTGATTTTCAGAAGGAGCTGAAGTGGAGGGACATGATCCTCTTTGGGAAGGTAACCCTAGATATAAAAGGAAAGCTTCACCAATGAAGAAAGCATCCAGAAAATATATGACAAATTGGCTGCTGCCATTATCTTCTCCCTTGTGAGTTCTTAAACTCTTCTTCCCCCTCAGTCATTCATTCTATTTCTCCCCCAGACTTTCCCCTTCTATTACTCATCTTGGTGACTGATTAGAGTGGTGTTGCTTTGCCTTCAGATTGTTGATGTAATGATCTGAACTGGAGATGGCAGCTAGCTCGAGTTTTCTTGTCTACTGATCAGCTTTGGCATTTACTGGTTTTGCTCTCAGTTTACTTTACTGCTTTGAGTTATGATGACAACCATAGTTCAGTAGTCATTATTATTATAGCTGGAATTTATCCATGGAACTGATAGGGATGTACTGAGGCTTGGATTATCCATTGAACTGATAGAGTTTGCTTTCTAGTTCATTTTCTTATTTCTATTTCAGTTAATGATAAGTAACTGTAGTTAATGATTAGCTGAATTAGCAAGAGTTTCTTAATCTTGCTATTGGAAGGAGTTGACAATGATATATATATTTGAGACCATTTTGCTTGATTAATATATATATTATTATCCACTTTGCTGTTTGAATGCTTGGGGCTGAGGCCAATTAGATGCCAATAGGAATCTGTTTGTGGGATCTGTGTGTTTCTAAAAGTGGGGACATAACATAAAATTTCTTATTTTACCTCCCATTAGAAAAATCCCCAAATTCGCAGGTTAACACCTAAGTGGTCTTCACTTCATTGTGGTTTACATAATTTAGATCTTCTATTTGGTAGATTGTATTACCTCTAGTTCCTTCAAATCGCCATTAACTTTAATCCAAGACATGGGTTATGCAGATAAGGGCTAAAATATACAAGAAGAGGAGAAGGTGCAAGTAATAAAAAGGAAACCAAAGATCAATGACTCAACAAGAAGAAAAAGATAGCAAGAGAGGTAGAGAGCTTTTGAAGGAACTAGATCTTGGCTGCGTTTTGAAAGCAAGAGAGGCAGAGAGCTTTTTTGGCTGCCTTTTGAAATCCCTTCAAAACATCCAGCTTTTGCCTTTTTTGTTTCTCTCAAGTAAAAGATATTTAGTGACGATAAACTTTTAGTTGTCGCTAAATAATTCGGGCCTTGTTGTTCGGGGTAGATTTTGTGACAATTGCAGTGACGAATTCCGAGTTGTCACTAAAAATTAGAACCTCAAAGTTTTTTAATGACAACATTTAATGTCATCAATAAACCTATACGTTTAGTGACAAGAATTTTTATCGTCATACAAATTCTTGTCACTAAAAGCGATTTTTCCTGTAGTGTATAAATCCATTTGAAAGTTATAAAAATAAAGTGAAAGGAAGAAGAACACTCCAACACAAGAAAGAAGATCCTAAACCATCTTCATCGAATGAGACGCGAACAATATATGAATAATTTGACGGATAATTTGGGTATACTGAAAATCTTATTTTAAAAAAGTTGAAAAAAACAATAACGAACGACAAATTGTGAACATAATGTAAAATTTGATACCCAATTGAAAAAAAATGAAAGAATAATTAAAAATCAGTCAAGGTTTTGTGAACTTTATTAAAATTAACCCTTCCAATATATGTCGGAAATATTATTTTACTTTTTGTTATTTGGGGAACTATTTTTCTTAAATTGAGGATGCTGTTTGTGGTGGATATGTAGTACTCAAATGGGAAATATCAAATATGTTTATTATTAAAATAAACATATTTTTAAAAAACAAAAACATAATTGCAAACAATCACTTGAGAGGAAGTATCATTCTTTTTTTATGTTAAATAATGAGTCAAGAAAATATATATTACCAAAAAAAAATATTTACTTTCCTTGTTTTCTGAGATATGATTGTCTGAATTCTTAGGAATTACTAGGATTCTATTACTGAAACAAATACAAGAATTTCAACATAAAGGAATATTGTTTATTTAAGAACTTAAAGGAATATATTTACATGTTCAAGTGTCACGTGGGGTTTAAACTGCTTAAAATTGAAAGTGTTGTGACACGCTTTTTTCGGCGCATGTTGGATTATATTTTTTGAAACCTAATTAACTAGTAACCCTTTGGCGGTCTAACTTGATATATTATATTGTAGAGCTCTTGACTATGTCGGACTTTCTCCCTAGAATGGTAGGGTTTCCTACGCCGTCATCGTGCTCGTCTTTCTTCTAAGCGATGATTTCTATCATATGCGAGACTTTTAATCAATCGATCTCACTATTATTCAAGAGAAATCTTATATCCGACATTATTTTTAGGGCTCTGGTTTTTAGCGATGTAGCTGCTCCAAAAACTTGTAGAATGGGGAAGGCTTATTTTCTCTGATCGTTTATGGGATGACCGGATTGGAGTCACTCCAGCATTCTCTGGTCGTTTATGTCAATGGATTGGAGGAGAATGAGGAATAGGGGATAGAGCGAGTGAATATGAGTTTTGGTTTTTGCGAGGTCGTGATTCTATTGAGGTGGGCAATGGACTCTGGCCGACCGCCTGGTTGTGTGTCTGCAACAGAAGTGATGGAAGATACGGTGGATATATTTACTGGTCGCTGGCAAGAATTGTCGGAGCAGGTTCTCGTTCTTGAAGTAACCAATTAAAAAATAACTCGGGTTAGACCTCCAAAAGGTCACCCAATGCTGGTCTTGTTGGATTGCAATGGGGTAAAGAAAAGAAGATGGAGTGTCGGACAGGAGGGGGTCACCGTTGATAGTGGAGAAGGTGATGTCGAGGTGGGTTTTAATCAGGCGATGGCGGGTTGGGAAGAAGGGCTGTGGTATGGGTGGGTCGTGATCTAAGGGGGATGGGCCATTTATGCTTGGGATGGGCTTACAAAAATTAAGATGGGTTTGGGACTTTCTGGGCAAGGGGCTGCAAACCAGGAAGCGGCCCGTTTAGCTTACGTACCTAGGTTGACAGAGATGGACTCGCCACCTATTGGCCCACGTCATGGCTGGCCTGAACAAAGGCCAATTTTGCTTGTATTTTTTCTGGGCTAGTCCAGGCAGGCCTAGATGAATATTTTGTGATAGGGCTTTCTCGCTCACTAATTTGGATGCAGCAGTTTGTTTAAAAAGTGTTTTTTTTCCTCATCTAACGTAGAAATAAATTATGTACATTCTCAAATGGTGGTTCTTGCCGTTAATCAGGGTAAGGTGGTGGCCACTAAGAGGCTCCACCAAAGCCAATGAATTGTTTATCTTCGAATTGTCGGGGGATTAATAACTCTGAAACAATTCAAGAATTAATGCGTTTATGTGATGCACGTCATCCAACAATAGTTTTTTTTTTGAAATAAAGTCTTTATCCATATCCATGGATTTTATTCGGTGCAAGTTAGGATTTCCTTTTCATTTTTCTGTAAATCTTCAAGGACGTAGTGGTGGTCTCTGCTTGTTCTGGAATTACTCGATCAAACTAGATATTCTGTCTTACTCGCCTGGTCATATTGATTCTAGTATTTCTTCTGATGAATATGAATTTAAATGGCGTTTTACTATTTCTATGGGAACCCAGATACTGCCCTTAGACAGCACTCTTGGCAACTACTTAAGCTATTGCATTAAGTTAATTCGCTTCCCTGGCTATGTATGAGATATTTTAACGAAATTGTTTAAGTCAAGATGAAAAAACCAGTTTTTTTCCAAGAAGTCAAACCCAAATTATTAACTTTAGAAATGTTGTCAATGGTTGTGTCCTATGTGATTTGGGATACACAGGCAATCCCTATACTTGTTGTAACTTTCGGGGGTGGAATTAGGGAAGTTTTTGTCCGGCTTGATGAGGGTCTTGCCACTCCATTTTGGCGGTCCCACTTCCCTAATTTAGCTATTCAGCACTTATCCACAAAACATAGCGATCACCTCCCAATTCTACTTGGAATTCCTCATCGCCGTAAACGAAAAAACAGCAAACCTCGTCCTCTGCGGTTTGAGCCACTGTGGTTTAGGGAGACATAGTTTTTGGATTATGCTCGCCAAGCATAGGCGTCTCCCTATGACTTATCAGCATCTGGAATCAGCTCTCCTCTGTCTAGTTTCCGTGACGACCTTTTACAATGGAGCATTAGAATCGTTGGGGACCTATAGAAAAAACTTAAGGCCAAACAAAATGAGCTAGATGCAATTCAACTGCGGCGTGGACAAGATGGTTATTCTCTATTGGAGGAGCTTGAAATCTCCAAAGAGTTAGAAAAGATTCAGGACCTCAGAGAAGGTTACTAGAAGGCCCAAGCAGAGCAACATGGTTACCGAGGGTGACTGAAACACCAATTACTTCCATAACAATGCTTCACAAAGGAAAGAAAAGAACTACATCGATGAGATCGTGCGTCCAAATGGCAGCATTAAGACTATGATGAGGACATTGAGGAGATAGCCGTTGATTTCTTCGAGAACTTATTCAAGGAAAATACTAGTGGAGCAAGCCTCTCACCTCATCTACTCACCAACAAGCTGAATGCCCTGCGAGATTGGTGTTTTACAGAAACCCTTTACTCAGGATGAAATCATAATAGCACTTAAGCAAATGCACTATCAACCCTAAGATTAAAAATCCCATCACTATGACGCATTTTCAGCCTATTAATCTATGTAATGTTATATACAAGCTTATTTCCAAAGTCTTAACGAATCGGTTCAAGTTCGTCATGAATTCCCTTAATGACGAGGCTCATAGCGCTTTTCTGAAGAATATACAAATAACTGAGAATGCTATCGTCGCTTTTGAGGTTTTTCATAGCCTCCAGACTGTCCGTCCTTTTCATAGCCCCAGACTGTCCGGTTTTTTCATAGCCTCCAAATGGTTCTCATCAGTTAGCCCTTAAGTTGGATATGAGCCATCATTTTGATAGAGTTGAGTCGAACTATCTAGATATGGTGATGACTTGCATGAATTTACTGTAAAAAATCCTCTCTTTGGTAATGAAATGCATCATAACATTAAGCTACTCCATCTTACTTAACAGAGTCTCTACAAGATATTTCAAACCAACTAAGGGTATCCGGTAAAGTGACCCTCTATCTCATTTCCTCTTTCTCATCTGCACAACAGGACTATTTTCATTTCTCCGTTCTTCTCAGAAGCGAGGGCTCTTGACTGGGTTTTAATTTGGTTGATGTGCTTCTGTCACGCACTTGTTATTTTCAGATGATTCTCTTTTCTTCGCCAAGGCTGAAGAGCCTTGTCTAAGGCTACTAAAAGAGATATTGAGAAAGTATGAAGCCTGTTCTGGCTAGCAGATACAATGGATGATTGGTGATGGCTCGTGGGTTAATGTTTGGGGAAATAAGTGGCTAACCACCCCCGAGTACCTTTAAACTGCTAGCCCCGCCAGATATGGATTTATCACAAAAGATGATGGTTGTTTCTAGACTCATTAACCTCCAAAGAGGTACATGGAACATAGATATACTGAGGCAATTGTTTTCATCCTATGATATTGAGGAAATACTCAAAGTGCCACTCTGTGAGGCTTGGCCACCCAATAGCCTTGTTTGGGGATACACAAAAAATGGGCTATACTCTGTCAAGTCCGGATATCACCTGAAAGTCGACATCAAGAATGGAAAGCACGAAAGTCATTCGACCTCCAAGCAAAATGTCTTTGACCACTGGAAGGGCATTTGGAAAATGCATGTCCCTCCTAAGCTACAAGCTTTCATTGGAAGATTTTCAAGCGTATTTTGCCTACTTGCCAAAACTTATCAAAGTGAGTTAAGACTATAAAACCTCACTGCCCTATCCATCATGAGGAGGTCAAAACTGCCATACACACGCTTTTTTCATGCCCAGGGGCTATGGAAGTATGGAATCATACAAGCTTTGATATGAAAGCCTTATTGAAGAAAGATGATTTTCCCTACTGCATGATGTCTATTATGGCAGATAGGGAGGAGTTTTCCACTCATTTCTCTTACATTCAATGGCATATATGGTGCAATAGAAATTGGACTGTCTTTGATGGGAAACAACAGACACCAGAGAAAGTTACAAATTTTACTCTAATCAATGTTGCCGAGTACAATAATGTTTATACATCATCATTAGGATCAGCTGGAGCCCGCTAAACTTTGCCAAATTTTAACCAAATCAGGTATATTTTGAAAGGAAAGGCGAAAATGTTTTCACCAATATATATGACAAAACCTCCCGAAACTCGAAACCAGCCACCTTCTAAAATGGAAGCCCCCAGAAGAAGAATTTCTAAAAATCAATGTTGATGGAGCATGGACTGATAACTCTGGAGGTTTGGTCATGATCATACGGAACCACAAAGGAAGATTTGTATTTGGGGCTGCAAATTTATCTCCAACGCAACCAGCCCTAAATACGTTGAAGCAAAGGTACTTCTGGAATGACTTCGGTTTGCTTTGGCTCAATTATACCAGTCTCTTATTATCAAGAGTGACAGTCAAACTCTTGTTAACCGGGTCCATCAAATAGAAGAGAATTTCCCATCCTTATGTCACATTGTTAGTCAAATCAAAAGTTTGATGGGGAATAGCATAGCTAATTTATTTTTTGTTCACAGAGCTTGTAATAATTCGGTTTATAGATTAACAAATAATGCAATGAGGCTTAGAGCCACCACTCAATGGTTTGATAGCAAAATTGTTTTTCTTGTCTCTAAATTTTGGTTTTGATTTCTATATCAACAAAGCTCTCGAAGATCGTCTCCAACGTTCACAGCTCTCATGACTAGCATCAGAGGCTCAACAAACAAACTCACGGTTGATCGTGTGGATACCGGTAGAGAAGGGAGTCCGAAGGTTGCCGTTGGTGATTTAAAGTAGCAGAATTCGGGATATTCGATTTGATCAAAAAAGGTATTATTCCTAACACAATGTACTGGTTCTTTCTCGTGAGTAGATCCTCTAAAGGAACAGAATCCCAGTTTATTTCCGCTTCTTTTATTTGGGGATTCCAAAATTTTTCCTTTCAGTTTTATCAGAGCCTATCACGAGAACAGAATTACTTTGTTTATGTGTTATCGTACTTTTAGTAGTATGGTAATGCATGTCATATGACTTTTACCTTTGTGTAGCCTCTGGGAAGTCGTTTAAGTGTTAAACAAAACCCGGACGAATTGTAGATTCATGTTTTTTCTATTTTCATTGGACAAAGTACGGTCGACAGGAAGTGGTTCGCGGCAGACCGAACAGGTTCTAGAAAATGGACTTTTGCTACTTCCTAGAATTTGGCCGACCGGTGAGTAATCACGGTCGACCGAAGCTAATCTATTTTCAGGCCGATAGATCAGAACTGTTTTAGATCGACCGATGTGGCCTAATTTTTACAATTTTTTTGTTACTTCCTTATCGCGGTTGACCGAGAGTATGGCCTAAGTAGACCGAAAAGGGTCAAGCAGTGGGTATTTTGCACTTTTAGCATGATTGTTGTGTTATTTGAGCATGATGCATAGTAATAGTCTTTGACCCAGTGGCTTTTATTATAATACAATATGTGTGTCGTGCGTTATCCATTCATTCTTGTTGTAAATTTAATCTCGAATGTAACTCGAGAATTCTTTCAATTATGTAAAAATATAGAATGTGATTTTATATTTTTCCATACGTAACAAGTGGTGAAGAAATGCGTCCAACAGATGGAGGAAACCACAAGGAGGCGGAAGACAATAGATAGGATTTATGACTTTTCTACATTTAGATTGACCTAGGATTTTCCGTTGGCTCAGAAAATCCGTATAAGGGCTATTACAATATCACGGTTTTATTTACCACTTTATGCACTTCACATGTGATGCATATTGCATGATTTACTATTTTTATAGCATGTTAATTAAGACGTATAATCAGATTATACACCAGCCTGGTGAGACAATTAAAAAACCCTCAATTTTAAATATTAAGTTTATGCCTTCCATGATTGGCCCTCGTCAAGGCCTAGATCGATAGTAGTGTGAACTTCCGAGTGGAATAAGCGTATGTCTATCCGGGTGAGGCGTAAAGAATAAGTTAGTGATATCCGTTGGTGCAATCTTACCCAGATTGCCAATGTCGAGCTTTGTAGCCAAAGCTGCCTCGGTATTGGATCTGGAGCAAAGGATTAAGATGTGCACTTATGTACTTATGTAAGTTTTACCTACTTAACCAACCAATAGTCACATAATTGATGTGATTAGCAAACGTTTCTTACCTAAATAACCATTTCTCGAGCTTTGTAGCCAAAACTGCCTCGGGATTGGTGATGTATGGATCTTGGTCGTACTAGAAAGTTTTGAACTTTTTGAATGAATACTTAAGGGTTATTCAATTTGAAAAAAATAGTGGGAGAATCATTAATTAAAGTCCTATTAATGATTTTAAAATATGACAACTAAAATTTTGCAAATTCTTCTCTATAGATATAATGGCAAATGCAATCGTTGCATGAAACTCTTTATCATTACGATCCTTCCTTGAGAAGGAAAAACTAGAGGAAGGAAACTTCCTTGACTGGTACAGGAACTTGAGAATGGTTCTCAAGCACGAGAAAAAGTTGTATGTTCTCGAGGAACAAAATCCTGGTCCACCAGTCGCGGGAGCTCCGACCGCTGAAAGAAATGCTTATTGTAAGCACTTAGATGACACATTAGATGTGTCTAGCCTTATGTTAGTGACCATGACCTCTGAGCTTCAGAAGAAACATGAGGAAATAGGAGCTTTCGATATGATTAATCATCTAAGGCAACTCTTTCAGGGTCAAACCCTCCAAGAGAGATTCGATATGTCGAAATCTCTATTTCAATGAAAAATGGTAGAGGGAACACCATTCGGAACTCACGTTCTAAATCTGATTAGCTATATTGAGAGCCTCGAAAGACTGGGATTTCCTTTTGGCCAGTAGCTATCCATTGACTTGATTATGAAATCGTTGTCTGAATAATTCAGTCAAGTTGTTTTGAAACTACAACATGATCGAGATATACAAACCTCTCCCAGAATATTTGAACCTGTTGAGGACTATCGAGAAGGAAATAGGCAAGTCCAATTCCATTTACTTGGTCAACAACAACGGGGGCAAGGGTTTTGGTAAGCCTAAAGGAAAGCCTTCGGGCAAACCTAACCATTTTGAGAAAGAACTGAAACCTAAGGGCGTTGTGACTAAGGATGGAAATTGTTTCCATTGTGGAAAGAAATGATACTGGAAGAGAAACTGCCCTAGTTTTCTTGCCGGGAAAAAGCTTGGAAAGTGATCAAATCAGCTTCTGGCTCAGATATTTATGTTATTGAGATCAACTTATCTACTACTACTTCCTCATGGGTATTAGATACCGGATGTAGTTCTCACATTTGCATGAATCTGCAGGGACTATAAAGGAGCAGAGAGTTAGCAAAAGGAGACGTGGACCTACGCATTGGCAATGGAGCAAGAGTTGATGCATTAGTTGTAGGAACATTTAGTCTTAGTTTGCCTTCTGGAATTGTTCTAGATTTAGACAGTTGTCTTTATGTACGTACATTAACTAAGAATATTATTTCGATATCTTGTTTGGACAAGATGAGTTTTGATATTCATATTAAAAACCAACGAATGTCGTTATCGTTAAATGATATCTTTTAATGTAGTGCTACTTTGGTGAATGGTTTATACTTGTTAGATCTAGATTCACCGGTTTATAACATAAATACAAAGAGGATAAAGACTAAAGAGTCTAATCCTACATACCTCTGGCATTGTCGCTTAGGCCATATGAACGAAATCCGCATTTCCAAACTACATAAAGATGGATTGTTGGAATCATTTGATTTTGAATCATATGATACATGCGAGCCTATTTAATGGGTAAGATGAATGCATCTCCTTTTACAAGAACTAGAGAACGAGTAAATGATTTGTTGGAACTAATACATAGTTGATGTATGTGGTCCATTCAATATTCATGCAAGAGGTGGTTATCTATATTTCATTACTTTTACTGACGATTTTAGTCGTTTTGGATACGTGTTTCTTATCAAATGCAAGTCTGAGGCCTTTGAAAAGTTCAAAGAGTACAAAAATGAAGTAGAAAACCAGTTTGGCAAAAGTATAAAGATACTTCTATCTGATCGAGGTGGGGAATACTTAAGTCAAGAATTTCATGACTATCTAAAGAGTTGTGGAATTGTTTCACAATTTTCTCCACCGGCTACTCCTCAATGGAATGTTGTATCCAAAAGGAGGAATCGAACTCTATTAGATATGGTTCGATCAATGATGAGTCACGCGAGCTTTCCAAACTTCTTTTGGGGACATGCTTTAGAAGGAGCAGCTTTAACACTAAACAGAATTCCATCTAAATCTATTGAAATGACACCGTATCAGATAAGGAATATGAGGCGCCCTAGTACGTCTTTCTTAAAGATTTGGTTCACGCGAGCCTTCCAAACTCTTTTTGGGGACATGCTTTAGAAGCAACAGCTTTAACACTAAACAGAGTTCCATCTAAATATGTTGAAATGACACCGTATCAGATATGGAATGGGAGGCGCCCAATATGTCTTTCTTAAACATTTAGGGTTGTGAGGTGTTTGTGAAACGTCCATCTTTGGACAAGCTCAGCCCAAAGTCGGTCAAGTGCAATTGAGGGGTCTCATGGAAAGGAGACGCAAAAGCCTTGCGACGGGAAACGCCTGACGCAATTAGTTGTTTTAACGAGAATTTTTCTATTTGCAATGCTTTTTTTCTCGACGTGAAAACTTAGCAAAAAGACTACTTTTTGCATCGCTTATAATTTTCGACGTAATAACTGACACAAAAACATTTTAAGCGGCACCTTATATACTGTTGAAAATAGTTTTTCACCGTCGCAAATACTATAATAAAATTATATTTTGTATTTTTTTGCAATGTCACAATCTATCGAAAATAGTTTTTCACCGTCACAAATGTTATAGTAAAATTATATTTATTATGGCCGAGCCGACCCCTCTCCCTAGCCCCTGCGAAGCCGAGCCGAGTCGGCAAGTCAAGTCACATTTGAATAACATAGAATAAAGTCGCTCCCGTAGCCACATTTGAATAATGTAGAATAAAGTATTTCCCTTTTCAAATGGATGGGAATTGATCCCACGACCTCCTGCATGCATGTTGTACGATGGGTCATTAGGCTAGTTGATAATTTGTTAATTGTTGTTCCTCCTATTTTATTTATTATAATGGAGTTTGTAAAACACAAGGGGGGGGTGAATTGGGTTTTAATCAATCTTGCAAACTTTTTGAATCTATTCAATGCTAGTGTAAGTTTGAGCAAGATGAACAAAAGCAAAACTAAAGCCAATCACAAGACAAAGGATTTATAGTGGTTCGATTCACTTAGAATCTACATCCACTACCTTGAGCCGCACCCAAGGATTTTCAACAACTTCATTAAGAAGACTTTTTACACTTGTGGCTAACTCACTAAGAGTTTTACAACACAGCCACAATACAAAACTCACTAAGAGTAAATTGCCCACACAAAGTAGGACTTATACAAGAATTACCCTATCACTAAGAAAGGGAATTAAGATGGATAAAAAGAAAGGTTGTTCACTCTACTAAGTGAAAGATATATACCTTTGAAGTACAAGAATTTTAGCTCTTTAGAACATATGAAGCACACTCTTTGTCTTGCTTTAGAAATGTCACCTTTGAATGATTTAGATCATGGAAATGAAGTGCATTTGCTTTGAAGGTGTTTAGACTTGATAAGAAATTAATGTATATTCAATGTGCAAGTCCTTAGAGTCATTCTCTAGCTTTGGAGTATTTATACATTTCAAAATAGGCTGAAAAACGACTCTGCAACGGTCAAATAACGGCTAGTTTATACAGAGTTCGGTTGACCGAACAAAAGCTCGGATGACCCTCTTGAAAACCTCGGTCGACCGAGGTGCCCTTAGGTCGACCGACCTTGGCAAAGTCCAAAGGGTTCAACTCTCTGTAACTAGTCGGCTGATCCGAGCTAATCTCGGTCGACCGACCTCCTGAGCTTTGAGAGATGTTGATATTTCACACGTTTTGAAATCTTTTGAAGTCTAAAAGGTTTTCCCAAAAGGTAACAAGTAAGAACATTTGGAAAACCATTTTAAAGGACTTAGACTTTGAAATCAAAGGCTTTTAAGATAAGAACACATATAAGAATCCTTTTGAAACTTAGCCTTTTTGAAAAACGTGTTTACGAGCATGCAAGACTAGATTGATGTACGTTTATGTTCATAAGAGCATTGGTTAGAGCTTATAAGATAACGACTTATAATGACAAAGCTAATCTAACCAAACCTAAGTCTTCAGTCTTCAATCTTCAGTCTTCAATCTTCAATCTTGAAAGATGAGCCTTGAATAATATGACTTTGAATCTTGATCATGGATTGATTGAAGTACTTAGCGCTTCCAATTGTCACGGCCAACATAGCAAATACCTAAAGGGTCGCACACTCTAATCAACTGGATTGGGCTTGTTGGAGTTTACATTTGATATATGTGCTCAATTAGATTGGGCAGGCTCAATTGGATTGGGCAAAACCAGACCCGGTTGACCGAGAGCTATCTTGGGTCGACCGAATCGGTTTGTCACTCCGATCAGCCGAGAAACATTTCTCCTGTCGACCGGCCCAGTTGGACCAGGTCAAAACCGGCACATGTCTTGTGTGAGAGAGTGGTATATGTTAAGGGGTAGTGGGGAGAGAAATTGGTGAGTGTGGAGTTAGTGGGTGGTTCCACTAACACCACTTGATGAAGTGTTCATCAAAACAAACAAAATTCATTCCCCATTCTCATACTACATCCTAGCCGGAAAAAAAGAGAAGAAAAATCTCTGGATTTTTGTCTCTCTAATATATACACTTTTAAGAACTCAAAAGGAGAAAGAAAAACTGTTTTTCTTGTCTCTAAATTCTGATTTTGATTTCTATATCAACAAAGCTTTCGAAGATCGTCTTCGATGTTCGCATCTCTCGTGACTAGCATCAGAGGCTCAACTAACAAGTTCAAGGTTGATCGTGTGAATACCGGTAAAGACGGGAGTCCGAAGGATGTCGTTGGTGATTTAAAGTAGCAGAATCCAGGATATTAGATTAGATCGAAAAAAAATATTATTTCTAACACATGATACCAATTCTTTCTCGTGAGTCAATCTTCTAAAGGAATGGAATCCCAGATTATTTCTGCTGCTTTTATTTAAGGATTCCGAATTTTTCCTTTCACCATGAATCAAGGGAAGAAACAAGTTAGAATATCCTTCTTCCAAAGGCTGTGAAGTCAGAAGATTCAATATCATGAGTCAAAGTATTGGGTAATCATGTTCCAACTCATTCGAAAAGTCAGCGCTTGGATCTAATAATGTTCCAGTAGCATTTTTTTCTTTTTTATCTAATCATGTTCGAGCTCATTCAGAACTCATTAACTTAACTTTTCAATATTAAAAACAATAATTTAAAGGCTAGTTATATTGTCAAGGAAGATTTCCTCTTACCAATGCAATTTACCTTCAAATGATCAAGCTATCGTTTTTGTCAATATTAACCTCTCTTAATTAATTTATCTCCAATATTTTCTCTCATAATCTATTCACACTTAATTATCTGATTTTCTATCTATTATCCCAAAAATTAGCACACGATCTCTTCAATATTTTCTTCTCTTATCTATTGATACCCAATCTCTAATTTTCTCTCTAGTGCTAGAAGTTCATAAAAAAAATGATATATCGACTTTGAACTAGTAATGAAAGAAAATATTAGAGAGATCATGGGCTGATTTTGATAATCAAAACAAACGATGCATTTGTCATATTTAGAACTTATAAGCAATAAAAAAAATTGTAAATTTATAGTGCTTGAGAGATACGACTTTACTTATCTTCTCTACTTCATCTATGAAAAAGAGATCAATGTATACGTATGACAAAAAAAATTAAAGTAATAAGAATTTAGAGTGTTTGTTTGGGTTTTTTTTTGTGAACTTCTACTGCTATAAGAGAGAGAAAATTAGAGATTGAGTAGGAATAAACTAGGGAAGAAAATATTAGAGAGATAGTGTGCTGATTTTTCGGATAAGACAGAAAATTATAGATTGAGTGTGAATAGATAAGGGAAAAAAATATTATAGAGAGAAATTAATTGAGAGAAGTTAATGTTGAACAAAATGATAACTTGGTCATTTGAAGGTAAATTGCCTTGGCATGATACTCACAATTTTTCGGCTCCTTGAACTCCTCAACAAAATGGCGTAGGAAGGAAAAATCGAACTTTACAAGAAATGGCTAGGTCTATACTTTCTGAGAACTCTTTACCAAAGTATTTTTTGGGCCGAAGCCGTTAACACCTCTTACTACTTCATGAACTAAGTTCTTTTGAGACCATTTATTAGAAAAGCCTCTTTTTAACTTATGTTTGAAAAAAAAAAAAAAAAAAATCTATCTCATGCTTCAAAGTTTTTGGTTGCAAATGTTTTGTGCTCAACATCAAAGATAGCCATGGAAAGTTTGATGATAAATTAGATTAAGGCATATTCCTTGGCTATTAATCCAACAAAAAGGCTTACAAAATTTACAACAAACGAACTCTCTGTATTGAAAAGTCGGTACATGTGTCCTTTGATGAAATTTACATATATATTGCTAGAAAGGATGATGATGATGATGTATGTACTCCAATTGAAAACGAGAATGAACATCATCAAGCACCAATGATGGAGGATCATGCAATAGAGGAATAACTTGAGACTCCTCAAGAAGAAGCTCAAGAAGAACCAAACAAGGATCCATCCACAAATGGGCTACCATGAGAATGGAAGCATAAACATGGACGTACACAACAACACATAATAGGTGATCCTTCCTACGGAGTGAGAACAAAGCGGTACTTTTCCGATAACTTTTCTTTACTTTCTAAAATTGAACCTACTAGTTTAATTGAAGCTTTAGAAGATTGAAGCTTTCGAACAAATTTGAAAGAAATCAAGTGTGGTTTCTAGTCCCTATATCCCCCCCTCCCCTCCTCCCGAACCATCTTATATTTGGTACAAAATGGATTTTCATAAACAAGCTAGATGAACTTGGTGAGATTATTAGAAACAAAGCTAGACTTGTTGCGCAAGGATTCAATCAAGAGGAGGGTATTGGTTTTGATGAATCTTTTGCAATGGTTGCTAGACTTGAGTCCATTAGGATGCTTTTGGCTTTTGCTTGTTTGAAAGGCTTTAAACTGTTTCAAATGGATGTTAAAAGTGCTTTTCTAAATGGTTACATTGAGGAGGAAGTTTATGTTGAACAACCTCCCGGTTTTATTCATGAAAAGTTTTCAAACCATGTTTATAAACTTTCAAAAGCATATATGGTCTTAAATAGGCTCCTCGCGCTTGGTACGAAAGACTAAGCAATTTTCTTCTTGCAAATGGATTTTTTAAGAGGGAAAGTAGACACCACACTTTTTATTAGAACAAATTAGTTCAATGATATCTTGCTTGTGCAAATGTATGTTGGGGATATTATATTTGGTGCTACTAATGTTTCTTTATGTGAAGAATTTTTTAAGTTGATACATGATGACTTTGAGATGAGCATGATGGGTGAACTCAACTTCTTCCTTGGACTTCAAATTAAACAAACCAACGAACGGATCTTCATCAATCAAGCTAAGTACACAAAGGAGCTAATCAAAAGATTTGGGATGAGTGATGCTAAGGAAAGCAAGACTCCCATGAGCTCAACTTTAAAGCTTGACAAGGATGAAAAGGGTAAGAAAGTTGATGAGTCCAAGTATAAAGGTATGATTGGTAACTTGCTTTATTTAACTGCTAGAAGACTCACCGATATCATGTTTGCGGTTTACTTATGTGCTCGTTTTTAATCTTGTCCTGAGGAATCACATCTAGTAGCCATTAAACGCATTCTTAGATATCTTATAGGTTCATTTGATTATGGTCTTTGGTATCCTAGAAACCAAGTCTTGTGACATAATAAGATATATTGATGATGACTATGCCAGATGTAGTGTCAAGCGAAAGAGTACTAGTAGTCATTGTCAATTCCTTGGTCATTGGCATAGCAAGAAACAAGCATGTGTATCTCTTTCTACCGCCGAGACCGAATATATAGTCGCCGGTAGTTGTTGTGCTCAAGTGCTTTGGATGAAGCATATCTTACTTGATTTTTGTCGTGTTTTTTAACAATGTGACTATTTTGTGTGATAACACTAGTGCCATTTACTTGACTAAGAATCATATCCAACACTCTAGGACAAAGCACATAGAAATTAAGCACCACTTTATAAGAGATAATGTTTCTAAAAGGAGATGTGTGTATTGATTTTGTGAGTATGAATGACCAACTTGCTGATATTTTCACAAAACCTTCGTGTTCTGAAAGGTTTGATTTATCTAAGACGTTGCCTAGAAATAAAAAAAAATTCATATTTGATGTGTTTGTTGAGATTGTGTAGGAAACAGGGTAATCTCGGTCGACCACACAAATGTCTCAGTCGACCGGAGAAATAGTAAAATTTACAAGGCAAAATTTAAGGCATTTCGGTCGACCGGAATACAGCTTCGGTCGACCGCATGTAAACAGAAATAAAATCATTTTTCTTTGGACGAGGTCCGGACGATCTCAAGACATCCCTAGTCGACCGGACCATCGCGGAAATAGGGTTTTAAACGGGTTAAACAGATAATTTTTCAAGACTTTTTCACTCTCCCTATCTCAAAAACTAAAAACCCTTTCATATCCTCTCTCAAAATCAAAGGCCCAACCTTTACCAAACCTAAATTCCAACCACAAATAATTCAATTTCATCATTAAGAAGACAAATCAACCTGCATCAAAAACTCAAAAAACTCAACCAAAGAAAAATCCTCCAAGAAAACCACTTACCAAAAGTCCTTTGGAGAAAGGAATTTCTATTCAAGGAGAAAATCCAACTCCCAAGAGGCAAAAAATGATAGACAAAAAAGGAAAAGGAAAGGAAAAGAAACCCGTTGCTCAATGGATCGATGAATCAGAGACGGAATCCAATTATGAGAGAGACCCCTTTCACCACCTTAAAGGGCTTCACAATTTCAAGGGGAATCGTCTAAGTTCACAACCGCTAAGGTATCCTCTCGCTTTCACGATATTCAATCCAAGAAATTCTTTGATTCCCTACAAAAAGAACAAAAGAGAGATTTTGCCCGGGTATGTTAAGGATGAAAAGACTTTTGAGAATGGGCTTTATAGTATTATAGACTTGTTTAGTGATATGTGGTGGATTAACCTTTTCAACCATGATTGTGATTTTTACCCCTTGATGATATATAAGTTTGGGGAAAATTTGAGGGAAGAGTGTATGCAAGATGATGGGGAGTATTGACATACCTCAAGTGTTGATGGGTTAGAGTTTAAATTCTCGGAAGCTATGTTATGTGCGGTTCTTGGGGTAGAGTTTGATAGGAGTGCAATTAGGTACTATGACAACTCCGGGAGTGTGCCCTATGAAGATGTGCTTTATTTAAAGAGCTTCAAGGCTATTGAGGGAGCCTTTAGAAAATCAACGGAGAGGGAAACCGAAAAGCTAGATGAGTATGGTAGAATACTCCATCACATGGTTTCAAATATGGTCCTCTCTATCAAAGGCCACAAGAATTCCATTAGCTACCTCCAAAATGGCAATTATGGAGTGGCTTGTTGAGAGAAAAAGTATGAAATTTGGGTATTTAGCATTAAGACACTTTAGTGAGTGAGTAAAGAGTACAAGAAACTTCCTACCCTATGGAAGCATACTCACTAAGTTATTTACAAAGTTAAACCTCAAGCTCACCAATCTGGTGGAAAGGGAGAAAAAGTACAACATTTACAACGAGGACACTTCCACCGGATGTATATGATTCTTGTAAAGTGGCCATTAGAAGTTTCAAAGAAAATGCACTAATGGGGAATTGGTAGCGGCCGCCATTGTTAAAGGGACTAGCCAAAAGGCCATTGAAACTATCAAGAAGACCATTGCTACAAAGAAGGCTCAAAAGCCTAAGGAAAATCAACCAATGAAGAAGGGAGATGTCCAAGTTGAAGATGAAGAAGTTCAAGTGGAAAATGAAGATGATTTTTACTTGGAATATGACATTGGGGGAAATGATGAGGCTCAATAAGGAGAACGCATTGTAAAGGAAGCCCCACCTCCAAGGAAAAAAAGAGAGTTGTTGATATGAATCTGGAATCTATATTGGTTTCACAAAGTGAGGCTACCTTCACAAGAACCTACTTTGAACTATTCTTACAAGTTATCAAGGATGTTGAGACTATGTCAAAAGGTCTACAATCCTTCAAGGATGATTTCCATTCAAGAATGGATAGTTTGAAAACTAATGTTGTTTCTATAGAATGAAGAATGGAAGAATGGAAGGAAAATTAGATGATATCATCACAAACACCAAGTCAAGAAATCCAAACTTGGTGTGGAAATGTAAGGTAGTGAGGAAGAAGAGAATGATGAAAAAGGAAGTGATGATGAAAGTGATGATGGTAATGGGGTTATTGAATAAAAAGAGGAAGACGACGAAGAGGAAAAATAGGAAGAAGAGCAAGGTATTCATGCATCTTAAACCGAGGAAGAAATTGCCAAAGTGATTAGTGATTTAAAGTGAAGATGCAACCTTTGGAATCTCATGTGTGAAGACATTGCAAGATATCAACAACCCCCGTGAGAAATTTCTAAACTCTAATCTTTTTTGGCTTTCCCTTTATGTTATCCCTAGAATAGCATTTGTTGTTCTTAACTTTCATATCTTTGTATGAATTGCCATTTGAAGTGTTATAACGTGATTTGCTTTGTTTTAACTTGATCTTATATGCATTTTTAGGAGCTCAGTGATGATATCATTATGATGAGAGCTCATCATGACCCCCATATCCCCAACTCTTTTTTATCTATTACAAATGTGGAGAAAATGTGATATGTAATGTGCTTAACTTAGCATATTCCTTAGATTATGTAGCATGGGGTTTTTATGTTTGAATCTTCAAGTGTTAAGCATGTGCTCTAGCATTATGATATTATATGGCTTTACTTGTGAGTTCAACTGTTGTTGTGGCGTAGATATATGCATTGGTTTTTATTGGTGGCATTTGGAAATGTCTTGGAACTGATTTTGCAGGTTTGTCTAAGTTTCTGCCATAAGTCCGGTTGGCCGAACTGGTTAACCTCGGTCAACTGCAACAGCTTGGTCGACCTGAAGAAGATATGCGGTTGACCGGAATCCTCTACCAAACAAAAAGTGTGAACTTTATTCTTTCTATTTTTTCAGTTTTGTTTCCTTATTACATGGGCACAACCTCGGGGTGGGGTGGGGGGGGGGGGGGGAACTCATTAAGTGAAACTATATTTTTACCTAAGGTTGATTTAGTTTTAAAAACTTAAAAGCCCCTAGATGACCTTATACTGATCTTTGATCATTCAAAGGTCATATTTCTTTTTGATTCATTTTTTTTCCCTATCACATTACATTAAAGTTTCTCATAATCAAAAAGTGAGAGATTATAAGCCCTAAGGGATAATATCTCTATTTTTATGAACGACAACCCGTTGATGAGGTGTAACGCTATATTTGTTTATTTGATAGACATCAAGGAAGTACAAAGTCTTTCAAGTTGAACAACAAGTCATTTGGCAATCCTTACACATTGAAGATTCAATAGATGTCTTCACATGAAGAAAGTTTTAAGACTTAGGTATATGATGTGGTAGATTAGTAATACTTTATCTTGTAATCACCATTTATGATCTAAGCTCAAAAGATATGCTCACTCTTGAAATGCATGCACGAAAATGTTTTCATATGAAATGCCTTGTGTTTTCAAAACCTTATTTTTTATTCTTATATCAACTTTGTTAAAATATTTTTGAAAAGGTATTTCAAAGATTTACATAAGCTAAAATGTTTTTTTTCGTGAGTTATATAGTATTTGATTTAAGACTTAGTGTAAAAATCACTTTAAACCTTCACCAAGGTCGACCGAGTCTGTATTTCGGACGACTTGTTGAAGGTCGGTCGACTGACCTCCTTGGTGAGGTCGACCGAAGTAGGTTATTTAACGTAGTCTTTTTAAATACTTTTGAACTCCAACGGCTATCGTGTCCAGTTGTCCTTGATCCTACTTTGGACGACCGAGATGTCTATTTGGTCGACCGAGATCCTCGTTAGGTCGACTGCATGTATCCAATGAGCCATCAATTCTAGTTCTAACGCACCCCGGACGACCTGACTTCCATGTCGGTCGACCGGAGGGTCTTATCAAGTGATAGATACTAGTTGTTAGTGCATTAAATACAGCTCAAGATCATTTTTTCCACCATCAATATAAATCCAGTCATGTTGAAAAGTCATTTTCATATCTGAAATTTTTATCATGGCTCAAATAGATTTAGGAAAACAGTAAATTCTATAAAGAAAGCAACTTTGTATAATTTTTTTTTTATGGGGGGGAGGGGATGGGGGATACAGGAATCGACCCAGGACCGAAGTCCTAAGTATGACCACCTTTTCCATCGAGGCCATCTGATTCCTATAACTTTCTATACATTCAATTACTGAAAGTATATCAAATTCAAGAATTTATTAACAAAAACCTAAACTGACTTTTTTAGAAGAATTAAAGGAAAAAAGTAAAATATGAAAATTTTGAAATATATTAAAAGAACTAAAGAGTTGCGGCAACGGAATAAAATTTAAGACATGTAACAATGGCAGTGAGACCAGAGGCATCAATTCCATGGGTTACTTAATTTTTTGTATTGAGAGTGAAAGTAGAATAAATAGAGATGAAGAATATATTAGGGTTTGATGATTTATTTAGTATAATAGGGACGTATCAATCGTTTTGGAGACTCTATTATAAATTTTAAAATGCGTCCCTAAATAACCAGAGAAAATTGACTTTCATGTAAAAATGACAAAAGAACTTCATTACAATTGTATCATGATTGTATTTCTCAAAATTATACTAAAAAATTTAAACATATTTAAAAAATACAATTTTCATCATTCATCACTAAAATACAAACACACACACACACACACACACACACACACACACACACACACACATAGTGTTGTAAAAGTCGGCCTAGTCGGCCTCCAAACGACTATAAAATTCAAAAATCGGGTATATAAAATCGGTTTGGGAAAAAATCGGCAAAAAATGGGGAAAAATCAGTCTAGTCGGTCAAAAATCGAACTAGTCGGTCAAAAATAGGAGTAATCGGTCAAAATCGGTTGGCTTTTTTTAAAAAATCGATTTTTTCTCAAAACGACGTCGTTTTGAGGGTTTTTTAAAAAAAAACTCTCAATTAGGACATAAAACTAAAACAAACAAAAATAAAAATAAAATAAACCTCAGCAGCAGCGATCTTCTCCGACGAATCCCTGCGATCTTCTCCATCTTCTCCAAAGGGTTCCGTCACCAAAGGGCTCATCTTCTCCAAAGACCGTCATCAAAGGGTTCCATCTTCTCCTTCAACAAAGGCTAAAGGCTCCATCTTCTCCTTCAAGCAAAGGCTCCATCCAAATCGCTAATTCAAAATCTCCATCTATTTCTATCTTGATTTGGTACTTATTTTCTTTTTCTCTTTACTCTTTTACTGGTCATTAATTCAAAATATTATACAGATTTTTTTTTACTATACAGATTCTTGCCTGCTACCTTTGCTTTCTACTTGGCAATTTTTACCAACTCTAATTTACAGATTTATTTTTTTATACAGATTTGTATGCTTCCTTGTGGTCAGATTTTATACTGTTCACAGTTTCATGGAGCATTTTGTTTACTGTTCACAGTTTCATGGATCATTTCGTTTAGCATTTGATAATCATGGATCAATCAAATTCAATAGATTTTAATCTGTAAGCTGCTTTAAGTTTTAGTTAACATAGATGTCATTTTATATTGCTAATTGTTCGAACTTTTCTTGTTTGATAGTGTTGTAAATGGGATCTTTAAGTGCTGCATCCGCTAGTGTTTTTTCTAAATATATTGACTCTTCTGCCTTTTCTGAACTTAAACGGAAATCAAAATATGTGGGTTGGGACTATGCAATTGCAACGAAATCATGCGAAGTGAACGATGACAAGTTTGATCCAGGTAAATAACTAATTTATTAATTTTCAACAGTAGGCACAAATGGAAATATAATGTGTTTTATAATGTGTTTTACAAATGGAAATCTATTATTGTTTTTTACAATTGTAGCAAATTGGTGGGGAACTTTTGGTGTCACAACTCCTCACTTGAAAAAGATTGCTATGCGGATCCTTTCTTTAACCACTAGTTCTTCGGGTTGTGAAAAGAATTGGAGCACATTTGAAGGGGTTAGTAATTTATTTTCTTCTTCATTCTCGATTTTTTATCTTTGTATTTGCCAACTACTGCCTAAAATGATAGCTGCTACCTCCACATGTAAAAAATAAAGAATATAAATGAAACTGTAATGAAACAATAAAAAAACATAAATGAAACTACATAGCAGATCTGGGCAAATTAACTTAATGCTGTGAATTTACTTTTGCAGATACATACAAAGAAAAGGAATAGGTTACAAACAGAAAAATTGAAAAATCTTATTTACGTGCAATTCAATGCTAATTTGATGGACAAACACAAAAGGGAGAAAGAAAGAAAAATTGAAGTGCTACTAGCTAGTGATGCAAGTGAGGCTCGAGAATGGATTGTTGATTGTGTTGATGGAGATGAAGTTGAGCCGGGCTTACCTTGGCAAGCGGTTAGCGATGCATTAGGAACAGACGAAGTGCTTAGGCCTCGAAGAAGTTCTAGATTGAGGGAACTTAGTGAGGAAGAATTTGAATCTGATAATGAGGAGGAAGTGGATGAAATTGAATATGAATCATATGAAGAACGTATATTAGAACAATATGGACAAGATGATGAACAACCGACAAATGCAACTGATGTTTAGTATTTGAACTTGTTAATTTGTTATTACTTATTATGGTGTTGAATTTAATTATTATGAATGGATTATGTATTTTTATTTGACTAGCATTTGATTGTTAATTTATTCTGAAATTTTGTTTGACTAATATATTACATATGATAACATAATTATAAAAAATACATTGAGATTTAGGGTCGCCGACTAGTCTCTGACTACGCCTACTAGTCGCTAGTCCCCTGTCTGCCGACCGACTAGCGACTAGCGACTTCTGCAACACTGCATATATATATAACATAAAATTAGAGGTACTCAATTTTTGGCGGACCTATTCGGTGGAGCACCTCGAACACACTCTTAGACTCCCCTGAGGGTGAGTTTGTTCGAGGTGTTCCACCGAATAGGGCCTCTAAAAATTGAGTACCTCTAATTTTATGTTATATATATATATATATATAAACCAACGGGCAGTCTGCGACCTGCGTGATCCGCCTCTCACGAGCCGCAGGCTAAATGGACCGGGCCATTATTACTTGTATTTTAACGGATTGGCATCTCCCTAGTCCATACTTGCCCCATTAGCAGATGGATCGGACCGGCACCCAAACCCATTTTGAAAGCCCTACCAGTGTTGTAAAAATCAGCCTAGTCTGCCGACATCGCTAGTCGGCACCTAACTGACTAGAAAACCCCCAAAATCAAGGGTAAAAACTCGCATGATTGAATTAGTCGGTCAAAATCGGTCAAAATGACTTTGCTGACTTTTTTAACTCACTTTTCTACCAAAACCTACGTCTTTTAATTATTTTAGTACTTGAACTTGTTATTACTTATTATGGTATTGAATTTAATTATTATATATATAAAATTAAAAAAACCAATGGCCAGTCTGCGACCTGCGTGATCCCCCTCGCACGAGCCGCATGCTAAATGGACCGGGCCATTAATACTTGTATTTTAACTGATTGGCATCTCCCTAGTCCATACTTGCCCCATTAGCAGACGGATCGGGCCGGCACCCAAAACCCATTTTGAAAGCCCTACCAGTGTTGTAAAAATCAGCCTAGTCTGCCGACATCGCTAGTTGGCACCTAACTGACTAGAAAACCCCAAAATCAGGGTAAAAACTCGCATGATCGAATTAGTCGGTCAAAATGACTTTGCTGACTTTTTTAACTGACTTTTTTAACTCAATTTTCTACCAAAACCTACGTCTTTTGATTATTTTAGTACTTGAACTTGTTATTACTTATTATGGTATTGAATTTAATTATTATAGATGGATTTTGTGTAGTTTGATTTGACTAGTATTTGATTGTTAATTTTTATGAATTTTTGTAATATACAGGATACGGGAATTTTTTTTTTTTTAAAAAAAAATCTCTTATAATCTTGGTAAGCCGACTACTCATTAGTCGCCAGTCTGGCGGCCGACTAGCGACTTCTACAACATTGAACCCTACATAGCTACAAACATTTTATGAAACACTGACTTTGGTTCAAACAGCAGAATCCGATTATTTTTTTAGTATTCCAGCTTTATTTTTTAGTATGAGAGGTATTTTTGTCTATCATAATCATTCCTTCCAATACAACAACTAAGCCTTAATCCCAAAAGATTGGGGTTGGCTACATGAATCAAAGAAAGAATCACACAAGGACATCCACATGGATGCATTCTTTCCATTTCTTTCGATCCCAAACAAAACTCTCTTCTAATTCTAGTGAATTCATATCTCCTTTTATCACTTTAGTCAAAGTCTTCCTCGGTCTCCTTCTACCTCTTACACCCTCAATATTACATAATCCTTTAATTCTCCTAACTGGAGCATCACTTGACATTCTTTTAATTTGCCCAAACCAACGCAAACAGTTCTCTCTCATCTTGTCTTCAATAGGTGTTACACCTATCTTCTTCTGAATAGTCTCATTCCTCACTCTATCCATTCTCGTATACCCACACATCCATCTTAACATACGCATCTCCGCTACATGCATTTTCTGAATATGACCCATCTTAGTTGCCCAACATTCTGTATATAACAATGTCGGTCTAACAGCTGTTCTATAAAACTTTCCCTTTCATTTCAGTGGTACATTACGATCACACAAAACACCAGTTGCACTCTTCCATTTTAGCCAGCCAACTTTAACTCGATGCACCATATCTCTGTCAAGCTCTCCGTCCTTTTGAATAATAGAACCAAGATATCGAAAATACTCGCTCTCTGAAATATTTTGTCAATCCTTCCAATCTAAACTCTAATCTAACTACGAACAGTAAACCGACCCGACTATTTATCTCCCTTATTATCCCACCCTTGGTTGATTTGGATTCCCAAATAAAACATTCCTAAATCTAATAACCCCTCTCCCACTCTTCGATCTTCCCCAAATTCCTAAAACACAACCCCAAACTTCACACGTAATTCGGCACATTATTTCAAAATCAAGAAAAATTAAGTCTCCATCACTCGCAACCCTTTCCGGGAAGAAGTAAAGTTCACCGAAACTACTGTCTTAAATAAATTGACAAACTTTTGTTTAACAATTTGTTGAAAGAAATTAAGTTCACCTAAATTATCGTCTTAAATAAATTGACAAACTTTTTTTTAAACAGGGGACGTGAATTTCTTTAAACTTTTTATCTGATAAGAAATGCTTTTATCACCTAAACTACCGTCTCACCACTAAAAGAAACAAACTTACACTACTTTTTTCGATGAAATTATAGAGCAGAAAAGTAAAGGATTGAATTGGCAATAAATAGCTAAAAAATCTAGAAAAGCAGCAAAGATCTCTACACACAAGTCATGTTTCTCCTAGTAATGATTCGATCAAAGCAGCTTCCTCTTCCTGCGGAAATAGGCCCAAAAAAAAAAAAGTTCAGCTGCATTCTAATAAAATAAATAATAACAATGTTTCCAATGTTAACAGCAACATATATACCACTAAGGCATTAAACTCAGTCTCCTCGTCTATGGCCCCAATGATGGCAGGATCCTCCAAAAGTTCCTGCAAATGAACCAAAGAAAGCATCACCAAATGTCAAGTGATCCTAACTTAATTGGTCACACCTGAGACCCATTAGGGCTCGTCTACGGCAAGACCTCGGGTTCGATATATCTTAATAAGCGACTAATGTCGAAGGATTGCAGGATTTTCTGCCAGCTTGTTAGCCTACATATTCGATCCCAACCTGATTAGTCGGGTCAAATACCCGGACACTGGCCACTAAAGAAAGCATCACAAAGTAAGCATGTTCAAGGGAAGACATTTGTGGATCTAACCTAGAAACATGAATGATCGAACTGTGTCATCAAGCCAAATCAGGGAACACAACATACAAGGCCAGGTCTGTAATTGGATAATCTAGTCACTCTACACTTTATGTAAAGAAACCAAATTCTAATGCTGAAAATATCTATTAACAACAAAAGTTCTCATACATCACCAAACTTTACCAAATTGTACAGTCACCAACTAGAGGAGGCCCTAAAAGGTTTACAACACATAAACTGAAAATGCGATATATTTTTGCAAACATCATACTCAATCCACAATTCTTAAAGTTAAACTAATAGAAAGCAAATAAACGAGAACCCTATGGGATCACTTTACCCCAACTCCACCTAATTGAGTATTATCGAGGAAAGATTTGAAGCACAGAATAATTGTCTGCATCAGGAATTGAACAAAAATATCCAAGAAGGTTCACTTAAAACATGCTAACATAAATGTAATATAAGAGAATAGTTTCTTACATCATCTGCGATTTGTAACACGCCCTTCTCATCCTGCACGCAGAAACAGAAAACAAAGTTTAGCAACACAAACACTAAAAACTGACAATCAACTAGAAAAAAAAATTATATTTGGCTTCAAATAAAAACCTTAAAGCCGTTACATCTCTATACCACCTTCTTAAACTCAGATATAAAAAACCTATGGGGATGTTAATGCAGGATAACAGTAAACACATAATAAAATCTTCTTCACCCATAAAGACCAGTTTCAAGTTGCAGCAAGTAGAAATCAGTGTTGTCAAGGCGTTGAGGGGGCTTGGAGCCTTGAGGCGCAAAAAAGGCGAACGCCTTTCGAAAAAAGGCGCCCATCGCCCATTGAATAAATATTTAGTAGCATGCAAATTTAGGCAAAACATAATAATAAATAACCATAATAATATAGTTCCTTCAAAACAAAAAAGCATTATTAGATCAAGCAAAACAAATAAAAAGCTAATGCCCCTAATCATCATAATCATCTTCAATATCAATGTCTTAATTCTCTTTATCCAAGGGAAATCTTCTTCTTCCTCGTCTTCATTATTCTCGTCAAAGCTAGAGACATATGAAGAAAATGATGGTCTTAAATTAGAAGGTGAAGGTTGAGAATGAAAAGTACTAGCTCCTCTTGACATAGATGGGTAGCGTGGTTCATTTACTCCAGCTGCCCCTAGGGGTGAGCAAATTTGGTAAAAACCGATTTACCGACCGAATTCGATTTGAATTCGGTAAATCGAATTCGGTAATTCGGACCAATTCGGTAATTCGGATCATACCGAATTCGAAGTTTTCGCATTCAATTCGAATTCGGTATATGGTTTTGGTGAATTCGGTATTACCGAATTCGAATTCAAAAAAATATTTTAATAAATAATACTAAAATAAATACACAATAAATACTCTCCTAAATCCCTACTTTTAACAAAAAATGTCACCCACACTAGATTACTCCCCTTTTTCTTCCTCTTCTTCTTCTTCATCGACTCCAGCCCCAAACTCCTTCCCCTTTCTTCTTCTTCGTCTTCTTCTTCCTCCCGTCACCACCCTCCACCGTTCTCCATTCTTTTCTTCTCTTCTCCTCTTCTCTTCTTCCTCTTCTCCTTCTCTTCTCCCTCTATTTTAATTTTCCCCAAAATCCAAAATCCCTAAATCCCCAATTTCATCTTTATTTCTAAAAATTTCTTCTTTTTTTTTTCTCTTTCTGTCTTTGCAGTGGCTTCCCCCTCACCACCGCTGCTCCCTCCATTGACACCGCCCCAAAACTCCCTCCAGTAAGCCTCTGTTTTCTTTTCTTCTTTCTATGTATTCTCTAGAATCTAGAACAGAAAGCCGAATCGGTAATTCGGTAAATTTACCGAATTCCGAATTCGCCAATTCGGTCAATTCGAATTCGGTAAATCGGAATTCGGTGCTCATCCCTAGCTGCCCCGGAAACCTCGGACCAAGGAAAATTTGAATTATCAAACACCAAATTCTCAGTTTCTAACTCTCCAACCAACCACTCATTACAATCATCAATATTGTTCAACGAGATGAGGTTTATCTCATCCTTCAATGTGCGCCGACGAAGTAAAGCTCTATTGTACTTAACAAAGAGTAAGTCGTTAAGTGTTTTCTAATCAAGGGGGATTGGAGAGCTGCGACCCGACTTGATGTAGTGAGGAGGTGTTGATGAAAGGTGAAAAGGTTTGTTAAATCAAAATCTTCAAATACTCGGTCATCATTTTCTAACTCTCCAAGGAACCATTAATACAAGGCGCGTCTAGAGCCTAGAGCCTTTTCTTCAAGGCGCGCGCCTAAGATTTTGAGGCGATATCCCTCGAGCCTGGAGCCTGAGGTGCAAAGGCACGCCTGAGGCGTGAGCCTTAACAACACTGGTAGAAATCACTAGTTAAATGTTCCGGTGAGAGAAGAATAAGTATTTATATTATTAAACTGAACAAACGTGCCTTTCACCCAAATCCTTCAATACCACCTATGTGATTTCTAGTTGCTCGAGTCTATTTTGGTAATGAAATGTAACAAAACCGAAATGTATTGGTTAAAGTTAAACCCTCCAAATTTGTTGTAAAGCTAGACCCACACACATAAATGATATCAAGGAAGTTTTAAGGGATGATAAGAAAAGCCCTGACAAGCAAAAGACTAAGCTATTATACAGAGGGAAAAAAAGATGTATTCCTCACCTTGATAGCAACAAAGAGAAGGGGATCAGAAGGTGTGTAAATCATGTAGTGTGAACCCTCCTGCATGATAGGAATCAAAATAAAAGAACAAACAGAAAAATATAAGCATGGCTCATATAGACTACGACCACTTCCAAATGTGAAAGTCATTTAACATAGTGCAAAGAATTAAAAAGAGAAACATTGCCTACCTGAATTTTCCATTAAAGAAATAAGTACCAAATAAGAGTAACAGTCGATGGCTCCTAATACGAATAAAAAATTATTGTTTCAACATATATATACATAAACTATTTTCGTTTTTGCCTTACTGTCACTAAGCTTTTATTTTACCTTTTTTTGTCCTTAAAACTATTTATGGACTACTGCTTTTGTCAAATTAGTGTAAAGCTAAAGGTTTCCGGTCACTTTTGATCAAGTGTTGTGCACATCTCATCGGCCTCAAGAGAATTCTTGTCAATTTAAATCCTTAAGACCAGCGACATGTGCACAACACGTGATCAAAAGTGGCTGGAAACCACCAGCTTTGCACTAATTTGACAAAAGCAGCAGCTCGAAAATAGTTTGGAAACAGAAAGAGCTAAAATAAAAGTTTACTAATAGAAAGAGGAAAGCAAAAATAGTTTTATGTATATATAGTATTTTTCTCACATAGTTAAAGACAGCTTTCTTTCCTTTGCGTATAAGAATCCATTAAAACTGATATAATTAAACCACCATATTCAACTCTTTCAGACAGCAGGTGGATCTGGTGGGAAGGGGAGGGGTGTTGGCCTTTCACAAGAACGAAAACTTCAACAGTGACCTTCAAAGCCATAAAGAATAATGCGATGGAATTTATTTAAAGACCCCAAACATCTGGAGAGCATTTTACTCATATCTTTAATTGGAGCAGCTATTGATATCTTCCTTGATAGCTTTAGCATCTCAGAAATTGGAAAAATCACACCCAATTTGAAGGAGATTATCAAAGCAAAGATATTAGGCTTCAGCGGGATAATATAGTGGTATTTTGATACCAATGATGTGAGCATATTTAAAAGGAAAATAATGATCCAGTCTCTTTCCTTATTCGTCTCTGCTGTCCCCCACCCACCCACCCCACCCCTTTTCCTTCTTTTTCCTCTCAATTTCTACCATTCTTTAACTTGAGTAATTTGTTTGCAGACAAGTGCAGGTGCATTAGGAAGGACAATATTACCCAAAGAAGTTTCTTCATCTCTATATGGCATGTGCAAGTAAAAATATTAAACCTTAAATATAAGTGAAATAACAATTTGACCCACTAACAACTAATTGGAAAGCCAAAGCCCAAATCTCCTGTCAAGGACGAAATTTTGAAGGCAACACAAATGATTTCTCAAAAACTTCAGATAGCAGTTAAAATAAATAGATTAGACCGATACCAAATGGAAGCATGTGATTTCTATGCCTTCAGTTGGCAAGCCATCTACGTCTTGACCATCATCTGCATGAGTTCAACATGTTTTCTTTTAAAAATCTGCACATCTTCCGCATAAAAACTTCATATGTAAAGAATAGAGATGTTCACATTTACGTTATCAGAAACCAGAGAGAGATATTTATGGCTGATATGAGTGACAACATAACTGGCTGATGTATGTAGAGTTATCGTAAAGTGAGATGCTGCGCATGAAGATTATGCAAGTCAAATCCAAAGTTCCAATTGCATTTCCTTTCCCAGTTATTTTGAGGGGATGGTAAGGAGCATAAGAACAAAATAAAAATTGCTACCAGAATCATACATGTAAATAATGAAATGAAATTGCTAACTGAATCCATAAGTTATATGTTACTCAGCATCAATTAGAGCAAGTTCTTAACAAAAAATATGCAGACCACTTAAATGCTAAGGCTTCGATATTTTCCCCATCAAGCTGAATTAAATCACGTTAAAATGCATATGAACCAATAAAATATCGTGTTAAAGTTGGTCTAATACCAGCTCAGAAACCAACACATCTTAAAATATCTGCACATAAATCAAAAGGATCAACTAGATGTACTAAACCAACTACTGTTTTAAATTATTATCAGATGAAAACAAGAACACAAATGAGTATATACTTCGTAATTCTGCACAACGGGCCATGAAAGCTAGACAACCAACTAGAATTGGCATTAGGAATCTCAAGTAACTTGGTACTCTAAAGCAAAAGCTGATAAGAAACTCGGCGCCCATATCCAGAAGTCTTGACATGAGATTTAGAAAGGAAAAATGAGAAGGAAAGGATTAGTATAAAGAGGATTGATATTTCTATGCCCCTTAAAAGAAAATTGTAATGACCATCTATCAGGATGAAATAAGCAGCAAAAAGTAAGTGCTCTGAAATTAGTTTTCCACAAATCAACAATTGCTCCAAGAATCTAATCATTTCAATTGACATAGCGAAGAAATCCCAGAGGTATAAACAACTCACAGAAAGTTTATAATAATAACAATTTGACCCCAAAAAAAAGACAACAATAATGAAAACTGATTGTTGACATAGAAAAGTTTTAGACATTTGTGTAGAAAACAACTTTGACAAGCAACCCAACAGAGCATAGCATTCAATCTGTTGAACATCAGTTACCAACCAAAGAATGGCAATCCAACCAAAAACAGACACTGTAGATGAAGGTGGCTTGGAGCTTCAACAAGGTCAAAACTTTATCAAGATAAGAACATTGCCTGTCCGAAATTCAAATATGCCGTCCTCTGTGTAACAAAATCCTCCGCGCGCTGTGTAACAAAATCTGATTGGAAAACATGAAACCAAATAAGCCAGATATCGGGTAGTGAAATTAGAAGCGGAACGAGAAAATAGCATTACTTCTTGAAGCAGAAATAAAAAGATTCCGAAATTAGGAAATGCATTTATCTTACCCACTATATACAAGATGCATGTGTATTTTGGCAAGGGAATAGGCTGCTGTTGGGAGAATAGCTTCAACTTCGTCATCACTGACCTACAAAGCACGGAATCATGGAATCAAATCAGGACATAACATGAAATAAGAACATAAAAAAGGCAGGTGACTGAAAAAGACATTGTTCTTTTGTCGTCAGCAGAGAATATTGAAAGAAGTAATGTCCCTAGCATTAAGAACCAAGATAAATGATTCCTCCCGAGCATCAAGTGGCATTATTAAAAAATTTAATAAACCAAGTATAGAGCAATAACAAATGTATTAATTCATTAAGTTAAGAAAGATTTTGAGACAGAATTTTAAAACCTCCACTAGAATACAGTTTATACAAACACGGCTTACTATATATTTTCATGCTTTTGCTGCAGCTCAGCTAATTATGCTTAAGCCAGTATGCTCATGACCCAAAAATAGTGGGAAATGAAAAGTTAATCTGCTGCCATAAGTAAAAAGAAACATCTACAGATCAGTGATGAAGACCGGGGGTGCAGTCGCCCTAGAGATTTTAAAAATACTACTAGATATAGTAAATTTTATATGTAGTTCGGAATATTTGATCAAATTCGCCCCCGCCCCCAACATTTTGTGCAGCATACTGTTGCAGTTTTTCTCCCCCCAAACCTAAAAGTCCTTGCTTCGTCCTTGCTACAGATCCTAATCAGAATTACCAACAGTGGTCGTGGACCAAATGCCAGATTTTGTTATATACTTATGTATACATATACACATTCAGAACTAGCAATCTATGTTACCCGGACTCTTTGTTTTGGTTGTCGTACCCGTGTCGACACGATACGGCATGGGTGTGGGTATGGGATCCTTATCGAATGCGGTAAAAAATATTGGCTACTTTGACGAAGACTATGTGTGTCTTCAATAGTAATTTTCCTCATCCTGCCTATAGTGAGGAGGATATTAGAGGCCTATTACCCAAATTAAGGTATATTTCCCTTTACAAAATGTAGTTAATTCGTTAATTCGTTAATTTCCTTATATGCTCCTTTTTATTTCCATGTACACATACTCGTGTCCGAGTTTCTAGAAGTGTCCTCGTGTCCTTACTTTTAGAGGTATAAGCACCTGATACTTGGATATGTACCCACATCCTACACACGTACCCGAGTCTAGGCAACCTAGCTAGCAATTAAAGATTAGAGGTCTGACCTTAAGACTCGTACCTGCCATCACAGATAATAAACAAACCTCATACTATCAGCAATTCAAATTTTTTCTATAATTTGTATTGCGACATCCACAAGTAGGGTAAAAGCCATTTGGGGGGGACGGAATCAAGCTCTCCACTCCACGTTATTCATAATGTGTCCTGAAGTGTTAAAAAAGTTCCGAAGCGCAAAATTAAGGCTGCAATATGACCAATAATAGCAAACCCAAATACACGGAAATATTCACCAAGTAGCAGTAAGTTGACAGTTACAACTCGCAACTCTGACTATTTCGTGCTACAGGAAACCAAGTTCTGCCTTTGTTTCATAGGTTCCTAAGTCAAGGTTTCACTTACAGGATTTTACCTGAGAAATAGCACCCACAACTCCAAAATATTAAAAGAAAAACTAGAGGGGAACTCTTAATATTGCTAATCTTCCGAACTGCATTGGTTCTAGAAACAGATCACAGCTACTTCTAAAACATAGTTTTCAGTTTCGACAGTGAAGCACTTCAGCCTGATGCAATTATAGCATTATCTTCCAGATTAGGAGGGTAAGTATATACAAAAACAGCAAAAAATATACGAAATTTTTTCGATGCCAGAAAATGAACCCTTTCTCAACTGCAATAGTGGGGGAGTTGAAGTTCAAGTGCTGAATAATTCCATGAAGTATCATATGAAGATCCCTCCCAGTCTCCCCCCTTTCAACCCTAAAGTATGACTTATTTTACACTTTCTTTCTCAATCAATTAAACTTCCCCACATTTAAGACCCCCAGCCTTCTCACTCACCTTCCTTCGGCAACTTCCTGAGATACTGTTTCCTCATGCTGTAGATTTCTACTTGAATCTTTTCTCAAAAACCAAATAAGATTTGGATTTCCAAGGAACTACTGAAAGTGAAAGGCAAAAGGATAACAGAAATTTTCTCAGAAGACAAAGTCTATGACATCACTGCTTAAGTACTGCACCCATTATCTCGCAAACCATAAGACTGATATACACTCAGCATACATTATTTACTTACATCACACCTGGGTAAACTTACCATATGAATATACAGTGCTTATTCACCACCGGCAAGGATAAAGGATTAGATTACAAGCCAACTCTAGGGCGGGATATTTTTTTCAGACACGCCAAGCAATCAATAAGACTCTTAACAATCTCCAACTCATCCAAATACAGTTAAATCTTACTCTTGCATATTCAGCTCTCAACTGGGATGTAGCTCAAAATAAATGAAAAGGGGGCCTTGCTTTAGCTAATCAGACACTTTTTGCCACAAAAGAGTAGCATTCAGTAACAAATAAACGGTAAACAAGAAACGGGAATATAAAACAAACACAGACTTGAAGTGCTTGTTGTCGAATTATTTATCATGACCATCTAAGACATTTGTGCTGGTGAAATTGGAAAAAGTATTCTGTTACTGATAGAGAAAGGGAGACACATACAGCAGACCATCCTTCAACATTTGTGCTCTTCAAAATCTGAACAGGCCTGCACATGGTAATACAATTTTAGGAACTAGTCAAAAAGTATTCAACCAGAGCTCTGTAGCTTCACTTACGTATCAACAGGGCATAGCAGCATACATTCGTTCCCTTGTGCATTTCTAAAAACGCGCCTGATAATGCACTCCAAAGGGAAGTTATTGGTAGGATCAACCTGTTAATGAGTTCCTTTAGCATGGTCCGAATTTGGATGTGCAGAAGATAAATAGACTCCACAAATAAGAAAAATATGAACAACAAAGCGAAGAATAGGAAGAATCAGACTGTGATTGAGAGAAAGCAATAGGAGCAATAACCTCCTCAGCAACTAACAATAAGGGTCATAAAATTAGAGAAAAATAAATATTATTTACAAACCCTGAAGTATTAAAGAAAAAGAAATTCTAGATATTAGGAGCCTTATCTTATAATGCTATGTGAATTGAGTAAATTGTACATGAATTCAAATATGTTCACACTTCACAGAAGAGGAAACATCTTAAGCACTTCAGCACTTTTTAGCCTTTCGATTAATTTTTTACCCTTTTTTTTTACTTTGACAAAGAAAGTATCTAATCAAGCATTCCATGTTTCACAATCTACAAATTCTACTATATTTTATTTAATACTTTCACTAAATTCCAATACTTTATTTAGTACTTAAATAATCAACATAAAATGAAGCAATTGTAAGAATTAAAAAAAGAATTGGGGGCTCACAATAGTAGCTATGCGCTTGTTGGAAGCCATGAGAACTCTGCCTTGCTCATCCAATACAAAACCAGCAGGGGGTTTTGGAAGTGGCAAAGACTGATACTCTGAAGAAGAAGACATTTCTATATCTTCTTCAACAATCTCCACATCTTTGTTTCTATTTTCTGGTTTCTTTTTCTTCTTAGAATTTGGGGTTGGGCGCTTCTTCACCGGCCCACTGGGCGGCTTAGCTGCGGCAGAGCAAGAAACTGACCTAATAATGTCAGGAGGAAATGAGAAGGAGATTAAGCTAAACTTAAAGTGGGTTTGAGAATGGAGGTTTGTCAATAAAGTTGATGGAACTACTCTTGAATTTGATGCACTTGAAATGGTTGAGAATGCCATTTCTCCCTTCTTTGCTTTGGAGGATTGGTTTTTCTTTTTTTTCCCACTTCGATTCTCTAATATGCTTTTGGTCAGAGGGTTGCTACTGGAGTGGATATCTTAATTCTTATACTTTTCCAAAATACAGTTTTTGCCCTCCAATTTATTCTAGTTAAGGTTTTCAACATCATACTCTCATAACATACCACATTTGACCCTTCCACGCGTTTTTAAGTGATAATAAGGAAATGCACCTCGAGATACAGTAGAATCTCTTTAAATTGATACTCGGTAAATTAATAAACTCTTTAAGATAATATTTTTCTCTGGTCACGACTTGGGCCAGTTAAAAATTTAACAAATTTTGATAAGATAATAAGATAATATATTTTCAAAAAACTCCTATGTAAATATAGGGTCTCATTAATATCATAAATTAATAATTATATAAACTTACACAAACATAACTAAGACAATTTACTGAAATATGATTCTAGTGTTGTTTGTTTTTTCTTAAAATTGAAGTCTAGTTGGAGCTCATCTCTAACTTTTCTTATTGCATCCAAAATTTCTGATGTTGTGTTCTCAAACTGCACCAAAAAATTGTGAAGAGTTCTAGACGAGATAAGTGCTTCTTACGCATAACTAGTTCCAAAGGTACTGTATCGTCTTCAACTTCATCACCAACATTATTTTCAAGGATAATAGCCACAATTTCTTCTAAGCTATGGACTTCTGAACATGTATCATTTTCACCCGGGTAGTCCAATAGGCTATTGACATCCATTTTATTGCGATGGCCGAGATCATTAATCATGACCACAAGTTCATGAATGTCGTTTTCACAAGGGGGTCATCTAAATTCCTTGAGACTTCATCCCCTGAACGAATTTTACAGTGTTGAAAACAATTTGCTATTGTCTCTTTCTGAACTTAATTGTCCAAGCCGAGACTGCAAGATTGATAGCATCCAAAACATTAATCTTACCTGGATCACATTGTCCCAACTCATAGCCTTCTAAAATCCCACTGTAAAATCTAGTGCATCTTGAAAGCTCTTATTATTCCAGCATCATAAGGTTGAATTTTTTATGTCATGTTGGGTGGCAAGAAGAACAACTCAACATTCTGTAACCCTTCAATATTTCTTGTATGTGCTGGACAATTATCTACCACAAACAAAATTCTTCTACCATGCATTTTTTTTTATCAAACCAACAGATATATTCATCAAAAAGCACACTTGTCATCCAAGCTCTTTTGTTGGCACAATAGTGACAATTCAAGCTATTCATGTTGACATTCTTGAAGCAAAGTGGCTTTGCATATTTTCCAATAATTCATAAAGGGATTTTTTTCAGAGCCATCCTCATTGCAACAAATAACAACTGTTAGCCTTTCTTTGTCTTGTTTTCTTCCTTCAAGTTGCTTCGTAGCAAGAGAATGATCAGCTTGTAACCTGTAAAACAAACCAGTTTCATCCATATTAAAAACATCTTTCATAGGGAACTTATCTATTTTTTCCCTTACAGCCTCTAATTTTTTTCCATGTCTTGTATATCAACCGAACCACTCTCTCCGAAACGACGAAATGACTTGATACCGTGTCGTAGCTTGAATTTCTCAAGCCAACCTTAAGAAAATTGGTGCTCAGAATCTTGTTGAGGGTATACAAGTTTTATTGTATCTCTTTCCTTCTCCAAAATTAGCTCTCCGGTCATATTCACATGATCTTGGTACTGGAGAAACCACTCATAAACAACCTTCTACATATTTGGAAATTTTGCTGGTTTGTGCCGCTTGATATCCCTTCCTCTTTCTAGGTTGGCTGAAAGATACTCAGCTGATTGTTTGAGTGTGTTTGAGATTGTACCTTGACTAACTTTCAAATGAAACTTTTCTTCAAGCCACAACTGCAAATCTTTTTGAGTGCATGTCGAATGATCTCTCTTGTACTCACATAATTATTTGTGTATTTGATCTGTCATTGTTGATTTCGTGACACCTTTTAGATAAAAGCAATTGTTGGGTGTGGTTTCAAGAAATTTTCTATCTTGTTTATATAGTATTTTCTATCACCACCATACATTGAATGTTTTTAGTACAAATACAATGAATAATACTTAATTATGAACATTATTTATTAGTTTTCATTAATATTATGTACAATGAATCTATGTAATTCAATTAATATGATAAATGAATTTTTCTAAGATACAATGCTTTTTAATGTAATCAAAATTTATCTTCAATAAATTACAAAACTCTCTTTAAATTAATAAATATTAATTTATCGGTTAATTAATATCTCTATAAAATAATAAAATATCATGGTCCCAACAATATTAATTTATAGAGGCTTTACTTTTTAAAATTCTCATGGGACATTCAAATTTGCACGGAGGGAGTATTTCTAATGGTCCCAAGGTAGATCCAATATACGCTGTGTAATTATTATTACACGGATCATATGTGTAATTTATTTTATTAGTTCAGCTGAAGTAAAATTAAATATATGGAATGTAAGTTTAATATCGGCAAACGTAGAGAGAGTGTAGTTACTTTGGATTGCAAAGATATCCGGCAAATAATAATGTTTGTTATCATTCAAGAATGATTAAGTGGAATTGCTTCTAAAACTAATGGATCTATGCTCTGTATTGGCATTTTATGTTACGAACAATATACAAATAAATATTTAAATCATTCTCATAATAATAAAAAAAATTAGGAAAATATTAATATAAGAGAAGCGGGATAAAAAAGTAAGCATGGGAGTCGTGACAAAGTCATTATCCTAAAGACGTAAAGACCTCCCTACGTACGTGTACTAGCGGTCAGTCACGGTTCCAAGATAAAA
The DNA here is from genome assembly GCA_026122235.1 of Vinca minor. Classification (NCBI taxonomy): domain Eukaryota; kingdom Viridiplantae; phylum Streptophyta; class Magnoliopsida; order Gentianales; family Apocynaceae; genus Vinca; species Vinca minor. Next base: position 592,587 of record JAOCZM010000058.1, read on the forward strand.
CGCATATTCTCTTTGTCTTCATCAATGAGCACGTTCACTGGAAGACTTCTCACGGACTAAATCAATCTAGTTGTCCAAGTATAAAAAATAACAATACTAAAATAAGAGAGTATTGTTAAGACTGAGAGGTTTTTTGTGTGTACTCAAAAGTAATCAATCTCATCCTCATTTTATAGTAGTAAAATCATCTTTCATAACCTTTTTTTATATTAAGACATTAGGAGTTACAAAATAAATATTAAGAATGTTACAAAAAGATTTAGGAGTTACAAAACTAATTTAAATGAATACTTGTTACAAAAATAGAGGGGTTACAAACTTCTAAAATATAAAACAAGAGTTATAAAACATTTTATAATTGCAAATAAAAATGTGATAATAAAATTTGACGTTTTAAAGGTTTATTTATACCCCCACCCCCACCCACAAGGTTTACAACTTCAAAAATAAATTTTGGTGATAAACTTAATTTTAAAACTTTAATTTGTAACATTGACACGAAATCAAAAATAAATGCATTCCTCACATAGTTTGAGTTTTAAAATAAATATGAACCCCGCAAAGTTTTCAAATTTCTAAAATAAATATGGGCAATGTTAAACTATGCAGTAGGTAAGGGTGTCTTACGAACTTGAACCCACACTTAGTGTAACAAGTTTTACTTTAAAAGAATCATAATGAATCACGTCTTGCATTAGGTCTCTTAGACAAACGTCAACTAGTTACACACATAGTATTGGTTGAATATTTAGTTAAAATGCGGGTAGCACGATTAATGGCCATGCACTTTGATCTTGATTCTCGCGATAGTCTCTAGAGATTGCACAATCTCATAGCCACGAACACATTACAACTCTCACTTAGGTGAGTCCTCCAAGGGTACATGTGACCTCTACCCCGCGAAAATAGCCTCTGTCGGATTAAAGGTTAAAACTCATCCTTAAATCACACTTTATGATATCTCACCTTAGAGATAAGGAGTTATATCATGTAAAATTTCGTAATATTTGATGTTATATAATGAATCACGCAATACATGTTGTTCCTACCCAATAAACCTTCTCTATGGGATCGTCATTCACAAATGTTGGGTTACACCATAAGATGACTCCCTTGCGGGCTTTTGCACATCCCCTCGATGTTTCACCTAGCCCTTTTCTCGGTAGGCGTTTTCAATAATTAATGTTTCACATATCCCTTTTCTCAGTGGGTATTTTCAATAAGTTTTCTTCTAATTTTGCAAAGTCCATGCCCATGATATTCTTCTTGATCAACGTTTTCATATATTGTTCCTGTAAAAAATATGTCTACTCATGTTTGTTAGTATGCGATTGATAAATAAGATCAATAACAACTTTATTTATAAATAACAGGAATATCCAATAGAAATTCCCTCATCAACCATGCATTATATAAGTAGTATTTTACAATACTTTATCTTTGGTATCTCATGTTATAGCAGCTCTCCCATGAAAATATATGAAGTATCATACTTCGTTTTCAAATGTATACTACAAAACCTCATCGTTTGGGAATATTTTAAAAGAGTAAGAAATTCTTCTATAATCTTGTTCAAGTAGATATTAAGATCAGGGCATCATCAAATGATTCTATCTTTCTCTACATATATTCCCAAAACAAAAGATAGATCTAAAGACATTTTCTATTGATTCTACATCATGTGTTCCTAGATACACAAGAATTTCTTCTTAATCGAAGGATAACTATCAAACTACTCAGGTCAAAGTTTAGAGGCTTGTTTTAATCTCTATATGATACCTTTACTAACTTTCAAACTTTATATTCTAATCTCTTAGCCTTAAACCCATTAGGATATTCCATATTGACTTCTTCTTATAAATCTCCATATAAGGTAAACAACCTACATAACCTTTGACCTTTAACCGTTACTAGAATATCCACTTATACTGATATTTTTCATTATTAGTAAGTTCATATACAATGTTATCTACAGACATCAATCTTAATAAGTTAAAAGAATATCCTTAAACAATTAACATATACATCTCAAAGATTCTTTCCCTAATTATTTTACTCCTCTCAATTTCTCGTTCTTCTACACCACAATCAAAGGATCCTTAAAGAATAATGTATATTGCTCAATTTATCACTAAATTATCTAATTGATATAATTTTATAGAGGTAAAATTACAAGTTCCAACAATAATTTTATCCACTATTTCACTAACTTCAAATTCTTAATATTAAATACTATATGTAGTACTACAATTTTATGCGTATCACCAAATTGCATCAATAATTTTTCAAACACATTCTCTTCAACTTACGTTCTGGTGTCACTACTATCTCAAATACTCCCACACTTTCAGGAGATCAAGCCTAGATGTTATTTTCTTCGATAACTTAAAAGGTTTAGATATTTTAGAAGCAATTGATCCAACATATAATAATATCTCTTAACCCTAACATAACCTCAAGGACCAAAATTTCATCAACTTATAAGCCAACATATCTATATCAAAGTTAAATTTATTTGAAGTGGATCTTCCACTTTTGCCTATTTTGAAGCATACACCATTAGAAGTTCTTGATGATTTTTTATTGTTTTATTTCCTATTCCTTTAGCGTACTCGCTACTTTCATTCTTGGTCTCATTGTCCCTTACCCCTGAGGATGCAATATCAACAAAAAGAAACTCACCGTTGTTTTCAGACAAGTAAGTCATTACCGACCTAATGGAAGAAGAAGGTGATGTTACTCCCACATCGGGGGCTACGCATTTCTTCTACTCTACAATCGATTTCACTCTATATCCATGTGCGTATTAATCCATCTCCCTCGGGGGAGGGGGGGAGAGAGAGAGAGAGCACTTAATAGCTATACAATATGAATGAAAATGAGAGTCGAAGCTCAGCTTTGGTCCACTACCCTCGATCACTCATCAAACTTTGTTTGTTTGAGAAAGCCCAGCCATTTTCAGTTATTTCTTTTTTCTTACCACCTAGTAATTGGTCCAACATAAGGGAAAACTACAAAAGCTATCCACTAGCTCATAGAGATATCTACTCCAATTAACGTGCATTAAGTTGTCCGTTGTCAAAAGATGTTAGTGCAATTGAAAATTATCCAGTGCGAATATTTTCATGCCATATAAAACTTTATTCCAAATTTTGAATTTCAATTGCACTCTTTTCAGTGCAAGATTCCTCTCTTTTTATTTTTTATTTTTTTTATTTTTTTTGGTCAGCACCTTAATTCTCTCCTAGAGAATTTTATTTGCCTCACGTAGGAGGCGGGTGTCGAACCTGGGACCTCTCGGTCACAGGTCAAGACTTGCCCCACTGGGCCACGGCCTTCTTGACTTTCCTCTCTTTTTATATCATTAAGCTAACAGTTGATATCTAACTCTCTGTTTTTTAAAAATTAAATTGATCCTTGAGAAAGTTTTTAAAAACTATATCCTTTAATTAGAAGAGTCCATCTAGAGTTCTAAAAAATTTGTCAAATTGAAATCTTTGAAAAGGATTTACCATTGATTTTTCCACTTGGACTGAATATACGATTTTTTTTCGAAAATAAAGTTGGGGGCCGTCATAATTAGAAAGAGAGGAAATTTTACTTAGACCATGTTTTTTTTCTTGTGAGATTATGGATGCCAAGTACATGTGTGGTCTCTTTTATTCTTATGTTTGACTGATTCCTTAATGGTAATAAAAGGAACTGTAAGAAGTGAATTAAACTGATTCTCTAAGAATTGGAGATATGATTGTTTTGTGAAAACAATGATTCCATAACCATTATATTTGGATGATGCAACCTACAGTTTTCTATTGAACATTATATGAATCTACAGTTTGTAAACAAGATCTTGGCGTTTAACTAGGCAAGAGATCTAGATCTAGCAAGAGGATAGTGGCTTCTAGTTTCTTGGTTTTCCAATCTTCTCAATCTCTCTTAATGGCTCATTCCTATATTTTTTTCACTCGCAAACTTTTGAGCCTTCTTCAAGCATGTATTTGACCTCTGAATCTTGACTTCTAAGTGTTTAAGATATAAGTCAACACAATCATCAATAAAAGAACCAGAACTTTCTCTTATTCTTCTTTTCTTTTTTAATTTTTTATTTTCTTCTCTTGAAAATTATTAGATCATCATACATTTCAATGCATGCTCCAAAACCATGTTATGACAATCAAGTCCAGATGTTTCATCACTTGAATCAATAACACAAAACAAAATATCACAAAATGAAAGTATATATTTAGCAGTAACTACATTATTCACTGATTTCAATAGTATTATCCTTGTTACACTATTTTCTTTCCTTTTCTTTTTTAATTTATATTTTACCAGATCGAAAAAGAAGTCTCTAACCGTCTCAAATTATTGTGAGAAAAAAATAAAAACTGCATGCATGCTAATAATTACCAAAAGAAAGAAACCTACATTATTTCGAACAATTTCAAGCACAATCCACATTGCAAAACTTTATATTGTAAAATAAGTCGATATACTTAATAATAATAATAATAATTTTAAGGAAAATATAAATATAAGAAAAACGGGATAAAGAAAGCAAGCATGTGAGTCGTGACAAAGGCACTGTCTCAAAGACATGAAGATCTCCCTATGTGCGGATGCTAGCGGTCAGTCATGACTCCAAGATAAAACTCATATTCTCTCTGTCTCTGCAATGAGCTCGTTCACTGGAAGACTTCTCGCGAACTAATTCAATCTTGTTGTCCAAGTATAAAAATTAATAAGACTAAAATAATAGAGTATTTTGAAGACTCGGAGGTTTTGTGTGTACTCAAAAGTATATTTCTCAATATCTCATCCTCATTTTATAGAAGTAAAACCATCTTCCACCTTTTGCTATTAAAAAATTAGTAGTTACAAAATAAGTATTAATAATGTTACAAAAGGATATTCGAGTTACAAAGCTAATTTAAATTAATACTGGAGGTTATAAAACAAGAGGTACAAAACATGTTATAATTGCAAATAAAAACGAGATAATAAAATTTGAAGTTTAAAAGCTTTATTTCTAACATTTTCTTCTCTTATTCTTTAGTGGCGAAAGGAGAATCCAGAATGATACTACATCTTGTATAGTTTAGAATTAATTCAATTCCTATTCATATGATCTTATCCCGACAGTCCAATTAGGCATTATGCTTTCTAGATTGTATTTTGCCACCTACTTTCTATATTGAATAACAATAGGCTATGAATTATGTAATTCTCTTTTATCCATGACAACTAGAAAGTAAAATCATCAAGGGTTGCTTCTAAAATGAGAAAATAGTATATATGATTGGTTAATGTTTGTGCTCGAAGTTGAAACATTTTTAATGAACATTGGTTGAGTGAAAATGTTATTTCCCACTTTACACGATTGAATTGGAATTTAAATTTTTTTAGTCTAAGTAGTCTGACTTATTGGTCTCCGACAATAGAAGTTAACAATATCCTAATTCTAACAAAATTATTTTATTATATACATGAGTTCTTTCTTATTTTACAAGTTGTAACATTTGGTGTTCTTGGCTCGCAAAAGGTTATATAACTTCCTGGCATTATGTAATTATGTTCTAAAGTTTTGTGCTTCTAATCTGGATTTTTTTTTCCTACAAGGCTGATGCAAATTGAAAATAAAAAATCCTACTTTGTGTGGATAGTCCTTTGCAAGGGTAGAGTGGCTTAGGTATAAAATCCTTTGTATTTGAACCACTATTGTTGTAAAATTGACTTTTCCGCCATTATAAGTTGTAAATGGAATATAGTGGAGTTGTGTGAAATCGTTGAGCTAGTTTCAAGGTAGTAGATGTAGATTTTTTAAATATCGAACCACTATGAATCTTTTGTTCCTTTATTGCTTTGCTTTTATTTATTTTCTCATAACATCAATCATCTATACCTTCCAAAATCCAAGTATTATTTTCAAAAAAGAGAAAAATTTCTAAATTCTCAATTCACCATCTCTTAGGATTTTCAACTTGACATTTAAGTTTTCTAGTTTTTTTTTATTCACGTCGAATTACTTCTTTCGTGAACTTGTGGCTGACCAAACTAGATTGGCCAATTACTAGAAAATGGGGATTTTTGTTTGAAATTGAGAAATTTCACATGTATTGTAATAATCTTGATAATCTTAACATATCATGCTCAAAGCTCCTGCGTGACACCCCTATCTCTCAGGTCGTGAATGTCGCGTGTATCTTGGCACTAAGTTCTATTACTATACAACTTTTACATTTATAAATTACATATGAATATAATAAAATAATATAGTATATTGTCTTGTAAAATATATCTATAGTCTTCAACTGGTCACAAAAGTCTTCTAAATTCGGTGTGTGTCTAGCCTTGACTCAATTCTTCTGGATGACTCTATGCTACGCCTTAGAAAATTCCGAGTATGTTTTGTTAAGTTGTGCAAAACTAAAACAAAAAATATAAAAATAGTGATTTATAAATAGCCCAGTGAGTTGCCAACGAAGTGTGTCGGTGATTTGAAAATTATTTTATTTCTCAAATAATTTTTTCAGGAATACTTTCTTTCCAGGAACGTTATTTTTATCATAAATAATTTTTCTTTGATTCAATTCAGGAATAAATGTTTTCGAAATAAGAAAATCATTTTAGATATCAGAATAAGAGTCAATGGATGTATGACCGTTCAAGTCACAAACTCTTTAGTAAATTACCAGGCTTACACTAGAGATTGTCCATGATTTTCACCCGTATTTACATGTTCGATAAACCCATGATCGAGAACTGGGGTAGCTACTACCATGGCCCGGTTGCCAACAGTTTCTAAGCTAAACCTCCTAGCCCAGAGGCATGCCAGTAAAATTCCATTAAAACCACTAGGGGTACACGCGGCCTAAAGGACCAGTCAACCCGATACTTTACTTGCCCATATCACCTCTCTCATAGTCATTGGGATCCCATAAAAAATATCTAGAAATTCCTAAACCAAAGGTCCGTGATTCCCTCGTACGAGTGACAAGTCTCGCACAGTGCAAGCCCCCCAATGGTCGGACAAGGGGCTACCCTCGTGCAGTGTAAATACCTTCAATAGTGTCAAAAATCCAGAAATCCGATAACATTCCAATGAAGCCATTCATTAACTATTCTTAAATTAATTTCTAGTATAATTGCTAATCTAACTTTTCTACTTCATTCTAGAATTCTTAAGTGCTAGTTTTTCAATTGCTAAAGCAGAGGATGTACTTTATGATTGAAGATCCATTAATTGGTATGTTATTTTAAGTTATGTAAAGCTTTTATTTCATTTGATGTATTCTTTTTTTTTTCTTTTATGTTTGTGCCTTATGATTGAAGTTTAAGACCCCAAAAGTTTTAATTTTATTATCTTCTTTTATTTATTATTTTTAAGTTGTAAACAATAGATATATTCCTTTATATTTATCAGTAACCAAGTAATTAATACTTTATAATCAACATATATTATATATCTCAAAAAATGATCAAACCAAACCTAACATATGAAAATCAATTATAACAGTTTGAGATCTTGAAGTTTTCGAATTAGTTTTAAAATTCTCAATTTGAGGATATTGATTTGATTTGAAAATGTGCAAACCGCACCCAATTGAACCCATGAACACCTTTAAATGTAGGATTATCAAATTAATTGAGCTATGTACTAATCTACTTTATTCATAAAAGGTAAACTCTGGGGCCAAGAATTGGGGCACTAATAGACCCATAAAACTAGTGAACTCGCATCTTGATATACTGGACTCCGAAAACCACACATCGATCGCGGGCCAATTCCACAAAAAAAATATCCTAGCATGATTATATAAAGGTGCTATATGTGAAGCTCTACATGTCATATGTAGAGTCAAAACATTCAAATTAAATTAAGAAAAAGAGAAGTTATTATGTAGTCGCCATAAAAAATCGAGAACAGTGGTGAAGTTCATGGGAATGATTGCCACAAAGATCATTAAACCGTCAAGAGAAGCCATGAATTTCAATTCACGCATCAAAACGGCCAAAAGAATATTTAATCATTTAAACTAAGATAAACATATATTACAATTTTTATCCTTTGTTTGTGTAAGGTGGAAATTGTATTCATTTATTTGTCACAAGTTACCTAATTGAATTGAATTGAATTTTGGGTTAATTTCACTTTACTACCAATAAGTTAGGGGGGTTGTATCACTTTAATCCTTATTGTTTCAATTAACGCACTAGTGCTTCATTCCGTTAAATCTCCGTTAAAAATGACAGCAAAATAACTTTATTGCTCTTGTTCATATTCTTGCATTTCACTACTATCAATTTGAGAAAGTTTCAATTAGTCCATTCAATAAATAAATTAACTCATTCGAATTTTTTAGTTTTAAATTTAAAATTTTCAGAGAGGCAAAAATAAAACTAAAAAGTTCCATCAAGTAGTATTTTTCTTTAGTCTCTTTGACCTTCTGTTTCTTTAGAATTATAACTAGTATTATCCTAGTTGCCAATACACTATATAATGTAATATGAAAAAATTGTTACCGCTACCCCTTTAACTGCAAGGGTCTGATGGGCGACAATAATGATAGAGGAAAGATCTACAAAGCTAAATTTGATGGCGGTCGGCAGTAATGGACACATACAAATAGAGGTAGTGAGTGTTAACGCTACCACGAGAGGTGTTTAGATTGTAGCCAGTGGGAAGTGTAGTTGACGGTGGCAGAGCCGGTGTGGCGTGGGAGAAAACATTATGAAGGCTATGGTTTGAGTTTAGTTTCTATCTTTAGGGTAAGTTTTTTTGAATAACGGGTTTGAGAGTAATTTTGTGAAAATAAAGATAAAAACAGATAGTAATTACAAAACAAAAGATAGAGACATTAATGCCATTTACATTCAAAATAGATACTAGTCACTTTCTTAAAGATTTACTGATGACCAATGTATATATTAGTGCATAGAATTATAGAAACAATAAGGACTAAAGTGCTACACCCCCTAATTTAATGGTAATATAGTGAAATTAACCCTTGTTTTTTTATCCTTTGTTATCAAATAGGAAAATATATATTGTCACTGTTGTAGTTTACATTTGATATAGGTGCTTAATTGGATTGGGCAAAAGATCCGGTCGACCGAGTACCATTATTTCCAGTCAACCCGACCAGTTGGACCAGGTCAAAACCGGCATATTACTTGTGTGAGGGATTGTACTTGTGTATGGAGTTAGTGGGGAGAGAGAAGTGGGGATGTGGAGTTAGTGGGTGATTCCACCAACACCACATGATGATGAAATGTTCATCATTCCATTCGATTATTTTCAAGTAAGAAAATCTCTCTCTTTTCTCTCTACATTATACCAGCCGAAAACATAGAAGAAAATTTTGATTTTTCTTCTTGATTTTACACACTCCCAAGAACACTTCAAAAGACAAGAAAAATCTGATTTTTCTAGTTCTTATATTTCCGGTTTTCCTAAGTTTCCTATACTTTGTGGATTCCGGGAAAAGTGTTTCCAAACTTCGGAGCTCTTTGGACTAGCATCTGAGACACGGAGTAACAAGATCAGAGGTTGGTGTGTGGATACCAGTAGAGACAGGAGTCAGTTGGCTGTTGTTGGTGATTCCTAGTAGCAGAATCCGGGCATCGTCGATTAGATCGACAAAAATGTATAAATTCTGAACACAAGGTTTTGGTTTTTCTCGCGAATAGATCTTCTAAAGGAACGTAATCCTACACTTTTGTTTCCGCTACGTTTTGAGGATTACAAATTTTTCCTTCAGTGGTATCAGAGCCTATCACGAGAACTCAATAATCTTGATTATGTGTTATCTTGCTATTTTAGTAGTAGATAATGCATGTCGTAGGATGCTTTACCTTTTTACACCCTCTGGGAAGTCGTTTAAATGTTAAACGAATCACGGAACGAATTGTAAATTCGTGATTTTGGTTGTTTTTTATTTTTTGGCAAATATTCGGTCAACCGGAAGAGGTTCGCGGAAGACCGAACATGAGTTAGAAAAGAGGATTTTGCTAATGCCTAGATTTCGGACGACTGGTAAGCAATCACGGTCGACAGAAGCTAGTCTGTTTTCAGGTCAGTCGAACATAAGTGTTCTAGGTCGACCGAGGAGGCCTAATTTTTACAATGTTTTGGTTACTGCCTTATCGCGGTCGACCGGAAAGGGGCAGACAGTGTATATTTGCACTCTTAGCATGATTATGTGTTTGTTTTAAGCAAGGTGCATAGTAATAGCCTTTGACCAATGATTTTTATTATAATACGGCCTGTGTGTCGTGCCTTATCTATTATCTCTTGTTGTAATTTTAATCTCGAATGTAACTCGAGAATTCTTTCAATTATGTAAAAGTTTTAGAAAAGGATTCTATTTATATTTTACATATGTAACAAGTGATGAAGGAAGGCGCCCATCAGATGGAGGAAACTACAAGGAGGCGGAAGACAATAGATAGGATTTATTGCTTTCCACCTTTAGATTGACCTAGAATTTTCTGTTGGCTCGAAAAATCCGAATATGGGCTATTACTATGTCACGTTTTATTTACTATTTTATGTATTTTGCATGAGATGTCTGATGTTTGTTACAATATTATATTTTAACATGAGATGCATATTTCAAACGTATAATCAAATTATACACCGTATAGTGAGACAGATTTAAAACTCTCAATTTTAAAATATAAAGTTTATTGCCTTCCATGATTGGCCCTCGTCAAGGCCAGGATCGACAGTAATGTGAACTTCCGAGTGGAATAAGCGCATGTCTATGCTGGTGAGGCGCGAAGGATAAGTTAGTGATATCCAACGGTGCAATCATAGGTCATACTTAACCGGATTGTCAATACCGAGCTTTGTAGCCAAAGCTGCCTCGGTATTGGGTCGGGAGGCAAAGGGTTAAAGGTAAGTGTTACCTACTTAACCAAGCAAGAGTCACATAACTGATGTGATTAGCAAACATTGCTTACCTAAACAGCCATTTCTCGAGCTAAAGGGTTATTCATTTGAAGAAAATAGCGGCAGAATCATTAAATAAAGTCCTTTTAATGATTTTAATGTATGACAACTAAAACTTTGTAAATTCTTCTCTGTAGATAAAATGGCAAATGCAATCGTTGCATCAAACTCACTATCGTTGTGATCCATCCTTGAGAAGGACAAACTTGAGAGAGGAAACTTCCTCGACTATATAGGAACTTGAGAATTGTTCTCAAGCACGAGAAAAAACTGTATGTTCTCGAGGAACAAATTCCTGATCCACCAGTCGCAAGGGCTCCAACCACTGAAAGAAATGCTTATCGTAAGCACTTAGATGACGCACTAGATGTGTCTAGTCTTATGTTAGTGACCATGACCTCTGAGCTTCAGAAGCAACATGAGCAAATGGGAGCTTTCGATATGATTATTCATCTAAGGCAACTTTTTCAGGGTCAAGCCCGCCAGGAGAGATTCGATTTGTCGAAGTCTCTCTTTCAGTGCAAAATGGTGGAGGAAACGCCAGTCGGAACTCACGTTCTGAAGATAAATGGCTATATTCAGAGCCTCGAAAGACAGGGATTTCCTCTGGTCCCAAGAGCTATCTACCGATTTAATTCTGCAATCGTTGTATGAATCATACAGTCAGGTTGTACTAAACTACAACATGAATAAGATAGACAAACCTCTCCCAAAATTATTGAACCTGTTGAGGACTGCCGAGAAGGAATAGACAAGTCCAAAGCCATTTACATGGTCAACAATAGGGGCAATGGTTTTGGTAAGCCTTCGGGCAAACCTAAAGGAAAGCCTAACCATTATGAGAAAGAACTGAAGCCCAAGGGCGTTGTGGCTAATGATGAAAATTGTTTCCATTGTGGACAGAAAGGACACTGAAAGAGAAACTGTCCCAGTTATCTTGCCGGTAAAAAGCTTGGAAAAGAGAGCAAATGTTGCTTCTGGCTCAAGTATTTATGTTATTGAGATCCACTTGTCTACTACTACTTCCTCATGGTATTAGATTCCATATGCGGTTCTCACATTTTCATGAATGTACAGGGACTACAAAGGAGTAGGGAGTTGGCAAAAGGCGACATGTACCTACGCGTTGGCAATGGAGCAAGAGTTGTTGCATTAGCTGTAGGAACATATAGTCATAGTTTGCCTTCTGGAATTGTTCTAGATTTAGACAGTTGTCTTTATGTACTTACTTTATCAAAGAATATTATTTCGATCTCTTGTTTGGACAAGAGGGTTTGTGATATTCATATTAAAAACCAACGAATGTCGTTATCGTTAAATGATGTTTTTTTTATTGAAGTGCTAAATTGGTGAATGGTTTATACTTTTTAGACCTAAAGTCACCGGTTTATAACATAAATACAAAGAGGATAAACACTAAAGAGTCTAATTCTACATATCTCTGGCATTGTCGCTTAGGCCATATAAACGAAAACCGCATTTCCAAACTCCATAAAGATGGATTGTTGGAATCATTTGATTTTGAATCATATGATACATGCGAACCTTGTTTAATGGGTAAGATGACTGCTTCTCCTTTTACTAGAACTGGAGAACGAGCAAAGGAATTGTTGGAACTAGTACAAAGTGATGTATGTGGTCTATTCAATATCTATGCAAGAGGTGGTTATTCACATTTCATCACTTTTACTGGCGATTTCAGCAGTTTTGGATACGTGTTTCTTATGAAACACAAGTCTGGGGCCTTTGAAAAGTTCAAAGAGTACAAGAATGAAGTAGAAAACCAGCTTGGCAAAAGTATTAAGATACTTCGATCCGATCGAGGTGGAGAATACTTAAGCCGAGAATTCTGTGACTATCTAAAGAGTTGTGGAATTGTTTCACAACTTTCTCCTTCGGCCACTCCTCAATGGAATGGTGTATCCGAAAGGAGAAATTGAACTCTATTAGATATGGTTCGATCAATGATGAGTCACGTGAGCCTTCCAAACTCCTTTTGGGGACATGCTTTAGAAGCAGCGGCCTTAACACTAAACAAAGTTCCATTCAAATCTGTTGAAACGACGCCATATCAGATATGGACGGGGAAACGTCCTAATATGTGTTTCTTAAAGATTTTGGGTTGTGAGGCGTTTGTGAAACGTCCAACTTTGGACAAGCTCAGCCCAAAGTCGGTCAAGTGCATATTTGTGGGGTATCCTAAGGAAACTAAAGGGTACTACTTCTACATCCCGAACGAGAACAAAGTGTTTGTTGCTCGTAATGGAGTTTTTCTAGAAGAGGAATTTCTTTCTGGGAAAACAAGTGGGAGCCACGTAGAACTTGAACTTAATGAAGTTCCACAACTTGGTGAAATTCCAAAGAAACTTGGTGAAGTTTTAGGCACAAGTGACCAGGTGGAATTGGAACAAGCTACACAAGTTGTTGTGGAGCCAGTTTCGAAAACACTAGAAGCTGGAATCGGCATTTTGATGAAGCCGTATGTGAGTTCGGTTTTATCAAGAACGTTGATGAACCTTATGTTTATAAGAAGTTTAGTGGAAACTCGATGGTATTTCTGGTTTTGTATATAGATGACATTCCATCCTTGGAATCTGTAACGGTATGGTTAGGGCAATGTCTCTCTATGAAGGACTTAGGTGAAACAAGTTTCATCTTAGGAGTTAAGATCTACAGAGATAGATCACGTAGACTTTTGGCCTAAGTCAAAGTATATATATAGATAAAGTGCTAAATCGGTTTAGCATGCAAGAGTCCAAAAATGGCACTTGTCCTATATCACTTGGTACGGTTCTTTCAAGACAACAGTGTGCTAAGAGACTGGATGAGAAAGAACGAATGAGTGAGATTCTATATGCTTCGCGATTGGATCTATCATGTATACCATGTCGTGTACTCGCCCAGATGTCTCGTATGCTTTGAGTATAACGAACAGATACCAGTCTACATACGGTGAACGTCATTGGATAGCCGTCAAGAACATCCGTAAGTACTTACGAAGGACTAAGGACACGTTCTTAATCTATGGTGGGGAAGATGAGCTCATTGTAAGTGGTTACACTGATGCTAGTTTCTAAACTGATAGAGATGACTTTAGATCGCAATCAGGATATGTGTCTTTTGCCTAAAACTACAACCAAAGCCAAGTATATAGCTGCATTAGATGTTGCTTAGGAGATTTGGATCCGAAAGTTCATTTGATGAACTTGATGTGGTATACCTAGCATTTCGAATGTCGAATGCGATTGATCTCCATTATGAATGGAGCCATATATCAAAGGAACCACAGCCTCACCAAAGGTCCAAACATATATTGCGGCGGTATCACCTGATCTGAGAGATCGTTGATAGAGGAGAGGTGAAGATTTTCCAACTTTATACGGACGGTAACACGGCCACCCACTGACGAAGCCGCTGACACCACAGCAACATCTCCATACTTGTAGCATGGGTATTAGATACCAAGAGAACTGGTCTGATAGATAATTCTTATATACATTATACACTAAAAGGCAACGTTGTTGTCTTTAGTGTAAATGGGAGAATGTTGTATTTCTTTTCATGTGATGAAATTTTAAGGCATGAATTCTATTATTATTGTTTTGAATACGACTGTGCTTTTTGTATTAAAACATATAATAACGTCCTTAGATAGTTATGTAATTGTTACATTGAACTATTCTAAAATGTCCCTAGTCAATCATTATTGTGGAATTTAAGGACAACAATAATATGTGGAGACTAGTATGTGTTGTGATTAAATATGGAGATATTAAATCAAACACATAGGTATTTGATACTGGACTAACCCGCTTATAAGAATATTTCATGGATTGTTGTATAAATGTCAACAATGTTCTTATAATGATTCTGTTTGCACCTAAATCCTTCGACTTAAGATCACGCAAGATTTCCTGCACGGCTTAATGATATGCTTTGACGGTGTCAAACGCCATCTGTAACTAGATGGGTTATAAAGGCATTTGTTGGGTATATTTATGAACCATGTCAGGATGAGGTATGATAGATAGAGGATTTGTCCCTCCTATACAAAATGAGTGATATTTTGGGCCCCTTGATTGAGTGAGACTAATTCATGGCCATGAACAAGTGAATTAATATGAGATATTAATGTCATTTGATTAGTCTACTCGGGAATCAAGAAACTGACTGATTGGATGGTACATGTTTGACATACTACGTGACTTGTGTTAAATCTAGATATCGAGGACAAAGGGATTATTGCAAAAGATCATATTCTTGGTTACTTAAATCACCGGGACTATTTTTGAATTGGGAGTAATGATGTGTTGCTAGATACCTCTCATTACTGTTGACAATTGTTGTCACGGCCAACATAGAAAATACATAAATTGTCGCACACTATAATCAACTGGATTAGGCATGTTGGAGTTTACATTTATATAGATGCTCAATTAGATTGGGCATACAATTGATTGGGCAAAAGACCCGGTCGACCGAGAGTTGTCTCGGGTCGACCGAACTTTTTGTCACTCCAGTCGACCGATTACCATTACTCCGGTCGACCGGACCAGTTGGACCATGTCAAAACCGGCATATTACTTGTGTAAGAGAGTGTACTTGTGTATGGAATTAGTGAGCAGAGAGAAGTGGGGATGTGGAATTAGTGGGTGATTTCACCAACACCACATGATGATGAAATGTTCATCATTCCATTCGAAAGTTTACTTATCACAAAGAAGTCATATTGTGAAGGGCGTTGTTAACTTTACAAATGGTTGAGGTTTAATTTGTAAGACATTTAGAAAAATTTCCAAATTTTCGAGGACTAAAATGGCCCCATAATGGATACCACCAGTAGAAAAGAAAAGAGGAGATATCTTATGTTACTAATAGAAAAACTAGGAAATAAGACAAGGCAATTTATCTCCAATCTCACTAATGGAGGGAAACCGAAGAGAACAAATATTATTTGATTTGAGAGTTTGTAGAAAATTAAAGAAGTAAAAATGACAGAATAACAATTCCGGTGAAGAAAATATGGTCTTACTTTTCAATGAGGGAGAAAAAATTGGGGGAGAGAGAAAAAAAAGTGTCACACCCAGTAACCAGAAGGTGATCTGGCAGTGTCTAATCCACCAATGAGACAAAGAACCATTAACAATAAATGAACTTCCAAAACATAAACATAACAGAGGAACTTAACTTTATTATATCATCAGCACTTGTAAGAATTTACAACATACTAATAATAATATTGTTCTTACTAAATAAGTTGGAAGCTATTACATAAGTGTTCTTTCATTCATTTAGGAACTACTCGTCGTAATCTCCATCCCATACCTGCTCAACGTTAACATCTACATCCTCGTCTGAAAAACATAGAAGAAAAAAAGGATGAGCAATACTAGCTCAGTAAAGATCGATCTTCCTTGGATGAAGAATCAAATAGACACCAAAACGTTCCTATTTCCCAAAATTCATGAAATACATAACTTTACTTGACATAATCTGTAAACATCTTTAAAACACTTGAAAAGCATTAGAAAACATAACTTAAGAGTTCATAACTAACATAACTTGAACATAACATAAATCAGAAAAAAATAAGTGTAATATAGAAAATCTCGGATGATGATAAGGGTACCTCGGTCGACCGAAGGGTCGTCCGAGATCATGACAGAAACTTCGACAAAAAGTCCGATTGACCGACATGACAGGCCGGTTGACCGCAATAGTTCCGGTCGAAAGGGTTTAGGGTTGGTCGACCGCAATCCATCACTAGTTGTCCGCAATAGTCCCAGTAGTTTGGTCGGATGATGGGAAACTGATCTGGTTTACCGAGATTCAGTGAAGTCATTTTTCAGGCTTAATTTGTGGTGGAAAACTCATTTTATGCACTTTTGAAATTCCCAATCCAAAACACTGATTTTAGACTTATTTTAACACATAGAAACTTAACCAAAAAATAAATATAGCATGCCATAACAATAATTAATCAAATCGTTCACATACATATCAGAATTGTGCTCCGAGCACCTTTAACTTATCACATCATAACTCGTAGCTTTCCAACATATAATATTCCGACATGATTAGAAGTATTATGACATGCAACAAGTAATTCTACAACCGAGTTCAATCATCTTACAATAACACTAACCAACTGTTAACAGCCAAAACTTTTATTACCCGTACCGGGAAGGCCACACATCATATATTTTCATTTCATATCATTGGGTAAGGCACAATGAGGTTATTTAAGGATATACCCCTTGTTATGTCATCGCTCACCCTTTGTTAACTCCACAACATAAGAGTCTTAGCAAAACAACGTGAAACAAACTAATGTGTAGCACCACAATCAAACAAAACATAAGCAGGCACTGAATTAACCAAAATCGTACCTATTACCACATTTGAGGCATTTTCTACCTCTTGCTTAGTGAGAGCGAATACCATTGTGTCCGGCATTGGCCTTGAATCCCCACCTCTTGGTGCTAAAGAGTTTTGAACATTCCCCAAAGCTAGTTATAGACATTGACTGATTCGATGACCCATCTTCCCACACTTGAAGTATGCCCCACTACCCCATCGACATACACCCGTATGCAATTTTCCTTAATGCATTAAATTTCCCGACATACTCCACTACTGTCATACATTTGGTTTGCTTGAGTTCAAGGAACTGGTTCTGCATCTCCATTTGATAAGTATTAGGGAAATTGATCAAGGAAGGCCCCCTGAATTCCGCCCAGATAGCCGGTCGTCCCCCTTGGCGATAAATTAAGGCAACACCCTTCCACCACTCAACTGCATTACCCGTCAATGATGCTTGTTATACCCATTATCGCCTTGGCATCCTCTGGTACCCTCATTATCTCAAAGTTCTGTTCCATATCATCTAGCCAGACTTCAACCTCATCCGGTCCAATCTTTCCGTCAAACGAGGCCATCCTCATTTTATTCATTCTCTTGTAATATGTCCCTGAGTCTGCATCATTCCTTGGCCTCTGGCCATCCCAGCTTTCTGATTCCCTTGTGCTTGATTCTACAAAAGTTGTGCCATCATGGCCAAGGTTGATGTCAATTCAATCGATATCCCTGTGTTCATTGGTGGTGGAGGTGGAGGTACAACATTTTAAGCCAAAATGGCTGCTCCCACATTCGGTACTTGTTGTTTAGTGGAGGATTCAGGCACATCTTCATGTCAACGACCACCTATGTTTCCTTAACGGTCCAAACTTGCAATGGGTATGTTGAGATCATCGTTGTTGTCGTTGGCGATCCATCTTTTAGAATAACAACTTAGTAGATAATCATGTAATTCACATAACATGTTAGCACATAATACATGAACATATGAAACCAATAAATAAACACATACTTCTTATTCCAAAATCTCTACCCAAGAACGCATCTTAAGTTATCTAAGCATCCGACCTATGTTCATTCCATACTTAACTTCTATCTAAAGATTTAAGCCTAAGGTTTGACCTGCATTGATACCACTTATGTCATACTTCGTAACCAGAATGTGACCTGTCAGTGTCTCATCTACCAATGAGACAAAAAGCCCTTAACAATAGATGAACTTTCAAACTATAAACCTAATAGAGTAACTTAACTTTATTATTTCATCAACACTTGTCAGAAATTACAACTTAATAATAATAATATTGTTCTTACCAAATAAGTTGGAAGCTATTACATGAGTGTTCTTTCATTCATTTAGGAACTACTCGTCGTAATCCCATCCCATGCCTTCTCACCATCAACATCTACATCCTCACATGCAAAACATAGAAGAAAAAAAGGATGAGCCATACTAGCCCAGTAAGGATCGATTGTCCTTGGGATGAAGAATAAAAAAGACACCAAAACGTTCCTTGTTTCCCAAAACTCATGAAATAGATAGCCTGACTTGACATAACCTGTAAATATCTTTAAAACACTAGTAAAGAAATTGAAAACATAACTTATTTTGACATTCTATGTTTATGTTATCATTATGTTTCTAAGTGTTAAAGTTAGTCAAAAGAAGTGTTTTTAGGATGAGATATTTGAAAGTGCAGAAAACAAGTGCTCCTTCACAAAAAAAGCCTGAAAATGTCTTTACTGAATCTCGGTCGACTGGTTCGGTAGAATGGATCAGATTCCAGTCGTCCGGACCAAACTATTGGGGCTGATTACGGACAACTAGTGATGCATTACGGCCGATCTGGATGAAAATCCCCTCGACCAGAGCTATTGCTGTCGACCGGACTGCCGTGTCGGCCAACCGAACTTTTGTCAAAGTTTCTATCTTGATCTTTGATTATGACATCCGCAGTTTCCTGGTGGATCAAATTGCTCACAACATATATCTCTTACTCTCGTAGATTTTTTCATTAAGCTATTATTTAGACGTAGTTCACTAAAATAATTTAACATAATTTTTATTCTTAATCCTAAAGTATCTACATTGTTTTTAGCATCTTCACTATTTTTATATATTTCCCATTGTCTTCTAACTTGTATATTCCATGGGTAAGGTAGTTTACCATAAAACATATCTAAATATAGTTGTTGACTTACTGTACTATAATATTGTCTATAATAATAGTCAGTAAATTCATTAATATAATGTTTTAGATAACATATATCACATATTTGTATATCAATTAATTTTAATCTTGCTTCTTATATTTCTTCTTGTATTTCTATTTCTTTATTTCTTATCCATTATGCTCCAACAAATTCACTTCCTAAATAATCTACCATTATACTTAATCCTTGACTATCACTTTGTATTAATTTAGTTTCTATATTTCTTTTTATTATTGCTTTAGAATCAATTCCTACTCCTTGCCTCCAATTTCTTATTGCTCCATCAAAAGTAGCTATTATGAATTCAAATTTTCTTTCATTATTCCAATTATCATCATTTTCTACTGTTAATAAAAAGATTAACATATTCTTTTCCCAAGTTTGTATATCTTTATATCTATCTGTACTACAATCTATATTTAATTTTGTTCCTCCTCTTACTATAGGTTCTTCTTTATCTGGACAAGGATGATATTTTCCTCTATATTCTTTATTTTTGGGGTTATTTATAAAATTATCATAATATTTTGTTCTATTATTAATTATAGGAGCATAACTTTCTCCTAATGAATCTATTTCTGGTTTAATAGTGGAAGGTCCTCATATTTCACCAGCATATACGTCTTTAATATTAAATTCTAAATTATCTAGTGATAAATGACTTAAATTATCTGCAAGATTTTCTATATCTATATCAGGATTAATCTACTTCTTTCTTTTTATTTTCTTTTATAACTAGCTTTTGTATTTTTTCTATATATTCTTTTTCCTTACTCACTATTCTTGGAAGATGCATTTTCATAAAAGCTTCATCTGGTGATCCTTTTTCTGGTATTTTATTAAATAATTTTATATCTTTTATAGATTTATATAAATTTTTTTGCTCTTTTTCTTTTTTATTTATAGGATTTTTATTAACTTGTTCTATTTGGTTTCTTGTTTCTATTAGTGATATACCTGTAGTTTTTTCACATTCTTCTATAGCTTTTTCACTTCCTTCTATTCTTTTATTTACTCTTGTTATATTATTATCTATACTTTCTAGTTTTTCTGAAAAACTTGTTTTATAATCTTTTATTTCTTTAAGTATGATTCTTAAATTTTTTATTTCATCAAGAATTTTGTCCATTAAACTTACTTATAATATTTGATGACCAAAATTTCTCTAATACAATCATTTGCTATTTCTTTCCCTATTTTATTAGAATTATCTGACTTATTATTACTCTGTATTTCGTAATTCATATTACAATATTCTTTATATTTATTAATTCTTTTTATCTTATTATATCTATTTATGTCTCCATATTATTTGTTTCTACTGATTCGCTGGCTCTGATACCATTAGGGTGAGCGATGCTCAGTGTTATCTAGTTTTGCTAAATCTGAAATGATTTTAACCTGTTATTAAAAATTATTGCTGAAATTACTGTTCATACATTTATTGTTGAAATTATTATTTTTCCAGAAATTACTATTCACTTGTAGAAATCACTGTTCACACGCGCAGAAATTACTGCTCACACATTTATTGCTGTATTTGCGAAAATTACTGTTCATTACTATTCACGGATTTTTCTGTTGAATTATTTTTAACACTATCTGTATATTCTATTTCATATATTTCATTTATAATATCTAAAAATATTTCATTACATTTTATATTTATTTCTTCATAAGCTATTTCTTTTAGGCAAGATTCTATTATTATATCTTGTAAGATTCCATTTATCCAAATCATACTTAAAATAAGTCACTGTGAAATCTTTTAAGATGTTCTATATATTCTTTATTAACTTTATGATAATTCTCTATTTTATCTCTTAATATAATTCTTTGATTTCTGACATATTCTACAGAAAGATATTGCCAAATTATCCAATGAACTCTATCTTCAAAGAATTTACACAATCTTAAATTATCATTATATTCTTGTCCTAATATTCTAATGTTTTCTAACATTATTTCACAAACTTCACATTCATAACTACTAATATTACTACTACTCATCATAAATATTTGATTCAATCATAAGATCATATATATGTTCTAAATCATTATAATAATAAGGTTCAGGTATACTGGAAGCTATTTCACACTTAAAATAATAGTCATATGTTTTATTCATTATTAGAGTAACTATATCATTATTTAGTTTTTCTTTTAAATATTTATGAAGTCTAATTTCAGTTATGCATACTTCCATTAAATCATTTATTAAATTATTACTCATATTCTTATCTAGATATAGTTGATTTAACAATATTTCTTTATAAATAAATAAATCCATTATTTAATCTAAATATAAATTTATATTTTCTAATCATTTACTTATATAATTATCCATATTATATTGATTATTAAGGATATTATCTTTATATACAATCTCAAATATTTTTCTACAAAGATCTTTATTTAAATATTCACCTAAATATTTAATTAATCTATTTTCTATTAGACCTATTTCTAACAAATCCTTTTTATGAAAAATATCTAATTTTATTACGTTTTGATAATATAACTTTTAATGTTATAAAATCCATAAAATTTCTCGGCTCAGAAATAATTCCTGTTTAATAATTTCAACCATTATTCTATGTCTACAGATAATCTTAACTTTTAAATAAGAATGTAATTCAAAAATAAAAGTTTAAGAAGTGACCTTTGATTTTCCTACTGCAAATTATATCGTCCTATCGGCTTTTCCCTAACGGCCTCCTGCCTTGCGGTACTTCAACGCCTAGCGGAATAGAATTTGCTTCAAACGGATTACCTCACTGTATTCTCTTGCTCTTTATTTTGAACAAAATTCTTATTGGAACAAAAGAATATATGAAGATTTAGAATAAACTTTGAAATATTATTGAGAATTATTCCTGATATGAGAGAATTATTTTATCATATGGAAAAAGCTATTACAAGGATTTGAAGAGAGGTTTCCTAACATTTTTTCTCTGATATGTTTTTTCCGATGCCTTCTCTCTTCTGTCAAATCTCTTTATATAGAGACTTCTTACTACAATTATTCAGCTATATCGTAAGCAATGACGATTGCTTTACATTATTGTATTACATCGTAAGCAATGACAATTGCTTTACATTATTGTACTTTCTACAGATGATTTACATTATTGCTATTTTACAACTACAGTTATAACATATAATTGTAGTTCTATCTTATCTTGATCTGACTGCTCCAGATTGTCCTTTGGTCTTCTATCTCTGTTAATTTCCATACTTTATCAGAACTATGGGGCCATTTCTCCTCCGACATTTCTTGAATCTTTTCTTTTAAAATTTTACTAGGACTATTTCCATGGCTATCTTGACTGGTAATTAGAATCCAATTACTACTTTTACCAATTACTTTATAATATCTTTGGTAAAAATTTCTTATCAAACTGTTAATGACTTTTATCCCATTTGATCTTCTTCGGATAATCCAATCTTCAGAAATTATTGGAACTCTTATATAATCTTTATTTAGATCAATTTCTTGATCCTGATTATTATATCCAACTGTTATGAGATGCTGAGCTTCATTATATTCTTCGGGACTAATTGAATAGAACTTCGTGAAAATATTTCTTCCTTGTGCAAATTGACTTATTGTAGATTTGAAAATTATATCAAACTTTTCTATTTCTATCAAACTTTTGCTCGGATAAATTATATGTATAAATCCGAAATCTTCTAATATCTTGACCTTTTCTGGATTAGATCCTTGTACACAGATGATCCTTGGATAAATATTTTTTCCCGGAGCTCTATAATAAGTTTCTTCTTCAATTATGGTGTAGGCCCAGTTTACTATGCCTTGAAACTCTTGTTCCCATTTAGTTCTTTTTTTAATGAACGAACATGCTTCTCCTTCTCTAACTATTCTTATTTTTTCCTTTTTTCTTTTCTATTGAAGTATCTTCATCATCTTTTTCTAGAAGCTTATTCTCGGTTGGTTTTGTCTCACTGCTTTCTGGAATTATAGGAATGGGACTAACAGCTTCCTGATGAGGAGACTTGGAATGGGGAACACAACGAGTAGAACTTAATGAAGTAATAATGATGTAATAGTTATAACCTTATTTAAGATTGAACAACTTAGTATTAAGTTTATGTAATTTTTTATTTATGTTGATGATGACATAATAAAGTTTAAGAGATTCCGTTAGGTTTATGGTTTGGAAGAGTATTTTTTATTATGGGCTCTTTGTCTCATTGGTAGATGAGGTACTACTAGGTCACCTTCTGGTTACGGGGTGTGACATAAGTTGTATCAAAGCAGGCCAAACCTTAGGCTTAAATCCTTAAATTAGATGTTAAGTATGGAATGAACATATGATGGAATTCCTTAGATAACTTAAGATGCCTTCATGGGTAGAGATTCTAGAATAGGACATATGTGTTTATTTATCGCTTTATATATCCTTATTTGATATAATATGCTATGTTTACCTCATATGTTATTTTATGATTAACTTGTTATGTATATCATGAACTGTATTAACATGTTAGCTTAGCCTTATTTGCTTTTTAACCATATCACCATGATAACCTAGTTTGTTGTGTTATTTAAGTTAGTTGATGTAACATGCTTAGGGGAGAAAGAGACGAATTGTCAGGAATGAAGAATTTGACCTCCATCAAATTACAATAACGCCCATTGTTATCTTCCATTGCTTTAATCTCATTCCATTTATTTTTGAATTTAAGGTTATGGTTTGTAGATGGATATGTAATTGCAGATATATTAAAGCAAATACAATAGGATTCGTGGAGAAGAGCCAGTAATTGAGTGAAACCCTATGTGATTTGTGGAGGATTTGACAGAACTAGAGTGAATTTATGGTAAGTTGAAGGGAATAAATTTATAAAATATAGTAATAAAACAATGCCTTGAGTTGCATATGTTCAGCTCGACAAAATTCTAATGGACTATATTTGCATAAGTTATTTCCTTTGCATAAGGTGTTAGAGTGTCGTGCAAATTTCAGAACTTCTGCTCGACATTAGGATCAAAGAGACATGGAAAGAAAGTGTAATGGTCAATTTGGGTCATCAAAGGTTGTTCTTGTAATTTTTCTTTCAATGTCTCCTTTCTATTCTTTCTCTCCAAATTCTCGAACCCAAAAATACAATTACATTTCTCTTCCCCTCTAAACTACCAAACAAGATTGGGGTTAAGCTATTTTAGGAGTTGAAAAGTGAGGAGAAGAGAAGGGGTTTGGGTAGAAGTGATGCTCATTTCTAATGTTTGTGAGTCTTTTTAAGAAATGAAGAAAAGAGATTTGAGGTAATTCAAGACCCCTTCAGACCCTAAAGTCCATTCTCTCCAAATTGCAGAGAAAGAGACAGATCCTCAATTTTGTTTGCAGGTAATTTTCAAACTTCCATTTATGGCATTGTCTTTTACACATAATCTTCTTCTCCAAGTTGTCGATACACCGTCCATTGGGATTCAAATACAGATCTCTGCTACTTATCACCATTCACACTCCATTACTCTACATAAATCAATTGAATTGAGAATCAGTGGTATTTCAATGTATGTTTTGGATTGAATTAAAGAGTTTTGGGGGAGATTCAACAGTAAAATATGGGGGCTTTCGATCTAAATATGAAAAATTATTTACACCATTGTTTTACATTCTTAAAAGTAGTCATAGCTCCACTATGTCTTGAGATTTCTAGTGATGTATGTTCGGCGTTGGAAGGAGATGGAAGAGAAGGGTGCTTCTATGGTAGACAAGGAAGAAGGAAGGAGATGTCAGGATTTTCAGTTAAAACCCTAGGAGTTTTTTTTGTAAAATGATGGTCTTTCTTCTCGCTTCCTTTCAAACTCACAAAGGTAAGTAAAGTGATTATTTTCTTTCATTTCCTTTCATAAACTAAGATTTGAGTAAATTGTCCCATATTCTTTTCTCCCATTTTCTCTTATAATTTAAGGTTCCCCTTATTTTCTCTTCCCTCCTAAACTCCCAAACAAGATTGAGGTTAAGTTACTCCACATTCTCTTCTCTTATTTTCTTGTATATGATGAGGACACGTCTAAGAGTCTGCCCTACATAAAGGACCCTTTAATCAATACCCAAGGTCCAATGACAAGAAGAAGAACAAAGACATTTAGACAAGCTTTGTCTACATTCATTCGTGAAGTTAAAGCTAAGGAGGAAGCCAAGTTAAGCTTACAAGATGATATTCAAGTCCATCTTATTACTTTGGAAAGTGTCATTCACGGTCCAAATCAACAAAGTGGCGCTAAAGGGCATTTTTGAAACTTTGTACATTAAAGTCTATTTTAGAATTTTAATTAGTTTTTAAATTTTATTATTTTAAGTCCTTTATTTAGTTAAGGCCGAGTGGTGCTATAATAAAGGACATGTGGTCCATTTATTTAGGTAGTTATTTATTTTATAGAAAGTTTACTATTCTAGGGATTGTAGAATCCTAATGCAAATATGACTCTTGCATTGTAAGGCTAAGTAGCCGAATTATTCCTCTATTTAAAGGAGAATTCGGCCACCTTATTTCTTTAAGTTAGATATATGATATTTGGTAAGGTTTTTCCTTAGATACTTGTGAATTGAACTTCTATGTAGATTTTCATTCATTCTTGAGCTACTAATTAACAAGTCTAGTTTCGTTTGTTGTAGTGTTTCAGCCTCCATCGAAAATCAAACTACTTTGTGTTGCATTGATTTTATTCCCACGTAAACTATTTTAAGAAGAGAAAGATCTAAAATTCAACTTCTGTGTTGAATCTTGATACAAGTTATCAAGGTTCTTCATCAGTTGGTATCAGAGCTCAAGTTTGATCTCTTTCTTGGTGTATCTTTAATTGCTTTCTTGATAAAATTTCTTGTTTGCTAAGACAAAAAAAAAATTATATATATTAAAAAAAAGTCAATTTCAGCCGAGGCATTTATTGAACATAGCCAAAAAGCAAACTTCTTTATGACATCATAGTCTAGGTTCAAGAATTGGCAAAAGTTCACAATTTTTATTTATTTATTTTGAGCCGTGAGATACAATTATAAATCAAGAATTGAAGTGTGTTTCGAGCCTCACACCCTTGATACATTTGGCCAAGAAAAGAAAGAAAAAGAAAAAGATTCAAGAACAAGAATCAAGAATCAAGAAGCACAAAAGTTTGAGATCTTCCTTTTCCTAAACACAAAAGGATACCTAAAAAGTATCTTCATTTTCTTGTTAGGTCTAGAATTTTCAAGATTACTCTTAACTTCTTTCTTTACTATTTGTTTAGGTCTAGGATTTCTATTCCTCTATTTTTCAGCTTTGTCTCAACGCAACAAATTAGGAACCTTTAATTCTTGGCTTTCATCTTTAAAGCCATCTAGAGTTGAAGTTCTTTTACAAGTATTGTTGGAATATTGAGTGAATTTTTTTTCTATCTAACAATTTGAGTGTTTTAAGTAATCATACCTCAACAGGGAGTCTCTACATCAAGGCAAGATGAAACCTTTGTGGATGATAAGCTTTTCAAAGAAGCCACACCACAACCTTTTCAAAGGATGATGCAACAATTAGATGACATAGCCGAAAGGATGACTCTTGTTGAAACAATGGTGAGACCACAAGTCCCTCAAAGGCAGCCATATGTACCTAGAAGAGGTAAGCAAGTTGACACACAAGATGATCAATTGGATGCCGGTATTGAATGGTATGGGTCTCATGAATCAAATGACCCAAAGATGGACAACATTCGGCCAAGAATGGAGTTTGTAAGCAAGAGAACAACATGAAAGGGTGGATAGCAATCTTGCTTTTGAACCAATGAGGCCGAGAATGGGAAGAAACTTTCAAATATTTTACAACAATCTTGGTGCAATCAAGACCATGATTCCATCTTTTCAAGGTATGAATGATCCCGAGTTATTTTTAGACTGGATTCGTAAAGTTGATCGTGTTTTTGTCGTTCAAAACTATTCGGAGGACAAAAAAGTAAAGTTGGCAGTCATGGAGTTCTCGGATTATGCCTCTATTTGGTGGGGCCAAAGAGGGTAATACAAGGAGAAGGGTGTTAGTACTTCCCGAGGACCATTATCATATGTTGTAGGTTTTATATATTTTAAGCATGTCATTTGAATAGTTAATTTTTCTTTTGAACATCAAATATGTAATTTGATAGTAAAACTCATTAGCTTATACAATTACTATTCTGATTGTCCCTAGTTTTATGTAATGTTCTATACAATGAAATAAAACTAGCATGATGTTTGATTGATGATTATGTTTTACTGATCATGTGCAATTTATGCAAATCATATCATATATACAATATATTGGGATATATTGTATCAGACGTGATCCGAAAGAGAAGTAATACTTCATTGTGCTTTAGTCATAAGTATTACTTCCTCAATACTATTTAGGATCCTTAGACCTTATGTCTCCATTGTTTCCCGCATGAATGGAGCTACATTTTGACTCAGTTGAACGTTACTTTTAATCGAGTAATTAATACGATTGATGTTTGGATGTAGTATTCCATCATGTCTTGAATGTGAGAGGCATTGTAAGGGATTTGTCCCTATCTTATTAGAGATATATACGTGGGCCCGTTGATAGGGAAGACTGTTTAAATGCATGGTCGTGCTCAAATGTATTTAATAAAGTGGTTATTAAATACTATTTGTTGGAAGAGTCTACCTGGAGATCGAGCAGAAATAAAATTAAGCTTTATAAGGGTGACTACTACCATGCCTTATGCTTAATTTGGATATCGCGAGATAAAGAGATTAAATAGTGGATTGATATTAGGTTCCGCTGAACATTCATCCACTCTGAACCTAATATCAATCCACTCTGGGTAGTCACAATGTCCTGTTAGGGACCGCTTGTGATTTATGAACACATACTACTACTAAGTATGTTTTATTGCCATTGTGATATTAACCTACATGGTCACACACATAGACGAGTTAACAGACCATTTTCGTTTGCCTAGATAACCACTTATCTGTTGCTTTGGCAAGCAAGCAAAATGATGATCCAAGCTCTCTTTTAGACAAAACCCTAGTGGCACTTTTTGAGAGCCGCAAAACCTATTACCGAAATTAATATTTCTGCCATCCCTTCTCTCTAGATTTTCGAAACTCAGAAAAATGAAGAGTTAGCACTCACTGCTCGTTTCGTCGCGTAGATACCGGTACAGAGCAATTCCTCAAAGGAAGGCTTTTGGTGGTTGCAGCACATCATCCGAAATCCGAAACCACTAACGTAAATTTTAAGTCTTTTCGTCTACTATTCGATTCCCATAGTGTGAACGGATTCTATCGAGGAGGATTCATGGGTGCTTAGAACGAGTTTCTGCCTATGAATCTCTTCAAAAGGTTGGACAACATCAAATTGATAGTTGGGATGAGATGAAAGCGGTAATGAAGCGGAGATTTGTTCCCCAAAATTACACTAGGGAACTTTTCAATCACTTACAAAGATTAAAGCAAGGCTCTAAATCGGTGGATGAATATTACAAAGAGATGGATATTGCCATGATTAGAGCCGATATTCAAGAGGATAATGAAGCTACTTTGGGAAGATTCTTGGCGGGTCTCAATGATAAAATTCGGTCAAAGGTAGAACGTGCTAACCATGATAATCTTATTGCAATGGTTTATTATGCAGAACAAAGAGAAAGACAACTAAAGGAGAAAAGTTTAAGGACTTATTCGACTAATTTCGAATCTTGGAAAAAGCCGAATCAGCCCCTAAATAGTTCATCAACTTTGTCGAGCCCAAACAAAGCAAATGAGACATTTGGAGCTGCCAAAACAGCCATGACATTAAATGGAGCAGCCAAGACCTCTTCTAAATCGAATTCAAGGTTAAGTAACCCACCCTTCTAACTTCAAAAGGAATGTTATAAGTGTAGATGAAAGGGCCACTTTGCTAGGGACTGCCCAAACAAAAGCGTAATGGTCATGCAAGATGATGGAACATGGGTGAGTAATGAGGAAGCCAAAGAAGAATATTTTGATGAGGAAGCCGAGTTCTTAGAGGCACAACCCGAGGAAGGGAATCAACTTTTGGTGTCTATGAAGCTTCTACATACTCAACCATTAGATGAGCAACATCTTCAAAAGAGCATTCTTTTCCAAACAAAGTGCAACGTCAAAGGCAAGCTTTGTCTTATTATTATTGATAATGGTAGTTGTGCTAATGTTTGCTCTCTTGATATGGTCACCGCTCTTGATTTACCTTGGAAAGCACATCCACATCCTTATAAGCTTTCTTGGTTAAACAATAGTGGTGAAATCCGAGTGGATAAACAGGTTGAGATTGAATTTGCAATTGGAAAGTTCAAGGACAAAGTTTTGTGTGATGTGGTCCCTATTTCCGCTAGTCACATTATTTTGGAAGACCATGGCAATATGATAGAGATGCGGACCATCTTGGAAGAAAATATATTTATCAAGTTACCATGGATAAAATAAGGTTTAATTTACATCCTTTGACCTCCACAAGTAAATAATGGATGAGAATAGAGAGAAAAGAATAAGAGATGAGATGAAAAAAAAAAAAAAAGAAGTGATCTCACCTAGCAGCAAAAAAAAGAGGTAAAAAATGATGAAAAAACCTAGCCTAAAGTGAAAAAAATGCAAGTGCTCAAAAAGTGAGAAAATAGTGTTTATTTATAAACCCAGGAAAGGTAGATAGGGTTATTCAAGCAAAACAAGCAATTGTTTTGCTTATTTTCAAAGGAGCCGAAACTATTTGCCTTACTAACACTTTTGAGCTAACTTCTTCTTCTCTACCTAGTCTTGTTTTTTTTATCTATTGTAGGAATTCAATGATGTTTTTCCCAAGGAGTTGTCGAAAGGTCTCCCTCCAATTAGAGGAATTGAACATCAAATCGACTTCATCCCAGGATCCATTCTTCCAAATAGACCAGCTTATAGAGAAAATCCGGATGAAACTCGTGAAATTCAAAGGCAAATAGATGCATTACTTGAGAAAGAACAGGTAAGAGAATCTCTAAGTCCTTGTGCTAGTCCTGTTATATTAGTGCCTAAAAAGGAAGGAACTTTTATATTGTGTATGGATTGTCGAGCTATTAATAAGATAACCATTAAATATAGACATCCTATACCACGTTTAGATGATATGCTTGAAGAGTTAAATGGTGCCAAGATATTTTCTAAAATTGATCTAACTCAAGGATATCACCAAATTAGAATGAAAGAATGAGATAAATGGAAAACTGCATTTAAGACTAAATATGGTTTGTATGAATGGATTGTCATGCCTTTTGGTCTTACTAATGCGCCAAGTACTTTCATGAGATTAATGAACTACATATTTAGACATTGTTTTGGAAAATTTGTTGTAGTTTACTTTGATGATATATTTATTCTTGCTTTCATTGGTTTATTCTTGCTTCATTTACACCTTATTTCAAATACAAGTTTCACTTCCAACAAGTTTGAATTGGGTTTTTATAAAAGTGGCTTCTTTTTAAATTTCAAACTTGTTGGAAGTGAAACTTGTATTTGAAATAAGGTGTAAATGAAGCAAGAATAAACCAATGAAAGCAAGACAAGAGATTTAGAGTGGTTCGATTCACTAAGAATCTACGTCCACTACCTTGAGCTTCACCCAAGGATTTTCAACCACTTTACTAAGAAAAGTAATTACTCAAGTGGCTAACTCACAAAGAGTTTTACACAAATAACCACAATGATAAACTCCACTCACAAAGAGTACTAAGCCCATACCAAGTAGGTCTTGACACACTAAATACCCTATCACTAAGAGAGGGA
Organism: Vinca minor; assembly: GCA_026122235.1. Classification (NCBI taxonomy): domain Eukaryota; kingdom Viridiplantae; phylum Streptophyta; class Magnoliopsida; order Gentianales; family Apocynaceae; genus Vinca; species Vinca minor. The sequence continues at coordinate 623,889 of JAOCZM010000058.1, forward strand.
AAGATGGAGATATAAAGAGAAAGTTACACACTCAAATAGTGGAGGATTGATACCTTTAAAGATCTTCACTTTAATGCTCTTTGAACTTATGACTCAACAACTTGTGTCTTGCAAGAGAGATGATGATTTTTGAACTTTTCAATACATGAATAAAGTAGGATATGCTTTGAAAGTGTTAAAGCTTTTTGTATAATGAATGTATATTCTCTCTGGTTGGTATTAGAAGATTCCTCTGCACTAGAGCTTTTATACTTTTCAAAAGAATCCAAAAAAACAGCTTTTAAAACGGTCATATAACGGCTAGTTTTCGCAGAGTTCGGTTGACCGCAAGTCACCTCGGATGATCCGATCAAAGGTTCGGATGATCCTAAGTATACCTCGGTCGACCGAACCAACTAGATCCCAAAAAGCTCAACTCTCTGTTTCGGTTCGGATGATCCGACTTTCTTGAGCTTGAGAGATGTTGATTTTTCACTTGTTTTGAAATCTTTTGAAGTCTAAAAAGGTTTTCCCAAAAGGTAACAAGTAAGAACATTTGGAAAACCGTTTTAAAGGACTTAGACTTTGAAATCAAAGGCTTTTGAAATAAGAACATATAAGGATCATTTTGACACTTAGCCTTTTGAAAACGTGTTTATGATGCATGCAAGACTAGAGTGTTGTACACTTAAGTTCATTAAGAGCATTGGTTAGAGCTTATAAGATAAAGACTTATAAAGACAAAGCTATCCTAACCAAACCTAAGTCTTCAATCTTCAATCTCGATGAGATGTGCCTTTAAGTATAACTTTGAATCTTGATCATGGCTTGATTGAAGTACTTAGAGCTTCCATTATGACTTCCGATATTCTATCACAAAGATTGAGAGCATTAGACACAACATCAAATGTTTGTCCATTATCAAAAACTGAGTTTGTTCGCCCTTAGGGCTTACAATAGTAAAAACTTGGAAGAGCATGTTGAACATCTTAGAATTGTTTTTACTATTCTAAAGGAGCAAATTTTGTATGCTATGATTGAAAAGTGTGTATTTTGCACTACTTCTATAAACTTTCTTGGATTTATTGTGAGTTCTCAAGGAATTAGTGTTGATCCGGCCAAAATCAAAGCTATCATGGAATGACCGACACCAACAAATGCAAGCCAAGTAAGATCTTTTCATGGGTTAGCTAGTTTCTATAGAAGTTTTGTACGTGATTTTAGCACTATTACTGCCCCTTTAAATGAAGTTGTGAAGAAGGACACTCTTTTTTCTTGGAATGAGCCGCAACAAGAAAGCTTTGACAAGCTCAAAGCTTTACTTACTTCTTCTCCTATACTTGCTTTACCTAATTTTGATTTAACTTTTGAAGTTGAATGTGATGCTTCAGGAATGGGTATTGAAGTTGTTTTGCAACAACAAAACAAACCATTGGCTTACTTTAGTGAGAAATTAAGTGGACCTACACTTAATTATCCAACTTATGACAAGGAGTTATATGCAATTGTTAGAGCTTTGGAGACATGACAACATTATTTGATTCCAAAGGAGTTTGTTATACATACATACCATGAATCCATCAAGTACCTAAAAGGACAAACTAAGTTGAACAAAAGACATGCTAAATGGGTTTCCTTTATTGATACTTTCCCCTACATAATAAAGTACAAGAAAGGTAAGGAAAACATTGTAGTCGATGCTCTATCTAGAAGGTACACTTTACTTTCGGTCATGCATGTTAAATTGCTAGGTTTTGAACATATTAAAGCTTTATATGAACATGATAATATTTTTATAGGTTTAATGGCTTTTTGTTCAAAGAGAATAAATTGTGTATTCCATCTTGTTCAATTCGAGATTTACTTGTTAGGAAAGCACATTGTGGCGGCTTAATGAGACATTTTGGAGTTGTTAAAACTATTGATATATTGCAAGAACACTTCTTTTGGCCCAAGATGAAAAGAGATGTTCGAAAAGTATGTGAACTTTGTTTAAAGTGTAAACAAGCTAAAAGTACAAGCAAAGCTCACGGGTTATACATGCCTTTACCTATTCCATCCTCACCTTGGATTGATGTTTCTATGGATTTCATACTTGGATTACCAAGATCACAAAGAGGTATTAATAGTATTATGGTTGTTGTAGATAGATTTTCTAAAATAGCACATTTTATTCCTTGCAGGAAAACAAGTGATGCAAGTCATGTAGCGGATTTATTCATTAAGGAAATCATTCAGCTTCATGGAGTTCCAAGAACCATTGTGAGTGATAGAGATGCAAAATTCCTAAACTACTTTTGGAAGACATTATGGATTAAGTTGGGAACCAAATTGTTATTTTCTACATCAAGTCACCCACAAACCGATGGTCAAACCGAGGTAACAAATAGAACTTTAGGGGTTCTTCTTAGAGAACTTATTCAAAAGAACTTAAAAATGTGGGAAGATTATTTACCTATTGCTGAATTTGCATATAATAGGACTTTACATTCTACTACTAATAACTCTCCTTTTGAAGTTGTTTATGGATTTAACCCTTTTAGATCTAACTCATTTACCTGTTGATGAGTATTTTAATATAGAAAGTAATTCTAGGGCAGAATATATACAAAATTTATATCAACAAGTTCAAGCTCAAATTGCAAAGAAGAATGCTATATATGCAAAGCATGCCAATAAAGGCCGCAAGCATATATCTTTTGAAGTAGGAGATTGAGTTTTGATGAGGAGCCTTGATTTTTGAAGTCAAAGATTCGACAACAAATGTTGAAACGGATCTTTCTCTTTCTTGAAATTAGTTTACAGGGGAATATAATCAACATAACTCCAATAAGGTTGATTATCAATGAGGGCTAAAACACCACAATATGCGTAAACTAAACTTATTGATACAGTAACTCAAGGATGAATGAAAAGGTGAAAACCTCACATCATATTCCAAAAATATATCGTATAAAAACAACCAATCTAATTAATAAGGTGGATGAATTCCCCTTTATATAGAGGTGGAATTCGTTCAAAAAGCCTTACAAAGGAAGAGTCCTACTTGAATTAGGGCTCTTCAATCTCTAGAATAACAAACTCACTATAAAAGAAACACTATCTAAACACATTGACAACATTTCCTTTATTCTAGCACCACTAAGCTAACTAATTAAAGGAATTAAAATAACAATCAATAAAGCTAAAATTGCAGAATTAAATATTACTTAAACTTGGAAAGCAAGATATAATTAAATTCGTAAAAAATCTGGACAGCTTGTTGTATCAACTTGCACGACGATTTCGGATACCAAGATGGAAGAATCTGATATTGTGATATCATTAAAATTGTAGATCTGCCTCTTAGCTTTCAAATGCAACTTGAATCAGCCCCATTGGATTTTTAGATCGATAGTTATGACCATTATACCAAACTGTCGCAAAGCTGTCCAAGTCCTCATCATTCTCACTTTCTTCAAAAAGGTTCGTCCTCGAATCTTGATCATTGTGGTAAGATGAACAGTAAGGGAATGATGAATAATATGGGAACACTTAAAGAAAGAAAAATAGAGTAATCTTGAAAATCCTAGACCTAATCAAGTAAAGATGATACTTTTAAAGGTATTCTTTTGTGTTTAGCAAAAGGAAGATCTTAATCTTTACGCTTCTTGATTCTTGTTCTTGAATATTTTCTTTGAACTTACCCTTCTTCTTGGCCGAAATTTATCAAGAATGAGGCGCCTACGCTATCAATTCTTGATTTATAGTAATGTATCTTGCGGCTAAAAAATAAAGGGTGAACGTTTGCCAATTCTTGGAACGAGGCTCCTACGCTATGAACCAAGAAGTTTGTTTTTTGGCTTTATATATAGTTCACAAATATCTCTCGGCTGCTTTTTTTTATTTACCGAATGTTTTTTTTTTTAATCAAAGCAAACAATAAAAATTTCAAGAAAGCGGAAAGGTACACCAAGAAAGAGATAAACCTTTTTCTCTGATACCAACTGATGAGGAACCTTGATTTTTGAAGTCAAAGATTCGACAGAAAATGTTGAAACAGATCTTTCTCTTTCTTGAAATCAGTTTACGGGGGAATATAATCAACGCAACTCCAATAAGGTTGATTATCAATGGGGGCTGAAACACCACAATAAGCGTAAACTAAACTTATTGATACAATAACTCAAGGATGAATGAAAAAGTAAAAACCTCACATCATATTCCAAAAATATATTGTATAAAAACAACCAATCTAATTAATAAGGTGGATGAATTCCCCTTTATATAGAGGTGGAATTCGTTCAAAAATCCTTACAAAGGAAGAGTCCTACTTGAATTAGGGCTCTTCAATCTCTAGAATAACAAACTCGCTAAAAGAAACACTATCTAAACACATATACTAGTTGGATTCGGCCTTTCCACAATTGCATTAACGTTTGCCAGATCAACTTTAATACCTTGAGAACTCACAATGTATTCAAGAAAGTTAAGAGAATTAGTGCAAGAAATATACTTTTCAAGCTTAAAATACAAAGTTTGTTCCTTTAGAATAGTAAAAACATCCCTATGATGCTCAATATGATTCTCTATGTTTTTACTAGAAACAAGTATATTATTAAAGCGAGGTATCGGAGGTTTATACTTAATATTAATCTTATTAATATCGCGACAATCCGTACCTAATCTAAAAGTCCTTTCTTTCTTTGGTTCTAAAATTACCGGACTAGCACAAGAACTTATAGATTTTCTTACCTTCCCCTTCTCAAAAAGGAAATCAACTTGCCTTTGAATATCTCGATTTTCATCCGGATTTGGTTTATATCTTTCACGGTTTTGAAGGCTAGATCCTGGGATAAAGTCGACTTGATGCTCCATTCCTCTCGGCAACTCATAGGGAATATTCCTTGAATTTTCTGAAAAAGATCAATAACAAGACTAGGTAGAGAAGAAGAAGTTAGATCAAAAGAAAAAGTGTTAGTAGATAAACAATTACTTTTGGCTCCTTTGAAAACTAACAAAACAATACTTGTTTTGCTCGAATTTCTCTATCTACCTTTCCGGGATTGATAAACAAACACTCTTTTCTCACTTTTAGAGCACTTGCCTTATTTCTCGCATTAGGCTCGACTTTTTCTTTATTTTTTACCTCGGATTTTACCTCATGGGTAGGATCACTCTTCTTTTTCAACTCACTCTCTTTTTTCTCTCTTATTCTTTTCTCTCTATTCTCGGCCATTTGTTTATGTACCTCACAAGCTTGACTAGGTGTTAAAGGATGTAAAGTGAATCGAATTTTATCCATGGTAACTTGGTACACATTCTTTCTCCCAATATGATCCGCACATCTATCATATTGTCATGGCCTTCCCAAATAATGTGACTTGCGGTCATGGGCACCACATCACATAAAACCTTATCCTTGAATCTTCCAATTCCAAACTCAATTTCCACTTGTTTATCCACCTTGATCTCACCACTATTATTCAGCCAAGATAGTTTATAAGGCATATGATGTGCCTTACAAGGTAAATCAAGTGCGGAAACCATATCATAAGAACAAACGTTAGTACAACTCCTATTATCAATAATTAATAAACAAAGCTTGCCTTTAACGTTGCACTTTGTTTGGAATAGGTTGCTTCTTTGTTGATGAACATCATCCAATGGTGGTGAATGAAGAAGATTCATCGTAACCAAAAGGTGATTTCCATCTCCAAGAAGTTCTTCCAAGGTTTCGATTTCTTCCTCTAAATCAGCCCCATTGGGTTCATCATCACTATCCCACGTTCCATCATCCTACATGATTATAACACGTCCGTTTGGGCAGTCCTGATCAATATGCCCATGTTCTCTACAATTAAAGCATTCTACAGCAAGATTAGGAGTCGAATTTACCCTCGAATTTGATGGATCGGTTGTAGAAGATGTCTCGGCAGCCCCTATTGAAGTCGTGGCTGATTTTGTCGCCCTTTGAGCCTCTTTTTCCTTCTGTTGGCTCATCAAAATAGTAGCAAAAAATCTGTTGAGACATGTTATTCTTTCAAGAAACACACAAATTGTTAGATAGAAAAAAATTCTCTCTTTATTCCAACAATACTCGTAAAATAACTTCAACTCTAGATGAATTAAAGGTTCCTAACTTGTTGTGTTGAGACAATGCTAAAAAATAAAGGAAAGAAATCCTATCTTTACCTACACGAAAAGGTAAAGAAAGAATAAAAGAGTAATCTTTAAATCCTAACTCAATCTTTACGCTTCTTGATTTCTTTTTCTTTCTTTTACTTTAGACTTACCATTTTCTTGGCCGAACGTTATCAAGAACTCAGGTTTGAAGACGCTACAATCCTAGGGGTGTCAATCGAGCTATGTGAGCTGAGCTTGGCATAGCTCACGCTCAGCTCACATAAAAATTGAAAAGCTCACGCTCACGCTCAGCCCGGAAAAGCTCACAAACCTTGAGCTCACGCTCAGCTCACATTTTAACACGAGCTCGAGCTTAGCTCACGAGCTTCCCAAGCTCACTTATATTAGCGAAGAAAACGAAAATCCTATCTCAAGAATAGCTTAATACAATGAGATTTAATTCCCAAGCTCATTTCAAAAGATTGATTTAATTCCATTGTCGGTGGCAATTCCAATTTTGACAATCCCATTGAATTCTTCTACACCATCTCACTTTTTGTTGTGATTCATCCCAATGTATTTTGTACCGTGTTTTCCTACGCTGTCTTTTCATGTTTTCTCTCTTCCTTTAACTTTTGTACCTGTCTCTCTCCTGTTGTAAGACTCATTCTTTAATATAATCTCCTTTCTACCCAAAAAAAAGAATATTGAATTAATCCACACATTATAATTATAATTATAATGTATATAAGTTTTTTTAAATTAGTATTATTATATATATATATATAATATTTTAATTATATTAATCTTATTCGGGTTCGAGCTTTTTTCGGGCTGAGCGGGGTCAAGCTCACACTCAGCTCACATAAGAAGCGAGCTTGAATATTAAGCTCACGCTCACATTACCTCAGCTCACGCTCACATTTTTTCGAGCTATGTGAGCCGCCCGAACCCGTTGACACCCCTATACAATCCTTGATGTATGGTTATGTGCACGGCAAAGCAAGAACAAGGGGTGAACAAAAACCAATCTTGAAACGAGGCTCGAAGCACTAGGAATCAATAAGTTTACTTTTGGATTGTTCACTTGTGTCTAATAATTCTCGGCTTCTTTTTCTATTTAAATCCGTATGTTTTTTTGTCAATTCAAGCAAACAAGAAAAATTTAAAAAAAGCGGTAAAGATACACCAAGAGAGAGATAAACATTTTGCTCTGATACCACTTGATGAAGAACCGAGATAACAAGTATCAAGATTCGACACTAAAAGGTTTAAAACAGGACATTTCTCTAACTTGAACTAGTTTCAATGGGAATATACTCAACGCAACTCTAAAGAAGGCTAAGTATCGATGGAGGCTGAAACACCACAACAAGTGAAACTAACTTGTTGATACAGTAACTCAAAGATGAATCAATTCTATAAATAAATTCAATTCACAAGTATCTAAGGAATAACCTTAACAAATAGCATATATCTAACGTATCTTACAATGGTGGCCGAAATCCCTCTTAAATATAGTAGAATTTCGGCTCAATTGTACCAAAAGAAAGAGTTCTGGAAGGATTAGGACTCTTCAATAACAAACTTGCTAACCAGCTAAAACACTATCTAAGATAATGGACAACATGTCCTATTATCTAGCAAACACTAAACTAATTAAAAGGAATTAAAATAACAATTAATAAAGCTGAAATTCCCTAAGTAATATTATTTAAACTTGGACAGCTTGTTGTATCAACTTGCACGACGATTTCGGACACCAAGATGGCAGAATCTGATCTTGTGATCTCATGAAAGTTGTAGATCTGCTTCTTATCTTTCATACTTGAATTAGCTCCATTGGATACCTAGATCGAAAGTTATGACCATTATACCAAACTGTCGCAAAGCTGTCCATTCCCACATCATCTTGCAAGATTACTAAAATGCCCTTCTTAGCCACTTTGCTTGATAGGACCGAATTGTACACTTGATAAACTTAAGAGGTTGACTTGTACAACATTTCTATATGTAACTTAGCGTCCTCTTTGTACTTTAGAACTCGAATGAATGGTGTAATAAGGTGATTCACCTTCCTTACACCAAGTCGTGTCATTGGTCCTTGTAGTTTTTTTTTTTGCTAAGTATTGGTCCTTATAGTTTGTTTAAGGGATCCTTTGACTATGAGAGCACCTCGGATGGTTCACTTGGGTATTTTGGTTTAACCGAACACCCCAACCTACCGGAAACGTTAAAGATGATCCGAAAACACAAGGATTTGAGAACAAATTGAAAAAGAAGACAGCCAAACAGAGATCAACTTCTCCTTTCCTTTCATCCTTCCTCTATGCAGTCAATTGAGATTCTTCTCCCATGGCGGATTCCAAATCTCAGTCTGTGATCGAATTTATCGCAGAATTAAACTTGAAGGACTCATCAACAGTTTCTTCCACTCCAATCAATACCAAATCCCTTGCAATCTCAACTCTCTCTCATGATCATAATCAATCCTTTGTTTTCATCGGTACTCTAACCGGCACTATTTTTGTACTTTCCCTAAACCCTACAACCAACACCCTCTCACTTCTCAAGCTCATTTCCGTCTCTAATGGCTCTCCTATAGTTTCTATCCACGCCATTGGGAATATCGCCAAGATCATAGTCCTCTCTGCTGATGGCTCTTTGTATTTACTTGATTATCTTCTGCTAGAGCCTGTGAAGCAGCGTATTGGTCCGGTCAAAGGAGGAGGACCAGTTACTGCTCTTTCCCGCAGATTTTTCTGCAAAACCCACAATTCATCAGATACGTATCTACCTCGTTCTAATGGTAATACTACCTGTTGTCTTTTTGTGGCTGCAGTGGGTAAAAAGTTGGTTTTCTTTGAGTTAGGTTCTAGTGGTTCAATTGTAGTTCTAAAGGAAATTCAGAGTGTTTTTGATGGAATAGTTAGAGTCATGATTTGGATTGATGATTCAGTTATATTTGGGAATAAGAGTGGTTATTACATATATTCATGTCTAGCTGGCCAATGCCGGCCGATATTTTCGCTGCCAGACTCATCAGGCCCACCAATGTTGAAGTTATTAGCGAGGGAAGTTAGAGTGCTTTTGGTGGTGGACAACGTGGGAATAATTGTGGATGCTGAAGGGCAGCCAGTGGGTGGGAGCTTGGTGTTTAGGAGTTTACCCGATTCACTTGCCGAGATAGGGACCTGCGTTATCGGGGTGAGGAATGGGAAGTTGGAACTGTATCACAAAAGATCAGGGAATTGTGTGCAAATGTTGGTCCTTACCGGGAGTGGAAGTGGTGGACACTGTATTCTAGCAGACGAGGAGCATGAAAAAGGAGGACTTGTAGCTTTGGCTATCGGTTCAAAGGTATATGATTTAGCTTCCAATATATTTTTTCTTGCATTTTATTTATATGATATTTACTGATACATACATATCCAAATTAAGGTGCAATTTTTTCACAAGCAAATATTCGCTTGTTCTAAATAGCTAGTAATAAATAGTAGGCATGCATTTTTTATCCTCTTATAATAGTATTATAAAAATTCTGGTTGGTCTTGTAAGAAAGGGTTACAAAGAGCGTACTAGCTTCAATGCTGTGTAAATGGCCACTGTTGAGTGCAAATTTTGTTTGCCTGCAAAAAGGCTGTTACCCTATTTCTTTCCTTGGGTTTTTTCTCTTATGAGTATAATAAAAGCGAAGGGGAACAGAGAGCAGCTTGGACGAAAATTAATCAATTCTACCAACACAAATATGTACGTCTCTGGAAGCTTTTAGGGAGATTCATGGTCCACTAGAATTACGATCATGATTAGGGCCACAACGAACATTTTTAATTTGTAACTGTTTAAGTTAGAAACTGGACATTCATAAGTAAAATTTAGGGCAACCAATTTGAATGATTAGACCAAGAAATTTGTGGATTGGTTAGGTTTCCGTTCCATTTTCCAGACTTCTGTAAGATAATAAACACTAATTCATATCCAGGTTCTGGTTAGCTTAGTCAGGATTATGGATGCGAAGCCGTAAGAGGTGTCTTTCTTATGCTTCTCTTATTTGGTTATGTACTTTTGCTGGCTGAACTTATGGTTAAAAGACATATTGGCCGAAGTAGATTTCAATTAAGACAGTGATGGTGAGGAAATAATGCACTGGGCACTGGCATAAGATTGTGGTTGGTATGTTAGTACTACTATCGCATTTTTGTGGTTGGTTTGTTAATCTATTATTATCTTTCATCTATTCTCACGGTGCAATAAATTGCACTTTGTTGGTATGATGTATGGACTGTTAAAAGATTATCCTGCTGTAACTCCAGGTTCTTTGCTACCGGAAAGTACCTTGGGAAGAACAGATTAAAGACCTGTTAAGGAAGAAGTGCTTTAAGGAAGCGATCTCCTTGGTTGAAGAACTTCATATTGAAGGTGAAATCACCAAGGAAATGTTATCCTTTGTTCATGCTCAAGTCGGATTCCTCTTGCTGTTTGAGTTGCACTTTGAGGAAGCAATAAATCATTTCTTGCTTTCAGAAACCATGCAGCCTTCTGAACTTTTCCCCTTCATCATGCGAGACCCAAACCGCTGGTCCCTGCTGGTATGTGTGTTTTACCTACCTTTAAACACTTCTGAAGTATTAACCTTTTATTTTATTGAGTGGAACAAATCATTATGTAGAAGAAACTGGAGGCATATCTCTATACATACAAACACCATAAACTACCTCCCTACGCTGTCAACATATACATAATTACGCTGCAAATATTGAAGAGTTCAATCCTAAAATATGCATAAGCAGCCAATTTCACTGCGTGCAGGGACTTTGTCCATGAATAGTAGCCTCATTCAGCATTCTCAGAAAAACATTTCACCATAACAGAAAAATGTTTACATTTGCAGAATTAGCAGAAAAACGTTTAGAAATTCTTTTCTTCCAAACATGATGTATCACCCCATATAAAGCAAGTTTAAAGAAATTGCAAAACATTTGGTGGTGCCTTCTAATGGCAACACTAAAAACCCAGAACATTGAGAAACTTGCTAATGAGTTCGAGAATTTGCCGAACTTTAGCAGTCGTAGTAAGACAAAAGAACAAGTGGTCTATAGTTTCAGGGGCTTAAGCTTAACACGAAATTATTGTTTAGGTATAAGAAAACTTTGCAATCCTAAACACCTCAAAGCTATAGATGATGGGAGTTTACATGTTTCCAAGTGTTATAACAGGATACATACAAGAGGTATAGTGGATGGCAAGACTAGATATTTGCTCGGGAACTTGTTCATGCCTACTGAATTGATTTTTCTGTTATGCTCGGCACAGGGCACTGCCGGTTTAATATGCTTCTTGTATTTATGTTATTCTGGTTTTTGTACTTCTCAGGTCCCAAGGAACCGATATTGGGGCTTACATCCTCCACCAACACCACTTGAAAATGTTGTAGATGATGGACTGAAATCTATTCAAAGAGCTATTTTTCTAAGGAAAGCAGGGGTTGAGACTGCAATAGATGACGAGTTTCTTGTCAACCCTCCCGGTAGAGCTGATCTATTGGAATCTGCAATTAAAAATATGATCAGGTGTTCACGACTCTCTGTTTTGGTAATTATCTAATGTATTTTTTTTCATTTTTCCTCTCCTCCCTTTCTTCTGAGTATCTTTTTCGAGGATAAGTGTGTAGGCTGTAGGACTTTGCTTTGGAGTTAATTTAATTCTACACCTTTGCATTGTATTGCTTATTCTGTTTATCAACCTGTGGCTTGCTACTAACTACACAAGTTTCCTTTCACTACCACAATAGGTACTTACAAGCTTCGCGTGAGAAAGATTTGACTCCTTTTGTAAAGGAAGGAGTTGACACTCTTTTAATGTACCTGTATAGAACCCTCAATTATGTTGATGATATGGAAACGCTAGCATCTTCTGAGAACAGCTGTGTAGTGGTATGCTTCCTCTTCTCATTTATATTTATGGAATAATCGTGATTTCCTCCTTATTTGTGGCTTACCTGTGGCTTTAATGATTGTATCTTAAAGAATTTCTTATTTCCTCCCTTTTTTTTGTAAATAATAATATTTTTTCTGTTCTTTAATGTTATTACTATGCATAAAACACAAATTATTGCTTTATTTGCCCTGAATCATTCTGGGAGTTTTGAAGACTTGGAAACTATTATTTTGGGATCTCAATTACAGAATTACTATATCTTTGTTGTGTTATGGAAATCTCCTCTTACGTGTAGCTTACAATTGAGGTTAGCCTGCATGCGAATACGGTCTTGTTTGTTTTTTGTGAACTGTCAAATATTTGAACTCTATGAGTTAAAGTTTTAGACTATGGCAAGAGTTGACCATGCCAAGTGAATCGACAGTGCAGGAGGAATTGGAATCACTGCTGAATGAGTCTGGCCATCTACGGTCACTTGCCTTTCTATATGCCAGTAAGGGTATGAGCTCCAAAGCTCTTTCAATCTGGCGTGTATTAGCAAGGAATTATTCAGCTAGCTTCTGGAAACCCCCAGCTGAAAGAAATGATTTACATGATATGCCAAGCGTTATGTCCAGTCAGGAGACTGCCGTAATTGAGGCTTCAAAGATTCTTGAAGAGCTATCAGATCAAGATTTAGTACTACAGCATCTAGGATGGGTATGTGGGGCTTCTCTTATATGTTTGTGCTTGATTTGTGTCTGTACTAATAGTTTTTTATTTCTCACTAGATTGCAGAAATCAACCAGGTGCTTGCTGTTCAAATATTAATATCTGAAAAAAGAAGCACTGTGCTCTCACCAGGTAGGGCCTGATTGTGATAATTATAGTGGGCTCATGGTGAAATGCTTTTCGTATAATATCTTATATACCTACGTAGGAGCTAGTTCTCTGTTTAGATACTAGGAATGCTAGGACAATTGACATTCTTTTAATATGTGTTTGTGTGGTCTATCGTGTGCTTGCTCTTTAATCATGAAGGCAGAACATGTAATGATCAAGCGTACAACTGAGGTTTAGTTGGTCTTGGGAATTCTAGTTTAGTGCAATTTAGGGTGCATTTGGAGTGGTTTTAAAAACACAAAGCGACACTTTTCATACTCTTTTTTTTTCCCACTCTGGGACCCCCTCTCAAAACCAATTCACCTTTTTTTTTTCATTTTCAAAACAATTTATTTTCAATAGAAAACCAGTCCAAATACCCCCTTAGTATTTTGGTAAAGAGAGTCATAGTACATTACTACTTAGTAATGAAGTCCTATTTGGGGAGTTCTTCTTGTCTTGCGGTAGTAAAAACTAAAAAGTACTATATCTTTTGGGTTTATAGTTTCATCTGGTTCTGGTATTAGGGGTGATTTACATTATGAATATGATGTAACGGGTCTTCTTTTCTCAGCAATGGATTATTGAATTATTCAGAGTTATTTTTTTGCTAAGCGTTGCCTACCTCTCTCCTTCTTCATTCTTCTCTGACAAATTATTGTTCACAGGCTACTTACAGCATAGAGCAACCTTCTTTCCCCCTCTTTTCCTTCTTTCCGCAAAATTACTTTTCACTGCTACTCTTCACAGCCACTGAACAGCCTATGCTTTCTCCCTTTTAAATAGGTTATTCTTCCTCAAGTCCAGATTCACACTTTTCCCTTTTGGGCTATCCTCTATAGCTGAAATTCTAAATTTGAGGAGTTCTTCTGCTGCCTATAGCAAGACGAAGATACCCTACGTGGTCTCAATGGTAGTCTACTAAAAAGAACTAAGGTGTTTTAGGATGTAGTTGTTATAGCTCTTCTTTAATTTCGGAGCTTATGGGGTAAAGTGAATCCACTGAAGGACTTGAGTTTCAATTGTTGACCATTCCTTTCCAAATGGAGCTACCCAGAAAAGAATTTAATTAAATGACATAAATATAAACTGGTGTCGGTTCATTTCTTGAATGCCGTATTGCCCAAGTTACTTTGGTCATTTTGATGGCATCTATGAGTTCATGGTACAGTTTTTGTGTCGAGGGTTTCCTGAACTTGATTCATTAAAGCATTTTGGAAATTTCTCCCTTCTTTTTACTTGTTAGTTGGGGTGAACGCAAGTAGCAAGAATTTAGATTTTGTGGTCCGAGCTATTATTAATGTGGTACTGATTACCAAGCTACGTGTGCAAGAATCATTTATAGTATACTTGGTAGGCTGCACGTGTTTTGCCCATTTTATGAAGTTACGTTTTTTTATTATTCGTAGAATACTTATAATTTATTACTTTTTAAAAAAAAACTTTGTTTGAGATAATTAATTTTGAAAATCAGTTTTCGCTTGTATGACGAGTTATTTGGTAACCATCTATCTTTGTTTAAAGAAAAATCTACCTATTAATTAATTTTTTCTTTTATAATATACCTTGATTTATTTGTAACAAATTTACTTATTTAATAATCTACTTATAATGTATGATGACTTATTAATTTATTAATTCATTTTCCTTTTATGATGCATGATGCTTCATGTGGTTCAACTTCATTTAAAAATCTACTTATTAATAAATTAGATTCCTTTTATATAATGATTTACGACCACAACAATAACATAACCCATTAAGTCACCCAATAATTGGGGGTATGGGCGGGAATGGATAGGAAACAAACCTAACATTTAGCAATAAATGCACCTGCTCCCAGTATACTAATAATGATTTATTATACTAATACAATATTTTTCTTATTACAATTCGACTTGTTTAGTTCAACTTTGTTTATTAATTAACTTTTTTGACCTTTTATAATTAGAATTAGACAATGCTTTTTTGCAGTATCTATAGATATTCAAGATATTCAAGGGTATTATTGGAATGTGAAAATTAAATCACCAAATCAACATTGGCATACCATGATTTATTTGTACTAAATTTACTTATTCATTAATATACTTATATACATATAATGTATGATGCCTTATTAATTTATTAATACATTTTTCTTTTATAATACATGATTCTTTATGTGATTCAACTTCATTTAAGAATATACTTATTAATGAATTAGTTTCCTTTTGTATAATGCTTTATTATCATCCGACTAGTTTAGTTCAACTTTGTTTAGGATCATTAATTAACTTTTTTATAATTAGAATTAGAGAATGGGTTTTTGCAGTATCTATAAATATTCAAGGGGTATTATTGGGATGTGGAAAAATAAATCACCAAATCAACATTGACACTTTTAATATACGTATCAACTTTGTTTAAGATCATTAATTAACCTTTTTGACCTTTTAAGTAGAATTAGAGAATGGTTTTTTTTTTAGAATCTATAAATATTCAAGGCTATTATTCGGATGTGAAAACTAAATCACCAAAGCAACATTGACACTTTTAATATATGTATGATGTATGGTATGATTATTTATTTGTTATATCCAAGGGATGCACATTTTCATTTTATTTTGGTTAGATCATTACCAACGTTTTTGTTAGATCTGTTTCTAACACTACCTTTTTCTGACCACAGATGAAGTAATATCAGCAATTGATCCCAAAAAGGTGGAAATTCTTCAGAGGTTTGTAACTTTTGTCTTCTGAGATCGCATTTTCTGAAACTGAGGTTCATTCTCTTGATAAATTCAGAAGATGTGGTGGTGAGGAAGTGATTTTGGTACTAAATTTTGCCACCTGAAAGCGGTGGTAACACTAATCAGCAGCAGCAGCCTCCTATGCTGGGAGAGTGAGTTATCTGGTGTGGGGGCGAAAGGCGAAAAGGACAAATAAAAGGAAACAAAATATTAAATAAGGGTCAAATATGATTTCATTTTTTATGATTAATTGAATTGACAGATGTGATAGAAAAATGATGGCGCTAAATTAAATCTATGTTGTGCGTCAAAGTTATTGGATTTTGAAAATGAGTCAAAATTAGGACTGAAATGTTTTTAATTCCTGAATTTAGTCCAGTAAATAAGGGTCTTAGTCTATTCAATCAGTCTAGAAACTTCGTTTTTAATTCCTGCATTCAGGACCTTGGTCTATTCTTCTTCTTAATTTTTTTCTTTTCTTTTTTTGAATGAGTAAGGGCCTTAGTCTATTCAATCTGTCTAGACACAACGAAGTAGTATTAATCTAAGTAGCATAATCGCTAAAATTAAAATGGCATTAAGACCTAACACTGGCCATAACATTTATTAGTACTATTTGAAAATAAAAGATAATGAGTTACCATTTGAAGTCATGCATGACATTGTAAATATTTTGATAGGTAACATGTCTAAATACCTTTCCATTTAGATATGTGCTTTTTATATTTTAATTACTAAAAATAATAAAATAACGTGATCTTTCTCCTATAATTGATTTTTCATTGTTTCAAAGTTAAGAATTGGAACTCTGTGCAGGTATCTCCAATGGTTAATTGAGGATCAAGATTCTGACGATACTCGGTTCCACACAATGTATGCATTCTTGCTTGCCAAGTCGGCAATTGAAGCCTATGAAGTAGAACATGGATCTCATAATTCTGAAGCTGATACTTCAAAGGAGACAAATATTTGTCACCCGGATTGGAACTCAATGTTTGACAGCCCCGTCAGAGAAAGATTGCAAATCTTTTTGCAGTCTTCTGATTTGTATGATCCTGAAGATATCCTTGACTTGATTGAGGGATCTGAATTATGGCTGGAAAAGGTGCTCTGAGATTTGTTTTGGACTTCTTGAATTTGTTTAATCGTACATATGGTATCACTCAATTTGTTAAAAAAATTGAATTAGTTTTCTTTCTGTATTGAATTTGAAAATCATGGATGGGGTTTGACTATTTGCTCCATCTAAACGTTCTCAGCATAATTTTGGGCTAACATTGTTTTCCTGGTCTCATTGTCAGGCCATTCTTTACCGAAAGCTTGGTCAAGAAACATTAGTGCTTCAAATATTGGCACTGTAAGTTATTAGCACTCTGCTGTTAATCTATTTACTGATTCCCCGGGGTGGGTGTATATGGAAGGAGCAAAGAGAATTTTAGCACTAGATCTTCAATATACAATTTTCAGTTAACCCATTTTTTTGCTGTAAAACCTCGTTATGTACACTTTTTTTTCCCGCTGTAAAACCTCGTGATGTCCACATTTGTCCCCAACGGTCTAATTTTTTTGTTTGGTCTTTTCATTTATTAATTGTGACCAAGTAATCGAAATCTCTTCTGAAGGAAGCAACTTAGTCCTCTAAGATGATTTCACTAAAGCAGATATCTTAAAGCTTATATTTATTCTTCCCAAACTTCAAGTTTATCAAGCATAGATACATTATTGGTACAAATTACAAATTGATTTTTGTTTGCATGGCTCTGATGTTTGGGAGGAAGTCAGACACGTTTCTGTATATTTAACTGTTTATGAAGGTAGTACCGGATATTTATTCGTCTTTAGGGTTAACGTTGTCAACAACGTAGTAGTTGTAGCTATACGTGCATCTCGCATGTTTTTCAGAGTTACATGCATATCTCTAGATGTAATTACTGTTTATTTTCTTGAAATTAAATGTTGAAGTTTTAGTGTGAAGTAAATCTCTCTTGTTAGCATTTCCTATGAGGTCAAGTGGCTTTTAATGATTAAGTTACCCCGGGATGGACATGGAAGAGTAAGGAATGTCGCAGCAGTTTCGGGTCAGATAGAAGCTTGAGGGAGTATCAGGGATTTAATCTAGAAAAAGAGCAAATTATAATACTTTTTTTTTCTCGAAGAATGTTTTGTTGAGTATTTTGATCTAATACTACTCGATTGAGTATTAGCTCAAATACTACTTGTAGAGAAATTCAATTGACAAACACGTTTATATTTCAATTGCATTTACACTACACAAAGCCACCTAGCACTTCCACTTCTATACTTGAGCTCACTTAGCTCTCAAGCTCACAACTTTGATTCACTCTCAAAGTTGGTGACTTCACTCTTTCTTTGGAGTACTTTTCCACTCTACTCACTCTCTTGACTCTATTCCAAATGCTTACCACACATCTCCTATTTATACTAGTTGGTTAGATGAGTCTCTAACCATCTAGAGTATTCTACCAACTACTAGACATTTAACCTAGAACAATCTAGAAGCTAACCTTCTCATTTTCTCTAGTGTTTTCCTATGGCTTACCTCATAGATCATTCTAGAACTTCTTTTCTAAGAATGAACTTATGGATCAATTCTAGAACTTTCTAGAGCTTGTTCTCTAGGAGAAATTTATTTCTCCATTTCTTGAAACTTCTAGATCAACAGAGAGATAGTTGGTGACTTCTAACACTCCCCCTCAACAACTGGTCTCTCTCATTATTGCTCGCACCTTTTGCGAGAATCCTTGAGCCATCAATCGAGCCTTATACTTATCAATCGAGCCGTCCGGTCTAGCTCTCAACTTGTACACCCATTTCCAAGGAATCGGTTGTATACTCCCCGATATCGATGCTACGTTCCACGGTTCTTTCTTCCTTAGCATAGACCAAAGCAACATTAGCATACTTTGGATTTCTCTTTCTTTGTCTAGTGGAGCGTCGAAGTTGTGGCTCAGATCTTTCTTCTTCAATTCCTTGCTCGTACTGGCTTGATATTTGTTCTTCTGTAACCTTGTATACTCTAGTTTCCCATGGATTTTTCCCTTTTCTTGATGCCTGTTCTTCTGGCATTTCAATTTATTCTTCAACCGTTTTAACGGGTGGAGAATCTCCCCCTTGTTCCTCAAGTTTCTCTTCGACCTTTTCGTCGATCTCTATCGAATATGGTAGCTTCAAAGCTTCAGATGACCACCAGGACGATGCTTCGTCAAACACCACATATCTAGATGTGTAACAGCGCCCGGTATCTGGGTTGCAGCAAACCCAGCCTTTCCTCTAATTCTTTCTCGCCTTATCCACATAGGCGGTTTCTTCCGACATCACGTAGATGGACTCTAGTCTACGTCCTTCCATTACTGGTGGTCCCACTGGCTTCAGGTTACGATAACATTTACATCTATCGGACCGAACACCATGTAGTTCCTATCTTACGTCAACTGTGATACTGAGCACATATAGCACATTCTTTAGCTCTATCTCGTTTGAGTTGAAACGAGGTACCACCGCGGCCTTCCCAACACGCGTATTTGGCATTTTTGAGTTGTTAGCAGTCACAACAACTGGTTTCCCGTTATATTCTTCCATATTCAGGAACTTCTCCTTGTCTCCCGTCATATGATTGGAGCATCCTGAATCTACTATCCAATCATTGTTGAGATTGATTAACGTTTCACTTACCGCGGCCATTGCGTGATCTTCCACTATTACCATGGATGCCTCAGCGTCCCAATCATCATCACTGCCTTCGGCCTGTTTTGAAACGTCTGTGTTACCTTTCTCTTGCTTGTGCCAGCAATCTCGGGCGAAGTGTCCTTTCTTCCCGCAGTTTTAGCACACGTAATCTCGTCGTTGATTCCTGTGACAGTTGCTAACTTTTGATCGACCTCCCGCTTGTGACTTCTTTCAGGGTGTCCTTCGGGCTTCGAGCTACTCCTTCTTCATTTTTGGTTTCTTCTAGAATTTTCTTCCCTTTAAAAGGTTCTCTTTTGAAAAAGAGGCTCTCTCCTCATCCTTATCTGAAGCTCTAACATTTTGTTTATTTAGAACTTCTTCGTCATCCAACATGTATTCCAACTCGTTAAGAGTGGGTTGTTTGGCCCATCCACGTGTTGCTGCTATAATTGGATTAAATTCTTGTCGAAGCCCCCGCACTATTATCCTTCTCATCCATGTCTCATCGTCAGGATGAAGAGGATCTAATTTTGTAATTTTTTCGGACAAAGATTTAACTTTGTCAAAGAACTGACTTACTGTCATGTCGCCTGTGATCATTAACTCATTCTCGAGTCTTTGTAACTTGGAGTCATTTGCCTTTGCAAAGCACTCTACCAATATATCCCAAGCTTCTTTGGGAGTCTTAGCATCCTTAATTTTGTCTAAAAATCTTCTCTGCGGTTAAGGCTAGGATAGATAAGGCCTTACCGACATTGGCATCCCACTTCTTGTACTCTGCGCTATTTTCTCCTGTATGTGGCATTGTCTGGTTGCCGTCGATCATCTCCCACAAGCCCTGTCCTCTCAAGTAGAACTTGAGACATATACTCCAGTCATGGTAATTATCGTCGCTAAGTTTTTCAATGCTACTGGTACTCACGAACTCTACCATTGTGACTTGGTGTTGCCCAGCACTCTAGCCAAGTAAGTTTGGTCCCTGACCAACGACTTCACAATCCCTGATTGTGCTCCGACAGAGTTTTCTTGTGCCTCAATCTCCGACTCACTGATGCCGAACTTGGTCCCTGATCGTTTATTTCGAAAGTCTCCTCGTAGCGCGACTATCGATCGACGATCTTGACTACGGTCCCTGACCGTAATTACCTCAATCTCAACAGGTCTAAAACAACCTTCTCTTGATACCACTTGTTGAGTATTTTGATCTAATACTACTGATTGAGTATTAGCTCAAATACCACTTGTAGAGAAATTCAATTGACAAACACGTTTATATTTCAATATACAAAGCCACCTAGCACTTCCACTTCTATACTTGAGCTCACTTAGCTCTCAAGCTCACAACTTTGATTCACTCTCAAAGTTGGTGACTTCACTCTTTCTTTGGAGTACTTTTCCACTCTACTCACTCTCTTGACTCTATTCCAAATGCTTACCACACCTCCTATTTATGCTAGTTGGTTAGATTAGTCTCTAACCATCTAGGGTATTCTACCAACTAGGCATTTAACCTAGAACAATCTAGAAGCTAACCTTCTCATTTTTTTCTAGTGTTTTCCTATGGCTTCCCTCATAGATCATTCTTGAACTTCTTTTCTAGGAATGAACTTATGGATCAATTCTAGAACTTTCTATAGCTTGTTCTCTAGGAGAAATTTATTTCTCCATTTCTTGAAGCTTCTAGATCAAGAGAGAGATAGTTGGTGATTTCTAACATGTTTGTGTATTTGATAGGTTAGAATGACTGTTGAACAAAATGGGTACAGATGGCAAATCTTAGTATCTTTGAGTTATGTATGGGGCTAGAATGAAACCCAAATCCAGTTGTCCATCATAATTAGGCAATGTCAACTCTTTACCTTTGAACCCTTCTTCTCTTCCGCTAGCCTTGCTCCTCTCTTCACCACCCAACATCTCTGTTTCCTGTCCTGCGGCACCACTGGTTCTAGAAAGTTTAAATGAAAAGGGTGTTAACACTGTAATATATGTAATGCTAACCCCAGAGGTTCGCTCCTGCCTAGTATTGATCGTTGTGGAAGGGATCTGAATATCCTTAAGAAGAAATAGCACCAAAATACGACAGTGTTTTGGAGGAACTTCCACTATAATAGTACAAGACTATGTTACCCGAACCCTTCGTTTATGCCTGCCGTACCGGTGTCGACACGAGATGGGTATGAGTATGTGATACTTACCGGATCTGGTCAACACCGATCAAACACTTTGTTTTAGATATTTAAGTACCCGACACCTAAATACATACACGTACCCGAGTCCGAGTAACATAGGTACAAGGTTCTTGCCCGGTTGAGATACATCCTTCCCCACCTGGACTCCCACCAAAGTGTGAGCAATGCCCTTAGAGTTCCCTTAAAACTCCACATTTTCCTCCTATTCTGCTGGCCACTCTCAGTTTCAACAGCCCTATTACCTCTGTTCTGATTAAGTCATTTAGTTGGAGAAGGAAAATAGACGACGGTACTCCCCTTCTCTATGTTAGTAAGAATGCCTGGGTGAGATCTCAAACAGAGCTACTTGTGATAATTGCTCTTGACAAGTATTTTACAACTTTGTTTGCACAGCAGCTCCACATGAAGAGGTATACTTGAAGAACCTTCCTACATGTTTTGCATTTCAAGAACTATACCCTTGGACTATACCCTTGGCATGAATGGTTATCTGTCAGCATGAAGATAATGGCCCTTACCCCGTCATCAATAAATATTGAATCATGAGTTTAGGAGAGTTGGAAGGTTGGCATTAGGGGTGGACAGTTGTCTGGAAGTAGTAGTTATGTTCCTTACTTTTGGGGGGCCAGGGTGTGTAAATCTAGAAAACTCTGTTGAGGGACAGACCGATCATAGGTGAGGAGGTGAAGAGTATCTTCGACGGAGAAGACATTAAGAGATGCCAATTCAATCATGAGATATAATTGCTGAGGTTGTCAAACCCCTTGAGTGTTTTTTAAAGAGCTTGGAGTTGTATTTACATGAAAGAATATAGATGTTGACATAGAAGATGGCATGCCAACCTAATGAGTCCTTGCTTGAAGAAAAAACTATTGAGTGATTGTTAACTCAGTTTGTAATTTCTTGTCAATCCAGGAAGCTGGAAGACTGTGAAGCTGCTGAACAATATTGTGCCGAGATTGGTAGACCAGATGCTTATATGCAGTCCGTCTTCTTTTTCTCACTTAAGAAAATCATTTTGGTTTTAGTGGAATCTTCTTTTATTCATCTGCAGTGTGGCTTTTCCCCTCCCAGGTTGCTCGAGATGTATCTGGATCCAAAGGATGGGAAAGAACCCATGTTTAAAGCTGCTGTTCGCCTTCTCCACAATCATGGAGAAGCCCTTGATCCTCTGCAAGTCCTGGAGGTAGTGTCCATCGTTTCTGTAGTATGCTTATATGCAAATTATGTTTTCGTGCTTTTGATCTCTGATATTTGATAAGTACTCTTGTTTTTTCCTATATGGATTTTGTGATAGTCCTGGAATTGAGGAGAGGTTCAGATATGTAATTTAAATTTCACTTCTTAATTGTCTTATAGAAGACTTCCAACTTTTTTATTTTTATTTTTTTAATTCTCATCATCTGAATGAATTCAGGAGCTTGCCTTCTGCATTCGTATTATAGTTCTTAAATATCCTTAATTGTTTTACCTAAAAAAGAAATAAAGAAAGAAAGAAAATCCTTCATTGACTTGAGATTTAGCAACCTGTGATTATAAATGAGGATCCTTACGTATTATGCCCGCACATACTTTTTTCTCCATGCCAACTGAAGTGTGGAAGAAATATATTTTCAAGTGACTTCATGATGGTATTTGGGAATTCGGATATTATCTTTGTAGCTTGTTCTGCGTCATCTAAATTCCTAAGCATACAGTTAGGGGAAAATGTGTTTCTAGTACTTGTGCGATGCATCGCCCTCTCACAATCCAGTTTGGCCTCTCCATTTAGATGTAGGGGTCCGCAGTGAATTGTGAGAGGTGATGCATTGCACAAGTCCTAGGACCTAGTTACCCATTGAGAGGAGGGTGATTTATATTGTATATACTTGCCTTCTCTTATTCCTTGTCACCCTTTGTTGCTTCATTTACTACTAATCAGCAGTGCTTCAGCTTTAGGTTGTGGCTGATGATATGGTGTTGCTTAATTTAGGAAGTGATTGTGGAAGTTTTAGAAGGGGGAGAGTTTAGATTTAGAAGAACAGAAGGAAAGAATCAAGAGGGAGAAGAATTTGGTAGAGAATAGAAGGAAAAGACGCAAAACCTCACAACAACCAATTCTTTCTTCAATTAAACATCATCCCCTATCTAGAGCTATTACAATGACATATATAGGCAACCCCGCAACCCTAGAACTTAAACTACTTTATAGCTAAGAAAACATCAAGCAACTTCATGTCTAAGCATCTTAAAAGCCGAAACTTTGGCCAAACTGCTGCAGTTGACTGCAATACACCAAGCTGTAAACCTAGCTAAGATTAATTTAATCGCCAAGGACATTTTCTTTTAGACAAAAAAACTCTTCTTAACTGCTCTCTGCATCTCTCTCATGAGTCAAATCCTAAAGATGCATATAAACAGGCATTGTTTGTTTACTCATTTATCTAATTATACTTGCGCTCACATTCTGTTTGTAATAAACTGTTAAGACAGAGTACCCGAAAAAGCATAAAAATATCTGATACTCCTTGGTCCTACTCAGAGGATGGAAAAGGGGGTATAAATACTCTTCGGAAAATGCTTGACCTTCTTTCAGCATATAAGTTCTCGTAATACAGTTTTCTTTCGCAGAGGTTGTCACCTGACATGCCCCTCCAGCTTGCATCAGATACTATACTAAGAATGCTGAGGGCTCGGCTTCATCATCATCGGCAAGGAAAAGTAAGTTTTCCATGTTTCCTTACCAAAGGAAAATTACTTTCAGCTATGATAAGTCTTCTTTTACTTCCCCGCTTCTCAACCAAACAGACACATATTGTGAAACACATGCACTGGGTATCGTTATTGGTTATTGCGAAGTTGATGGATGAACGAAAGGTTATTGTGAAACCTGATATTTGATTGTGTCCTTACTTCTAATTTCTTCTATTAAACCTTTTATCTGATTGTGCTCAACATAATTTGTTTGCTTCCTATGAAAAATATTTACAATAGTCAGTTGGCATAAGCATTTGTGAGTGAAACATTCTAACTTGCAATTCTTCAGATTGTGCACAACCTCTCCCATGCTTTATATGTTGATGCAAGCTTAGCAAGGCTGGAGGAAAGGTCACGTCATGTATTAATTAATGATGAGAGTGTCTGTGACTCATGCCATGCTCGGCTTGGAACTAAGCTATTTGCCATGTACCCTGATGACACCGTCATATGCTATAAAGTATGTGATACTTTTTCTTTCTAGTTCTTTTTTGTTATTGTTTTAGAGATATACTCTGTTAATTTCATTTGTAGAATTCCTGCATCTCTTGGTTATGAATCGTTGTATATGGGAGTTTTCTTAACTTTGCATATCTTGCATAGCTGTTTTGCTTCAGTCTCTCGGCTCTCTTTAGTTCCTGTATTTGATTTGTTAATTTCACATTAGTTCATGAAAATCATCTGTCTGTGCAGTGTTTCCGTCGTCAAGGTGAGTCTACCTCAGTTTCCGGTCGCGATTTCAAGCAAGATGTTTTACATAAACCAGGATGGTTGGTCACGAGGTGACAATGTGAAAATTAGACGCGCCTTGATGTTAACGACCTGGAAATGTGGCATCATCAAAGTCATTGAGCTGTTAAAAGGTGCATGATGGGGTCAGTTCCAAACCATTCTGATTTGCACGAATGGAAGCATTGCATGAATCATGATGTCTTGATCCCTTTGAATAGCTTCACTCAGGAAGTAGGTAAACTTATTGCAATGAACACATCAATTGGACATAAATTTTCTGAGTAGTGTTTGTGGAATCATTACCTGGAAGAGAGCATATTAATGTGTAAAACGGAAGCTCATTTGATGATTCGTGTTCAAAATCTGAAATGAATAAGGGGCAAATATTTGGGGGATCATCCATAACCAACCATATGTATTATACTGGGTAGCTTGCATTTGTTGAGGCTTTATAGTGTAGCTTGTACATTTCTTCAGGTTTCATGCACTTTCAAAATTGTGAAATTGTCTGATTTGTAATGTAATGTTAATGTTGTAAATTCTGAGACCGTGATGACTGAGGACGACTCGCTAACTTGTTCAAGTAAACATGGGATTAGGTTTTGTTTCCAAGTTCGACTTAATTTTGCAAAAGTACATTGTTTGTTTGTTTGTTTTGTTTAAAAAAGATAAACTTTTGAATTTTGAAAATGAGATTGAAAAGTAAGAAAAAATAAAAAGATGAACATAAATTGTGCTTCACTATTTCGGCTGTCAAGACTAGAGGTAAGGAGAATCCACAGTGGATCTTTGTGTTACTACCCGAGTAACTTTATGTTACATTCTTAATTATTTTTTGGTTCTAGATTATTTGTCAATTTTGTGTTTTATACAGGATTAAAGTTTCATCAAATTCTATAGTGGAATATAGTAAAATGTCAAATATGACCATATTTAATTAAACTTTTTTTTTCTCTATTTTTTCTCTCCAACATTTAATGTAAGGGGTATGATGGGAAAAATCATCATTTAATGAGCTATTTATTTATAAAACAAACAGTTAATTTAAGACATATTTAAAGTAAAATGTGGACAAATAATTTGGGACAGATGAATTATGTCGCTAGTCACATACTAATTATACATTGTTTACAGTTTATATTTTTGGAAAATGATTAATGACTAAACCCAATTGAATAAAAATTGTCTAAATCAAAATTTGTACCCATTATGCCCTTTTAATTTTTCAAAATGCTAGAAAAGTACAAATGAAAAAAAAAATGTAAAGATTATCTTGTTGCTGCTAATGTGTCAGCCAATTAGGGATAGGTTGTATGGAATATGTCATTATTCATCAATGTCATCTTGTCAGTCTTTTTTTTTTTTTTGTTGCTAAATAACCATCTTGTCATTGTCATTAATGTTGGAATTGACTATTTTCCTTGATTATGTGGGAGAAATTCCTTATTTAATTATTATTTTTTGTTACAAATGTATTGTCGAATTGTACACTTAAGTCTCAATCTATTACACAATTGGTTATCCTAACTCCCTAAAGGGTTAAATATTGATTACCTTATAGGTCCCCCGATTTTATTTTTTTCACCCAAACGAATTTTTTATTTACAAAATGCTCCAAAGATTAATTTTTAAAATATAAAGGAAAATAACTAACATTGATAGTAATTATGAAATAATTTCCGATGATTATTGAGGTAGAATTTCATAATCATTATAAGTAAATGACTAATATATTGATTTAATTAGTAATTGACTAAACACTAACTAACATTGATAGTATTTTGATAGAATACTCATTTTAAATAAGTAATTGACGTTATATAACTTGTACCAAACAAAGAGTAATGTAAGATGTTCATAATCGTAATAAGTGATCGATTAATAAGATTTTTGAAGAACATTGTTAGTGAAATGTTAAAATTATAAAGATTGAAGAATATCCGTTATATAGAACACTAAATTACATTGATATGTCAAGAGGTCCATAGCCTAGTGGGGCTATGGCCTGCCCACGACCGTGAGGTCGAGGGTTCGTCACCTCTCCCCTACATGGGGCAAATAAATACTCCATTCATAGGGCGGTCCTCCTCCTCTGGGAGGCTAAAAAAAAAAAAAAACTTACAATGATATTATTTTGAAAGAATATTCTTTAAATGTAAGTTTAATATCATTGCTATAATTAATATGACTACAAAACATATGTTTTGTTTAAAAATGAATCGAATGATGATGTAAATTATAATCTGCCTACATTGTATTAATTGCGTAGTTTATCGAGATACATGCTTCTTAATTGCTTAGTTTAATCCATGTACAATTAATGAAGAAAATTTGAAAGTTTGTTTGAGAGTAGTCTATCAGTTTTTCCAAGGAATGAATTATCATATCTAGAGTTAGCGTTTCGAATATCAAATAAAATCTAGCTTAAGAGATTCTTCTACAAATGTCATTACCTTTCGTCATTAACAAAACCTTTCAATTTAATAACCTTTCATATTAACAACCTTTCATCACCTATAAATTCCTTTCTTACCAGTTTAATTTCATAAAGTTTCTTATTCCTCTTCCATTTCTCTCTAGCTTTTTGTTTCCCTTGAATATCAATAATGGCTTCCCTATTAGATTTTCCTCAAGTAAACTCGATTTATGTCTTGGGGACTTAAAGTTATTTTTCTTCCTTATGCAAGTTTGATACATCTTGCAGATGCATCATAGTTCTTGATGGCAAATTGTAACCACTTTTCATGCGGACCAGAAAGTTTGATTTGGGTAAAATCCCCAAATCCCGATTTGATTAATTGGCTTTGTATTGGAAGATTAATAGCTCTATTAGCCTTTAAATAATCATTTATGGGTATAATTTTCTCTAGTGTACAGATAAAATCCCATTTCACACGTTTTTTTGAAGAACCCTCCGATGTAGACATCTTTAAATTGAACAAAATTCAAACTTATCGGACCTAAGAAGGTTTAGGGATGATTTCGGATTATGCTATTTTCTTTGGGATGAGTCTCGATTTTTGTTGGAAGATGAAGAAGGCTAGAGAAAATAGGGTTTTTATAGAAGATGAAAATGAACGTCTTCTGCCTTTTTGAGATCTTCGGGATGCCGAACATATGGGACTGTTCAGTGACCTCTTTTTTTTATTTGTGAAATTACTTTACTGCCCTTTTTACCATATTTAAAATCGCAGTCGTCGATTGAAATTGAATTAGAAGCAACGGCCGGATTCGATGATCTGGTCCTCACGTACGGATTATTACGTCTTCAGCATTGTAAAACATGTGTTCTGAGATTCTGAACATGTGCTTTTTAAACAATCTTACTGGAGCCGTGGCGCTCTTTTTTAGTACAACGCGTGAACAAAATTTCAGACAATTTGAATATCTGAATTTGCTCCAAAATGAAAATCAGCAACAATGTCGTAAGGCAAATCTTATTTCATAGTAGACAATACAACATAATTAAAGATTGCATTATAAATTAAAAGCTAATTATTTAATAAGAATTAAAATTACAATAACCAACAATAAAAGAGGGATTTGTTTATAGCATTTTCCACCTTAGTAGATACATTCTTGTTTTGATCTACAATCTTACGGATGATTTGAATATCGTCTTTCATACAACTGACTTCTCATTTCAAACGCTTAATCTCATTTTGTAACCATTTTTCACCACCGCTGGAGTAAATAACAGTCCGTTCATATTCGTCCTCAATCCATCGGAAAAAATCGCATCTCAAATTTGCTTCCTTAATTATTATCAAAAGAGAGTTAGAAACAAAAAAAATTAATAAACAGACTTGCAAAAAAATAGAGAATATTGAACTATACCTTGTAAAAGTGGCATCCAAAGTATTTTCTTTCTCCATTTTTTTCTGTGTTTGTAGTTATCAGAGGAGTACGTCGATTGTAGTCACAAAGCAAAATGTTTGTGAAAGATGATGATGAAGGTAATAGATAGGGAGAGAGAATGTAAGTAGTATACTAAACGTGGCGATGTTGGTTGTGGAGCGTGCTCATGCATCTTGTACCAGTTTGTCATTTATGTACAATTGTATTGACCAATGCTACACTTAATCCCCAATCTATTACATAATTGGTTACCCTAACTCCTTAAAGGATTACATATTGATTACCCTATAGGTCCTCTGATATTTTTGTCACCCCAAACGAATTTTTTATTTACAAAAAACTCCAAATATTAATTGATAGTAATTTTGATGTAATTTCCTATGATTATTCAAGGAGAATTTCATACTCAATTTGATGTAAGATGTTCATAATCATGTTACATGATTAATTTTTATAAATTTTGAATAACATTGTTATTGTAAATTTAAAATTATTTAAGAACATCCGTTATATAGAACACTAACTTCAGTGTTGATATTATTTTGAAAGAATATTCGTTAGTTAAATACGTTATATGGTTTGTAACAAACGAGCGTTATGTAAGATGTTCATAAGTGATCGATTTTTTTTTAAGAACATTGTTAGTGTAAAGTTAGAATTATAATTAGTGAAGAACATCCATTATATAGAACACTAACTTACATTGAGATTATTTTGATATAATATTCGTTAAATTAATAGGTAATTGAAGCTATATACTTTGTAACAGACGAGCGTTATGTAAGATGTTCATAAGTGATCGATTAATAGAACATTTGAATAACATTATTAGTGTAAAGTTACAATTATAAATAGTGAAGAACATATCTTATATATAAACACTATTTTACATTAATATTAATTTGATAGAATTATTCGTTAAAGATTAATAAGTAGTTGACATATAGTTTGTAACAACGTTGTTAGTTAAGATGTTTTTTAGAGTGAATAATATCCTTGAAAATATATTTCGAAATAAAAAAAAATTAATTTCTTTTGCCTAAAAAATGTCATGAACAATTTATTTTATAAACAGGTGTTATGAGATTCAAACCAGATGTTTTTAACTTAAAACATGTGTTTCGGAGCCTAAGACGTGTTTTTTAGCCCAAAAATTGCCATAATTTTTTTGGGGTTAATGGGATTTGAACAAAATAAAATGAAAGAGGCATAGACTTCCCACCACTACACCGTACGAAATCATTTGATAAAATTGATTACATTATATTATATAACATTCTTCCAATGAATATAATTAAATATTACGGAGATAACGATACACTGTTTACGGAGTAAATACATAACTTTCTCTTCAGCCGATGTGTTAGCTTTGACTGGTACCAAAGTGAAAACTTTGAATGAGTTGTGTGTCTGAACAAATTTTGACATCAGATTTTTCCATTAATGATGATATAGCTACCTACTCTTCATCATTTATTTCTCTTCCATTATGTGTTTTTGAGCTTAAAACTCGTGTTGTAAGATTCAAAACAGGTGTTTTTGTGTTTAAAACAGGTGTTCTAAGATATAGCTACATACTCTCCATCATTTCTTTTCAATTCATATCTTCCACGTTCTTCCACCAACTACATTGTATAAGTATCAAATCAATCTTTCCACAGCATTAACACCATGCGCCAAGAGAATAAAATTAAACACCAAGAATGCCTAAAATTTGTAGTATAAATATGTTTATTTGGAGCAATTTTTATCTCAATTTGATAAGCTAAATCTCTTGAAATAAAACAAAAACAAAACAAACCCAGGGAAAGAAACAAACATGAATTCACCTACTGGAAAAAGATTAAGACTATCCCTAAATGAATCACCAGAAGATGATTTTCCAACTAATTTTGCTCCGCCGGAATCAACCTTAGATGAATATGCTAGCAATAGAGAATTGCAATTATGTTTGGAAATTATTTACAATGATTACGGACTTCAAAACATTCGTAACACTCTCAGTAGAGAAAAAAGCCTAGTCTTGGCAATAAGTATTATGGCTGGAATTGAAAGGCATCTAAGATATTTTTCCCCCATTTTATGAAGCCCAGGTGTGACTTCTGGAAGGGGTTTGTCCGAGAACGCAACAATGCATTGTTCTTTATGTATCAATTGTGTCCACAGAACACTTGTATTAAGCTAAAAAACACATGTTTTTTGAATCTCAAGACACCTGTTTTAAGCTAAAAAACATATGTTGTTGAATCTCATAACATATGTTTTAAGCTAAAAAACACCTGTTGTTGAATCTCATAACACAGAATAATGAGTTAAAAAACACCTGTTTTAGAATCTCAAAACACAAGTTTTAAGCTCAAAACACATGTTTTTGAATCTCATAACACCTGTTCTGAGGCGTTCTGTATATACTGAAAAACAATATTCTACATAGGATCATCTTCTCCACTGAATTTAATTCGTCTCTCAAATCAACATTACATTACCAACTACTACACTTTGACTTTCATCTGAAAATAGTTGTGTCAATAAATCAATCTTTCAAACAATTAAAACGATACACTAATGACCAACTACCCAGATTCTTTACATTGCCAAAAGATTTCTTTGACTATAAAAATATGTGTAATGGGTATTTTAGGTTCATACTTCAAACTAAAATACCCATAACACAACATATATTCTGCATTCAAAACCATTGCTATGGATCGTCACAGAGGAAAACGTCCAATGATATGGCCTTCTGCAAGAAATAATCGGCCGACCGTTACACCAGAAACTTCTTTCATGTCCAGACTCACATTGGAAGATCCAGATGCAGCTTTCGAACGATTTGAATTTTTGATAAATCTGGAGATACTTTCAGAAGAATTTAGAGCTGATGGAGTTTGTAATTGTATTGCGAGAAACAATAGTCTGTATTTTTCCAATCGGTATACGTCATTTATTGTAAATCACCGTCAAAATGTAGCCCCCCACTCCCACCACGTCGATCGTTCTGTCCAGTAGAGCACGTCCTGCGAGATTTCGATCCAAAACTCCACCTATGCGGAAATACTTTCCCGAAAGTTGTTCTTCAAGCAGAAAATTGTTTGAGAGTGCTCCGGTTTCGGCCGTAATAATGAAGGATGATTAAGTTGAACGCTCGTTTGAAATAAATGGATCAGCAAAAATTCTTACCGGTCCGCCGACAACGTCTTCATTCATCACACCACCTCGTTCTTCAGCAAGACTTCTTCCCCCAGCCACTGAGCTTCAAGGTACAAACATTACTTCTTTTCTCAAGGTTCTCCTATGAATCCAATTGTATGTGATTCAGATAATAGTGATGGAAGCGATAAATTGTGAAAATTTTCGGAGGACTGCATTTTACTTTGGTAGTTGGTGTTTTAGAAATGTAATTTTCTTTTGTTTTCTTACTATTTTAGGGTTGTAATGATTTTCTTTTTTCGTTTTCTTAGTATTTTAGAGTTGTAATGGTTCTCTTTTTGGTTGTTACCAAGAAGTTTAATCAATGATATAATCCTATGGAATCCTAATCCATTCCTGATGCTTATATAATCTGTTTTTTGTAAGCACATTTCAACTCTATCACTTACAAATAAATTAGTCATTTTATAGGTGTTTTTTTATAGCTTAAAATGACTAATTTATCACTCACTCTAGCAATTACAAAAATTTTCCATCAAATTTTTATGAGGAAGAAACTTGCAAAGAAATTTAGTTGGCAAAAATTTTACATCATATTTTTAAGAGGAAGAAACGTACAGAGAAATTTTGCTGGTAAAAAAATTGAAAATACTCTATCAATTACAAAAAATTTCCATCATATTTTTATGATGAAGGAACTTACAGAGAAAGTTTGCTTACA
The DNA here is from genome assembly GCA_026122235.1 of Vinca minor. Classification (NCBI taxonomy): domain Eukaryota; kingdom Viridiplantae; phylum Streptophyta; class Magnoliopsida; order Gentianales; family Apocynaceae; genus Vinca; species Vinca minor. The sequence goes on from JAOCZM010000058.1 coordinate 656,576, forward strand.
AAAAATTTCCATCATATTTTTATGAGGAAGAAACTCAGAGAAATTTTGCTGGTAAAATAAATGGATAGACTCTATCACTTACAGAGAAATTTTTCTCTATAAAAAATGGGTGGTAGGGTATCGAGGAAGAAGAAGAAGAATGGACGAAAAATCAGTCAAAACAAAACAAAAAATCATGGAAGCCAAGTTTCTTCCAAATGCAGGTGTTCCAAATGAATGTACTTGGAATATTTTCCCTTCATTGCTCACTATCTATTCATAAATTCTAGGTAGGTTTAGGCATAGGGTGTCAGATTTGGTGTCAACAAACAAAGAAATATTGGAAAATTTAAAGGAAAATTGGTATTTTGAAATTATTAAAGCGAAAGGGTACATTAGTCATTTAACTTAGTAAAATTGGGGATTCTAGCCAATCTATTGTCTAAGTTCTATCCACCTAACTGTTAGTAGTGCCCTAGGACCATTAGCACATGTTGTGCGTTTTGTTATCTTTTGAGCATGTAATTGAATAGTTAATTTTGCTTTTGATTATCAAATGTGTGATTTGATAGTAAAACTCATTAGCTTATGTAATTACTATTCTAGAAGTCCCTAGTTTTATGTAATGCTTAATTACTATGAAATAAAACTAGTATGATTGTTGATTGATGATCTTGTTTTACTGATCATGTGTAATGGATACAAATCACATCATAGATGCAATATATAGGGATACATTGTATTGGGACGTGATCCAGTCGAGAAGTAATACTTCATGGTCTTAAGTCATAAGTATTACTTCCTCAATACTATTTTAGAATCCTTAGACCTTATGTCTTCATTGATTCTAGTATGAATGGAGCCACATTTTGACTCGACCGGACGTTACTTGTAACGAGTAATCAATACGATCGATGATCGGATGTAGTGTCCTATCATAGCTTGAATGTGAGAGACATTTGTAAGGAATTTGTCCCTCTCTATTATTAGAGAGAGATATCCATGGGGCCCCTCGATAGGGAAAGATCTGTTTAAATGCATGGCACGTGCTCAAATGTATTTGATAAAGTGGTTATCAAATGCTATTTGTCGAAACAATCTACCCGGAGATCGAGCATAAATACAATTAAGCTTAATAAGGGTGACGACCACCATGCCTTATGCTTAATTAGGATATCGCGAGACAAAGGGATTAAATAGTAGATTGATATTAGATCCGTTGTAAATTCATTCACTTTGGGTAGTCACAATGTCCCTCGCTAGGGTCACTTGTGATTTATGAACTCACACTATTACTAAGTGTGTTTTCATTGCCACCGTGAGATGAACCTACTGTGGTCACACGCATAGACGCAGCTAACGAGCTTTCATGTCTAGATTCAATGAATCTAGAATGTGTCTAGGTTCATTGTATCCGACATTCACCTTTTCGAGAATGATAAAGCGTTATCATTCGAATTAGAGATAAGGGGCATTTTCGGTATAGTTTGGGATTACGTGGGGAGTCATTATTCGATAAAGACTCCCACTACCAGCAGAATTCTAGGGAACGTGGGAGTTAGAGACTCCCACCGCCGAGAGGAGTTGGGGATGTGAGAGTTGGTTATGGGAACAAACTCTCACACCCTATATAATTATCTCTTGGCCGAAACCCTAGGGTTAGGATTTTTCAGCCGCAACCTTTGCCATTCTCTGAAATCTGATTTCAGTTTTGGTCTCCCTTTTTCTCTAATTTCCGAAAAATCGAAAGACGAAGAGCTAGCACTCGCCGCCTGCTTTCGTCAGCGTGGATACTGAGTAGAGGGATATTCCAGCAAAGGGAATTCCGTTTGGTGGCGATAACACATCCAAGAAACATCATCCTCCATTCAAGAAGTAGCTTCTTGAATCCAAGAAACGTAAGTTTTTCCGCTGTTTTTCGATTCGTTTACGTATGAGCGGATCCTTCAGGGGAGGATCCATGGGTGTTTGGAACGAGTTTCCGCCCATGAATCCCTTCACTAACATCACCCTATATTTTTTAGTGTAGAATATATTAATAAGATATTTTACAATTAGTATTCTAGGGGAGTGAGTGATACACGAAGCCGTATTTATTCACACCAAAAAAAAAAAAAAAAAAATACACGAAGCCGTACGAATTCGTACCCCGAAGTCCGAACCGAGGACAATCCACTTCATTCTTATTTATCATCTGTTGGAGCGCTTAAAGAACAGAATGATTGAAAATTCCAACATGTTGCATTGACTTCAGTTTGCTCAGTCTTAAAAAATAAATTGAGCTTAAAATAAATAACTTGAGCTTAGCTTAAATAAAATTTTCAAGAAAGTAGGAGTGTTGATGGTTTGGTTATCTTCGATTTTACACATTTTTCAAACCAAATCAAAATATTCAGTTTGAAAATTTTGAAATCTTTTAAAATTTCATATCGATGCATTCGGTTTGTGGTTTGGTTGCTCTAATTTTGTGAGATACAAAATATATTGATTATAAAATAAAAATAAAATAATTTATCATATAATTACTTAGTTGATAAAAATAATAAAAAAATATATCTATTGTTTTCACAAGTTAAACACATGAATTACATGCCAAATGACTAACAAGAATAAATCACAAAACACAGAACTTTTTTTTTAATTGTTAACAAATGATCACAAGCCTCATTAATATGTTTCTAGAGTTTCAAACTCATAGTTTTATAAGAGGAGAGAAAGAAAAGTTTTTTTCTGTAAAAGAAATCCAATACAACAGGAAGAATGGTAGATACCTCTAAATTAGACATGGGAAGCATGAGAGTCGAGAGGAGGACATATCGATGGAAAAAGGAAGAGGATAGTTTAGGCGACATAGAGTTGCCGCTATAAAGTTAAATATGTTTTATTACAAAAGAATATATATATACACACACGGTTTGGTTCGATTTGGATTGTAATTTTTTTAAACCAAGTTGAAAGTTCGATTTTAATTTATTTCAAACTGAAATTAGCCCAATACACAACTCAAATTGAAAAATCGGTTTGGATTAATTTGAATATGTTTGGATTGGTCGTACTTATAAGTAGAGATCACAATTGGGCTGGGTGGGGGGCGAGGATTATGCCTACAAACGGGGCAGGTATTTATTTGGATCTTACCAGTATTCTGAAGAAATGATACATATATGGTATCAATATAGGTCTCAATTACCCGTATTCATATTCATTTTTGTTTAGAGGTATTTAAATTAGCCTGAATGCGAAGTATAGTGTATCGTATATATTTGTAGATATGTTTCTAAGCCCTAAATGCCAATATGATCAATTTTGTTTTGATGATAATAAACTATTGATAGTTCTAATGTTTGTGTGAGCACGTTCATAATGATATGATCCTTAGCACTCACACCAACATTGATGAAAATGGTAAGTTAGCTTCTTGTGTACACCAAAGGTATCATCATACACACAAGGAAGCTACACTTTGCAAGACGCCATAGCACAAGCATGAAGTCAATCCACATACTATGGAAGTACTTGCAAAGTCAAGAAGAAGGAAGATCAACAAAGTCAAGAGCTACTCAATCCAACAAGAGAAGAATCAAGTGGTATGTTCCTTGACCAAGAAGAAGTGTGAAGTCCAATACTATACAACTCTAAGATTGCTATAGGACTTCAACACTCCAAGAAGATGTTGATCAAAGGCTTCAAGTCAAAGTTCCAAGAAGATTTCATCTACAAGACTTGAAGACCTCCAAGAAGATTAGTCTAGGCTTCATAGGTATATTATCCTTGTGACTAATCTTCCTTTGAGAAACTAGGATATAGAATGTTTATAACTCAACTATGCATGTTTTCAAAACCTCATGTTTTACATTGGTCAAATTCTTTGAAAAGGTTTTTGAAAACTATGTTAAGTGTTGGTCAATACCTAAGTTCTGTAAAATGTGTTTTATATCTTTACAAAACATAGGCATGAGTTTGAGAACATTGGAAACTTGACTAAGTGGAAAAACCACTTTAGGACTTCATTCCGGTCGACCTAGGCCTAGCCTCGGAAGACCTGATGAAGTTCGGTCGACCGACATGTGTTGTCCAGTCGACCGATGATGTTTTTTGTCCTTAGTCAATTTTGAATGTTCCAAAGCTCCAACAACTATATCATCTCGGAAGGCATCGCTTGAGGTTGGTCGACCGCGATTCACTTCGTTCCACTGGATCACTTACTTCGGTCGACCGAGATGAGAACATAGGCCTTTAATCTTTACTTCGGAGGTGCCTCGGTCAACCCACTGCCTAGTCCGGTCGACCGAAGCTGTCAAATCAAGGCAAAAAATATAGCCGTTGTAACCAAATTTGCTTGTGTATTTTGCCCCTATATAAAGCTTCTAAAGTTGAGTTTTCACAACTAACCAAGCCATTAGAGAGCATATGCTATACACTTCATAAACAAGCACTCAAACACTTTCTTGAGTTTAGTCTTCAAATCATTCTTCAAAATATAGCATATTTGAGTTGAGCTAACACTTGATCTATCATTCTATTCTCAAAGAGTGATTAGAGCTTTCATTTGTAATTACCATTTCAAGAGAGAATTTGTGTAAGTGAGCTAAATTTGTAAAGTCTCATTTGAAAGAGACTAGTTGTCTAAATTTCTCTTTGTGAGCTAGTAAAAAGTTATTAGTGAGCTTCACTCTTTGTGAGTGTTTTCCAAGTTCTCATTGGTGAGGCAAAAATGCTTGTGTGAGAGGTATCTCTTTGGAGAGATTGGCTCATAGTGAGTTTAGTTCTTTGGAGAACTAGAAAAATACTCTTAGTGAGTTGAGCCTTCTTAGTGAAGCAAAAGTCCTCTTTGCGAGACAAGTATCTCATTGGTGAGATTGACTCTTTGTGAGCTTAACACTATTTGTGAATGGAGTCTTCTTAGTGAAGAACAAGTCCTCATTTGTTGGGGAAATTGTAAAAGGTAGAACACACCTTACATTTGTTGTGAAGGGTATCCATTAGTGGATGTTGAAATCCTTGGGTTTGTCCTACGGTAGTGGATGTAGATTCTTTATTAATCGAACCACTATAAATTATGTTAGTTTTCTCTTTCCCTACTTCTTTACTTCATTGTCCATGTACATATTATAACTTGTCTACTTGATTATATGAACATATATGCTTAAGGATAGAAAACAACATATGCTTCCTTACTTTATACAATTGCTTCACTTAAATCATCTAAGTTGCCTTGAATATAATTAACTCACCTTATGTGCTTAAACAACATAGGTGATCATTTTGGCAAAGATTTTAGAAAAGCTTAAAAGTTTTTAAGAAACTAATTCACCCCTTCCCCCCTCCTCCTCCTCCTCAGTTCAATACCCTCATAGGCGTCTTCCACTGTTTAGTATATTTATTTTTTTTGCAAATAAATCATGTGACCATTCTACAATATTTTTACTGTCATAGGTTCTTCTCTAGCAAATCCAGATTTTGGACCGCTTATCTTTTCTAGATTGCTTCTTTTAGAAAATTAATATAAAATATTATCACTAACATCTAAATATTAACATCTTCTTTATGTATCATCTTTTAGACGAATATATTCGATCCGGATTCGAATCTAATAGTGGTGGATACAAGTTTGCATAATTTAGATTTAGGCTGATCCGAATCCGGATAGGGTAATAGGTGTAATAAAACGATTACATGTACTTAATTAGGGAATAATAACTGCTTTGTTAACCTAATTCCACACGACCCCACCTTAAAATTTGGTTTGTTTGATTTGGGAATAAGTTCTGGATTTGTTTCATCTCCAGTCTATGCGTGATCAGAAGGTAAAATTAATCGTAAAGTTTCAATCTTTATAGTTTATACTAGAATTGTACCACATTGATGCAAATGCTCAGTAAGAGTTAGTTGATTTGTTTGCATACAATACTTCATAGGAGTTCAATTAGACGTTACTTTAAATTTTCTTTTTTAGGGTTTTCTCCTCCTCTTGTGGGTACTTCTATTTTCCCTTCATGGAGCAACCGCCCAGCTGGGCTTCAAAAAACAAATCAAAAAAAAAAACATTTAAAAGAGAAGAAATAGTAAAAAAGAAAAACATTAAAAATATTAAAATTAACAATTTCATTTGAATAAGTCAAAGATATCAAGGTGTACTATATCACAAGGTCGTTAGCCTAGTAGAGAGCGACGGCACTCGCTCATGATCTCGAGGTCCCCGGGTTCGATCACTCCCACGCGCGTAGGGGACGTCTTTAAATATGCTCTCTTTACAGGGTTATCTCCTCCTCCTCTTGTGAGGTATTACTCTATCTTTTGAGGTGTACGTCCGTCTGTTAAAAAAAAAATTTCAAACAATCATACTTTTTAAATTAATTAAAAACAAAAAATTTCAAAAAAAGATAATGTAACATAAATAGAGATTTTTCATAAAAAAAACAAAAAAAAAAAACATAAATAGAGATAGATTTTTAAAAGGTGAACATCGAATCTGTTATCCTATGTGTTGAGATGCAAAGAGAGAGAATCTCGAAACCCCAGAAAACTCAAAAACAAAACCAATCAGAAACATCCAACTCAGCCTCCCTTACTCACTCCCATCTTATCCTCTTTCTTCTTCCACCACAAATCTCCTCACAAAATCTTAAAACTATCATCTCTCCTCCACTCTTCCACACGCCCACTCTCTCTCTCTCTCTCTCCATTAATTCCTCAAAAAGAAGAAAACTTAGCAGAGAAAGAAAAAACCAACAAAAAAATTGAGTGCAAAAAATGTCTCTCACAATTCCAACAAATCTCTCCAAAGCCATCATAACAAAGCCAAGGCTCAACTCTCACTTCACCTCAAAACCCAGCAGGCTTTCTTCTACCATTGTTTGCTCATCATCAGCTAATTCTGACAATGAATCTTCTTCATCTCCATTGAAGACCTTCTCTGCAGCAATTGCTCTTTCTTCGATTCTCTTGTCTGCTGCTCCTGTGCTTCCGGCATCGGCCGACATTTCTGGTCTTACTCCATGCAAGGACTCTAAGCAGTTTGCGAAAAGGGAGAAGCAAGAGCTCAAGAAGCTTCAGTCTTCTTTGAATCTCTATGCTCCTGATAGCGCTCCTGCTCTCGCTATTCAGGCCACCATGGAAAAGACTAAGAGAAGGTTTGAGAACTATGGAAAGCAAGGATTGTTGTGTGGATCCGATGGTTTGCCACACTTGATAGTGAGTGGTGACCAAAGGCATTGGGGTGAGTTTATAACACCTGGAATTCTATTCCTATACATAGCTGGATGGATTGGGTGGGTTGGAAGGAGCTATTTGATTGCCATTAGGGATGATAAGAAACCTACTCAGAAGGAGATCATCATTGATGTCCCTTTGGCTACCAGATTGGTCTGGAGAGGTTTCATCTGGCCTGTTGCTGCCTACAGAGAGTACTTGAATGGAGAACTTATTGACCCTACTGTCTAATTTATCCTTTCCTCTCTTTTATTATCAGGTAAACCATCATAACATTATTAATTTCTGTTTAATAATTTATATGTAACTTGTTTAATATGGTAGATGTGTCCTTACTTGATATATTATCAATGTTTCTCCTACAAAGGGATTTATTCATTTGAAATCATTTTCTTGATTTCATTATAATTCAAATATTAATGGTTTTACTCTTTTATTTTTATTTTTATTTTTTAAAAGAAGAAACAAAAATTGGGATGAAATTCTAGCTAGTTGTTTACTCTTCCTCCAATAAATTGAAATAAGGTACATCAATGTTTTAAATGGGCCAGGACCAAAATAGAAGAAGAACTGTAGAAACTACTACATCCATTCCTAAATATAAGATTTTCAGGATAAATAGCGACAATAAAGAAAGCAGAATTTAAGTTATTTTATTAATCAAAATACTAATATTATTATCTTAAATAGAATTTGTATGCACTAATTTTATTTAAAAGAGCAATATTGATATTTTACTTAAAAAATATTTTAAATTTTACTTTTTTAATTTTCGTTACTTGTGCTGAATAACTTATATTTAGGAATAGAGAGAGTGCTTAATTTCTTGATTTTTTCTGATATGAAACATGTGTTTAGATTTATCCACATCTAATATAAAATTTCTCTCTCATGGTCTAGAGAAATCTAAATCATATGATCCATTGAATTATAATTCATATCAGAATTAACATAATTTCTTTATTTAACCTTTTTTCCCAAAACAATGAACTTTTAGTAGTCAAAGGAAGTAGTACTTAATTATTACTTTTTTGGTCTATAAATCTAAGCCACATGGTTCATATAAGAAAAAAATCAAAAATTTAACATAATTTCTTTATTTAACTTTTTTTCCAAAACAATGTACTTTTAGTAGTAAAAGGAAATAGTATTTAATTATTACTTACATGTGAATTGCAACTTCAAATACTTCTCTCGAGTATAGCATAGTTCCAAATTCAAATTAAGTAATATCTTCTGGGAATTGTGAATTTTGTCTTCCCCTACTCTAAGCTAGTAGACCGTTGTTTTTCGATTTCTCGAACCTTTCTAGGTTACTAGAATTATTGAATAGAAATTGTCTAAAATCCAAATTGGGGATGAATCCCTTATACTAGCAGGGATGTGAATAGTGTTAATTTGGGTTTTAGTCAATTCCTATCCAATAATTCTAGTAACAAATCATTTTCCTTCTTTTTATTATTATATCCTTGGCTCTTGTAATTTAGGTGCGGAGATGGAACTGAAGATGTATGAAGCTTAGACAAATTTGATTTGAAGCTCTGTTGGGTGGGGGGTTTTGAGGATTGGAGGAGAAAGTCTTGTATATCTAAATCTTCTATAAACTTTGTACTTATTTGGTTCGCTTCAAATGAAATCCGAACAAAACTATTCTGATTGCTATAAAATGTGTTGTTTTCTTTGTTTTTACTCGACTCCATAATTTTTCTTTGGAAAATGTCATTTTTTATTGTCATTATGTAGATTATTCATACTTAAACTGAATCACAACTTACAATCCTAGTTCATGCTTAAAAGTAATCAAGTAATTAACATATCATACTACATATTCATACTACAATTTCATGCTACATATCCATACTATCTATGTAATATGGTGATCTCTACTTGGCATCCTCGTCCCCAACTGCCCCTTCTATATTCTCCTAATAAGCATTTGCAAAGTAGTAACAGAGTGAGCCACATAGCCCATGGTAAAAAATCGGTTGTCCCCGTTCTGTTTTTTTTTCCCGTGTCCCCACGAATATATATTTGCCACGCGTATATTTTTTCCCTGTGAGTTTTACTATATTTTTTAGGTTATAATTTTTTAATTAAAAATTTAATAAATGTCATTTTCTTATTGGTGGGATAGGAAAGCGGATACCGAATGGGGATAGAGAATTCCTAACCATAGCCCAATAAGGTTCAAACACTATTGGGATAAAACATCATTAGACTCAAAACGTTTTCTCATTTCCCGGAAACATTTATACATCGTTACCTTAACTTCATACTCAAAATATCATCAAAATATACTTAGAAAAGGTTAGGAGAATGATTGAAAAGTATTAAAACCTTTAAGAAGTAATTTGTAGAACATTACAAAAATAACCATTTTGCCCGTCGGACGATACATCGTCCGGACACAGATGCAACCTTGCGGGCGAAGTTGCGGACAGAGCATATAAAGAATGCTTGAAAATTAATTTTCTGCAATTGAAATATCCCTTCCCAAATCCATATTTTAACCACATCAACAAAAAACAACTTCAGATACATAATCAAGCAAATTCATACTCTTTCATATCCGAAACATGTACATCATACTCGTGTTATGAGCACCATGATCCACCAATATCATATCATACAAACGTACATCTTATCAAATACTATGAGTACCGTCACTGCTACACATCACATATATCACACAATCCAACTCAATTGACTGTTCCCGACTCTATAACTCTGCTAACAATTCCTCGCTATCTCACCCTGTCACGCCCCGTATCCGAGAGGCGAGACCGACTGTGTCAATAGCCCATACTATTGACAAAAGGTCTCTTACTTCTTAACCTCAAGCTTGTTAAAAATAAATATATGAACTTAAAACTTCATCATCTATAACTTCAAAGGGAAATAATCTTACAAGAGATAATCTTATACATTACAGCGGAAACTAACTTCTAATGTACATTAAAAATAACCTTTTATTAATAAAACTCAAATCCTTAAAGCACATAACATCATCATCAAAGGCACATCTCTCAATCTCATACAACATTAACATTATTGCTCACTTCACCTGGAAAAAAACAACATGGAAAGGAGTGAGCTTCCAACTCAGTAAGAATTTAAACTCCTCCCGGAATCAAGCAGTTTGAAAACATATATATTCGTTAGGAAAATTCTTGACTTGAAAGAGTCCTTTACCGTAAAACGGTACTTTAGTCGATTAGGGGAAAACATTGACTCCCAAGAGTCCTTTAACCGACCACAATTTCTTTAACATTTAACTTTTCTTTCTTTGGCTCTTTCCGTAACACATCGAATTTGACTCATCGAGTCCTTCAACCGGGGTATACTTCGAACATTCGGCTTCAGTTGCGGGGAATTTGACTCATCGAGTCCTTCAACCGGGGGTATACTTCGAACATTCGGCTTCGGTTGCGGGGAACTTGACTCATCGAGTCCTTCAACCGGGGGTATACTTCATATAATACTTCAAAATCCATTTACATAATAATATCATTCTTGAAAATAGCATGCTTGATTCCTATTTTTCTTATATAAAAATAAACGTTTCCAAATTTCCAATCGAATGAATATAACATTAAAAAGATGTTTATTAACATTAATTTATTTAAAAACAAGAAGGGGTTCAATTCCTTACCACAACGCGATAACGAGAAAAATCCTAAAATCTGCACTGCCCAGTCTTACTCTGGGAGCTATAACTCTCGGGTCGGGATTCGAATGACGTTCCGTTTGCGCTCACTCGAACCTAATAAAATTATCTTCGATTCGGTATATTATGGGTTGAAAACGGACAGAAAACGCTACCTCAGTGATCTCTCAAAGTCAGACCAGAAACCTGAATCTCTCAAAAAATGCTCTTGGCACCCTACCGTGCCGCCTCCTACTTTCTTTCTTTCTTTCTTTTTTTTTATCCTGTTGATCTGGTTCCCAGAACCCTTCCCCCAACAAATAAAAAGATTCTTTTTTACTTTTGTCCATTGTTAGCCCTTGATCCCTGTACATATATACATATAGCTTATATGTAACCCCCGTCCCCTCTACTTCTATACGTTATATAATAAATCCCTCACCCTTCCCTATTAAATCCATACCAGTAATGCCTTATAAATTCTCTAACCCCCCAACCCATGAAGTCCTTCCAGTTATTCCATTCCTTAAACTCAAGCGTCTCTTTCTCCACTGTATTATTTTATTTTATTTTTATTATGACAATTCCCCAAATTACGATACGTGTGTGAAATATCCTTCAATAAAACGTACACATAATGAAACATGTAACATGTTATAAATTTAAATAGACACATAATTACCATTAATAAATTACACTTAAAATAACATGTAGACAAAAAGTTACGGGTATCACACACCCACTAGGGAAGGGCCATACATATCGTGTGTCCGAGTATATCACCCCGTACGATAGAGCCATACTTTTTATGGATACATCCTGTTATGCCATCGCTCACCCTTGTGAACTCCACAACACCTGTTAGCAGCCCCAACTATATCACACGTTAGGGAAGGGCCATACATATCATCGCGTGCTCTCGGGCATCAGCGGTGCATACATAATAATTGAGATGCATCCCGCAATAGATTCATTCATAGTCAAGAGCTCTAGATTGAGAATGTATATTTTCGAATTCACATAACATCACTCCATAACATGTATTCAATTATCAAACGCAGAAATATGAAGACAATCATAAAGTTTATTCATATCCTATAACACGACACTTCATCCAATTTTGATGCAATAAACACAGTGCAGAAATCCATTTCATCACAAATCATACTCGATAAAGTTTCTGGATTCATGTTTTTGGCGGAAAATAAAAGAGTATAAGAACCTTACCTTAATTGCTTAAACACAAACTCCAAAGATTATTCTTCCCATTTTTCCTCGGAAAAACAAAACTCCACTATGATGCTGATAACTCGAAAACTAACTGTTGGAATCCCATCTACACCGTTTAGTTTGTATTTTTAGAAGTATTCTATTCTTGGTTAAAATTTGAGACCGATCAGAGCACAATTGATCACTCTGCCGGAAGTCTTACGAGTGATGCGCATGATTTTCGGCATAGTGTTTTCTTCTTTATTTTCTCTCCTTTTCTTTTTCTTTCCCTTTTCTCACTTTCTTTCTTTTATCATTTTCCTCCCAAACGTTGCAGCAATTAATTCTCTTACATAAGTCTTCAAATCCTAACTCCCATCCCCTAACATTACTAACTGAATAACCAACTTTCTTTATTAACACTTAGGTCCCTCTAATTCCTATTCAAGCCATAACACCCCGTAACAAAACATAATAAAAACAATTAAGAGCAAATAATTCAATTAAGCTAAAGTAAAAAAGTCACGGGTATTACATCATCCCCCTTACAAGAGTTTCGTCTTCGAAACTTACTCACCTCGATCTTGAAAAAGGTTGATGATACGGGACCAACCAAAGGGCTGCCCTACTCCAAAGACCCTTTAAAGAACCTTCAACGACCTATGACAAGAGCAAGGGCAAAGATGACTTTAGACAAAGTCTCAACATTGATCCGGGATATTAAAACTAAAGAGGAAGCTAAACTTCAACTAGAAGAAGACATTCAAATCAACCTCTTGAGTTTTACAAGTGTTCAAAGCAGTCCCAAACAAGCAAAGTGGCTAAAAGGGCATTTTGGTCTTTGTACAATTAAAGTCTATTCTAGACTTTAATTACTTTTCACCTTTATTATTTACTATATTTAGAGTATTTAGACGTGTATAGCACATAGTTGCTATAATAAAGGACATGTTGTCCATAGTAATTGAATAGTTGGTTATCTAGTTGGTAAGAGTCCCACGTCTTCTAGGACTCTTGACATGATTAGTTAATTTCAGCCTTATTTAGTTATTCTAACAGCTTAGATACTAGATAATAGGACATGTTGTCCATTATCTTGTTTAAGTGTTTTACTTGATAGCAAGTTGTTTTCCAAGAGTCCTACTTCTTTAAAGACTCTTCCTATTTTTGAGTTTCTAGCCGAAATCATGTCTATTTAAGTATGATTTCGGCCATCTATGTAATTACGTTAGATATATTGATATTTTGGTAAGGTTATTCATTAGCTACTTGTGTCTGATTTCTGCATAGAATTCATTCATCTTTGAGTTACTGTATCAACAAGAATTAGTTTCTCTTGTTGTGGTGTTTCAGCCTCCATTGTTAATTAGCCTTCCTTTGTGTTGCGTTGATTGAATTCTCCTAGAAATTAGTTCAAGAATAGAGAAAGATCCGACTTAAGCTCAAGCTGTCGAACTCTTGGTACTTTGTACCTCTGTTCTTCATCAGTGGGGATACTTTTGTCTAGCTTCCTCTTCCATCTCCCAAGCTGCCTCACATTCGGTGTGGTGCAACCATTGAACATTTACATATGGTATAGTCCTCCGCCTCAGGACTTCGTCTTTTTTGTTCACAATACGAATCGACATCTCCTGATACGTCAAGTCTTCTTGAAGTCCCAATGGTTCAGCTTCCAAAACACGGCTCGAGTCAGGAACATACTTTTTTAAATAGGACACATGAAATACGTTGTAAAGTCGCGATAACGTCGATGGTAGAGCTAATCAATAGGTCAACTTGTCAACATGTTCAAGTATCTCGTAAGGTCCCACATATCTCGGACTTAACTTTCCGCTCTTTCCAAACCTCATAACACCATTGGTTGGCGATACCCTCAAGTAAACCTTGTCACTGGTCCGAAGTTCCAACGGTCTCCGTTTACTGTCAGCCCAACTTTTCTGACGGTCTTGAGCAGCCTTCAACCTTTATCCAATCAACAGAACCTTTTCCAAAGTTACTGTACCAATTCCTGTCCGGTTACTGTTTTTCCTCAATGTCATCCCAACACACCGACGACCTGCATTTCCTCCCATATAATTCTTCGTAAGGTGTCATACCGATACTAGCCCGATAACTATTGTTGTAGGCGAATTCCACCAAATAAATGATCCACCTAGATACCTTTGAAATCTAAGACACACGCCCTCAACATGTCTTCCAAAGTTTGAGTCGTCCTTTTTTATCGACCATCGGTTTGGGGGTGATATACGGTACTAAGTGACAATTTCGTCCCCATTGCCTCATTAAAGATCCTCCAAAATCGAGACACAAACATGAGTCCCGATCTGACACTATGTTGACTGGTACCCCGTGAAGTCGAACTATCTCGTCCATTTACATCTACACCAACACATCTATCGGGCCGTGATCTTCATTGGTAAGAAATGTGTCGATTTCGTCAATCTATCCACGATTACCCAAGTTGTAGCTTTCCTTGTTTTGTCCTTCGGCAAGCCAACCACAATGTCCATCGTAAGGTGTTCCACATCCAAGCAGGAATGTCCAACGACTTAAGCAGTCTGAAGGGTCTTTGATGTTCCGCCTTTACTTGTTGTCAAACCAAACACTTAACCATATATTCGACTATTTCCTTTTTCGTTCATTTCCACCAAAAGTTGCTCTTCAAGTCCTTGTACATTTTCGAGCCCCTGATGCACTAACAACTTAGAGTTGCAATATTCTTGTTCTTAATTCCAAATTCAACGACTTACATAACCGACCTCGAAACCAGAGACTGCCATTTTCATGGATTTGGAAACTCGTTTGTTCTCTCGACGTCGCCAAAACTCGCTCATCCTCTAAATCTGTATCGGTTTGTTGAGTTTCTTTAATCCGTACCAAAAGAGTTGGTTGAGCAACTAAAGATGTCAAAATATTTTCGGTAGACTCCACAACCACAATTTCTAACATTTCGAACTCAGAAATCAGCTCCCACTATCCGGTGACAAAAGATGCCAAGCGTCCAGTAGTTTTCTTGCTAAGAGCATTAACAATTCGATTAGCCTTTCCCGGGTAATAACTAATCTTCAACTGATAATCTTTTAGTAACTCTAACCATCACCTTTGCCTCATGTTAAGTTCCTTCGAGTAACAAATACTTCAAACTCCGATGAACGTTAAATACTTCACACAGTTCTCCGTACGGATAATGCCTCAAAATCTTCAAGGCAAACACGACTGCCACCAACTCCATGTCGTGAGTGGGGTAGTTTTTCTCATAATTTTTCAATTGCCTCAAATCACAAGCTATCCTCTTACCTTTCTACATCAATACGCATCCTAAACCAATTCACGAGGCATCGCTGTGTATACTCCTCTGGTAAAGCCAAAATCGGAGTTGTAGTCAACTTTTCCTTCAATTACAGAAAACATTCTTTAAATTTCGGATTCCATTCAAACTTCACCCCGCTTCTGTGTTAGTCGAGTCAATGGTGGTGCTATTCTAGAGAAGACTTCCACGAACTTTTGGTAGTAACCCGCTACTCCCAAGAAACTCTGGATTTCCTCTATATTAGTCGGTCGAGGCCAATCCACTATTGCTTCTATCTTCGCTAGATCACTGATACCCCATATGCTGAAATTACATGACCCAGAAAGTTACACTCCTCAACCAGAACTCACATTCACTAAACTTGGCATAGAGCATAACCAACCTCAAATGCTCCTCGTGAGCCTCGCCTGATGAGGAGTATATTAATATGTCATCAATGAAGACCACTACAAACATGTCCAAATAATCCCAAAATATCCGGTTCATTCATGTTCATAAATACTGCTGAGGCATTTTTCATACCAAAAGGCATCACTAGGAACTCGTAATGCCCATACCTGGTTCTGAAGGCACCCTTCGGTATATCTTCCGACTTGATTCTCAACTAATGGTATCCCAACCTTAGGTCTATTTTAGAAAAAGACATTTGCACCCTTCAACTGATCAACAAGTCGTCTATGCGGGGAAGAAGATATTTATTTTGGATTGTAATCTTGTTCAGTTCCCTGTAATTGATACACATTCTCATACTACCACCCATCTTCTTTACAAACAACACTGGTGCACGCCACGATAATACACTTGGCCTGATGAACTTTTTGTCCAATAACTGTTGCAATTGTGTCTTTAATTCCTTCAATTCGGTTGGCGCCATTTGATACGGGGCCTTAGAAATACGCTCCGAACCTGGTTGAAGTAAGATCTTAAAATATATCTCTCAGCAGGTGGTACACCTGGTAGATCCTCTTGAAACACATCCACAGAATCCTTCAGCACAAAAACATCCTCAAGTCGGACTTTCTTCTCATCCTTTGCCACTAGTACGCTAGGAAAGATTCAAACCTTTTTTATACATACTTCCGAGCTATAGTTTCCAACATGACTGTTAAACTCCGCTTGCAACTCTTCTTATCGGACCTTTGGAAGGAGAAAACTTCATTATTCTTTGTTTCTAGATGAACCATCTTCTACTTACAATCAACTAAAGCATGGCTTGCTGCCAGCCAATCCATACCCAAGATGACATCGAAGTCTACCATGTTAATCTGAATTGAGTTCGCACTCAATTCCCTGGATCCATTCTCAACCTGACACCCCTTATGAATCAAATTAAACACCAATACCTTACTACTAGGGTTATGGGTGTTCACTATTTGGTTAAACTGAAATACCGAACCGAACCAAACCGAAATTTACTATATGGTTCGGTTTGTTAGGTATTTTGGTTTATTCTGTTCGATATTGAAAAGGTCAAAATAATTCGTTTTGGTATTCGGTTTTCAATTTTTAGAAACAAAATTACCGAGCTATCGAATAGACCAAGTTTTATATTATTATTAAAAAAAAATTGTATTATACTTATAAGTATTATTAATATTACTTAGAGTTGTCTTTACTCCATATGTTTCAGTAACATTCTGGGAGCAACCACTTTGTGCCTTTATTGCCAAATGTTACCCCTCATACCCCGAATTATTGAGGACTTAATGAGTTAAGTTATAGTGGAGTTGTATTTTTATTCTTAATTTTTAGTTTATTGTTTTTATTTTAATGTTATCTTTTGTCTAATTTTTATTAAGTTGGGCTCCACAAGAAAAAATGAAATTTCGGTATTCGGTATCCATAAAATTTTGCTTCTGTTCGGTTTTCATAAAACTTTACAAAACCAAACCGAATTCTGAAATTTTGTTCCGAAAACCGAACAGAACATTGAATGCACACCCCTAACTAGGGTACAAAAACTCTATAGGCATCTGAAAGACATAAATGGAAACTCATAACGAACTTAGAAAATCTACAAAATGCATTGCAGGTACGGAGTTGATCAAAAGTGTACATGTCACCACATCAGAGGCATTCCCGGGTTCATGTTGTGTAATGTCAAATACTATGGCATTTGACTCGGGTCATGGGTTTCCAACTCTCGGTGCTACAGGTGTAGTCTGAATGTTCCCCTGACCATGATTATAACACTGATTCATATGGTGACCTCTCTTCCCACACCTAAAGAAGGCTCTAGTAATCTTATGCACTCCTCCGAGTGTCTCCGTCCACATGCAGCACATTCATTCCAAGCTGAATAGGTACTTGACGACTATGCCTGTCCCCCAATCCTTACCAGATTTTCCTAGAAGTCTTCTATCCTTGGTTAAAATTTGAGACTAAGCCTAGGACGAATGCTTCATCCGTGTGTTCCACAAATGACACATATAGTTGCAATTTTTCAAAGGAAAATCCATTTTGTGCAATTGAAATATCCCTTTCCCAAAATCCATAATTCAACCACATTAACACAAACAACTTCACATACATAATCAAGCAAATCCGTAATATTTCATATCTTAAACAGGTATATCATACTTGTGATATGAGCACGATGATCCACCCATAACATAAATTACAAACGTACATTTTATCAGATACTACGGTACCGTTATTGCTACACATCATATATATCACACAATCGAGCTCAATTGATCGTTCCCGACTCTATACTCTCGTAACAGTCCATAGCTATCTCACGCACTTTGGGAGGGCCATACATATCACGGATCCAAGTATATCATACCCAGTACGATATGGCCATACATGTTATGGATACATCCCGTTATGTCATCGCTCACCCTTGTAAACTCTACACCACATGCTAGGAACCCCAACTATATCACATCCTAGGGAAGGGACGTATATATCATAAATATCATTACGTGCTCCTGGGCATCAACGGTAATTACACAATAACCAGGATGCATCCCGCCAGAGATTCATTCACAGTCAAGAGCTCTAGATTGGGAAATGCATACTTTCAGAATTCACATAACATCACGACATAATTTGTATTCAATTATCAAACATAGAAATATGAAGACAACCAAAAAGTTCATGCAAATCATATAACATGACACTTCATCCAATT
This sequence comes from Vinca minor, assembly GCA_026122235.1. NCBI lineage: Eukaryota > Viridiplantae > Streptophyta > Magnoliopsida > Gentianales > Apocynaceae > Vinca > Vinca minor. The sequence continues at coordinate 675,068 of JAOCZM010000058.1, forward strand.
TTGATGCAATAAAAACAGTGCAAAAATTCATTTCACCACAAATTATACTTGACAAAGCTTCTGGAAATTTCATGATTTTAACGGAAAATACAAGAGTGTAAGAATCTTACCTTATATGCTTAAACACAAACTCCAAATATTATTCTTCACTTTTTTCCCCGAAAAAAGAGAACTCCACTCTGATGATGATGATAACTCGAAAACTTACCGTTGGAATCTAATTTCCTAGTCCTAGAAGTCTTCTATCCTTGGTTAAAATTTGAGACTAAGCCTTGGACGAATGCATCGTCCGCATGTTTCAGAAATGACACATTTCATTGCTAATTTTTGAAAGGAAAATCCATTTTCTGCAATTGAAATATCCCTTTCCAAAAATCCATAATTTAACCACGTTATCACAAACCACTTCACACATATAACCAAGAAAATCCATAATATTTTATATCTTAAACAGGTATATGATACTTGTGTTATGAGCATTATGATCCACCCATAACATACAATTCAAACGTACATTTTATCATATACTACGAGTACCTTTATTGCTACACACCACATATATCACAAAATCGAGCTCAATTGACCATTCTTGACTCTATACTCTCCTAACAGTCCCCAGCTATCTCACGCACTTTGGAAGGGCCATTCATATCATGGGTGGGTTTAGGTATATAATCCCCCTTACGATATGGCCATACATTTTATGGATAAATCCCGTTATGTCAACGTCACCTTTGTGAACTCAACAACACATGTTAGAAGCCCCAACTATATCACATCCTAGGGAAAGGCCATATATCAAACATATCACATCCTGGGCATCATCGGTACTTACACAATAATCGGGATGCATCCCGCCAGAGATTCATTCACAGTCAAGAGCTCTAGATTTGGAATGCATAATTTCAGAATTCACATAACATCACGCCATAACTTATATTCAATTATCAAACGTAGAAATATGAAGACAACCACAATATTCTTGCAAATCATATAACACGACACTTCATCTAATTTTGATGCTTTAGAAATAGTGCATAAATCCATTTCATCACAAATCATACTTGACAAAGTTTCTGGAAATTTCATGCTTTTGGTTGAAAATACAAGGGTGTAAGAACCTTACCTTAATTGCTTAAACACAAACTCCAAATGTTATTCTTCACTTTTTTCCCTGAAAAAATAGAAGTTCACTTTGATGATGATAACTCGAAAACTAAGTGTTAGATTCTAATTTTTTCCTGGGCATCCGCGGTACTTACATAATAATCGTGATGCATCCCGCCAGAGATTTATTCACAATCAAGAGCTCTAGATTGGGAATGCATAATTTAAAAATTCACATAACATCACGCCATAACTTGTATTCAATTGTCAAACGTAGAAATATGAAGACAACCATTAAGTTCATACAAATCATATAACACGACAATTCATCTAATTTTGATGCAATAAAAATAGTGCAGAAATCCATTTCCTGCAATTGAAATAGCCCTTTCCCAAAATCCATAATTTAACCACATTAACACAAACAACTTCACATACATAATCAAGCAAATCCATAATATTTCATATCTTAGATAGGTACATCATACTTGTGATATGAGCACGATGATCCACCCATAACATACAATACAAATGTACATTTTATCATATACTACGAGTACCGTTATAGCTACACATCACATATATCACACAATCGAGCTCAATTGACTGTTCCCGACTCTATACTCTCCAAAAAGTCCCCAACTATCTCACGCACTTGGGGAAGGGCCATACATATCATGGGTCCATGTATATAATCCCTCTACGATATGGCCAAACATTTTATAGATACATCATGTTATGTCATCGCTCACCCTTGTGAACTCCACAACACATGTTAGCAGCACCAACTATATCACATTCTAGGGAAGGGCCATATATATCATACATGTCATCACGTGCTTCTGGGCATCAGCGGTACTTACATTATAATCGGGATGCATCCCGCCAGAGATTCATTCATAGTCAAGAGCACTAGATTGGGAATGAATACTTTCAGAATTCACATAACATCACGCAATAACTTGTATTCAATTATCAAACGTAGAAATATGAAGACAACCATAAAGTTCATAAAAATCATATAACATGACACTTCATCCAATTTTAATGCAATAAAAATAGTGCAGAAATCCATTTCATCACAAATCATACTTGACAAAGTTTCTGGAAATTTCATGATTTTGGCGGAATATACAAGAGTGTAACAACCTTACCTTAATTGTTTAAAAAAAAACTACAAATATTATGCTTCCCTTTTATTTCCATAAAAAACAAAACTCCAATCTGATGATGATAACTCGAAAACTAACCGTTGGAATATAATTTCCACCGTTCAGGTTGTAGTCCTAGAAACCTTCTATCGTTGTTGAAAATTTCAGACAAAGCCTAGGACGAATACTTCATCCGCGTGTTTCAGAAATGACGCATATCATTGCAATTTTTCAAAAGAAAATCCATTTTCTGCAATTGAAATATTCCTTTCCCAAAATCCATAATTTAACAAAATTAACACAAACAGCTTCACATACATAATTAAGCAAATCCATAAATTTTCATATCTTAAACAAGTACATCATACTTGTGCTATGAGCACGATGATCCACCCATAACATACAATACAAACGTACATTTTATCAGATACTACGAGTAGCGTTATTACTACACATCACATATATCACACAATTGAACTCAATTGGACGTTCACATCTCTATACTCTCCTAACAGTCCCCGGCTATCTCACGCACTTTGGAAGGGCCATACATATCATGGGTCCAGGTATATCATCCCCCGTACGATATTACTATACATTTTATGTGTAGATCCTGTAATGTCATTGCTCACCCTAACTATATCACATCCTATGGAAGGGCCATATATATCATACATATCATCACGTGCTCCTGGGCATCAACGATACTTAAACAATAATCTAGTTGCATCCCTCTAGAGATTCATTCATAGTCAAGAGCTCAAGATTGGGAATGCATACTTTCAGAATTCACATAACATCACGCCATAACTTGTATTCAATTATCAAACGTAAAAATATGAAGACAATCATAAAGTTCAATCAAATCACATAACAAGACACTTCATCCAATTTTGTTGCAATAAAAACAGTTAAGAAATCCATTTCATCACAAATCATACTTGACAAACTTTCTGGAAATTTCATGATTTTGGCGGAAAATACAAGAGTGTAACAACCATACCTTAATTGCTTAAACACAAACTCCAAATATCATTCTTCACTTTTTTCCCCAAAAAACAGAACTCCACTCTGATGATGATAACTCAAAAACTAACCGTTGGAATCTAATTTCCACCGTTCAGGTTGTAGTCCTAGAAGTCTTCTATCAATGGTTAAAATTTGAGACTAAGCCTAGGACGAATACTTCGTGTTTCAGAAATTAAACATATCAGTGCAAATTTTCAAAGGAATATCCATTTTCTGCAATTGAAATATCCCTTTCCCAAAATCAATAATTTAACCACATTCACACAAACAATTTCGAATACATAATCAATCAAATCCATAATATTTCATATCTTAAACAGGTACATCATACTTGTGCTATGAGCACGATGATCCACCCATAACATACAATACAAGTGTACATTTTATCACATACTATGAGTATTGTTAATGCTACACATCACATATATCACACAATCGAACTCAATTGACTGATCCCGATTCTATACTTTCCTATAAGTCCCCAGCTATCTCACGGACTTGGGGAAGGCCCATACATATCATGGGTCCAGGTATATAATCCCTCGTACGATATGGCCATACATTTTATGGATACATCTTGTTATGTCATCGCTCACCACTTGTGAACTCCACAACACATGTTAGCAGCTCCAACTATATCACATTCTAGGGAAGGGCCATATATATCATACATATCATCATGTGCTCCTGGGCATCAGCGGTGTTTACATAATAATCGGGATGCATCCCGCCAGAGATTCATTCACAGTCAAGAGCACTAGATTGGGAATGCAAACTTTCAGAATTCGCATAACATCACGCCATAACTTGTATTTAATTATCAAACGTAGAAATATGAAGACAACCATAAAGCTCATGCAAATCATATAACACGACACTTCAACTAATTTTAATGCAATAAAAATAGTGCAGAAATCCATTTCATCACAAATCATACTTGACAAAGTTTCTGGAAATTTCATGATTTTGGCGGAATATACAAGAGTGTAACAACCTTACCTTAATTGTTTAAAAAAAAAACTACAAATATTATGCTTCCCTTTTATTTCCATAAAAAACAAAACTCCAATCTGATGATGATAACTCGAAAACTAACCGTTGGAATATAATTTCCACCGTTCAGGTTGTAGAACTAGAAACCTTCTATCGTTGTTGAAAATTTCAGACTAAGCCTAGGACGAATACTTCATCCGCGTGTTTCAGAAATGACGCATATCATTGCAAATTTTCAAAAGAAAATCCATTTTCTGCAATTGAAATATTCCTTTCCCAAAATCCATAATTTAACAAAATTAACACAAACAGCTTCACATACATAATTAAGCAAATCCATAAATTTTCATATCTTAAACAAGTACATCATACTTGTGCTATGAGCACGATGATCCACCCATAACATACAATACAAGCGTACATTTTATCACATACTACGAGTATTGTTAATGCTACACATCACATATATCACACAATCGAACTCAATTGACTGATCCCGATTCTATACTTTCCTATAAGTCCCCAGCTATCTCACGGACTTGGGGAAGGCCCATACATATCATGGGTCCAGGTATATAATCCCTCGTACGATATGGCCATACATTTTATGGATACATCTTGTTATGTCATCACTCACCCCTTGTGTGAAGGAATTCATGGGCGGAAACTCGTTCCAAACACCCATGGATCCTCCCCTGAAGGATCCGCTCATATGAAACAATTCGAAAAACAGCAAGAAACAGCAAGAAAAACTTACGTTTTGGATTCAACTTCTTGAATGGAGGATGACGTTTCTTGGATCGGATGTTGCTACCGATTGATCTCCCTTTGCGGAAAGTCCCTCTACCGGTCCTGCGCGACGATACGGGCAGCGATTGCTAGCTCTTCGTCTTTTCTGATTTTCGGGAATTAGAGAGAAAATGGAGAGGCTCGAATAGAAAACGGTTTTCTGATTCTATATGTTGTTTCGGCTGAAAAACCTTAGTTGTCTAGGTTTCGGCTAAGAGATGTTATATAGAGTGTGAGAGTTCGTTACTAGAACAACTCCCACCTCTACTCAAATTCTCTCGGCAGTGGGAGTCTCAGAATCCCACGTTCCCTAGACTTTCGCTGGTAGTGGGAGTCCTTATCGGATAATAACTCCCACGTAATCCCAGCAATAGGTAAAATACCGAAATTGCCCCTATCTCTAATTCGAATAATAAACACTTTATTATTTTCGAGAAAAGTGAATGTCGGATACAATGAACCTAGACACATTCTAGATTCATTGAATCTGGACATGAAGCTCGTTAGCTCGATCTATGCGTGTGACCACCCGTAGGTTCATCTCACAATGGCAATGAAAACACACTTAGTAGTAGTGTGAGTTCATAAATCACAAGCGGTCCCTAGCGGGACATTGTGACTACCCAAAGTGAATGAATATACAACGGAACCTAATATCAATCCACTATTTAATCCCTTTGTCTCGCGATATCCTAATTAAGCATAAGGCATGGTGGTCGTCACCCTTATTAAGCTTAATTGTACTTATGCTCGATCTCCGTGTAGATCTGTTTTCGACAAATAGCATTTGATAACCACTTTATCAAATACATTTGAGCTACGGCCATGCATTTAAACAGATCTTTCCCTATCGAGGGGCCCATGGATATCTCTCTCTAATAATAGAGAGGACAAATTCCTTGCAATGTCTCTCACATTCAAGCTATGATAGGACACTACATCCGATCATCAGTCGTATTGATTACTCTGTTACATGTAACGTCCGACTGAGTCAAAACGTGGCTCCATTCATACTAGAATCAATGAAGACATAAGGTCTAAGGATTCTAAAATAGTATTGAGGAAGTAATACTTATGACTTAAGACCATGAAGTATTACTTCTCTGACGGATCACGTCCAATACAATGTATCCCTATATATCGCATCTATGATGTGATTTGTATCCATTACACATGATCAGTAAAACAAGATCATCAATCAACAATCATACTAGTTTTATTTCATAGTAATTAAGCATTACATAAAACTAGGGACTTCTAGATTAGTAATTACAAAAGCTAATGAGTTTTACTATCAAATCACACATTTGATAATCAAAAGCAAAATTAACTATTCAATTACATGCTCAAAAGATAATAAAACGCACAACATGTGCTAATTGTCCTAGGGCACTACTAACATTGTGAACTTCACAACACATGTTAGCGGCTCCAACTATATCACATTCTAGGGAAGGGCCATATATATCATACATATCATCATGTGCTCCTGGGCATCAGCGGTGTTTACATAATAATCGGGATGCATCCCGCCAGAGATTCATTCACAGTCAAGAGCACTAGATTGGGAATGCAAACTTTCAGAATTCGCATAACATCACGCCATAACTTGTATTTAATTATCAAACGTAGAAATATGAAGACAACCATAAAGCTCATGCAAATCATATAACACGACACTTCAACTAATTTTGATGCAATAAAAATAGTGCAGAAATCCATTTCATCACAAATCATACTTGACAAAGTTTTTGGAAATTTCATGCTTTTGGTGGAAAATACAAGAATATAAGAACCTTACCTTAATTGATAAACACAAACTCCAAATATTATGCTTCATTTTTTTCCAGGAAAAATAGAACTCCACTCGATGATGATAACTCAAAAACTAACCGTTGGAATCTAATTTCCACCGTTCAGGTAGTAGTCCTAGAAGTCTTCTATCTTTGGTTAAAATTTGAGACTAAGCCTAGGACGAATGTTTCGTCCGCGTGTTTCAGAAATGACACATATCATTGCAATTTTTCAAAAGAAAATCCATTTTCTGCAATTGAAATATCCCTTTTCCAAAATCCATCATTGAACCACATTAACATAAACAACTTCACATACATAATCAAGCAAATCCATAATATTTCATATCTTCAACGGGTACGTCATACTTGTGCTATGAGCACGATGAACCACCAATAACATAGAATACAAACATGCCGTTTTATCAGATACTACGAGTACCGTTATTGCTACACATCACATATATCACACAATCGAGCTGAATTGAACGTTCACGACTCTATACTCTCTTAACAGTCCCTCGCTATCTCACGCACTTTGGAAGGGCCATACATATCATGGGTCCTAATAGTCTTCTATCCTTTGTTAAAATTTGAGACTAAGCGTAGGACGAATGCTTCGTCCAAGTGTTTCAGAAATGACACATATATTGCAATTTTTCAAAGGAAAATAAATTGTTTGCAATTGAAATATCCCTTTTCCCAAAATCCATAATTTAACCACATTAACACAAATAACTTCACATACATAATCAAGCAAATCCATAATATTTCATATCTTAGATAGGTACATCATACTTGTGATATGAGCACGATGATCCACCCATAACATACAATACAAACATACATTTTATCATATACTACGAGTACCGTTATAGCTACACATCACATATATCACACAATCGAGCTCAATTGACTGTTCCCGACTCTATACTCTCCAAAAAGTCCCCAGCTATCTCACGCACTTGGGGAAGGGCCATACATATCATGGGTCCATGTATATAATCCCTCTACGATATGGCCAAACATTTTATAGATACATCATGTTATGTCATCGCTCACCCTTGTGAACTCCACAACATATGTTAGCAGCCCCAACTATATCACATTCTAGGGAAGGGCCATATATATCATACATGTCATCACGTGCTTCTGGGCATTAGCGGTACTTGCATAATAATCGGGATGCATCCCGTCAGAGATTCATTCACAGTCAAGAGCACTAGATTGGGAATGAATACTTTCAGAATTCACATAACATCACGCCATAACTTGTATTCAATTATCAAAAGTAGAAATATGAAGACAACCATAAAGTTCATAAAAATCATATAACACGACACTTCATCCAATTTTAATGCAATAAAAATAGTGCAGAAATCCATTTAATCACAAATCATACTTAACAAAGTTTCTGAAAATTTCATGATTTTGGCGGAATATACAAGAGTGTAACAACCTTAATTGTTTAAACAAAAACTACAAATATTATGCTCCCCTTTTATTTCCATAAAAAACAGAACTCCACTCTGATGATGATAACTCGAAAACTAACCGTTGGAATATAATTTCCACCGTTCAGGTTGTAGTCCTAGAAACCTTCTATCGTTGTTGAAAATTTCAGACTAAGCCTAGGACGAATACTTCATCCGCGTGTTTCAGAAATGACGCATATCATTGCAATTTTTCAAAAGAAAATCCATTTTCTGCAATTGAAATATTCCTTTCCCAAAATCCATAATTTAACAAAATTAACACAAACAACTTCACATACATAATTAAGCAAATCCATAAATTTTCATATCTTAAACAGGTACATTATACTTGTGCTATGAGCACGATGATCCACCCATAACATACAATACAAACGTACATTTTATCAGATACTACGAGTACCGTTATTTCTACACATGACATATATCAAACCTTTGATCGGGTTTCTTGGCATTTTCTTATTAAAGTTCTGGAGCATTTTGGTTTTGGTCCTCACTTTATCCATCTTATTCGTAATTGCTTATCTTTTAACATGTTTTCTGTCCGTATTGTTACGAATATACGATTCATGGGGAGATAAAGAAATAGAGCGAAGAAACTCGACTGAAAGGAGAGGGACGAAGTGTCCAAGTTAATCGAGCTCAATTGACTGTTCCCGACTCTATACTGTCCTAATAGTCCCCAGCTATCTCACGCACTTCGGAAGGTCCATACATATCATGGGTCCAAGTATATCATCCCTCGTACGATATGGCCATACATTTTTTGGATACATCATGTTATGTCATTGCTCACCCTTGTGAACTCCACAACACATGTTAGAAGCCCCAACCACGTCACATTCTAGAGAAGGGCCATATATATCATACATATCATCACGTGCTCTTGGGCATCAACGAGTACTTACATAATAATCGGGATGCATCTCGCCAGAGATTCATTCACAATCAAGAGCACTAGATTGGGAATGCATACTTTCATAATTCACATAACATCATGCCATAACTTGTATTCAATTATCAAACGTAGAAATAAGAAGACAACCATAAAGTTCATGCAAATCGTATAACACGACACTACATCTAATTTTGATGCAATCAAATCATTGCCGAAAACTATTTCATCACAAATCATACTTGACAAAGTTTCTGGAAATTTCATTCTCTTGGCGGAAAATGTATAAGAACCTTACCTTAATTGCTTAAACACAAACTCCAAATATTTTGCTTCCCTTTTATTCCAGGAAAAATAGAACTCCACTCTGATGATGATAACTCGAAAACTAATCATTGAAATCTAATTTTCGCCGTTCAAGTTGTAGTCCTATAAATCTTCTATCCTTGGTTAAAATTTGAGACTAAGCCTAGGACGAATGCTTCGTCCGCGTGTTTCAGAAATGACGGATATCATTGCATATTTTCAAAGGAAATTCCATTTTATGCAATTGAAATTTCTCTTTCCCAAAATCCATAATTTAACCAAATTAACATAAACAACTTCACATACACAATCAAGCAAATCCATAAATTTTCATACCCCAAATATGTACATCATACTTGTGATATGAGCACCATGATCCACCCATAACATACAATACAAACATATATTTTATCATATACTACGAGTACCGTTATTGCTACACATCACATATATCACACAATCCAGCTCAATTGTCCGTTCCCTGCTCTATACTCTCCTAACAGTCCCAGTTATCTCACACACTTGGGAAGGGCCATACATATCATGGGTCCAGGTATATTATCCCTCGTACGATATGACCATACATTTTATGGATACATCTTATGTCATCGCTCACTCTTGTCCCTATAATTCCCATTCATGCCATAACACATCTAAACAAAACATAATGAAAAAAAATTAAGATAAAATAATTCAATTAAGCTAAAGTAAAAATGTTACGGGTATTACAATTTTTCCCTAAATCATTGGTAAAGCCAACATAGTAACAATCCGAAGAGATAGATCTTTAGATGATTCATAACTTGGGATAAGTCCACAGACATGGCTCATCAAAAGTAGTTTCGACACCAGAAGCTACTGAGTGTAGGTTCCCCAAAAGGGAGTAGCCGATACAGCGAGTTGGTATTAGCTGATGAAGGGACAAGGATTAATAAAATTCTATGGAAGTTAGGAGACTTGAGGGATCAATACTGGAAGTTAATCATATTTATCCAAAAAGTTATTGATGATCATTATTTCTAGGTCAATAGTGCCTATAAAAGAATGATGGAGTAGCCGATACAGCGAGTTGGTATTAGCTGATGAAGGGACAAGGATTAATAAAATTCTATGGAAGTTAGGAGACTTGAGGGATCAATACTGGAAGTTAATCATATTTATCCAAAAAGTTATTGATGATCATTATTTCTAGGTCAATAGTGCCTATAAAAGAATGATGGAAGAGCGAAAAAGAACACAACTCAATTCGTTCAACACAATTTGCTCTTCAACATCTCTCAGTTTCTTTTTAGGACGAAAGGCATCAATCGAGGGTATAATTCCACCGTTTAGTTTTGGTTAGATTAGTTCTTTCTTGGATTCGTTCAAGTTTGTTCTTAGTTACTAAATATTGAGTCATATTCCCTGCTAATTAGGAAAATTAGATTATGCTTTGAGGTAAAGTCCCGGCAAATTAGACAATTTTGCCCCTTATGTATTTTCGTACTTCAATATAGATCCTATTCGATAAATTTCATACTAAATAGTTGCATACGTATTCACAATCTGCCAAATAGGTCATTTCGCCAATTGTTTTGGCAGAATCCTCATGCCTCATTAAACTCTTTTCCATGAATGCTTGAAATGTGCTTGTGGCAAGGATCCTGTGTTGAATACCTCTAAGGCAACAAAGAATCCTGGTAGACTGTTTTTGGGTTGCGAAAAGTACAATGTGAGATTGGTAATTTCAATTGGGTTTAGGTATTTGTTGAAATTTCTCTAGTTGCATTCAAAATTTTAATCCTAATTTCTTGTCGTTTGTTCATTGTAGCCTCTTGATGGGTGCAATTTCTTCGATTAGTATGAGTATCCACCTTGTATGAAGTGTCTGGAGTGGAAGAAAAAAGCCAAAGATTTTGAAGGAGATGTTGATAAAAAACAAAGTTTAATAAACAAAATGTGGGCTGCACTTTTTTTTCCTTGGAGCATTACCACATTTTGTTGCTTGATCCTTCACCTATTGTTACATTTTCAACCGGCACTACTACTTCTTCCTGCTCTAGGTAATTTATGAATGTAAACTCAGGAGTCCCCTCTTCATGTTTAAAAAAACTTCAACAAACTCAGTTTCCTCGGCATAAGTTACCATCTCCATTGCATCATCCCTAGAAGGCATAAATTTCCATCCACCAACACCAAATAGATTTGAAACCATCCAATAAAAACCTAAATAATTCCTATATCCTAGCAAATAAGCCATCTTATCTAAACAAAGCATATATATGTACTCCTTCAAGCCAAGCTCAAAATATGTAACATGCCGCCTCATACTGTTTCAATCCACATACTTCAACTATAGTTCCACCATGGTTACCTTTTATGGTGAATTCACCTGACCCATTTGCACAAAATGTTAACAAATTTCAGGAACACACTTAAAGACAAGGGAAATACTGCAGGCATGCAATGTTAACTATGGAATAAAGTTCAAAAAATCAAAAAGTCACTGAATATCCAGAAGCATCATAATTAAATCACCTATTTAAAGTGATTGCAACTTTCTTTTAAACAAAATACCCTACTACATATTCCCTATACCCCAGTAAAAATGATAAAATTTACTGCTATGGAATACTGAAATCGGGGATCAATCGACAAAGAAACAATAAATTAAACATACAAAACTTCATTTAGACTCATTGCTAGACACCCATATGCAAAACCCCAAATTTAAAAGATAAAAAAAATGAATGAAAACTAACCATAGACACCGGGATAAGCTCCTGGCGCCCATATAGTCATGATGAGACTCAATTTCTTGACTAATCTTGCTTGAATTGATAGAAGCAACCTTCGATTTTTAGGTTTAATGGTGGATTATAGAAGGATGATCGATTTAGTTTAATAGAATTTTAACAGTGACGGGTAAACACCCTAGATAGGAAAGTAAGAAATGGGAAATGATTTTGGGGGGGGGGGGTGTGGGGGTGGGTTAGAGAGTTAGGTTATTTTAGGAGGGGAGGAAGATAAAAGGACGAAAATGCCTCTGCAAATAGACGCACATGACCAACACGTGAGTAACTTAAAGGAATTCTATCAAAACAAATGACGGAAGGGCCAATTTGGTAGGTCATAAATACGTATGTAACTATTTAGTTTGAAATTAATCGAATGTGAGCTATATGGATTTATGAAAATACATAAGGGGTGAAATTGGCTAATTTACTGATAAAGTCTATCAATATTATTGTTATTATTCAATAAAATATTATATTAGTTCCAAACGTGTTAATATAAATCTCTATTCATAAATTACTTTCTCCAGTCCTTGGAGTCCTCATCAAGACAGATCAAGAACTCACAACTTATTTAAATGTTCCTTAGTATAAATGGTTTCCCCATTTCTCCAAAACATAGGGTAACACGCTCAAAAACTTTTTAGTTGAGTAATAAATACATATAAAAGACCCGAGAGGTATTTACCAAATTAGTTAGGGAACGATGGCACGCCCATCGGCGAGACTGACCACTGGTTATGATTTTAGCTCTGATGCGACGTAGTTATTACTACTTAAAATAAAAAATCTGACACTAATCCTACCAGTCGACTTGGAACATTAACTCATGTGAGTGAACTGCCCATCGATGCAAGGAAAAAAAACTTTTGGTGGATCCGTCCACAAAAAATGCACCGACCAGTACTCCTCGGAAAATGTAAAATCCAACAAGTCTGAAATCCAAGAAGATTTGAGTACTGGAATAAAAACTCATCCGACCAATACACAAGTGAAGGACAACCCGTGACGAATTCAAAATTCACACATTCGACAACACATGAGCCGATGATTGTTATCTTTTTGTGAGATTTCTACCAAAATAAACTCGAAGAAATGATTTAGGTGGCTATTTATCAGACTGAACTAGTAATTGAAATGGTTGTTGATATCTATGCTAGAAAGATTTAAACTTCTATAGAAGGAATAAGTGCTAATATCTAATATCTAGCCTCAACCGTTGTGGAATTGACCAAATGTATCAGAACTCTTGAGAGTGCAGTGAATATGCTTGGACCGCACGTGGACTCACTGTCACACCCCCATCTCCGAAGTGATGACATGGCAGTGTCCCATGAAGTAAAAATCGAATTCACACAAAAACAATTTCTTACTTAAACTTCTTAAATGTTTGTTACCAATTTTCTCCACATTAGTTAGATTGTGCATCCTGATTGATTCCTGTAACATGATCAATGCATTTTGAATATTCTAGTGCTTAAATATACCAGTAATATTATTATATAACTATGTGATTAACCAAGTTAACGTATCCACTACGGTCCAATGATAGGCAAAAAAGTATTTGTACTCATTCTTCTACCTAATTAATCATAATTCACTATGTGTATATATAATTGAAAGAAATGTTCACATACAAATTCTGATTGGTTTGGTACATGAATATGGATATACATCGGGACTGACGATTTTCACTCACAATGATACTACTACAAGCCAAACACTAATATTAGTGTACTAGATAGTATACTAGAAAATCCATTGTCTGATGAAAGACTTTTTATCCAACAGATTCATATTATAAAATTTACATTTAAAAAGCCAACATCAACTATAAATCTGATTGAGTTGTTTTTCTCTTGAATGAAAATCTATTTTTTTTGGGATGTTGTTGAGTTTTGTGAGATAAATAAAAGGGGGGGTTATGTCAGAAAAAATTAAAAAAAAAGTATAATGGTTTTTTAATGAAAACCAATTTTACCCCCGATTTTCGCTCCATGTGTGATACACGTGTCATTTCTGATCTGAAACCGCGGTAGAAGGTGGAACATTGTTATTTTAAGAGCTCGTACATTTTTACAAGTAATTTTGAGTAAAAAAGCAAAAAAGTAGGTTATTTTGAAAATCCGTAAATTGTTACATTCTATTTTGAGAGGAAAAACAAAAATATGGTCATTTTGAGAAATTGAGATATAGTTTCTGTTCAAATGAGCGATTTTTCGGCAAAATTGCCAATTTGGTCCTGTACGTATTTCGAGTTTGGGGGATAAGAGACCATTCGTTTTTTATTTTATTTTAAGGTCCAATTCGAATTTACGACCTGCCGTTTAAGGACTTGCGTCCAATAATTCGTCTTCTCACCGTCTGTCCAGTCATCTGGTCAAAGATACCAACTTAATCGAGAGTTATTTTAGTATTTTCAATATCCTACCATAATTATTGTATATACATTTACTACCTCAATACCTTCGTTAATTTAAACCCAACTCCATTTTAAAGCATCCCTTACTCATTTTGGTTATTTAAAAAATCTCTACAATGCCTTCTTCATATCAATCTAAATCTGTCAATTAGATGTTCATGTGGTAAAATTCCAGTCTTGAAGGCTTCGAAAACAGCCGCAAACCCTAGTAGATTGTTTTGGGGTTGCAAGAATTTCGATGTGAGTTTCAAATTTTTTTTATTTTTTTTTTGTTCTTGACATTATAAATCTGGGCCATTTGTAATGATTCTTCTGTTTTCCATGAATTTCAGAAAATTGTCCATTGTGATTATTTTGAATGGTTTGATCCTCCACCATGCTGTAAATGTGCGAAATTGAAGAAAAAGTGTCCTCCAATCCACCATTGATGAACATCAAGTTAGAGAACGAAGCTTGTGGGCTGCTGTGATAGTGACTTTAGTCTTCTCAATTGCAGTTCTACTAGCTAGAAATGGCTGAAAATAGCTTATTTAATTATCTATTTAATGGTCATATCCATTTATGTTGTTTTTTTAGTTTTTGTTTGAATAAAAGTCAAAGTATTTGGTGCATTTTTTGTCCTTACTCTGATGAATGTATGGTTGATAATTAAAATGTACACTAACAAACCACATTGTATTGATATGAACTACTATAGACCTATTACATACAAAAAAATAACTGATATCAAGATCAGCAGTAGTTTCACCAATACATTCTAAACATACAACGATCCCTAAACTAGTTATTACCAGCATTTGGTACAAAATACAAAGGCATCATTCAGCCTATTCCAAAAGTGACCTATTGTTTGTGCAAAAACTTACAAAGGTTCACCATCAAAAAGTTAACTTCACTAATTACAAATCAAGGTTGTCCATTTTCCTAATTGAACAAGAAGCTATGGTGTGTCCCACAGAAAGGCAATAACCGCACTTGAAAGGTCTCTTGCTCTTCTTTTGAAACTATAAATTATAGAGACATGATAGCAGTTAGAGAATGCACCAAATATTTCACTAACTTTACATACAAATAAATATAATAACCATACCTTAGAAGAATTCCCAACTTCTTCCATATTTGGTTCTTCATTTTGATTAGGTTCTTCATTCTGGGTATGAGAACCATCTACAACTTCATGATACATCTCAAAATCAAGATGGTAATCATCACTTGGTATTTCATCAAAAACATCAGTAGGTATATCATTAGAAATTGACTTCGTTGGACATGACCTCTTATAATTGGCCCAAACATTAACAATTACTACACCTATTTGCATTGCTTCCACTGCCACTTCCTCCCATATCAGCTTCCATTAGGGGACATTTCCTTATATTATGCCTAGTTTTCTTACATTTACCACATTTTCCCTCCAACAAACAAGATTTCTTCAGGTTTTCCCTACCATTAACAGTTGTTGTAGGCAATTTCCTTGGTTTCTTGTTACCTTTTTCACCCTCCTCCAATCTTTTCTTTAATTGAGGCCTACCAGGTTGCCTCATTTTTTTTTGGGGCTATCACTAGGACTCTATTAGATTTGGGCCAATTATTAGGGCCATTTGCAGGTCTTATAATTGGCTCATAAGCCCTCTTGTATGCATCTAAGGAATAACACTCATGAATAAAATCAGTCAATTCAGTACCTTCTTTGGAGATTGCAGCAACAACATGAGCACAAGGTATTCCAGATAACTTCCATCTCCCTACAAGAACATGTCATGTTGGCAGTGTCAACAACAAACTGTTCCATTGTAGCTCCATGTCTTACCTGCAATCACCAAATATCAGACACCAAACATACTTACATATAATTGCTCAAACATATAATAATAAATTATGTATACCTTAAATAGGTTGCCTCCAGAATATTCAGGAAAACAAAATCTAGACTGGTTTTTTTTCTTTTCCAGAATTTTCATTATCCTTGGGAAGAATTTCCCATTATAACCTGCAACCCAACTTCTCCTTGCTTGCATGGTTAACATCATATAAACCGTAATACTCTCAAGCAATCCTAATATGGATAGTCATACCCATTTCAAATTTTGGGTTCAACATATCCCTGTCACTCTGAAGATTGGATAGTCACCTGGTTGCAAGGGTTCCTTTGAAACATCACCAGCTTCTTTATTGTTGTCTTTCTCAACTTCACCATCTGTGGGGTCTTTTTCTTTTTCGAAATTATCCTTGGTGCAACTAGTGCTTCTTCATCACTAGACTCTTCACCTTCATGTAATTCACATTCAAACACATCTTCTTCGAAACACCACCAAAAAAAGGACATGCATCTTCCAACCACCTCTCCTCATCTTCCATTACATCTAGGAACAACTTTCTGTTTGCACTTCTATTCATCTTTGTATTTTTACAGCTTGTCTCATGATATTGTCTTCTAACTTCCTCATCAACTTTCTTATCAAAATCCTCTAGACCTTCATCAACATATTCCTCAAACAGTTCATCATCATCCTCTTCTTCATAATCACTATCAACCATCACACATTCATCATAGTCTTGCTCCTCATCATCACTATCAAACACATCAGTTTCAGGAGCAACATTTTGGAAAACTCTTTTTTTGGCCACACTTTTCATTTTTTTACTACCACTATGACCAACATCTCCAAACTTGTTACAGAATTGTGGTGGAGTGCTAAAAGGATCTATATCACTATCAACAGCAAAACCCTCCTTATTTTCCATGTTTTTAGGACTTTTTCCTTTTCAGCAGTTTCTTGACTGTTAGCTGCAGGTACAAACTCAACCTCAACATTGGAATCATCCATTTCAGGTAGAGTAAAGTCAATGATTTCTTTTTCATCATACATCTATTCCTCCTCAACAACTTTACCATCTTCAAGTAATGGTATTGGAGCTTCTACTTCTGCCTACAAATACTTGATAAAAGCAAACTCAACAGTGGCAGGCAGATACTTGTAGAACACTTCAACAAATTGGGTCTCCTCAGCATAAGATGCCATTTGAAGTACATCTTCATCAGTGATAATGAATTTCCAACCTCCTTTACCATACAAATCAGACAACCTCCAATAAAACCCTACATAATTCCTATACTCCAATAAATAAGCCATTTTATCTAACACTACTACTGATAATGTGTCTTTCCTAACATGCTCAAAGTAAGTTACTTGACCCCCCCCCCGATAGGTTCTCAAAGCATCAACCTCAACAATTGTACCACTATGGTTCACCTTAATGGTGAACTTACCATCTCCATCCTCTACAGTAAAAAACCAGAAATTAAACAACATAAATAGGCCAACAACCAGCAACAAAGTCAAAACTAAGACTTAATAAACACCCAAAAACCAATTAATTATTAAATATGTGACAAAAAACTAAAGACAGTTCAGCAACAAACATAGTAAACAAATATGGGGACCACAAAACTCACAAACAACAAAAGTACTCTGAAAAGTCTACATTAAACACATGCAATCAATTGAGAATATTCTCAGCTAAACAAATGGTCAAACTACACTTTCTGGGAACATTAAAGTACCAGGGGTCCATTTAAAAACAAATTTATAAGTCCCCAGAGAATAAAAAATAACATTATGGCCCACAAAATCAGTACAAAACAACAAAGATACATGCTTTCCAACAAAAACCTTTAAAAAAAATAAGGATAATCATCATACCCAATACAAATCGACTTTTATATCTCAGATTTATAGTAATATCTTACCATACTGTGCAGGTTCTGCACCAAGACGTCGAATATACATATCCAGGCTCATATTGCCACAATACACCTAACCGTCTCCAAGATATGAACTGTAACTAATCGGATTTATGTTTAATCGGCTATTTTGAAGATGTTTCGTGAGATTAAAGTAGAGGATGATGAAGAAATACAGAGAGACTAAACAAGAAAACCCTAATTTTGTAATTTGAAACGTTGAGAATGAGTAAAAATGGGTCATCTGTTGGGTTTAACTATGGTAGGATATTAAAAAGACTAAAATAACCCTCGGTTAAGTTGGTATCTTTGGCCAAATGACTAGACAGACGGTGAGAAGAAGATTTATTGGGACGAAGTCCTTAAACGGCAGGTCGTAAATTCGAATTGGACCTTAAAATAAAATAAAAACGAATGGTCTCTTATCCCCAAACTCGAAATACGTACAGGACCAAATTGGCAATTTTGCGGCGATTTTTTTTATTATTAAGGATAATATGTTAACCTACTTACGATCAAACTAGGGATGGCAATGGAACCAATTAAATTGGAGATTCTAACCCGGTTGGGCCGGGGATTCCCTAATTAAAATTGGGGATGGGGATGAATTTGTCCCCGCTAACGGGGGGTTGGAGGCAGGTGAAATAATATCCTCTTCCCCGCCCCGCCCGCCATGTTCCGTCTAAAATACTAAATAGAAAGAGAATAACATACCTTAAAAAATGAAGCAGACGTCAAATTAGGAGAAGATCGTGTGAATCAAATTCTCTCAGGGACTCCTCCTTCTCATAAACCTTATAGTAACCCATTGCTCATCGGCTCTTCCACCCTATTGCAGTCACTTCTTCTCGCATCATGTACAATCATGATGTTTAGATATTTGTGTTTGTGTTTGTTTTTCTTTAAATTTATTGGAATTAGAATTTAGATATTAGTGTTAAATCCACGATATAAGATGAGTTTAGTCAATTATGTGTTTCCAAAATACATGGTGAAGTTGAATCTCGTAATAGGATTAGAAAGTTAAAAAAATCTTGCATTGATTTGTTTAATGAGTACAAGTCAAAAAATGAGAAGCAACCAAATAGGCCAACAAGTTCTTCGCTTTCTCAATCTTTAGTTGTTGGGAAGAGGTCACGTGTCTTGCAAAGTAATCTATATTATGTTGTTTGGTAGTAAATGAGCGGTGTCTACAAACTAGTATCAATTTAGATTATGCTATTTCGTTTTACAGGCATTAAATATTTTATTTTACAATTCTATATTATTTTTTCAAAGTTCTATTTGGGGATTTTTATTAAAAGTTCACTAATTTTTTCTAGTTGGGGTTAAGCCTCCGCTGGGACGAGAGTGGGAATTAGGGGGGAAATCCCCTCTTTTTCCCAGGTGGGGCTGAGTCTCCACCTGAGCTGGGATGGGATCCCCATCCATCCCCAATTATGGTGTTGGGGCGGGGATGGGGATGTGATGGAAGAGATGGGGTTGAAACTGGAGATTATGGTATCCACCCTCACCCGACCCCATTGCCATCCCTAGATCAAACTATTCTTTTAATTTTTAGACAAACAAATATGCGCATTAATTTAAGACGGAAGAAAATATAAATAGAATATAGGATATTAAAGAAGATTTGGATTCTATATAATCCATCTACTCTAGTTTGTATATGGATCTCATCCAAAATAATAGTTTTGATATGAATCAGGTTCATTGGACATTATGGTGCAGAACTAGCCACATCACTGTAAGATAAGGAGAGAGAGACAATTTTGTGATTATTGCCTAATTCTGAACCACGAGATCCATATAGACCTGATCCATATCAGAAATTTTTTTCGTCCAAAAGTGCAACCTACACTAAAGATACTTTCTCATCAACAACTTTACCATCTATGTATTTTTACAGCTTGTCTCATGATATTGTCTTCTAACTTCCTCATCAACTTTCTTATCAAAATCCTCTAGACCTTCATCAACATATTCCTCAAACAGTTCATCATCAACCTCTTCTTCATAATCACTACCAACCATCACACATTCATCATAGTCTTGCTCCTCATCTTTGAATACTGTGGTGATTTTCTTTCGGCACGGACTTCCAAAACTTGTCTTTTGCTCAGTAAAATGTTTATCATGTACAAAATGTTGCATAGTATTACTTGGCAAAAAAAACAAATCTTCAATTTGCAAAAACAATGATCACTAACAATTATTATATTTTTATTATATTTTGAGTATTAACCATTGGATAAAAATATTTTATAAATTAGGCCTTTTATTTTAGATGACAGAATTAGGTAAATTTTTCTTAATTTCGCATCATGCCGACCACATAAGGAACATTTTTATCTATCCATCATCAAAAAAAATCAAGAAAACAAAATAATTTCCTTCTTCCTCTCCATTTCTTCGAATTAATTGCCACTTTGGTCATCAACGTATTAACGGACTGCCACTTTCATCCTTTTTCAAAAAAATTAACTTTTTCCATCACCAAACTTTTTACGAACCACCAAAATCATCCTTCCGTCCATAAAAGCCACAAAAATCGTCAAATATGATTATATATGCTAACGGGCACATTTCTTTCTCTCTCTACACAAGGGCATTTTGGGAAAATAATATTGTATCTCATTTAACTCTCAATTTTAACAAATTCTTCATCATCATCTTAGGATACTCGTTCTTCTTCTTCTACTTTTGATGATTTAGAAATCTTAGTCTCCATTTTCTTCAACTATCTTCATCTCCATTTTCTTCATCAAGCTTCAAAGACCCACTATCTCCATCTTCCTCAAACTTTAAGAATCCACCTATTTGAATTTCATTTCTTGAATAAATTGGAAATGAGTTTGTGGCGAAATTCAATAATCCCACCACCATTTTTGTGGATTTTGGATTTTTGTTTATTTTGTGTTGATTGTCACTCACTGTTTTTTCAATGGGAAAAAATTATTTATGGTTTATGAATTTGTCCCATATGGTTGAATGGGTGACTATTTCACTCTATTTCCCATATGATTTAGGAATGTGGACTAAATAAAAAATGTTACTGAGATATAGAAATTCAAAGCATGAATTCTAAGCAAATCTAATACATACAAAAGAAATTGAAAATTTTCTCTCAAAATCATAAAAATCGAAATGGGTTTCATTTATTTGTTGATGAGATTGAGTAATGGTAAAATGTTGTTGTTGCTGGGATTTCTTGGAAATTTGGAGTGATGTATTGGTGATGGAGCTCGCCGGAGATGGGTAATTTTGGGGAAGAAGCTCACCGGAGATGGTGGGGAGCTTACCGGAGGATTTAGTGAAAAAGAAGAATATTTTAATGGGTCGGGTTGGGTGGGTGAAGATGGTTCGGTTTGGGCTGGGCGGGGTAAATCTCCAACAAATTCACCATCTCCTGCGACCTTCTTCCAAAAAAACCAACCATCTCCGGCAAGATCCATTGATTAGAATGGAGCAACTTGTTCATAAAAAAATATGGCTTTAATTTACAAGATAATCATATTAGCAAAAAAGAAAAAGAAAAAGAAGGAGAATTAGCCTTAAACTCCATTTCAAATATAATAAACTCCATTTGGAATTGAGAAGAAGGGTTGAGGAAGAAGATGAAATTTTAGGATAAGAAGGGTTGATGAAGAAGATGAAGATTCATTGTAAACTTCCCAAAATGCCCCTGGGAATAGAGACAAAGAACTGAGACCGTTAGCATACATCATCATATTGACGATTTTTGTGGACGGAAGGATGATTTTGGTGGTTCGTAAAAAGTTTGGTGATGGAAAAAGTTAAAAATTTTGAAAAATGATGAAAGTGGCAGTCCGTTAATACGTTGATGACCAAAGTGGCAATTAATTCCCATTTCTTCTTTCTTCTTATTGCAAAAGCAAAAATTCCATCTTTCCTAAGGCAAAATGCGTACTCTAGAAAAGAAGACAATCTCATACGAAATTCTAATTCATTAAAAGTTTATGCCATAGTTCCATAAATTATAAAAAAAATTATAGACTTCTGCAATTTATTATAGCTTGTGAAAATTTGAAATTTTTTGTTCTATAAGTGTAACTTTCTTCAATTTTTCTTCGGAATTCTAAAAGGTTTTGTATTTGGGATTTAATAGATCCTAAATTATTGAAAAGTAAAGTAGTTGAGAGAAAAAGATATTTTGTGGGAATTTTCTGTGTATTGATAAAATGCTCCTTGAGCTGTATTTATACAAGAGACAAAAAAAGAAAGTTAACTAATCTAACTAATTGTACTTCTAACTAGATTATTAACTTAATTTAATTGGATGTTTGACATCCATCCAGGCTTTCTAATAAGTCTTGGACCATTTCTATTATTTACACTGTACTGGGCCTATTTTATTATTATTAAAGCCCAAGCGTGTGTTCAGCCCATTCTCTTCTTTTCCTTCACAGCACAGCCCTGCGCATTGCTCAAGATTTATTTCTTTGTTTTCTTCAGGCTTCTCTTTTCTTCTTTCCTTAGAACAAGTTCCAGCTTGATCTTCACCTTTCTTGCTTAACTTCAACACTCCCCCCACAAGCTGGAACTGCAAACAAATTAAACAGTCCAAGTGACTTCACCAGAAAGGATAATCTTGATGCTCCAAGTGCCTTAGTAAAAGTATCAGCAAGCTGAAGCTCTGATGTTACTGGCAATGGCTTTATCAATCCTATTTGATATTTTTCTCTCACAATGTGGCAGTCTATCTCCACATGTTTTGTCCTTTCATGGAAGACAATATTCTCTGCTATATGGATAGCACTTTTGCTGTCACAGAAAAGAGGCACAACCCTTCTTTGTTCTACTTTTAGATCTTGCAGCAAATTCACTAACCACTGGATTTCACATGTAGTAAGAGCCATTTCTCTGTATTCATCCTCTGCTGAACTTCTAGAAACTGTAGGTTGTTTCTTTGATCTCCATGATATCAAGGCTTTTCCTAAGAAAATGCACATACCAGAAACTGATCTTCTTGTTTCTGAGCAACCAGCCCAATCACTATCTGTGTAGGCTCTTAATTCTAAGTCATTCCTTGATGGATAAAACAAGCCTTGCCCAGGTGCATTCTTTAGATACCTTAACACTCTATGGGCTGCTTTCCAATGTAAAATGGTAGGTTTATCAAGAAATTGACTCAGCTGCTGAATAGCAAAAGATATATCTGGCCTTGTCACTGTGAGATAAAGCAGTTTTCCTATTAACATTCTGTATGATGTCACATTTTCAAAAGGTTAAGAATCCTCATGTGCAAACTTTACAAGTGGTTCCATAGGTGTGCTTACTGCTGCACAATCAGAAAAACCTTCCCCTTTTAACAAGTCAATTGCATACTTTCTTTGAGACAATATTAACCCTTATGCATTTCTTGCTACTTCTATACCAAGAAAATACTTCAAGGATCCTAAGTCCTTAATTTTAAACTTATCATGTAGGAATCCTTTTACTGAATCTATATCACTTTGTTTATCACTGACTAGAATTACATCATCTACATAAACTAGTAAAGCAATGAAGCCTTCATTTGGATTGCTTGGATATTTGATAAACAAGCTAAAATCATGCCATGATTGCTTCAAACCTTTCTTAAGCAACTCAGAAGTCAGTTTTGCATTCCATTCTCTGCTTGCTTGTTTAAGTCCGTAAAGTGACTTGTTCAGTTTGCAAACTAGATTACTTACAGGTGCTACATAACCTGGTAGAGGAACCATAAAGATTTCCTCATGTAAATCACCATGCAAAAATGCATTGTTAATATCTAGTTGATGGATAAACCATCCTCTTGCTACTGCTAAAGCAAGTAACACCCTTACTGAAGTCATCTTGGCAACAGGAGAAAAAAGTATTCAAATAGTCTATGCCTTCTTGTTGTGTATAACCTTTTTCAACCAACCTAGCCTTATACCTTTCAAGCTCACCATTGGACTTGAATTTAACTCTAAACACCCATTTGTTCCCAATGGGATGCTTTCCTGCAGGTAATTCTACTAAAGTCCAGGTTTGGTTCTCTTCTAAAGCTCTAATCTCAGCTGTCATTGCCTCCCTCCAAAACTGAGACTCAACAGCATCTGAATAACAACTTGTTCTTGCTCTAAGTCCAAAGCCATGATATATGTGTGATGTGTAGGAGATAAAAGTTCATAGGTGATGACATGATTTAATGAATGAGGGGATTGCTTATGTAATGTAGGACACTCAAAATCTGCCTTTTATTTGGGAGGATTACTAGGCCTTGCTGATTTTCTAGGTGGTAAAACAGTAGTATGGTCATTAGAGGAAGGAGATGAAAGAAAATCTGATGAAGGAGAAGGCATGGCAGACAAGGAGGAAGGAGATAAAGAATTAGAAGGAGGAAAAGATCTTGATGGCAATGTGAAATTATTAGGATCAGAATAAAAATCAGAAGAATTGGAAAAAGAACAATCAGGAAAAGATTGTGAAAAAGGAAAGATGTGTTCAACAAATATGACATTTCTTGAAATAAACAATTCAAGAGTGTCACTATCTAGAAGGATATAGCCTTTTGTAGTTGTAGAGTGCCCTAAATAAACACATTGTTTCCCCCTTGGATCAAACTTCCCTCTGCCATGATCCAATGTGCAAGAATAAGCTAAACACCCAAACAATTTTAAATGAGAATAAGCAGGTATTTTGTTATGAAGTTTCTCATAAGGAGTGGAATTTTTCAAGATAGGTGTGGGAGTTAGATTAATGAGGTGCACTGCATGATTGACACAGTGACCCTAATAGGAAAGTGGAACTTTGGATTGTAACCTAAGACTTCTAGCTACATTCAAAACATGCTGATGTTTTCTTTCTACCAAGCCATTCTGTTCTGGAGTATATACACAGGATGTTTGATGAACAATGCCTTTGGAAGCATAATAAGCAGGCATATTAAATTCTCCCCCATTGTCACTTCTAATGATTTTGACAGAAAAATGAAATTGTGTACTAACATAAGTACAGAATGATTGCAAAGTATCCCTAGCAGTAGACTTATTAACCAGTAGATATACCCATGTATATCTAGAAAAGTCATCAACAATAGTTAAAAAATAGCTGTGACCATAAACAGTAGGCTCGTTAAAAGGGCCCCAGATATCAACATGAAGAAGATCAAAATGATTATGAGATTTTGTCTCAATTAAGGAAAAGGGTAATTTGTGTTGCTTAGCAATAGGACAAACAGTGCAATGTTTATAATGAGAAGAATTAACAGAAAGAGGAACGGGATATAGATCCTTAATACACTGCAGCTTATTAAATGCCAAATGGCCTAGTCTATAGTTCCATAACAAAGAGTTAACTTCATTAGAAGTAACAGGCAAAGTGACATTAAAAACTGAAGAGAAAACAGTATGAGCGATAGGAGAATCAAGTTGAAACAGTTAGAGGCCTTGCCATCCTCTAGTTGTCCCAATCAACTTGTGTGTAGTCAAGTCCTGTATGTCACAGTGATCAGACATACATAACAAAGAACATGAATTTTGTTTAGTGAGTTTTGATACTGAAAGAATATTAAACTTGAAATGAGGCACATGAAGAACATTGTGCAGTGTTATAGTGGATGTAAGTTTGATAGTTCCTTTCTTGAGAACATGAATGGTACACTTATTTGGCAAGTGAACATAAATATGTGATACACTAACAGAATCAGTGAACAACTGATCAGACATGGTGATGTGATCTGATGCACCTGAATCAAGTATCTAGGTAGTAGCATTAGAGTGAATGGATGTACCTGCAGCAGCTACAGATGAGTCAAAATGTTCCTGTAATGCCAGGTTTTCATGTTGCTGGGAGGTCACTGCATTAGTAACATTAGCACTGATAGTTGCAAGTTGTGGATTTCCACTCATATGGCCTCCTATAGTGCCTCCATTTTGCAACTTTTGAATCATGTGTACCAAGTGCTCTTGATGCGAAACCGTGATGTTTTATATCAAGGTTCGACTTTTAAGCAGATCTTTCTCTATCTCGAATAGTTTCTATGGGAATATACTTAACACAACCCCGGGCAGGCTAAGTATCAATGAAGGCTGAAACACCACAACTAGAGAAACCAACTAGTTGATACAGTAACTCAAAAGGAATATGAAGTTCTACCGGAAGTTCATAAACAAGTATCAAAGGTTTAACCTTAATCAAAATATCAATATATCAAGTCTAAGTAAAAGAGGTGGCGAAATTCCCCTTAAGTAGAAGGAAATTCGGGTTCCAACTCAAACTAGGAAAGGAAATAAGAGTCCTTGAAGAATTAGGACTCTTGAATAACAACTTGCTATCAAGTAACTACCTAAACAAGATAATAGGGACATGTGCCTATTATCTTGGTGGCATAAAGTAAAATAACTACCAAAATAAAGAAGAGTCCTATTTGCATTAGGACTCTTAATAACCAACCAACTAACACATGGACAACATGTCCTTTATTTAGCATACACGGCTAGAAATAGGAAAATAACAATACTAAAAATAATTAAAGTCTAGAATAGTCTAGAATAGGCTAGAATAGACTTTAATGTGTGAAAAGACGAAAATGCCTTTTTAGCCACTTTGCTTGTTTGGGCCGATTTGAATGCTTTCAAGTGTTAAGAGTTGAACTCGTACTTCATCTTCTAGATGAAGCTTGGCTTCTTCTTTAGATTTTAACTCTCGGACCAATGTAGCTAGTTCTTGATTCCTTTGACGTGTTCTTGATCTAGTCATTGGTCTATTGATGCTTGACAAAGGATGATGTAGTCTTCTAGATGGTCCCGTATCATCCCCTCCCTCTTGAAAAGGATTCGACCTTGAATCATCATCATCATCAATGTAATCTGAGACATCAAAGGGAGATAGATCAGCCACATTAAAAGTAGAATGAACACCATACTTACCTTGCAAGTCTATTTGGTATGCATTGTCATTTATCTTCTTGATCACTTGAAAAGGTCCATCTCCTCTTGGATGAAGTTTGGACTGCCTTTCTTTTGGAAATCTCTCTTTCCTAAAGTGTATCCAAACCCAATCTCCAACTTCAAAGTTGATTGCCTTGCGGCCTTTGTTGGATTTAAGGGCGATCCGTGCATTCTTCTTTTTGATGTTTTCGGCTACTTCATAATGTATCTTTTGAACAAAGTCAGCCCTTGAATCACCTTCTAGGTTATAATACTCATCAATAGGAAGAGGAATGAGATCTAAAGGGGTTAGGGGGTTAAAACCATAAACAACTTCAAAAGGGGAATTATTAGTAGTGGAATGCAATGTACGATTATAAGCAAATTCAGCAATAGGTAAACATTCTTCCCACTTTTTTAAATTCTTTTGAATAAGTGCCCTAAGTAGAACCCCTAAAGTTCTATTTGTTACCTCAGTTTGGCCATCGGTTTGTGGATGGCTTGAAGTAGAAAACAAAAGCTTTGTTCCCAACTTGCTCCATAAAGTCTTCCAAAAATAACTTAGGAATTTGACATCCCTATCACTTACGATTGTTTTTGGAACACCATGTAACCGAATGATGTCTTTGAAGAATAGATCCGCAACATGGCTTGCATCATTTGTTTTCCTACAGGGAATAAAGTGTGCCATTTTAGAAAATCTATCCACAACAACCATTATACTATCATTACCTCTTGTGGATTTCGGCAATCCCAAAATAAAATCCATGGAAAGATCAATCCAAGGTGAAGAAGGTATTGGAAGAGGCATGAGTAATCCGTGAGCCTTTGAAGTACTTTTAGCCTGTTTGCACTTAAAACAAAGTTCACAAATTCTTTGTACATATCTTTTCATTTTAGGCCAATAAAAGTGTTCTTGTAAAATATCCAATGTTTTAATAACACCAAAATGACCCATTAAGCCGCCACTATGTGCCTCCCTAACAATTAATTCTCTAATAGAACATGATGGAACACATAGTTTGTTACCTTTAAACAAGAAGCCTTCAAATATGTGAAAATCTTGTTTTGCCGAGACATGACAAGATGTAAACAAATCTGAAAACTCATTATCATCTACATACAAAGCTTTTAAATGTTCAAAACCAAGTAATTTAGTATGTAGAATAGAAAGTAAAGAGTACCTTCTAGAAAGAGCATCGGCAACAACGTTTTCCTTACCTTTTTTGTATTTGATGACATATGAAAGCTATCAATGAAGGAAACCCATTTTGCATGTCTCTTGTTTAACTTACTTTGTCCTTTGAGATACTTGATGGATTCATGATCCGTGTGAATCACAAATTCTCGTCCAACCAAGTAGTGCTGCCATGTTTCCAAAGCTCGAACAATAGCGTATAACTCTTTATCATACGTAGGATAATTAAGTGAAGCGCCACTTAGTTTCTCACTAAAGTATGCTAAAGGTTTACCTTGTTGTTGCAAAATAGTCCCAATACCTATACCAGAAGCATCACATTCAACTTCAAAAGTTATTGAAAAAATTAGGTAAAGATAAGATAGGGGAAGAAGTTAGTAATTGCTTAAGCTTGTTAAAACTCTCTTCTTACGGCTTATCCCCAAAAAATGAGACATCTTTCTTCACTACTTCATTCAATGGTGCGGCAATTGAGCTAAAATCACGAACAAAACGTCTATAAAAGCTTGCCAAACCATAGAATGATCTCACTTGTGTTGCACTTGTTGGCCTCGGCCAGCTCACAATTGATTCAATCTTGATTGGATCAACCTGAATTCCACTTGAACTAACAATGTATCCAAGAAAGTTAATAGAATTAGTGCAAAAAACACATTCATCAAGCTTGGCATACAAGGTTTGTTCCCTTAATATAGTAAAAACAGCCTTAAGATGTTCAACATGCTCTTCGAAGGTCTTACTATATACAAGTATATCATCAAAATAAACTACAACAAATTTACCAAAGCAATGGCGGAATATGTAGTTCATTAATCTCATGAAAGTACTAGGTGCATTACTTAGACCAAAAGGCATTACAATCCATTCATATAATCCATATTTAGTCTTTAAAGCAGTTTTCCATTCATCACCTTCTTTCATTCTAATTTGGTGATAGCCTTGAGTTAAATCTATCTTAGAAAAGATAAAAGCTCCACTTAACTCATCTAGCATATCATCTAAGCGAGGTATAGGATGTCTATATTTTATAGTTATCTTATTAATATCTTGACAATCCGTACATAATCTAAAAGTGCATTCCTTTTTAGGAACTAGAATGACAGGACTAGCACAAGGACTTAAAGATTCACGTACCTGCTCTTTTTCTAAGAGTAAATCAACTTGCCTTTGTATTTCTCGGGTCTCATCCGGATTTGCTCTATAGGCTGCCCTATTTGGAAGATTTGATCCCGGAATGAAGTCAATTTGATGCTCTATGCCTCGGATAGGAGGTAAACCTTTCGACAACTCCTTAGGAAAAAGATCCTTGAATTCCTGTAAAACATCAATACAAAGACTAGGGAGAGAAGAAGTCACAAGATCAAAAGAAAGGTTAGTATTAAGGGTTAACCTTTCGGTTTCCCTAAACATTAATAAAACAAGGGGGTTTATGTGCACGTAAAGCCCTATCTACCTTTCCAAAATTGATAAACAAACATTCTTTCTTCTCTCTTTGTGAGGAAGCCTTTTTGCTCACTACACTCACGGCTTTTTCAGCTAATTTGGCCTCGGTTTCACTCTTTTTCTTAAGCTCACTTTTCTTTCCTTTTATTTTCTCTACTCTCGGCCATTTTCTCTTGTAATTCACACACCTTACTTAGTGGCATAGGATGTAAATGATGCTTAATTTGATCCTTTGACACCGTATAGATGTTTTTCCGACCACAATGGTTAGCATACCTATCATATTGCCAAGGTCTTCCCAAAATTATGTGGCATGCGGTCATGGGAACCACATCACATAAAAGCCAGTGTCATTGAAGCCTCCAACACCGAAATCTATCTCAACTCTGTTTGTCCACCCTAATATCACCACAATTGTTTAACCAAGATAGTTTATATGGCATAGGATGTGATTTCAAAGGTAAATTCAAAGCGGTTACCATATCATATGAACAAACATTAGTACAACTGCCATTATCAATTATCACTAAACAAAGTCTATCTTTTACTTTGCACATTGTATGAAAGAGATTACTTCTATGTTGAGGCACTTCATCCAATGGTTTAGTATGTAGTAAATTCATAGTGACTAAAAGAAATGTACCTTCATTCTCAGGGAGGGCATTGTTACCCTCGGATTCTTCCTCAAAATTGGAATCTTCGGAATTTCCTCATCACTTACCCAGCGTTCCCATCGTCCCAACATGATCATGGTATGTTTAGTGGACAATCCCAGTGCAAAGTGACCACTTACCATGACATTTAAAACATTCCCGATCATGTGTTGTAGGTGCATTAGCTCTCAAATCGGGCTGTTTTGTAGCAATCGGTAACCTTGCTGCCCCAATTGCACTTGTAAAACACAAGAGGGGAGGGGGGTGAATTGGGTTTTAACTAAACTTGCTAACTTTTTCGAATCTTTGCAATGCAAGTGGGAGTTTGAACAAGATGAACTAAAGCAAAGTAAAACCCAATAACAAGACAAAGGATTTAGAGTGGTTCGATTCACTTAGAATCTACATCCACTACCTTGAGCCGCACCCTGAGGATTTCAAACAACTTCACTAGAAGAATGTTTACAAATGTGGCTAACTCACTAAGAGTTTTACAACACAACCACACAATGAAAAACTCACTAAGAGCTTGCCCACACAAAGTAGGACTTTACAAATTGCCCACACAAAGTAGGACTTTTACAAGAATTACCCAATCACTTAGAAAGGGAATTGAATGTTTAAAGAACAAGATAAATCACTCTTCTAAGTGAGAATATATACCTTTGAAGTACAAGAATGTTTAAGCTCTTTTGAACATATGAATTCCACTCTCTGTCTTGCTTTTGAAAGAACACCTTTGAATGATTTAGATCATGAAGTGTTTTTGCTTTGAAGGTGTTTAGACTTGATAAGAAATCAATCTATATTGTATGTGGAAGTCTTGGAATGATTCACTAGCTTTGGAGTATATATACATTTCAAAATAGGCTGAAAATCGAGTCTCCAACGGTCAAATAACGGCTAGTAAAAACAGAGTTCGGTTGACCGAAATTGGAAGTTCGGATCCACTATAACGAGGTCGAGTCGACCGAACCCCTTCATGGTCGACCAAGTGAACTTTTCAAGTCTCGGTTTCCCGCTCGGTTGATCCGAGCTTGAGCTCTGATTGACCGAACTTCAAGCTAATTTTTCACACGTTTTGAATTCTTTTTGAAGTCTTTTAAAGTCTAAAAAGGTTTTCCTAAAAGGTAACAAGTAAGAACACTTGGAAAACTTTTCTAAAAGACTTATCTATGAAATCAAAGGCTTTTTGGATAAGAACACATGTAAAGATCATTTTGAAACTTAAGCCTTTTGAAAACGTGTTTATGAAAACATGCAAGACTAGAGTGTAGAGCTTATGTTCATGAGAGCTTTGGTTAGAGCTTTATAAGATAAGGACTTAAGACGACAAAGCTAAACTAACCAAACCTAAGTCTTCAATCTTCAATCTTGATAGATGAGCCTTGCATATCTTTGAATCTTGATATTAATGGCTTTCAATGGCTTGATTGAAGTACTTAGAGCTTCCACAATGAGTTCCGATATTCTATCACAAATATTAAGATCATTAGACACAACATTAAAAGTTTGTCCAATATCAAAAACTGAGTTTGTTCGCCCTTAGGGCTTACAGCACTTGTGGCTGTTTTTGCACTTCCCAAACTGCTCTTAGCTTGATTTTGGTGTGGCAAAACAGTAGGGTTGTTTAGGGGCTGATTTGGCCTTTTCCAAGTTTGGAAATTAGCCGAATAAGCCCTCAAACTCTTCTCTTTTTGCTGCCTTTCAACCTGTTCAGCAAAATAAACCATATCAATAAGAGAAGTAAGGTTAGCACGTTCTACCTTGGGTTTAATTTTGTCATTTAGACCAGCCAAGAAACGAGCCAAAGTAGCCTCATTTTCTTCCCGAATGTTAG
Organism: Vinca minor; assembly: GCA_026122235.1. Taxonomy (NCBI): domain Eukaryota; kingdom Viridiplantae; phylum Streptophyta; class Magnoliopsida; order Gentianales; family Apocynaceae; genus Vinca; species Vinca minor. The sequence goes on from JAOCZM010000058.1 coordinate 707,593, forward strand.
CTCTAAACATGGACATCTCCATTTCCTTGAAGTATGCGTCAACGGTCTTTGTCCCTTGCCTCAATCTTTGGAGTTGATTATACAACTCACGGTTAAAATTTTGGGGTACAAAACATCTTGACATAACCGCTTTCATGTCATCCCAAGTATCAATTGGTCTTTGCTCCGTTCTTCTTCTTTCATTGACCTCATGATCCCACCAAATGGATGCATAATCTCCAAACTCCATGGCTGCTAACTTAACCTTTTTTCTTCGGAATAATTATGGACATCAAAAACATGGTTAACTTTTCGTGTCCAATCAAAAAACAAATTAGGATCATTAGTACCAAGGAAAGGAGGAATCTTGGTCTTGATTGAACCAAGATTATTATCAAACCTTTGAGCTTGATAATTTGGTCTCGGTTCTTCAAGATCAAAGTGTCTAGGATCATACCTTTGATTGTTTTGCCTCGGTTCAACATTAACAAAAGGATTTGGATCATACCTTTGAGCTTGATGTTGAAGTTGCCTCGGCTCAAACCTATCTTCATGACCAAGAGGTCTCGGATCATACCTTATATCTTGTTGATGTTGCCTTGGTTCATAGGCTGGATTTGGAACCATTCTTGGAACAACTCTCGGCTGAAAATCAACATTGTGCCAAGGGTGGTTTCTTGCATTTTGATCAATGGATTCTTGAGAATCTTGATCTTCTTGATCATCTTTTGCTGCCCTTTTGTCTTTTTCGGAATTACTCTTGAATTCCCGAAACTCCATTTGAAGTTCATTGACGGATTGCATCAAAGACTTTATGGTTTGTTGCATTGATTCTTTGAAAAGTTTGTCGCTCTCCATGGCACCTTGCTCCAAAGTACCTTCATTAAAAGACATTATCTTTGCAAAGAAAAATTCACAAAAAGAATTGTTAGTAGAAAAAGATATGAAAGATTGGATCTTTTCACAAAATCTGTGAATAGTAGTCTGTGAATAGTAATCTGTGAATAGTACCCAGTGAATAGTAATCTGTGAATAGTAATCAGTGAATAGTAATCATATTTTTATTCTCTCAATATCCCACAAAATACTTGTCAAGAACTTCCAACTTTGAATGATTGTACGGTTATGGTGATGGAAGGTTGAAATATATATATCAAAGAAACCAAATCTTGACTTTAACAAAAAGTCTAAGGAAAAAGTATAAGAGTTATGTGTTGCCAAACAAGAAAAAGATGTGATCTTTACCTTTCTTGATTTTCTGTTTTCTTGAAATAGCTCGTTCTTGAAATCTTTTCTTACCTTCTTGCCCGAGACTTACCCTTATCTTGGCCACACAGATCAAGAACTTCTATGGTAGGAAGATGTTACCTTGATATTTTTACCTTGATGGTGACTAATTCAAGATGAAGAGGGAACAAGAGCCAATTCCTTATGACCAAGGAAGTTTGCTTTTGGCCTTGAATCCTTGTCTATTTTGGGCTAACCCGGCTGCCAATTTCTTTACTTCCGGGTGGCTTTTTCGTTGGGGTAAAAAAAAATTGTTATCTTTCGGCTATCTCAAGCAAACAAGAATTTTTTTTTCAAGAAAGCAATAAAGGTACACCAAGATAGAGATCAACCTTTTGCTCTGATACCACTTGATGCGAAACCGTGATGTTTTATATCAAGGTTCGACTTTTAAGCAGATCTTTCTCTATCTCGAATAGTTTCTATGGGAATATACTTAACACAACCCCGGGCAGGCTAAGTATCAATGAAGGCTGAAACACCACAACTAGAGAAACCAGTAACTCAAAAGGAATATGAAGTTCTACCGGAAGTTCATAAAAAAGTATCAAAGGTTTAACCTTAATCAAAATATCAATATATCAAGTCTAAGTAAAAGAGGTGGCCAAAATTCCCCTTAAGTAGAAGGAAATTCGGTTCCAACTCAAACTAGGAAAGGAAATAAGAGTCCTTGAAGAATTAGGACTCTTGAATAACAACTTGCTATCAAGTAACTACCTAAACAAGATAATAGGGACATGTGCCTATTATCTTGGTGGCATAAAGTAAAATAACTATCAAAATAAAGAAGAGTCCTAGTTGCATTAGGACTCTTAATAACCAACCAACTAACACATGGACAACATGTCCTTTATTTAGCATACACGGCTAGAAATAGGAAAATAACAATACTAAAAATAATTAAAGTCTAGAATAGTCTAGAATAGGCTAGAATAGACTTTAATGTGTGAAAAGACGAAAATGCCCTTTTTAGCCACTTTGCTTGTTTGGGCCGATTTGAATGCTTTCAAGTGTTAAGAGTTGAACTCGTACTTCATCTTCTAGATGAAGCTTGGCTTCTTCTTTAGCTTTTAACTCTCGGACCAATGTAGCTAGTTCTTGATTCCTTTGACGTGTTCTTGATCTAGTCATTGGTATATTGATGCTTGACAAAGGATGATGTAGTCTTCTAGATGGTCCCGTATCAGCTCTTGCTGCTCAGGACTAAAACCTGAAAAAGGCACATTACCAGCAACAGGTTGTGTATGTTCATCATTTGGAATAGGGTAAGAATATTTCCCTGTGGCAGAATAATCAACATTCCTATAGACAGAAGGATGATTGTTGACCATAGTTCCAACTGAATTGTTGGGATAGTTGAGCACAGTTGCTCCAACGGCATTGACTGCCTTGTATCCATTGTTTCGAAAATTTCCAGTGCCATTTCCACTTCCATACTTTGGAGGTCTCACATTGATCATACCAGATCCTGATGTGTTAGAGGTGTTAAATTGACTTCTGAATTGACCACTTTGTGGATAGCCATGTTTTTTATAGCATCTGTCAACAGTATGCCCTTGTTTTCCACAGTATATGCATTGTAGGTTTCTTTTGCCATAACTTCCCTTAGTGAAACTGCTAGATGCTGCATTTATCTGGCCTGTCTGGTTGGTAGAATACATAGTAGTATTACCACTACTAGTGCTATTAATAAAGTTTGAGCCTCCCTAAATGTTAAACACCTGAGGAGCAGACTGTGTAGCTGCATAAGCCTTTTCTTTTTCATGCTAGCAAGCATCATTAAAAACCTCATTGATACTAGGTGTAGGTTTCTTCATGAGAGCATGAGACCTTGCAGTTGCAAAATTGTCATTAAGGCCTTTTAGAAACTTGACCACTAGGTCTAGATCATGAAATTTCTGTAATGTAGACATACAACCACATATACAAAGGCCACAAGTACATTCTGGCATTGGCCTGGTGACTAAAAATTCATCCCAAAGGATCTTCAGCTGTGTATAATATTCAGTCACACTAGAATTTCCTTGCTTCAATCCATAGATTTCTTCTAATAAGCAGGAGTACCTGTAGAGGTCTCCACCTTGATACCTTTCTCCTAAATCTCTCCAGACTTCAAAGGATGTGTTTAGCAGTTGTATACTTGGTACAATAACCTCACTTACATTATTTAGCAGCCAAGTGAACACCATCTGATCAGCTTGTTGCCAAGCATGATATAGAGGTTCATCAAACTTAGGTGCTTTGATTCCTGGCACTTCCTCAACAAAGCACAGTTTATTTTTGGTGTGATGAGAGTTCTCCTAACTGCTCTATGCCACCCAAAGTAATTTTCACTTCCTACTAAAACCTTAGCACTCAGTTTGAGACTAGGATTTTCATTAGGATGTAGATAGCAAGGATTATTAACAGGTATATCTATTGAAGCTGAAGATTGAAGTAAGTCTGCCATTGCTTATCACTACAATATGATGATCTAATAGAAATTTCACCCAAAAAAAATTAGGAGACAGTGGAGTCTGTGTGTATGAATAAGGCAAATCAACAAGAACAAGGAGGTTTATCAAAGGATTGGCACGAATGTACCCCAAAAAAAATTGATCCTACAAAACAATGAGTAATAAACTCAGATTGTTTAAAACAACAAAATCGAAACAGCCTATGGCAAGAGATAGATGATGAAATCCATCACAAATTCAAAGGAAACAATTAGGCCAATTCATCTAAGGAACATAACGATAAACAAGCTCTCAAGTACAGAATTATCTCTAAAAATTCTCTTGATAGCAATATCTTGATTGCTGATCAATCACAGAAACACTAGGTGCATTTGGTATTGAAGAACAGAAGAAACCGATTTCACAAAATAAACTGAACTGAAGCAGCAAAAAAAAACTGATTCAACAATCAACATTACGGAATTAAGTTCTTGAAATTCACTCACTCATTACACCATTGCCTTACTTATCAGTCAAGGTATGCGGAAGAAATTTCTGTGTGGCGAAATCCACACTGCTCTGATACCAAATTGAAAAGTAAAGTAGTTGAGAGAGAAAGATATTTTGTGGGAATTTTCTGTGTATTGATAAAATGCTCCTTGAGTTGTATTTAAACAAGAGACAAAAAAAGAAAGTTAACTAATCTAACTAATTGTACTTCTAACTAGATTATTAACTTAATTTAATTGGATGTTTGACATCCATCCGGGTCTTCTAATAAGTCTTGGACCATTTCTATTATTTACACTGTACTGGGCCTATTTTATTATTATTAAAGCCCAAGCGTGTGTTCAGCCCATTCTCTTCTTTTCCTTCACAGCACAACCCCGCACATTGCTCAGGATTTATTTCTTTGTTTTCTTCAGGCTTCTCTTTTCTTCTTTCCTTAGAACAAGTTCCAGCTTGATCTTCACTTTTCTTGCTTAACTTCAACATAAATTGAGAGTTTCTTGTAATAGTGGATGGTCAGTTGATGTGGTTTTGGAGAAGGAGGTGGAAGAAGGGAAAACATGGTGAAATTTTGTTGTGGGTCTTTAGGGGTTGTTGTTCTGGAAGGTGGTGACGGGGCTTGTGGTGAATTGTCGGGTCGGGTCATGTATGTTGGGTTTAAGGATTGAGTTGTTCTTATGTCTGTTATAGGAGTATATTATTTCCGCAAACCCGACCCATCTCATTACTCTCTCTACCCATATTTGGTCCCAACATCAAACCCGACCCAGATGTTTGCTCCACCTGTCCCATTTTCATTAACCACCGGCAGCCACTCAACAACCACCACTGGCTGAAGTTTTGTATCTGCTTTTCCATCAATCTGCTTCCCTGCATCTTCATATTCCATTCCTTCAATATCACCTAATAAGGCGTAAATGAAATAATCTTTAGTAAAAGGCCAATGATCTTTCTCTTCTATATCTTATATATCCTTGAATACACCAACAAGGAACTGAAGAAGACAAATGATCATCGAAGACCATCAACAAATTGAATTTCGCATTCTACAAGCAAATCATGAATATTTTGAAAAAGCCTAGTGATGCCTACCGGACAAACGGGTTCGGAACTCGAAACTCCACTCTCTAAGCAAGCAAACGAATTTCACAAGAAAGAGACTAACATGTAAGACAAGAAATGGAACTCAATGCCTGATAAGAAAATAACTCGTAATCCTAAAATTAATACCTAGTATTTATAATAGTTATCTATTAGAATTACACCTACTATATAAGTGTTGCAGTCGGATATGAAATAGATAATCTCAATCCCGAAGGGAGTCAAACTTCTTCTAGTATTTGACATAAAACGGACATGTCTTATTTAGCACATGTCAAATATTGGCGCGGGTCCACCGAGTCGGGTTCAACCCCGGGTCCATTAATAGGACTTCGGTCGGAAGCCACCATAAGCCCATTAAGACCGCGGGTGATAGTGTCCAAAGCTGATGTCTTTGAAATAGTAACCGTTAAGGCACGAGATAAAAAATCCTTCGGACATTAGACATCGGTTCAACAAGAATTAGATTTGTATCAAATGTAAGATTTTTTCGGAAATAAACACCTTGAACTTCTAATCTTATGTCAGGAATATATATATATATACACATTGTCGGATTCGGGAAAATAATGAAAATTCCACCTTTTAATACTGAACTTGTACTCGGGCATATCCGCCGATTATAATGATTCAGGATATATTTATCGTATTAACTGTAAAAAGCATCGAGAATCTCAATAGTCAGTTTTCTTACCCCGAAGGTTAAGTAATGAATAACACCCGGAGATTTTCCTAATAAGACGTGTGTCTTTATAACTTCTTGAAGACGAATTATTTCCCCTTTGACGAATATGAAACATCCACGTGTACAGTGCCGGTTCAGGGTCACAACCTACCAATGTGGCAACACCTATTGCTTCTAGAAGGAGGGTTGTTCCTACTTCGGGACCAACCGACACTTTCAGGCCGGGAGTAAGAACGGGGCCAATCTAGTCAGAATTGGGGGACTCACAGATGTACCAATTACTGTCCAGACTACTAAGCCATGTCTTAGATGTGGTAGGAAGCACCCGTGAATGTGTCGATGGGTTACCGGGGCATGTTTTAGATGTGGAAAGACAGGGCACCATATTGGTCAGTGTACAATGCCGGTTCAGGGTACGGGCGAGCCTTCTACCATAACACTGAAACCGAACTCTAGAGTTTTCGCCCTTGCACAACAAGGGGCGGGAAATACCTCAGGTACATTTATGTGTTGTGTGGATTTAATGTTCTCTTTTAGTACTTAGTAGATTTCATATAGTACCCTACTTGTTTTGTGGATACCTATGAACCTTTGTATCTAGCAGCAGAGGGCTAATATCTATGTCTTGTAGGGAGTGCAAGTTTTGAGGACAAAACTTACGTAAGGGAAAAGTATGTGATACTGGAACTTTTATGCTTACGAGTTAACCTTTCTTCTTACGTTTATGTGTGTCTTGCATTTAATTTGTGTGAATTTTATGTCATAACATGTTTTATGTCAAGGGGCGTATTTGATGAGTTGATAGTTGGGGGACTTGAGTGTGATTGTTACGAAGTTGAGAGATGGTTTTATAAGAGTTGAATGGGGAGTTATTGCTGGGATTAGGGGGAGAGGAGTTACAAAAGAAAGGAAAGAAAAGAGAGAGAAATAAGAGAAAAATAAAAGAAGGCAGATTTTTGAGGTTGTGAGAGATTCGACATTTGAGATAGTAATCGGTGTCCGAATTATGTGATCTTTAGTGCGTTTCGAAGAGGACTGAAATAGATACGTTTGGGCACTGACGAATGAGTTTTTTGAGTTTCCAGTAGAAAGATATCAACGTTTGAAGTAGGTTGGATATTCTGGAAAAACTGGTGTTTGCTTTCTTTGGGATTTTGTTTTAAGTTTTTAAGGTAAGGATATTCACCTTTGTTTTTCAGTCTTAAAAAGCATGAAGTAAGTATTGCAAAGTTATGATTTTGATAAAATGATTTTGCATATAATTTACTACATTTGAAAATGGATGAAACATTGAATTGTGTTTGCATTCTTATGTGGTTGATTGTAGAGTCTAATTGCGTATGATATATGTTTACATGTTCTTGTCTTTCGTATTATGTTTCATTAATGAAAATGGATGAAACATTGAATTGTGTTTGCATTCTTATGTGGTTGATTGTAGAGTCTAATTGCGTATGATATATGTTTACATGTTCTTGTCTTTCGTATTATGTTTCATTAATGATGTTTGTGTCGCTATTTTGATGATGTCGTAATTGATATATGTTGGTCGAGTCACCTCAATCTCGAGCTTTTGTCTAAGTACGACTTTTAGCAGGAGTCATTTAATTACTTTAGTTTGTTAGGATTCAGTCTTGGGGGCTTCCTTAGTTGGCCGATAACTAGGGGCTACTAACGGTTGTTTTGGATTTCACTACGGTGGGCGATGACATATCTGGATGATTCCTTAAACACATATCAGTTTGGACCTGTTTGTTCAAGGGGTCATGCTGAACCCATGAGTATATCAGTCTGGGCCTTTCCCGGCTTTGGCTATAAGTTGGGGATCGTTAGTATTTTGTTGTAAAGTTGGATTTAGACGATTTAGCTCGATTGTGGGAATTGTGTGTCATAGCTGGAACCATACTCGTAGTGTCTGATAATCTATATTTCTGTCTGGCCCTTTATGAGTAAATCATGGTGCTCATAACACAATTCTGATGTATAAGTGTTAAGATATGAAAAGTATGGTTTATAGCTTTTGTTGTTCTTGTTTTGGTCATATTTGGTATGTGGAAGTGTGTCAAAATGAGTCCTTTTGGGGTTGGGAATGATGAATTTCAGAAAATGACTTTTACTTGTGATTTTGTACACAAAAATCTCATTTTTGCAGGTTGCGGACGAATGGATTGACTTACCATTCGTCTGTCAAACTACTATGAGTTAATGCCTTGCTGCGTACGATACCTGTGGATGAATGGTTCGTCGGTGGCTACATCCGTAGATGTGCGGTCAATTGGTGCAGACTAATACTTCGTTCGAACTTTTTGTTTGTGTCTGCAGACGATATCGTCCGGGGCCAGTTTTGGTCTGTTTTGGATTCCTTACTGTTCTGTATTCAAGTCAAGTATGTCATGAGTTCTGTATAGTGTATTTCAAGTGTCACATGATAATTTTAAATCTTGTTTGTGTCAAGTGAATTTTCAAACGGTTTTGGGGAATGTCGGTAAATGCTTTTAGTCGTATTTGATGCTTCATCCTAAGGGTTTTTTATCCTTACTGAGGTAGTTTAGTAGCTCACCCTTATCTTTTTTTGCAGATGTTCATGACGAAGGTAGTTGTGGTAATGATTGGATCGAGATGGGTTTATGACTTTATATAATAGATAGAAGTGTTTCCCTTTGTAATTAAACACTTATGTTATCGTTGTAAGAACATCTTTGTATTTTAAGTGATCATCTTAACAAAAAGTATGTTGAATAAGAATATAAGGTGAGTTAATTATGAAGACAACTTAGACTATTTAAGTGTTTAAAGCAACACATAGGAATACAAGACTTGTGAATATCATTTTTGAGGCACTAAGTCAAGTATCATATATGCAAAGCTTGTAAGAGCAAACGCTATAATGCGTATGACCAAAACCAAGCAATATGTAAAGCAAGGAAGCATGTGTAAGTTTTCCAATTCTTAAACAATTATTTCATGTAGTCAAGTAAACAAGTTATAACAATTCATGAACTACAAAGTAAAGAGTTAAGGGAAAGAGAAAACTAACACAAAGATTTACAGTGGTTCGATACACACAGAATATACATCCACTACTTTAGGACACACGTAAGGATTTCAACACTTCGCTAAGGAAGTTCTCTTCGCAACAAATGCAAGGTGGGATCAACCTTTTACAATTGGCTCACCAATGAGGACTTTTGCTTCACAAAGAAGACTCCACTCACAAAGAGTATTTTTCTAGTTCACAAAGAACTAATGTCACGCTCCGTCTCCGGAGTGATGACATGGCAGTGCCCCATTGGTTAATGAAGCACCAAAGGCACAATCAGATATTACTAAATAAGCAATTCTTTATGAAGTCCATAAATATTCAAAGAGTACTAGCGGAAGTAATAAACCGAAAGGGTAATAATTCTAAGTTATTACATCTGAAAAAAGAACTATAAGTTCCAAAAGAAATATCTATGAAATAAATAACAAAGTTTATTTTCTAGCAGCTTAGGATCACTCTTCGTAATCCCCGTCCCAGATTCTATCATCATCGTACTGGTCCTCACCTAAATCATCTGCAAAACAATAGCTGATGGACTAAGCTCTGGTGCTCAGCAGAGACCCAAAACAGTAATAACAATATGTATGTGAAGGGATTCATGGGTAGAAACTCGTTCTAAGCACCCATGAATCCTCCCCTGAAGGATCCGCTCATACCATAGGAATCGAAAATCGGCGAAAAATTACTTACGTTTTTCGGCTAAAGATTCTGTTTTTCGGATGTGTGCTGCTGCCAACAATAGCCTTCCCTTGCAGAATTGCTCTCCACCGGTATCCACGCGACGAAACGAGCAACGAGTGCTAGCTCTCCGTTTCTGAGTTTCGGGAATCTAGAGAGAAGAGAAGGGCAGAAATCCAGAAATCTGATTTCAGGAGTTTTTGGGTTTATTGAGGCTCAAGCAAGTGTGTCGTAGGGTTTCAGCCAAAAGAGGATTATATAGGGTGTGAGAGTTTGTTCCGAGAACCAACTCCCACGTCATATCAACCTCTTCTGGTAGTGGAGTCTTTATCGCATAATAATTCCCACGTAATCCCAACTAGAACCAAATACCGAAAATGCCCCTCCTTAATCTCTAATTCGAATAATAACATATTTGATGTTTTACAATCAGAATAGTAATTGCATAAGCTAATGAGTTTTACTATCAAATCACATATTTGATGTTCAAAAGCAAAATTAACTATTCAAATGACATTCTCAAAATATATAAAACGTACAACATATGATAATGGTCCTAGGGAACTACTAACAGTATAGACAGTGCAGAACAGAAACAGTAGAAATCAGATACAGCAGATAATGCAGATGCCCGTTTCCCAAAATACCCCTAAGGAAATATATGCAAACGACTCATTCCAAGTCTCACAAGACTTAGAACTCAATGTAGGACAGTGCGATGCAGATGCAGAACATATCAAAAGCGAGCAGAGGGTTAGAAGCGAGCGAAAGCAAGCAATGGATCGCATGAGTGTGGGACGAATGCTTCATCTACGACCTGCGAACGAATGATTCGTCTGTAGTATCTGAAGGAACCCAAGAGGGGGGGTGAATTGGGTTTCTAATAAATCTTGCAAACTATTTCCAATCTAAACAATGATAGTGCAAGTTTAACAAAAGCTAAAGCAAAACCCAATGCAAATCACAAGACAAGAGATTTAGAGTGGTTCGATTCACTAAGAATCTACATCCACTACCTTGAGCCGCACCCAAGGATTTCACCAACTTCACTAAGAAGAATGTGCCCACACTAAGTAGGACTTTACACTAGTGGCTAACTCACCAAGAGTTTTACAAACAACCACTATAAACAATTGCCCACACTAAGTAGGACTTATACAACAATAACCCTATCACTAAGAAAGGGGATAAGATGAAGGGTTTAGAGAACAAAGTTGTTCACTCTTCTAAGTGAAAGATACATACATTTGAAGCTCATCAATTTGTTGGCTCTTTGAACATAGGAAGCACACTCTTTGTCTTGCTTTTATGAAATGCACTTTTGAATCATTTAGATTTTGCAATGAAGTGCATTTTACTTTGAAAGTGTTTTGGCTTGATAAGAAATCAATATAACTTTGTTGTGCAAGCCTTGGAATGTTTCTCTAGCTTTGGAGTATTTATACATTTCAAATTTGGCTGAAAATCGAGTTTCCAACGGTCAAATAACGGCTAGTAGAAACAGAGTTCGGTGGACCGAAACAGAGCAGTTCGGATCCACTTAACAGGGGTCGGTCGACCGAACCCCTTCATGGTCGACCGAACTGAATTTTTCCAGGTCTCAGTTTCTCGACGGTTGAACCGAACTTGAGCTCGGTTGACCGAACTTCCAAAGTGATTTTTCACACGTTTTGAAATCTTTTGAAGTCTTTTAAAGTTTAAAAAGGTTTTCCTAAAAGGTAACAAGTAAGAACACTTGGAAAACTTTTCTAAAAGACTTATCTATGAAATCAAAGGCTTTTTGGATAAGAACACATGTAAAGATCATTTTGAAACTTAAGCCCATTTTGAAACTTAAGCCTTTTGAAAACGTGTTTATGAAAACATGCAATGCAAGACTATAGTGAAGAGCTTATGTTCAAGAGAGCGTTGGTTAGAGCTTAAGGATAAATACCATTTACTACAAAGCTAATCTAACCAACCTAAGTCTTCAATCTTCAAGCTTGACGAATGTGTCTTGAATGAAATCTTTGAAGCTTGATCAAGGCTTGATTGAAGTACTTAGAGCTTCCATATTGAGTTCCAATATTCTATCACATAGATGAAAACATTAGACACAAACATCAAGTGTTTGTCCATTATCAAAAACCAAGTTCGATCGCCCTTAGGGCTAACAATCTCCCCCTTTTTGATTATGTCAAACTTTGATGTAATTAGATAGGATATGGATAATATTAAGTACAAGGAAGCATGGCAAAAGGATATAAGAACAAGTAAGTGCAACGACTAATGCTTAGAATACAAACCAAGTAACCATAGAAGCTAAAAGCATTAGTTAGAATTACTTCTTTTGCCATATTCATAAGGGACTCTTTGAAGAGCCCTTTTACCCAACCAACCTCCTTGCCTCCTTCCTTCCATCCAGTAGCTTTCTTGTGTGTATTATACATACCTTAGTTTACACAAGAAGCTAACTTACCATTTTCATCAATGTCGATGTGAGTGCTAAGGATCCTATAATAAAGAACATTGCTCACACAAACATTAGAACTCTCAATGGTTTGTTATCATCAAAAACAACATAGAGTAACTTTGCCCTTAGGGCTAACAATCTCCCCCTTTTTGATGATGACAAAACATTGATGCAAATGGGAATAATATACAAAAGATAAATCTTTAAGGTATATAAACATGAATGCATGAGATAAGGATATTAAGGATCTAGACAAGTAGATAACAAATATTCTACTCCCCCTATTTTAGAGAATCCCTTATCTCTCCCATTTTGCAAAGTTCTAAGCTTTCTCCTTTTTGTAAAATACTTCTCATGGCACATTTGCAACACTAAAAATTCTCCCTCTTTTTGTCAACATCAAAAAGGGCTATCAGAGCGCCAATAAGAAAAGCATTTAGCGAAAAGTAAAGATTAATATTGGAGAAGCTTGATGAAATATACGAATTCTCCCTTTAAAAACAATGATACCAATTGAAAAAAAATAAAATACCAATTGAAAACAAAACTGATATCAATTGAAGAAAAACTTTTTAAAACCAATGAGAATCCATAATGGTTTAAAAGATCAATCTTAAAGATCATAAATCATTTTGAGAAAGGATTGATCAAGAATAAGCTTGGTTGATTTCTAAACAAAGAGGAGTCCATAATAACACATAAATCAAAAGATGGTCATATATGGCTCAAAAAGAATATCAACCTAAGTTAAAACAAAGGAGATAAGGAATAAACCTTAAAGAACAATCTCCCCGTTTATCAAACAAAACATGTTAGCTCTTTAAGAAGAAAAACAAGTTGAAAATATAGCTAACAAGAGTGGGATGTGATACCAATTGTTAAAACATAAAAGTTAAGCATATGTATCACAACCAAAAATTTTAGAGGAAGTGTAAGATACCAATTGTAGTACATTCCTCTAATAAGTTAATGGTTAGCTAAATGAGTATAACACTCTAGAAGCAAGACTAACCAAAAGCTTAAATGAGATCACAAAAGAATAATACCAATAACAAAGTATATGATCTCATAGTTATTTAGGGAAAACACATGTAGAATATGAACATGTATAACATGTATAACTCCCAAAATAACTAACACAAATTGGCTATAAGATAAGAAAGAAGAAAACCAAGCCAATATGTGATGTGATGATGTAAAATATGAAAAATTGAGAATACATCACATATAAGGGGGTATAAGATAAAAACATATGAAGACTCCCCCTATATCTCTTAATGATGCAACTTCTTAACATGATACTCAAAAGCGATAAAAATCAAGCGCATCATGTTAAGCATATGTAAATGAAGTTCAAGCACCAAAGAGATATGGTATGTGCATTCTTGAAGACATAGATATCAATTGTGATTGTGTTTGTACTTTAAACAATTAAGATCACATAAGTAGAACACAAGACACGATATCAAGATAGAAGATCAAATGCACATTAAAAAGAGAGTTTCAATAACCAAGTTTATGCTTTTAAACCATCATTCTTGTCAAGTATGGAATACACTTTTAAACATGTTGACAAGCAAAACATGATGTACATAAACCATAATCCAATAAGCACAAACTCTCTAGACAACTTCTTAACTCATCAAATAATAGCCCATAAGGATCAAAAACACATAATGACCACTAATAGGAGATGAGTTAAGCATTGTACCTCAATGCTCTTTGAGCTTGGACTTCTTACCATTTTGGTTGATCTTCTTTGTCAATCAAGTCCATTGAGGCCTTTTGTGTGATCACTTTCATTGATCATCACAATTTTGTAATCCTTAGCATTTGACTCTTTTCGTGGAGTCTTAGCTCATTTGTGCCTTCCATGTAGTTCATATCTTTTTTCTTGAAGTTTTAGAACTCTTCGTTACCTACAAGGAATTCTTGATGACAAATTTGGTACCTTTTTAAGGTCCTTCATGATTAGCTCAATATCATCAAGTAACACATATATGCTTAAGGATCATGGTTATCAAAAACCAAAACAACTAGATAGATTCTTAAATGAATATGACATAACAAAACAAGAATCAATCAAGTTGCATATCCTACATCTCATAGATACCTTAGCTCAATAGACATGAATAAACAAGAGCATGCTAAAGGTCATCTATATAATTATTGAATTCAAGCATGTGAGATGCAACATTTATATAAGAGCAAGCATGTATATATATATCAAAAACACTTAACTCATTAATCAAAGTGTTATGAGAAGGTGATTTTGATACCTTTGCTTTCTTACCAAGTGATGAAGACATTGGATTGACACTTTGGCTCTTGTCATCACTTGATGCTTTGCTCTTAGTATCTACCCAACTTGGTTCTCCAATTGATTAACATTTGAGCTTTGAGAATCCAAGTGTTAAGGAGTACTTTTGACTTTCTTCTTTTGACACAACTCCTTTGACTTCTCCCCAATGCCACTTCTAATCGAATCAATAACATTGAAGCTTTGTGGCATGCATCTAACTTATAAGAACCTAAAAGATCAAGGGAAGAGTAGCTTTTGGTACCCACTTTTGTTTGGGTCCATGGGGGTTAGTAGAATTAAACTTTACTTTCCAAATTGTTTTAACTCCCCTTTCAATCTTCTTCTTAACATGGCAACTATCACAAGTATGACCATGTTTTCCACAATATGTGCAATGAATGTGTGGCTTAGAAGAATTGTGAGCATGCACATGATTTCTATTTGGCCTATGTGACATACTAGCATTTACAACATGATTCTTATGAATAAGAGAAGAGCTAGCAATATCGACATGATTTGCAATATAACCAAGGCCATGTTTATCATTTGAAGCACATTGCATGCCAAGAATTTGATCAAGATTTTTCTTACCCTTTGAAAAGTTTTCAACAAGAAGGGTAAGGTTTTTAACAATGTTTTCCAAAAGATCAAATTCAACAAGCTTGTTTTCTAAAGATGACACTTTAACACAAGCTTCTAAGTATTGTAATGAAGATGTATTGCAAGTAGTAATAAGATCATCATTTTCACATTTCAAGCAATTAACATCATCACACAATTTCTTATTTTCATCAACCAACTTAGCTCTTTCATCAAGCAAAGATTCAATTTTAAGATTCATTTCTTTGTTTTTCTTTGCACATTTTTTCAATTGATCATACATATCAATTAAGAGCTCATTAGGATCATCCTCCTCATCATCATAAGAATTTGAAGTAGAAGGAGAAGGATGTACCTCATTACCAAATGCCATGAAGCACAAGTTGGCGTTTTCATCATCACCGTCATCATTTGTAGAGCTTAATCCTTCATGAGTATCTTCAAGCGTTTTCCACATTGAGTGGGCGGATTTGCTCCCAAGGACACGGTTGTACTCCTCCGGACTTAAGGCACAACTAAGAATGTTCATAGCCTTAAAATTTCGAGTCATTTTCATGGACTCGTCTTCATTTAGCTCATTGTCCGTTTTTGAAGTTTGAACACCCTCCATTACTTTCATCGGTACAAATGGACCATTTTCAAATATATGCCATAACGAATAATCTATAGAGCATACATATATTTTGAATCGTTCTTTCCAATCATCAAAATGATTTTCATCAAGAAGTGGTGGTCTATCGATGGAAGATCCCTCTTGGTATGCTAAAGCGGAATAATCGGCCATTAATCTTTTCTTCAAGCTATTAAGCTAGAGATGAAGAAGTTGCTCTGATACCAATTGAAGGAACCCAAGAGGGGGGGTGAATTGGGTTTCTAATAAATCTTGCAAACTATTTCCAATCTAAACAATGATAGTGCAAGTTTAACAAAAGCTAAAGCAAAACCCAATGCAAATCACAAGACAAGAGATTTAGAGTGGTTCGATTCACTAAGAATCTACATCCACTACCTTGAGCCGCACCCAAGGATTTCACCAACTTCACTAAGAAGAATGTGCCCACACTAAGTAGGACTTTACACTAGTGGCTAACTCACCAAGAGTTTTACAAACAACCACTATAAACAATTGCCCACACTAAGTAGGACTTATACAACAATAACCCTATCACTAAGAAAGGGGATAAGATGAAGGGTTTAGAGAACAAAGTTGTTCACTCTTCTAAGTGAAAGATACATACATTTGAAGCTCATCAATTTGTTGGCTCTTTGAACATAGGAAGCACACTCTTTGTCTTGCTTTTATGAAATGCACTTTTGAATCATTTAGATTTTTGCAATGAAGTGCATTTTACTTTGAAAGTGTTTTGGCTTGATAAGAAATCAATATAACTTTGTTGTGCAAGCCTTGGAATGTTTCTCTAGCTTTGGAGTATTTATACATTTCAAATTTGGCTGAAAATCGAGTTTCAACGGTCAAATAACTGGCTAGTAGAAAGCGAGTTCGGTGGACCGAAAGCGAGGCGATTCGGATCCACTTAACGAGGGTCGGTCGGCCGAACCCCTTCATGGTCGACCGAACTGAATTTTTCCAGTTCTCAGTTTCTCGACGGTTGAACCGAACTTGAGCTCGGTTGACCGAACTTCCAAAGTGATTTTTCACACGTTTTGAAATCTTTTGAAGTCTTTTAAAGTTTAAAAAGGTTTTCCTAAAAGGTAACAAGTAAGAACACTTGGAAAACTTTTCTAAAAGACTTATCTATGAAATCAAAGGCTTTTTGGATAAGAACACATGTAAAGATCATTTTGAAACTTAAGCCCATTTTGAAACTTAAGCCTTTTGAAAACGTGTTTATGAAAACATGCAATGCAAGACTATAGTGAAGAGCTTATGTTCAAGAGAGCGTTGGTTAGAGCTTAAGGATAAATACCATTTACTACAAAGCTAATCTAACCAACCTAAGTCTTCAATCTTCAAGCTTGACGAATGTGTCTTGAATGAAATCTTTGAAGCTTGATCAAGGCTTGATTGAAGTACTTAGAGCTTCCATATTGAGTTCCAATATTCTATCACATAGATGAAAACATTAGACACAAACATCAAGTGTTTGTCCATTATCAAAAACCAAGTTCGATCGCCCTTAGGGCTAACAGTATCGTCCACGACCTGCGGACGAATGATTCGTCTGTGGTATCGTTCGCGACAAACAGTAGGCTACTGTCTTCGTGCAGACAAATGCGAGGACGAAGCCTAGGACGATTGGTTCGTCCGCGACTTGCGTTTTTTAGAAAAATGAGATGAAAACTTGTACCAAAGTGTCTAAAATGCTACCCAAACATCCCCAACTCAAATGTGACCAAATAGACTTAACGCAAACATTAGATAATGACCAAAACATGAACGGACACATAAAATGCAACAGTTAAGCCATTAACCACATTCTTCGTATCTAAACGATTCCATAACATAGTATACGACAAGCACCACGCGTTGCCCATCCGGTACACCCAATTACAGCCCCGCCTAGACACTTAGAACATTGCTAATGCTATGACACAATCCCACCACATGAGCTTACTCGTCTAGTCGCTCATACTCAGCAATAACGATAGTGGTCCCAGTTATCAACCAAACTAGGACGGTTCAGTATCAACACGTGGGTTTGGATTTCCCCCAAACGAATGGACCCGAGTTTAAGGATCCGTCAATTACATTGTATCATCATTCCCCCCATGGGAAACTCCACAAAAGCACTACCGTACTTGATGATTTACCCCATCAAGTGCGGACCACTAGCGAAACGAGAGCGAGAAGACCACTTGGGTCACATACTGGATCGAAGCGAAGCGGGACAGATCCTGCTAACTACTCGTTCCTAGACAAAGCTCAATAGGGGCGACAATTCGGTCTTCCAAACCAATTAGGACAAGCAAAGACTCTCAATTAGGACGACTCAATTAAGACCCAATCAATGCAATTACAAAGACTCCATAATCCACGGAACAATACTAGTTACATAGACAGTTTATGTGAATTTAGCAATTAACGAAAGCAATTGAAAATCAAATTAACCAACATGCTTTAATTCATCAATAAAAAGGAATTCAGTTATACCAACAAGGAACCCAATACGAAATCAATCATCACCAAGCAGTTCATGCATTCAAATCCACCCAAATACATAATACCCAATAGAAGATCGTCTTCAAGGTTCATAGCACTCGTGACTTGCATCAGAGGCTCAACAATCAAGTTCAAAGTTGATCGTGTGGATACTGGTAGAGACGGGAGTCAGAAGGCTGTTGTTGGTGATTCAATGTAACAGAATCCGAACTATTTCTTTAGATCGAATATGGTATAATTCCTATCACAAGGTACTGGTTCTTTCTCGTGAGTATATCATCTAAAGGAACGGAATCCCATTTACATTCCGTTGTTTTTGCTTTGGGGATTCCTAATTTTTCCTTTCATATCTCGGTCGACCGAACTGGATTGAGGTCGACCTAACCAAAATAGCAGTTGAGTGATTGAAACCATTTGAAAAGGCTGAGTGATGTAACACACTTCGGTCGACCTAACTAAAGGCTCGGTCGCCGACCTTCAATCGGTCATTCGAGGTAATACTTCGGTCGACCGAGATGAAGGTGAAAAGTTATTTTCCAACGAAGTCTCAAATCAAATGCTATCTTTCTCAAGTATAAACTTTGTATGGATCTTTTAACACTTTGTAAAACCTTTTCAAAAACATTTTAACGTGAAAACATTTTAAGTATATGCATGGAAAGTATGAGCATTATCATTTGAGTTATTTCTAAGTGAGATTACAAGATATGAAATATCTAATATACCCTATCACATACCAAAGTGTTCAAGTGCTTCTTGTAGGCATCTCTTGGATCTTCAATGTGTAAGATTGTCTTTGTCATGTATGTTCTTCCTTGATAGACTTGATACTTTGCTTGCAACCTATTACATAAACATTAATTACATTAAATCTCATCAATGATTTTTCCTTCATCAACATAGAGAATTTAGCCATTAGGGCTTACAAAACTCATGGGATTTATCTAATATAAATATCAGGTATCAATTACTGATTTCATTCATTATGAGTTACATGTTTATGAGGCA
The DNA here is from genome assembly GCA_026122235.1 of Vinca minor. Lineage (NCBI taxonomy): Eukaryota > Viridiplantae > Streptophyta > Magnoliopsida > Gentianales > Apocynaceae > Vinca > Vinca minor. The sequence goes on from JAOCZM010000058.1 coordinate 726,794, forward strand.
TTGAGTTTTTTCTTTGTGTCTCTTTCTCTCTAAAAAGCTAACTTTAACATCGTAGAGTGGTTTGGATCATCCCTATCACCATTTGATTATTTCTTGTCATAGAGTTTACTCTCTTTCTTGTGAGATCCATTTCTTTGCTTAGAGGGTAGAGCTCCAAGATCGGAACTCATTTGTCCGAAGCGCATCAGTATCCCTTTTCGAAAAATATGAGAATGCATCAAGTCAACGGATTAATGCTCGGAAAAGTTGTTTCTATGTCTCGACTAAATCTTCGCCGAGCCATAGCGCCGGAATTACGGAGATCATAAGATTGACATGTGGGGCCCTTCCGATGCTTTATCTAGGATGTCCTTTTTTCACTCGGCGCACTAAGGTTTGTTACTTCGACTCATTGGTTATCTAGATTTCATGCCGAGTAGAAGGATGACAATTCAAATTACTGAGAATGGGAGGACGACTCATTCGGCATGTTCTATCTTTTATGACATTACACATCTTAATGTTATCTAACCCGCCAAAACTTCTGTTAGAAGACATTGAACGCATCTTTGTTAAGTTCTTGTGGGTCATTCGGAACACGATTATAAATTTCATTGGATGTCTTGGGCTAAGATATGTCGGGACACCGCTCAGAATGGTTTTGGACTTATATCTCTTACAACTTATCTGCGAGCTTTTTGTTAAAGATACGGTGGCGGTTTCAGATATGACTCTTTATGGAGTACTTATCTGCTTGATCGATATTGCAGTCATTTTCCTCAACCAATTCTGGTATCTCCATCAACTAAATATTTGATGGTGTGGCGACACATGTTAGGGATAAAGAAAGCAGGTGAGGCTCATATCGGACTACTGTTTATGAATGGTCACTCTTCCTTCTGGTATGAAAAGTCTACATTTCAAGATAGTTTGTTGACTAGGATGCTTAGTGTAAATGCTAAATACATAATGGAAGCCATCAAGTCTTTCATTGGTACACAAGGCTGTAATGGGTCATTGCTTAGTGGAATTTTGCCTTTGGAAACTCCTCGACTATTGCCTATGGTGACACTTGGGCTTGGTCTGGACATGAAATGTTGGATGCTTGAGGTCGATGGCCATTTTTCCATCAATTTAATAGTGCGGAAATTAAGATCCCCGGAGGTCGCTAAAGTGTCAAGGCAGATCGTATGGTCTTCTTTCCTTATGTTGTACTTAAGTAGTTTCCTTTGGATGTTCATAAACTGGTTAATGGTTTTAGATTAGATGCGTTGACGCCACTCAATGCTATTGTGGGAGAGGGGAGGACTCATTTGAACACATATTTTTCTATTGGCCGGCTGCTATATCTCTTTGGAAACATGCCTCGTTCTTGGTTGGTCTTCATCTCCTGGATTTCATGTATGGTTCCCCTTTTGATTTACTAAAATTATTGTAGTAGAATGGTGCATGTGAATGGCATACAATTTATGTAATTGTGTCGGGTTGTGTGTGTGTGTTGGATTCTATGGAAGATGGATTGTTGCTTTGTCTTTGAGTGATGTGTTTCATAGTTGACTAGCATTACACATCAGTTTGATGTCAACCTAAAGCCTTTTTAAAGGTGGATTGGTTGTATGGAATCTACATAGAAGTTCGAAAGCAACGCTGGATGTTAGGGTCAGGTTGAGGTTAATCAGACAGAATCCCACCTGAAATAGTATGGTGATTTTAAATGTTGATGGGGCCATCTAGAGGCAATCCGATATTCTCTGGGGCAGGTGGGGTTCTACAATTTAGCTCGGGAGATTTTATTGCAGGGCTTCACTCATTTATTAGCTTGGATATCACCAATTCAATGGAGGAATTGGAAGGTATGGTGGATGGTCTTCAACTTGCATCTCGACTGGGATATGAGAGCATCTCAGCTCAATATGATTCGAAGTTCTTGGTGGACTCGCTTAATAGGCGTGTCATTTCGTCACGGAAATTAGACTTGATTTTCCAATGTGCTCTTGTTATGCTTTGTTCGAATATTGTGGTGCACATGTTTCAGAAATCAAATAAGGTGGCGAACATTCTGACAAACGTAGCTTGTGATGAACAAACAACGACTACAAAAAATTCCCTACAAGATCTACCATTGGAGGCTAAATGATTATGGATTCTAGATCGGGATGATGTCCCTTATGTCCGGCACACTACATTAGCTAGCTCATCACTAATGGTGTTGGAGTTTACATTTGATATAGGTGCTCAATTGGATTGGGTAGGCTCAATTGGATTGGGCAAAAGACCCGGCCGACCGAGAGCTGCCTCGGGTCGATTGAACTTATTGTCACTCCGGTCTCCCGAAAACCATTTCTTCGGTTGACTGGACCAGTTACACTTGGTCAAAACCGGCACATCTACATGTGTGAGGGAGTGTGTGGAGTAGGAGAAAAATAAGGGAGAGTGGAGTAAGCGGGTAATTCCACTTACACCACATTAGATGAAAATTGGTTTTCATTCTAATACTCAAGAATTGAATTCTCTAGTTTTCTCTCTAATCTAGCCAAAAATCCAAGAAGCAAAAATCTGATTTTTCCTTCTTCATTTTACACACTCTCAAGAACAATCAAGAGAAGAAAATTTGATTTTCTTGTCTCTTAGATTTCTGGTTTTCCTAAGTAACCTATACTTTGTGGATTCCGGGAAAATTGTTTTCAACCTTCTTAGTTATTAGACTAGCATTTGAAACACTGAGTAACACGCTCAAAGTTGGTGTATGGATACCCAGTTGAGACAGGAGTCAGTTGGCTGCTGTTGGTGATTCCTGGTAGCAGAATCCGGGCATCGTTGATTAGATCGACAGAAAGGTATAATACCTAACACAGGATTTTGGTTTTTTCTTGTGAGTAGATCCTCTAAAGGAAAATAATCACGTGCTTTTATTTTCACTGCGTTTTGGGGATTTCGAATTTTTCCTTCAGTGGTATCAGAGCATATCACGAGAACCCAATAATCTTGATTATGTGCTATACGGCTATTTTAGTAGTTGATAATGCATGTCATAGGTTGCTTTACTTTTTATAGCCTCAGGAAGTCGTTTAAGTGTTAAACGAATCCCGTAACGAATTGTAAAATTCGTGTTTTTGGCTTTTTCTGTTTTCTGTTACAAGTTCGGTCGACCGGAAGAGGTTCGCGGCAGACCGAACATGAGTTAGAAAATAGGATTTTATCACTGCCTAGATTTCGGCCGACCGGTGAGCAATCACGATCGACCGAGGCTAGTCTGTTTTCAGGCCGGTCGAACAGAAATGTTCTTGGTCGACCGAGGTAGCCTAATTTTACACTGTTTTAGTTACTGCCTTATCGCGGTCGACCAGGAGTATGGCCTTGATCGACCGGAAAGGGGCAAGCAGTGTGTATTTGCGCTCTTAGCATGATTATGTGTTTGTTTTGAGCAAGTGCATAGTAATAGCCTTTGACCAATGGTTTTTTATTATTATAATACGGCATGCGTGTCGTGCCTTATCTATTCACTCTTGTTGTAAAATTTTAATCTCGAATGTAACTCACGCTTGTTGTAAACTTTTAGTCTCGAGTGTAACTCGAGAATTCTTTCAATTATGTAAAAGTTTTAGAATAGGATTCTATTTATTTTACATATACTCTTGTTGTAAAATTTTAATCTCGAATGTAACTCGAGAATTCTTTCAATTATGTAAAAGTTTTAGAATAGGATTCTATTTATTTTACATATGTAACAAGTGATGAAGAAAGGTGTCCATCAGATGGAGGAAACCACAAAGAGGCGGAAGACAATAGATAGGATTTATTGCTTTTCCACATTTAGATTGACCTAGGATTTTCCGTTGGCTCGGAAAATCCGCATAGGGGCTATTACTATGTCACGTTTTGTTTACTGCTTTATGTATCTTGCATGAGATTCCTGATGCATGTTTACAGTATATTTTAGTAGGAGATGCATTTTCAAGCGTATAATCAGATTATACACCGTTTGGTGAGACAATTTTAAATATTAAGTTTATTGCCTTCCATGATTGTCCCTCGTCAAGGCCAAGATCGATAGTAGTGTGAACTTCCGAGTGGAATAAGCATCTGTCTATCGTGGTGAGGCGCGAAGAATAAGTTAGTGTTATCTGACGACGCAATCATGGGTCATACTTAACCGGATTGCCAGGTCACGAGCTTTGTAGCCAAAGCTGCCTCGGTATTGGGCCGGGAAGCAAATGGTTAAGGGTAAGTGTTACCTACTTAACCAACCAAGAGTCACATAATTGATGTGATTAGCAAACGTTGCTTACCTAAACATCAATTTCTCGAGCTTTGTAGCCAAAGCTGCCTCGAGATTGGTGATATATGGATCTTGGTCCTACTAGAAAGTTTTGAACTTTCCGAATGAATACTAGAGGGTTATTCATTTGAAGAAAATAGTGGGAGAATCGTTAAATAAAGTCTTTTTAATGATTTTAAAATATGACAACTAAAACTTTGCAAATTCTTCTCTATAGATAAAATGGCAAATGCAATCGTTGCATCTAACTCACTATCATTGCGATCCGTCCTTGAGAAGGAAAAACTTGAGGGAGGAAACTTCCTCGACTGGTATAGGAACTTGAGAATCGTTCTTAAGCACGAGAAAAAATTGTATGTTCTCGAGGAACAAATTCATGATCCACCGGTTGCAGGGGCTCCGGCCGCTGAAAGAAATACTTATCGTAAGCACTTAGATGACGCATTAGATGATGCATTAGATGTGTCTAGTCTTATATTAGTAACCATGACCTCTGAGCTTCAGAAGCAACATGAGGAAATGGGAGCTTTCAATATGATTAATCATCTAATGCAAAATGGTAGAGGGAACACTAGTCGTAACTCACATTCTGAAGATGATAGGCTATATTGAGAGCCTCGAAAGACTGAGATTTCCTCTGGGCCCGGAGCTATCCACTGATTTGATTCTGCAATCGTTGCCTGAATCATTTAGTCAGATTGTACTAAACTACAACATGAATGAGATAGATAAACCTCTCCCATAATTGTTGAACCTGTTGAGGACTGCGGAGAAGGAAATAGGCAAGTCGAAGACCATTTACATGGTCAACAACAACAAGGGCAAGCCTTCGGGCAAACCTAAGGGCAAGCCTAACCATTCTGAGAAAGCACTGAAACCCAATGGTGGTGTGGCTAAGGATGGAAATTGTTTCCATTTTGGACAGAAAGGACACTGGAAGAGAAAATGCCCCAGTTATCTTGCTGGTAAAAAGCTTGGAAATGGAGCAAACGTTGCTTCTGGCTCAGGTATTTATGTTATTGAGATTAACTTGTCTACTACTACTTTCTCATGGGTATTCGATACCGGATGTGGTTCTCACATTTACATGAATGTGCAGGGACTACAAAGGAGTAGGGAGCTGGCAAAAGCGACGTGGACCTACGCGTTGGCAATGGAGCAAGAGTTGCTGCATTAGCTGTAGCAACATATAGTCTTAGTTTGCCTTCTGGAATTGTTCTAGATTTAGACAGTTGTCTTTATGTACCTACTTTAACAAAGAATATTATTTTGATCTCTTGTTTGGACATGATGGGTTTTGATATTCATATTAAAAACCAACGAATGTCGTTATCGTTAAATGATGTTTTTATTGTAGTGCTACGTTGGTGAATGGTTTATACTTTCTAGACCTAGATTCACCGGTTTATAACATAAATACAAAGAGGATAAAGACTAAAGAGTTTAATCCTACATACCTCTGGCATTGTCGCTTAGGCCATATAAACGAAAACAGCATTTCCAACTCCATAAAAATAGATTGTTGGAATCATTTGATTTTGAATCATATGATACATGCGAACCTTGTTTAATGGGTAAGATGACTTCTTCTCATTTTACTAGAACTGGATAACGAACAAAGGAGTTGTTGGAACTAATACATAGTCATGTATGTGGTCCATTCAATATCCATGCAAGAGGTGGTTATCTATATTTCATCACTTTTACTGACGATTTCAGTCGTTTTGGATATGTGTTTCTTATGAAACACAATCTAAGGCCTTTGAAAAGTTTAAAGAGTACAAGAATGAAGTAGAAAACCAGCTTGGCAAAAGTATTAAGATGCATCGATCCAATCGAGGTGGAGAATACTTAAGCCGAGAATTTCCGTGACTATCTAAAGAGTTGTGGAATTGTTCCACAACTTTTTCCTCTGGCCACTCCTCAGTGGAATGGTGTATCCGAAATGAGAAATCAAACTCTATTAGATATGGTTCGATCAATGATGAGTCACGCGAGCCTTCCAAACTCTTTTTGGGGACATGCTTTAGAAGCAGTAGCTTTAACACTAAAGACGTTCCATCCAAATCTGTTGAAAAGACACCATATCAGATATGGACTGGGAAGCGTCCTAGTATGTCTTTCTTAAAGATTTGGGGGTTGTGAGGGGTTTGTTAAACGTCCAGCTTTGGACAAGCTCAACCCAAAGTTGGTCAAGTACATTTTTGTGGGGTATCCTAAGGAAACTAAATGATAGTACTTCTACATTCTTGATGAGAACAAAGTGTTTGTTGCTAAAAAAAAGTTTTTCTGGAGAAACAGTTTCTTTCTGGGGAAAAACAAGTGGGAGCCATGTGGAACTTAATGAAGTTCCGGAGCTTGGTGAAATTTCAAGGGAACTTGGTTAAGTTCTAGGCACAAGTGACCAGCAGGTGGAATTGGAACAATCTACACAAGTTGTTGTGGAGCCAGTTCCAGAAACACAAGAATTGCGTAGGTCTAGTAGAGTTCGTAGATCACCCGAAAAATTTGGATTTTTCGTAACAGGACATGGAAATGTTATGTTTATTGATCACGATGAACCTACAACTTACAATCAAGCAATTACTAGTGCATATTCTGAGAAGTGGCTTGAAGCCATGAGATCCGAAATGGATTCCATGTACACTAACCAAGTATGGATCATGGTAGATGCGCCTGAGAGGGTAACCCCAGTAGGGTGCAAGTGGGTTTTCAAATTGAAAACTAACATGGAAGGGAATGTTCAAACGTACAGGAGGTGACTTGTCGCGAAAGGTTTTAAACTGATTCATGGTATTGACTATGATGAGACCTTTTACCACTGTAGTTATGTTCAAATCCACTCGCATCTTGCTTGCTATAGCTGCATACTAAGATTATGAAATCTGGCAAATGGTGTTAGTAGTGCCCTAGGACCATTAGCATATGTTGTACTTTTTTTTTAATCTTTTTGGGCATGTCATTTGAATAGGTAATTTTGCTTTTGAACATCAAATGCGTGATTTGATAGTAAAACTCATTAGCTTATGCAATTACTATTGTAATTGTCCCTAGTTTTATATAATGTTCTTTACAATGAAATAAAACTAGTATGATGTTTGATTGATGATTATGTTTTACTGATCATATGTAATGAATACAAATCATATCATAGATACAATATATTGGGATATATTGTATCGGACATTATCCGTTAGAGAAGTAATACTTCATGGTTCTTTAGTCATAAGTATTACTTCCTCAATACTTTTTGGTATCCTTAGACCTTATGTCTCCATGGTTTCCAGCATGAATGGAGCTACGTTTGGACTCGGTCGGACGTTACTTTTAATTGAGTAATCAATACAACTGATGATCGGATGTAGTATCCTATCATGGCTTGAATGTGAGAGGCATTGTAAGGGATTTGTCCCTCTCTTATTAGAGAGAGATATCCATGGGCCCCTGGAGAGGGAAGACTATTTAAATGCATGGTCGTGCTCAAATATATTTAATAAAGTGGTTATTAAATACTGTTTGTTTGAACAGTCTACCTGGAGATCGAGCATAAATACAATTAAGCTTTATAAGAGCGACTACTACCATGCCTTATGCTTAATTAGGATATCGCGAGACAAAGGGATTAAATAGTGAATTGATATTAGGTTCCATCGTACATTCATTCACTCTGGGTAGTCACAATGTCCTGCTAGGGACCGCTTATGATTTATGAACTCGTACTACTACTAAGTGTGTTTTCATTGCCATTGTGATATGAACCTACAGGGTCACACGCATAGACGAGTTAACGAGCTTCATGTCCAGATTCAATAAATCTAAAATGTGTCTAGGCTCATTGTATCTGACATTTATTTTCTGAGAATAATAAAACGTTATTATTCGAATTAGAGATTAAGGAGGGGTATTTTCGGTATTTGGTTATAGCTGGGATTACGTGGGAGTTATTATGCGATAAAGACCCAGCAAAGGTTTATGGGACGTGAGAGTTAAAGACTCCCACTGCCGGAAGAGGTTGAGGACGTAGGAGTTAGTTCTGGGAACAAATTCTCACACCCTATATAAACCTCTTTTGGCCGAAACCCTAGGTTAGACTTTTCTTGAGCCGCAAAACTAAAATCCCGAAAATCGGATTTTCTGCCTCATTTTCTCTCTAGACTCCAAAACTCAGAAAAAAGAGAGCTAGCACTCGCTGCTCGTTTCGTCGCGTGGATACCGGTAGAGAGTAATACCGCAAGGGAGGACTTTGGTGGTTGCACCTAAGAGCCCAAAAAAAAAATAGAATCTTTAACTGAAAACGTAAGTCCTTTTCGTATGTTTTCTATTCCTATGGTATGAGCGGATCCTTCAGGGGAGGATTCATGGGTGTTTAGAACGAGTTTCTACCCATGAATCCCTTTAAAATGGATGTCAAAACAGCTTTCTTTAACGGAAACCTAGATGAGGACGTGTATATGATACAACCCGAAGATTTTGTCGATCCAAATAACGCCAACAAAGTATGTAAGCTATTAAAGTCAATTTATGGACTAAAGCAAGCTTCGAGAAGCTGGAATCGAAGTCTTGATGAAGCCGTACGCGAGTTCGGTTTTATCAAAAATGTGGATGAACCTTGTGTTTATAAAAAGTTTAGTGGAAACTCGGTGGTATTTTTGGTTTTGTATGTAGATGACATACTACTCATAGGGAATGACATTCCAACCTTGCAATATGTAAAGGTCTGGTTGGGGCAATGTTTCTCTATGAAGGACTTAGGTGAAGCAAGCTTCATATTATGAGTCAAGATCTATAGAGATAGATCACTTAGACTTCTTGGCCTAAGTCAGAGTACATATATAGACCAAGTGCTAAATCGGTTTAGCATGCAAGAGTCCAAACAAGGCATTTGTCTTATATCATTTGGTACGGTTCTTTCAAGACAACAGTGTGCTAAGACACTGGATGAGAAATAACGCAAGAGTGAGATTCCATATGCTTCGGCAATTGGATCTATCATGTATTTCATGTTGTGTACTCGCCCAGATGTCTCGTATGTTTTTTGTATAACGAGCAGATACCAGTCAACATATGGTGAACGTCATTGGATAGCCGTCAAGAACATCCTTAAGTACTTACGAAGGACTAAGGATACGTTCTTAATCTATGATGGGGAAGACGAGCTCAATGTAAATGGTTACACTGATGCTAGTTTCCAAACCGATAGAGGCGACTTCAGATCGCAATCGGGTTATGTATTTTGCCTATACGGTGGTGCTGTGAGCTGAATGAGTTTAAAGCAAGCGACCGATGTGGATTCTACAACCGAAGCCGAGTATATAGCTGCATCATATGCTGCTAAGGAAGCCGTTTGGATCCGAAAGTTCATCACTGAACTTGGTGTGGTGCCTAGCATTTCGAATGCGATGTATCTCCATTGTGACAACAATGGAGCCATATCTCAATCACTGGAACTACAGTCTCACCAAAGGTCTAAACATATACTGATGCGGTATCACATGATCCGTGAGATCATTGATAGAGGAGATGTGAAGATTTGCAAGGTTCACACGGACAATAATATCGCCGACCCACTGACGAAACCGCTGACACATCAGGAGCATGATCGCAATACTTGTAGCATGGGTATTAGATGCCAAGAGAACTGGTCTTAGAGATAGATTTTATGTACATTATACACTAAAAGGCAATGTTGTTATCCTTAGTGTAAGTGGGAGATTTGTTGTATTTCTTTTCATGTGATGAAATTTTAAGGCATTAATTCCATTATTATTCTTTTGAATACGGCTGTGCTTTTATATTCAAACATAAAATAACGTCCTTAGATAGTTATGTAATTGTTACATTGAACTATTCTAAAATGTCCTTAGTCAATCATTATTGTGGAATTTAAGGACAACAATAGTGTGTAGAGACTAGTATGTTTTGTGATTAAATATGGAGATATTAAGTCAAACACATGAGTATTTGATACTGGACTGACCCGCAAATTTCAACAATGTTCTTATAACGAGAGCCATTTCTCCGGTCGACCGGACCAGTTGGACTTGGTCAAAACCGGCACATCTACATTTGTGAGGGAGTGTGTGGAGTGGGAGAGAAATGAGGGGAGAGTGGGGTGGATGGGTAATTCCACTTACACCACATTCGATGAAAATTGGATTTCATTCTAACACTCTTAAGAATTGAATTCTCTAGTTTTCTCTCTACTCTAGTCGAAAATCCTAGAAGCAAAAATCAGATTTTTCCTTCTTCATTTTACACTCTCATGAACAATCAAGAGAAGAAAATTCGATTTTCATGTCTCTTAGATTTCCGGTTTTCCTAAGTAACCTATACTTTGTGGATTCTGGGAAAATTATTTTCAACCTTCAATTATTAGACTAGCATCTGAAACACGGAGTAACACGCTCAAAGTTGGTGTGTGGATACCAGTAGAGACATGAGTCAGTTGACTGCTGTTGGTTATTCCTAGTAGCAGAATCCTGGCATCGTCGATTAGATCGACAGAAATGTATAATTCTTAACACAGGATTCTGGTTCTTTCTCGGGATAGATCCTCTAAAAAAACATAATCCCGCGCTTTTATTTCCGCTGCGTTTTGGGGATTACGATTTTTTCCTTCAAATGAAACATTCACATGGGTATGATGTTACTGTAATGCTATCAAACAAGGATACTAGTTACTACATTTCTTTTATGCAACATTCATACTGGAAATTTGTTTTCTAGTCTACATAGGATAGTTAAGCCATTTATATGTTTAATGATTTTAATTCAATGAGGAAGTGGATTTGTTTCCACCTAGCAGGAGGTTTTTTGTTTAGTGTCATTCCTTATATTTTTCTGGCTATTAGTCCATTATTCAATAAACGAGTAGGGATCCTACGAAACTCCCCAACATAACAAGTGACTTCCTTAAATATATACATATATAATATACTTTATCAAATTAATTATATTTAACATATGACTAGTTCTAATAAAGAATATAATTTAAGTTTTTATTTTTTTAAATTCTTTTTTAAACTAATGTATTTTTTTTTTATTTTTTGACCTCACCAGAGGAGGGAGCCCAAGTAGGGCGGATAGAAGACCGGCAAGCCGGTTGCCCCAAGAGGGGAATATAAGTGCCTCACAGAGGAGGTAAATTAGAAGACCGGTTGCCCCAAGAGGGGAATATAAGTGCCTCACACAAAGAGAACCAAAGAATTGAAAATTAAATCATGCCCTTTTGTGTGAGGAGGATATCGAACCCACAACCTCATGGTTGTAGGCAGGCCATAGCCCCACCGGGCTATGGACCTTGTGATATATAATTTAAGTCAAATGCCAAGTTTATGTAATTAAAAATTGAATATTAAGTTCGAAAAATCAAGATTTGAGACGTTAAATGCTTAAGCTATTTAGGTTGCCAAACAACACATCACTCAAACACTAAAGTTATTTTGCTTTCCTGATGGTCAAGAAAACATTGTTTACTTTACTAACGACCGTTTGTGTAAAAATTGAGTTTTTTTTTTATCATAATTACCATGTTTTGGCATAAAGGGTATCACATGACCATGTGTTTTTTAGGAATTATTTTGGCTAAAAACGGATTCACAGAATTCGTCTTTCCTAAAAGACAGGTTTTCAAAATCCGTCTTTCTCTTGCCTTATTAAAACGATTCATTTTCTTCTTCCTCTCCCCCATTCCGCCTCTTCCTTCTTTTCTTCACAGCAGCCGCGGCCGCTGAAAATTCCGCCAATACCCTCACAGGCCCCCTCTCCTTCAACCTAAAATCATCCCCGCTTCAATTGTTACCACCGGATCGCCGTCGCCACCCTCATCCACTCACCACCATCACTCTACCTCTCATTTTCCAAGGTATGTTTTTTTTTCAAATTTAAATTTCATTTGGATTTTTAAATTTCTTTTAAGAAAGTTAAAATTTTCATTATATGTTAGTTTAAGTTAGTTATACTAAGCATATGTGATATTTGTTAGTTAAAATTTGGGATATTTTGTTAGTTTAAATTTGGGATATGTTGTTAGTTTAAATTGTTGATATTTTGTTAGTTCGAATTCTCTCCCCGCTTCTTGAATCCCCTTATTTAGAATACAATTCTAAAAGAAATAAAATATTAAAGTAATTTGTTCTGGGTGACTTGTAAAAAGAATATTTGGGACTGTGAATTTTCGAGTTTTGAGGGAGGCAATTTCAATACAGAAAAAAAGATTACAAAATATCATGGTATGCTACAAGGTTAAGAAATCTAAAGTTCAAGAACAATATTCAAATAAAATAACAGAACCATAGAGCCTAGTCCATCACCGAGTTCTTCTCCAAACCCTACCCTACCCTACCAAACCAAAAAAACAACATAACTAGGAAAAATAAAAGAGAAAGAAAATCAATGAGGATTTAATTTGCATTGATCAATATAATTACATCCTAATATAGATAAACAAAAGCAACCAACCTATGGCAACCATAGGTAATATAAGAAGCCGTCTTTCGGACAACAGAAAATCCATGTTTGAGACTTCAGCTACGAGGATTAAACCACAAATTAATATGTAGAAAAAGACAGGAAGATCACGGCGAACTTGCGTCCAATAAATTCCGTTTTTTCTTCTGGATTTTGAATTACCATCATCCTCGGCTAATGTTATAACAATAGTAATGGTCTCCAGAACTTTAGCCATATTTGTGTTGGTATTCTTATTCAAGGTTATGAATTAATTATAGATGAATGTTTTGTACATATAAGATGGGAGAGAGTTTACCTTTCCTATTCTAGAACTGACTTCTATATCTCTTTCTGACTAATTTGGAAATTAACTAACGCGATACCGATAGCCTTCCAGCCAAGTGCAAATTTAAAACCTACAAGTAGGCTTTCAAAAGGAGCGGGTATATGTCCGTAACCGACCTGTATTCGGAGAAACGGTACGAACACAATATTAATATATATTCTATTTACCCAAATCTGTATCTGAATCCTTTTAAATTTATCTAAAAGGATTGGAATGTGTAATATATAGTATATTGTATCCGCTAATATTCGGATCCATTTCACATGTTCCTTTGCAAATCTAGCTTTTGAGATAGATTATCTTTTTTAAAATTGCATATTTTTAGAAATTTACTAAATAAAATATTACAAATAACCTCCAAATATTAGCATCTTCTTTGGATTGGATATTCTAATACTCTATCTAGTACTCTCCCTTGTACAATGGTGATATCTTTACACATGGAACAAAGTGATTGACTCAAACCCCTAAATACACTCTGGAACAATGTTGTTAATACACATAGATGAGTAATCTCATGAGTGTACTAGAGAGAATATATATTAGAAGATCTGAAGTCTCCACTTTGACTTTATCTGTCATTATTAAAACGGATACAATCAACCCGGTCCCTGAATAAATCAAATACGGACTTGAATAACATAAATTCGGTCGGATCCATATATGATAATATGTTTAAATAAACGAATACGGGTATGGAACACCTTGTACAAGATTCATTTAGACCATCCGTTTGCAGTACTACTTACAAGTTAAGGCAAATTACATAAATAGTACTTTTGGGATTCTCTGAGCTTGTTCATATAATTCTGAGTTTCCATTAACTGTATAAGTTCCAAATTCTCAACCACGAGTGCACGTGTTTGAGGATTGACTGTGTTAACCTTGGGGAGAAAAACGGCGTTTCAGATTGCACCAAGGTCGTGCCGAAATTTGCTTTCAAGAAAGTGGTTTCGTCCGCGACACAGTTATTATTGATAAATTTTTCCTATTTCGTTACTACTATTTCTTACAATTTTTACCAACCATTAAAGAGAGTGTGGCAGGAAAAAATAGAATTCAATTTTTTCCTTTGTTAGATGAGATGGAATCTGTCGCCTTGACAGTGGTTACTTAAACCATATCAATTGTGATTCTGCAGCAGCTATTGTTGTCACACTGTGATGAGGACACAAAGAATGATTAAGACACATCTAAAGGGCTACCTAGCACAAATGATCATTTGATCAACATATAAGGTCCAAAGAAAAGAGCTCAACATAAGAGAATGATGCTAACTCTAAATAAATTCGTTAGAGAGGTTCAAACTAAAGAACAAACAAGACCACCAGATCAAGAAGTCATCATCATTTCATTTGAAGGTATTCTTCACGAGTCATCAAGTGGCTAAAGTACATTATAGCAAGTTTGTTAATTAAAGTCTATCTTAGACTTTAATTACATTCTTCATCTTTAATTATTTAATTATTTTATTAGTTTAGCCGAGTTCAATAATAAATGACATGTGGTCCATCTAGTTATTTGGTTTATATCAAGTACTAGTTTTAATTAGTTTACAATACTTGTGATTGTTTAGTTCCTAGTCCAATTAGGACTCTACTTTGTAAGGCTCATAACTGAATTCCTTCTCTATTTAAGAGAGAATTTGGCCAACATTATGATCAAGTTAGTTATATGTTATTTGGTAAGGTTATTCCTTAGATACTTGTGAATTGAACTTCTACATAGAATTTCATTCATTCTTGAACTACTAATCAACAAGTTTAGTTTCGCTTGTTGTGGTGTTTCAGCCTCCATTGAAATCAAACTACTTAGTGTTGCGTTGATTTATTCCCTCGTAAACTATTTTCAAGAATAGAAAGACACGACTTCAACCTTTTGTGTTGAATCTTGATACAAGTTATCAAGGTTCTTCATCAGTTGGTATCAGAGTTCAATGTTGATCTCTTTTTGCTGTACCCTTTTCTTGTTTTCAAAAATTCTTGTTTGCTTGAACAAAAAAAAAAAGATTCAATTTTTCCTATAAAGTTTTGAGCCGAGCCGATCAAGGAAACTTCTTGAATCAAAGACATCATAGTATGGGTTCAAGAATTGGCAAAGTTCACATTTTGTTTGGTTACAAAGTGAGCCGTGGACATACATATTTTAATCAAGGATTGTAGGGCGATTAAAACATGAATTCGTGAACATATATACGGCTAAAAGAAGAAAAAAAAGAAAGAGAAAGAGAAAGATTCAAGAAACCAGAAAAGATTGAGATCTTGAGTCATAAACACAAAAAGATACCCTAAAAAGTATCTTCCTTTTCTTGTTAGGTCTAGAATTTTCAAGATTACTCTTATTTTCTTTCTTTCCTATTTGTTTAGGTTAGGGATTCAATTCCTATATATTTCACCTTTTCATATCACGCAACAATTAGGACCCTTTAATTCTTGGCTTTCATCTTTAAAGCCATCTAGAGTTGAAGTTCTTTTGCAAGTATTGTTGGAATATTGAGTGGATTTTTTTTATAACTAACAAATTTGAGTGTCTTAGTAATCATGTCTTAATAGGTAGTCTCTACATCATAACACGATGAAAGCTTTGTGGATGATAAACTCTTAAGGGAGGCCATTGATGATGTAGTCGAGACATGGGTTATTGATGATGAAGCCGCGGATGAGGCTATTGATGATGTAGCTGAGACTTTTGATGTCCAACCTGAGGAAGAGGGTAATTTTTGTGTGTCTATGAAACTTTTACATACTCAACCAATAGATGAGCAACATCTTCAAAGAAGCAATATTTTCCAAACAAAGTACAATGTCCAAGGCAAGGTTTGTCTTATTATTGACAATGGTAGTTGTGCTAATGTTTGCTCTCTTTAGATGGTCACCGCCCTTGATTTACATTGGAAAGCACGTCCGCATCCTTATAAGCTTTATTGGTTAAATAATAGTGGTGAAATTCGAGTTGATAAACAGGTGGAGGTTGAGTTTGAGATTGGAAGATACAAGGAAATATTTTGTGTGATGTAGTCCCTATGACTGCTAGTCACATTATCTTGGGAAGACCATGGCAATATGATAGAGGCGTTGATCATCTTGGAAGAAATAATGTCTATCAATTCACCATGGATAGAATGAAGTTTATTTTACATCCTTTAACTCCGAAAGCAGCTAGTACAGTTCATCAAGAGATGGTCGAGAATCGAGAGAAAAGAATGAGAGATGAGTTGAAACAAAAGAGTGATCCCAACCTTACATAACAACAAGAGATAAAAATGGTAGTAAAAGCCGAGACTAACGTGAGAAAAAGGCAAGTTCTTAAAAGGTGAGGAATTAGTGTTTATTTATATCCCCGGGAAAGGTAGATAGGGCTATTCGAGCAAAACAAGCAATTTTCTTGCTCATTTTCAAAGGAACCGAAACTCCATGCCTCACTAACATTTTTTATCTAATTTCTTTTTCTCTACCTAGTCTTATTTTTAATCTATCGCAGGAATTCAAGGATATTTTCCCCAAGGAGTTGCCGAAAGGTCTCATTCCAATTAGGGGAATTGAACATCAAATCGACTTCATTCCCGGATCAGTTCTTCTAAATAGGCCGATTTATAAAGCAAATTCGAATGAAACTTGAGAAATTCAAAGGCAATTAGATGACCAAACTGAGGTAACAAATAGAACTTTATGGGTTCTTCTTCGGGCACTTATACAAAAGAACTTAAAAATGTGGGAATAATGTTTACCTATTGCTGAATTTTCAAATAATAGGACATTACATTCTACTACTAATAAATCTTCTTTTGAAGTTGTTTATGGTTTTAACCCCATAACCCCTTTAGATCTAACTATTTTACCTTTTGATGAGTATTTTAATGTAGAAGATGATTCTAGAGCAGATTTTATACAAAAAATACATCAACAAGTAAGAGCTCAAATTGAAAAAAAGAATGCATCTTATGCAAGACATGCCAACAAGGGCCGAAAACATATTTCCTTTGAAGTAGGAGATTGAGTTTGGGTACATTTGAGAAAAGAAAGATTTCCTAATGCAAGAAGGACTAAGTTACACCTAAGAGGAGATGGATCCTGTCAAGTAGTTGCCAAAATCAATGACAATGCTTACAAGTTAGATTTGAAAAGTGAGTATGGTGTAAGTGCTTCTTGCACCATATTTATCCCTTTTTGATTTTGATACAGATCATGATGATTCGATGATGAATCCTTTTGAAGGGGAAGGGAATGATGATGACACATCTAAAGGGCTGCCTAGCACAAAAGATCATTTGATCAACATACAAGATCAAAAAACAAGAGCTCAACATAATGGAATGATGCTAGCTCAAAATACATTCATTAGAGAGGTTCAAACTAAAGAACAAACAAGACCACCAGATCAAGAAGTCATCATCATTTTATTTCAAGGTATTATTCACGAGTCATCAAGTGGCTAAAGTACATTATAGCAAGTTTGTTAATTAAAGTCTATCTTAGACTTTAATTATATTTTTCAGCTTTAATTATTTAATTATTTTATTAGTTTAGCCGAGTTCAATAATAAAGGACATATGGTTCATCTAGTTGTTTAGTTTATATCAAGTACTAGTTTTAATTAGTTTACTATACTTGTGATTGTTTAGTTACTAGTCCAATTAGGACTCTACTTTGTAAGGCTCATAGCTGAATTCCTTCTCTATTTAAGAGAGAATTCGGCCAACATTATGATCAAGTTAGTTATATATTATTTGGTATGGTTATTCCTTAGATACTTGTGAATTGAACTTCTACATAT
Source organism: Vinca minor (assembly GCA_026122235.1). Lineage (NCBI taxonomy): Eukaryota > Viridiplantae > Streptophyta > Magnoliopsida > Gentianales > Apocynaceae > Vinca > Vinca minor. Next base: position 744,622 of record JAOCZM010000058.1, read on the forward strand.
AACTTCATTCATTCTTGAGTTCCTGATCAACAAGTTTAGTTTATCTTGTTGTGGTGTTTCGGCCTCCATTGAAATCAAACTACTTAGTGTTGCGTTGAATTATTCCCTCGTAAACTATTTTCAAGAAGAGAAAGATCCGACTTCAACCTTTTGTGTTGAATCTTGATACATGTTATCAAGGTTCTTCATCACACTGCCATGGTTTCTTTTTGGTCTATAATTGTGATACTCGTAATCTTTGCATGCATGTTTTAATTATTTTTAAGTGCCTAATTGTTTATTTTTTAAGTTCTAGGAGCGTAGTGACAAGAATACTAAGTAAGAGGATTTATATGCTAAGTTAGAGTGTTTGTTAATTGGTGGTTAAGTTAGAAGATTTTGAAAGGTATGTAATAAAGGAAAAAGGCTGTACACATGGGATATTTTAGACACAACACTTGAGGAAACTTGGAAAAACATAAATAAAAGGAAGAAAAGAAAGAAAAAGAAAGAAAATAGAGAAAACAAGAGAGAAACTGAAATTCTGGAAAATCTGAGCAGTAAGATTAAAACCTTTGGCGAACATAAAAAATGGTGCTCTGATCAACCCCACAATTTAACCAGAGTTAGAGGACTTCTAATACTTGCTTCTGACTGGTGGAGATTTGATTTTAACGAATAGTTTAATAGAAATCAATTTCGGAGTGAAGCATTGGGAATTCCGGCAAAAAATGTTAAAGTTAAGCCTTTGAAATTCTTGTTAAGCAATCAAGGTAATGTTCTTACACTCTCGTATTTTTCTAACAAAAGCATGAATTTTTCGGAAAATAAGTCATGTTTAATTTGTGATGAAATGGATTTCTTCATCGCTTTCTATAGCATCAAATTGGATGAAGCGTTGTGAAATATGTATTGCGTGAATATCTTGATTGTCATATGTTCATGCGTTTGTATTTGATTATATGTATGTGGTATGACATTCGGAATATGTAATAGTTACATTCCCAATTTCGAGTTCTTGGTTGTGAAATATTCTATAGCAAGATGCATTCCTTATTTTCATGTTCCCCTGATGCCCGAGCGGACACGATGACGTGATATGCTATGCTATGATATGTGATGCCTTGTGTCCATGGCCTTTCCCAACGGGTAACATTGTTTGGGGCTGCTAATAGGTGTTCTAGAGTTCAAAAGGATGAGCGAGAAAACAACATGAATGTTACGTGGTCCTAACAAACGGGGGTGAAAATACCCGGACCCATGGACCCCGTCCCTAACGGGCAATAATGATTGGGGTGGTTAGCAGTAGCTATAGAGTTGGAATCAGCCAATTGAGTTCAATTGTAAATGACGTGGTGCATGACAAAATCGTTATCAATGATGTCTAATAAGGTGTACTTTGTCTGAATGTTATGGGGTTGATCATGGTGCTCATATGATATGAAGATATATGGGCTTGACATGTTTATGTGTATAAAGTTGTATGTGTTTTTGGTCAAAATTTGTGTTTTATAGGTTGGTATTCGAAATTTCAGAAAATGGGATTTCCTTTATTATTGTGTACATGAAAAAGCATGGTTTTGAAACTCGGACCGGACCGGACGGTCGGACCAGTCGGACCGTCGATCGGACCTCCGAGCGGTCCGGTTAGGTGCCAAAACCCGTTTTCGTCAAAAAATCGCTCTAATTTCATCGACTCGGTGGACCCTGAGCCAGGTCGGACCAGTCGAGCCGAAAAGCCGAGACAGTTTTGGAAAAACCGCTAGAGTCACAAAATACATTTTTTTAAATTTTTTTTTAAATTTTTCTATATAAAAAAAAAGGAAGAAGAAGAAGAAGAAAAATAGAGCGGTAGTGGTGGCGGGGCGGTGGCAGAGGGGAACGGCGAGGAGAAGAAAAAAAGAGAGACGGAGGTGGCGGTGGAGATTCGCGGTAGAGAGAAGGAGAGGAGAAGAAAAAAAAGAGGGCGGTGGTGGTGGCGGTTCGCGGTGGAAGAAGGAGAGGAAGAATAAAAAGAGGGCGGTGGTGGTGGCGGTTCGCAGTAGAAGAAGGAGAGGAAGAGAAGAGGGAAAAAATAGAAGAGGGAAAAAGGAGAAGAAAGAAGGAGAGCGGCGGTGGAAGAAGGGGATGAGAGGGAGGGCGGAAGAGTGAAGACAGGGATGAGAGAGAGGCGGATTAGAGGAGGATAGAGGGAGGCGGATGAGAGGGAGGCGGCCTCTCCCCTCATAGAGAAGAAGAGAAAATGAAAATAGGGTTAGGGTTCTCTCTTAGGAGAGTTTATATACTTAGGACTAAATGTGCAATTAAAGTATTATCACATAAAGTCCTATACAATTAATAAATTACAAACAAGTCCTAAATGATTTACTTTATAATTATTTGGACTATAGAATTAAAGAAAATACTTAAGAGAATAATTAAGATAAAATATATCTGAATTAGATTTACATTAACAACATTTTTTATTAATTAGTATATATTATATATTTTTAAATATTTATGACGTCACCGGGTTGATGAACGGGTCGATAACGGTCCGACCACTGGTCCGACCAGTGACCCGTGACCCAGTAACTTTTCCGGGTCGATATCCGGTCCGGGTTTCAAAACATTGTGAAAAAGTAATTTCTGCACTCCAGACGATCACTTCGATTGACCGGAGGCAGAAATGGATCGTCCGGGGAAAACTACTCGTGCTACTGCCTAAACTCTGGCGACTCATCGGTCGACCGGAAGGAGCTTTGGTTCGTCCAGGATCATGCGAACGATGCGCAGTCCAAGGACATCGTCCGGGGGTTTGACCAGGGGCATTTTTGTAATCTTTTCAGGTCTTTTTTTAAAGTTATATTTATTTCTAATGTATATATGTTTTACCTCAAGTTCAAGGGTGATGTTTTATGTATTAAATCATCTCTTATTGTGTTTTCATAATTTGAAAAGTCCGGGAATTATTTCGAGCTAACGATGCTTCATTTCAGGGGTGTTTGAACCTTACTGAGCTAGTGTAACTCATTCCCTTACTCTATATGTTTTTGCAGATGATTATGATGATGATATGGAAGGGGTAACTAGGGTTAAGGACAGTGATAGCGAAACCATATGATGTTACAGTTTATGAGAACACATATTATGGATACTTTACTTTTAAGATTGAAATATATGTAAGATGATCTTTATTTCATTAAGTTATCTTTGAGTTCGGTGTCTCATTGGTAGATGAGGCGCTGCCAGGTCACCATCTAGTTACGAGGTGTGACATTAGTGGTATCAAAGCTGGTCAAACCTTAGGCTTGAATAAAAGGAATAGAACTATGTATGAAATGAACTTATGAATGATATGATAGCTTACCTAAGATGTGATCCTTGGATAGAGGGTATGGAATAGGAGCTATGTGTCATATAACTGTTTTATGTACTATGTGTTTAACTAACCATTTGGTTGTGCTATCGATTTTGATAATTTGAGTTGGTTATTACGTCAATCAAGATGGAAGTTGGGAATGTCTCTGACATGGTGACATGTACACTATTGATTAACTCCATACTTGCTTATGTGCTATTTGATTGTGGTGCCACGCATTCATTTGTATCCCGTAGATTTACTAAGTTTCCTAAACGTTCCCCTGCATATTTATCGGATGCTTATACAGTTTCTGTGCCTACTGGTAAGGTGTTAGTATCTAATCTGGTTCATAAGGGATGTCAGGTTAAGATTGAACCGAAAGAGTTGAGTGTAAATCTTATTCAGATAAACATGGTAGGCTTTGATGTCATATTGGGAATGGATTGGTTGGCAGCCAACCATGCGTTGGTAGATTGTAAATAGAAGAAGGTTCAATTAACAATAGAAGGTAATGAAGTGTTCACATTTCGAAGGTCGGAAAATAAGAGTTGCGAGAAAGGGTTACCAGTTATATCAGCAACCAAAGCCCATAAGTAAGTACAAAAGGGTTGTCAGGTATTCTTAGCCTATGCAGTGACGAAAATGAGAAGGGAGTTCAGTTTGAAGATGTTCCTGAAGGGATTCATGGGCAGAAACTCGTTGTAAACACCCATGAGTCCTCCCCCAAAGGATCCGCTCATACGAAAACGAATCGAAAGCAGACGAAAAACTTACATTTTTTTGGTTAAAGATTCTGTCTTTGGGCTCTTAGCAGCAATCACCTTGAGTCCTCCCTTGCGGAATTACTCCCTACCGGTATCCATGCGACGAAACGAACAGCGATTGCTAGCTCTTCGTTTTTCTGAGTTTCGAAAATTTAGAGAGAAAGGGAGAGCGAAAACAAGAAATCTGATTTCTATGTTTCTAGTATTTTTGCGGCTCAAGCATTAGTGACTAGGGTTTCGGTTAAGAGAAGGTTATTTATTTGTAGCAGTATTTGTTCATAAATCACAAGTGGTCCCTAACAAGACATTGTGACTACCCAAAGTGAATGAATTTACGGTGAAACCTAATATCAATCCACTATTTAATCCCTTTGTCTCGCGATATCCTAATTAAGCATAAGGCATGGTAGTAGTCACCCTTATAAAGCTTAATTGTGTTTATGCTCGATCTCCAGGTAGACTGTTCCAACAAATAGTATTTAATAACCACTTTATCAAATATATTTGAGCACGGCCATGCATTTAGACAGTCTTCCCTATCAAGGGGCCCATTGATATCTCTCTCTAATAAGGGAGGGACAAATTCCTTACAATGCCTCTCACATTCAAGCCATGAAATGATACTACATCCGATCATCAGTTGTATTGATTACTCGATTAAAAGTAACGTCCGACTGAGTAAAAATGTGGCTCCATTCATGCTAGAATCAATGGAGACATAAGGTCTAAGGATTCCAAAATAGTATTGAGGAAGTAATACTTATGACTAAGGACCATGAAGTATTACTTCTCTAACGGATCACGCCCGATACAATATATCCCAATATATTGCATCTATGATTTGATTTGTATTCATTACACATGATTAGTAAAACATAATCATCAATCAAACATCATACTGGTTTTATTTAATTGTAAAGAACCTTACATAAAACTAGGGACAACTAGAATAGTAATTACATAAGCTAATGAATTTTACTATCAAATCACGCATTTGATGTTCAGAAGCAAAATTAACTATTCAAAGATATGCTCAAAAAAATATAAAACGTACAACATATGCTAATGGTCCTAGGGCACTACTAACAGTTCCTATAGGCGGAGACTTTGTCAATGTATTTCCAGAAGATCTTTTAGGTGTACCACCAGTTCGGGAGATAGATCAAGATCCTACTTCAGCCAGGTGCGCAGCCTATATCTAAGGCCCATATCGAATGACTCCATCTGAGTTGAAGGAATTGAAGACACAATTGCAAGATTTGTTGGACAAGAAATTTATTAGGCTAAGTGTATTGACTTGGGGTGCACCGATGTTATTTGTGAAGAAGAAAGACAAAGTATGAGAATGTGCATCAACTACCGAGAGCTGAACAAGATCACCATCAAGAACAAGTATTCGCTTCCTCACATTGATGATTTGTTTGATCAATTGAAGGGAGCCAAAGTTTTTTCGAAGATAGATTTAAGATCGGGGTACCATCAGTTGAGAATCAAGCTAGAGGATATACCTAAGAGCGCCTTCAGAACAGTGTATGGTCATTATGAATTCCTGGTGATGCCATTTGAAATGACTAACGCTCCATCGACATTTATGGATATGATGAACCGAACAATTCAGAATTACTTGGACAAGTTCGTGGTAGTCTTCATCGATGATATCTTGGTATACTCTCTTACAGATGAAGCACCTGAAGAACACTTGAGAATAGTATTAAAGACTTTATGGACCGAGAAATTGTATGCCAAATTTTGTAAATGTGAGTTATGGTTGAGAAATGTGACCTTTTTGGGACATGTTATATCAGCAGATAAAGTGTTAGTGGATTTGGAGAAAATAGAAGCAATCGTGGATTGACCTCGACCAACCAACGTAGCGGAAATCCGAAGTTTCTTGGGACTAGCAAGGTATTATCGGAAATTTGTGGAAGATTTCTCAAGAATAGCAGCTCCTTTGACTCGATTAACACAGAGGAAGGTGAAATTTGAGTGGAATAAAAAATGCAAAGAGTGTTTTCACAAACTAAAGAAAAAGTTAACAATAACTCTGGTTTTAGCCTTGCTAGAAGAATAAAGAGATTTTACGATATACAGTGACACACCGGGTATTTGTTTGGGTTGTGTATTGATGCAAAAGGCAAAGTAGTAGCTTATGCTTCAAGACAGTTGAAACTATATGGTAAGCATTATCCTACACATAGCTTAGAGTTGGCAGTGACCGTGTTTTCTTTGATGATATGTAGACATTACTTATATAGGGAGTCGTGCGAAGTATTCATCGATCACCAAAGTTTGAAATATTTGTTTACTCATAAGGAGTTGAATATGAGGCAAAGAAGATGGTTGAAACTCTTGAAGGACTATGATTTGACGATTAGATATCACACCGGAAAAGTTTATAGTGTAGCTAATGCACTTAGTAGAAAGAATATGGGTCATATGACAACATTGATCACTAAGCAACAAGAGCTGATTGCTGAGTTTGATAAATTGGAGATTAAAGTGGTGGAGTCAACGAGTAATATCATGGCACCTATGGTGGTGCAACCAACTTTATTAGCAAGAATTAAAGAGGCTTAATGGGAAAATGTGAACTTAGAAGATGAGCTGGTTTTGGCACAGTCAGACAAACACACAGATTTCAGATTTATGAAGATGGTAACCTTTAGTTTCGAGGTTGGTTATATGTACCCTCATATTCAGAGTTGAGGACGGATATACTGCAAGAAGCACACAACACCAAGTTATCGGTTTATCCAGGAGCATTTAAGATGTATAAGGACCTTAAGGGAACATTTGGTGGAAAGGAATGAAGCGGAAGATCGCCGAGTATGTATCTAGATGTTTGATTTGTCATCAAGTAAAGGCGGAACATCAAAGACCCACAAGATTTCTTAAACCGTTGGACATTCTCGTTTGGAAATGGGAACAGATTACTATGGATTTTGTGGTTGGTTTACCAAAGGACAAGACGGGAAATGATATAATATGGGTCATAGTGGACAAATTAACGAAGTCAGCGCATTTTCTACCAATGAAGATCACATCTTCTATGAATGTGTTGGTGCAACTGTATATGGATGAAAAAGTCCGACTTCATGGGGTACCAGTCAATATCGTATCAAATAGGGATCCTTTTTTTGTGTCACGGTTTTGGAAGAGCTTCAATGAAGAAATGGGAACGAAGTTGTCGCTCAGTACCGCTTATCACCCTCAAACAGATGGTCAATCAAAAAGAACAATTCAGACTTTGGAAAACATGTTGAGGGCTTGTGTATTGGATTTCAAAGGTAGTTGGGTAGATCACTTAACATTGGTAGAATTTGGCTACAACAACAACCATCAAGCTAGCATCGAAATGTCATCTTATGATGTTTGTATGAGCGAAAATGCAGATCAGCGATATGGTGGGATGACATTGAAGAGAAGACAATAACCGGGCCAAAACTAGTGCATATGACAATGGAAAAGGTTCCGTTGATTCGGGAAAGGAAAGTATAAAGGCTGCACAAGATCGATAAAAGAGTTGGCCCGACAGCAAAAGAAGACCATTGGACTTCAAGCCGGGGACAATGTCTACTTACAAGTATGGCCAACCAAGGTTGTTATGCGATTTGGTAAAAGTGGGAAGCTAAGTCTGAGATATGTGGGACCCTACGAGATACTTGAACGTGTTAATGGGTTAGCTTACTGAATATATCCACTACCAGCATTGTCACGACTCCACAACGTCTTTCACGTTTTCCAGCTAAGGAAGTATATCGCCTACCCAATTCATGTATTGGAAGCTGAACCATTAGGACTCCAAGAAGATTTGACTTATTAAGAGATGCCAGTTCAGATTGTGGATAGAAATGAACATGTCTTGAGGCGAAGAGTGATATTGAATCATATCGAACGTGAGGCGGTTTGGGAATTGGAAGAGGAAGCTAGGCACAGATATCCACAAATTTTTCAGGATTGAGGTGAGTAAATTTCGAGGACAAAACTTTTGTAAGGGGTTGCATGCATATTTTAATTGTTTTTGTGCCTAATTGTTTATTTGTTAAGTTATAGGGGGGAAGTAAGAAGATCCATATGCTAAGTTGGAGAGTTGGTGGTTAAGTTAGAAGATTTTGAGAGGCTCTACAATTTCATGTAAATTTTTTTTTGCTTTAGAAGTTCTATCATTTCTTGTATTAATTTTACGTTAATATTGCTCCAATTTGCATCAGAAGTTTCCACCATTTCTATATTTGTATATTTACACCAAGATCTTCAAAATTTACACTAAAATCTATAGGAAATGGGAAAGAGGCAATTGTCTAGTAGTGGAACTAATGAAAATTGATAGAGGCTATTCATTTTTGGGAAATCAGTCTATTTAGCCCCCTAGAATTTTTATTTCGCCCCACATAGTTCCTAATGTTTAATGTCAGCTTATTTAGTCCCCCAAATTTTTTTCTTTTCGCCCGTATTGTCCCCAATATTTAATTTCAGTCGGTAAAGTCCATTATCTATTTATGGGCTGCATATAGAGGTCCCACCACATTTTCATGTCATCCACGTGCTTAATGAGCGGGGACATAATAGTTAGTTTCAATCTATAAAATTTACAAAATACAAAAAATCAGTATAAAAAATGGTTATAAAAAGGAAACCCCAAATTCTATTGTCCTAATTTGGAGGAACCCATTTGTTCTAAGTCCGCCGCAAAAGAGGTGGTGGAACCTCTATATGCATCCCGTAAATAGATAAGGGACTTTACATTCTAAAATTAAACATTAGGGACTATACAGGTTAAATGAAAATTTATGAGGGACTAAATAAATTGAAATTAAACATTAGAGACTATACGGGCGAAATAAAAATTTCTGGGGACTAAATAAGCTGATTTCCCTTCATTTTTCTCTTTTTTTCAGGAAGAAAATTCCACTTTTCCTTTTATTTTATTCTTAGGGAATAATCACGTTTATTTAACCGCTTTTCATAGATATAAATAAATAAAATATAGTACAATAATAATTGAAGTAATAATAGGGGGAAGATCGGGCTGCAAAAGTCCGGCCCCAGTTGACCCCACAATTGTCTTATTATACTCCCTTAATTTCATTATTTAAATCATTCTACATACTTCCTAAATTTTCATTATGTAAGCAATTTTAGATTGTTTTTTATTTTTTCATATTTTTATTTTTAGTAATACTCTTATTTAATTTAAAATATCTTCCACATAATAAGAGATAAAAGGGTAATATTAATATTTTGATTTAAAAAGTAGCTTAATTTTTGTATTTTAATCTCTATGAAATATCATAAACATTCTGTATTATAAAATAGAGAAAACATATTACTTTTTTTGTCCTAAATTGATATCCGTTTTACTAGTTTAGTTTATCCTATAATAAATGATTAATTTTTATGAATGTACTTTCTCCTTGAATTTTTATAATGAAAGCAAGTTTTACTAACATATGCACACTCTAATATTTAAAAATATTGATATAGCTTAAATCAATTGTATTATGAATGTCAAACGTGGAAATTGAATTTTGGTAGGGAGAGTAAAGAGTGAGTAATTACTAGTCTCCAGTCCACTCCGACTCTTATGTAGAAAAAGAAAAGTTTCGCATCGTGCGGAATAATTTGAACCGTCGGATAATAATTTTGAACGGTGCAGATTTGGAGAGAGAAATTTTTTTATTTTTTAAGTTCAACAACAATTTTTTTCTCTCCAAATTTAAACCGTTAAAAATATCATTCAGACAATCTATATTATTAATATTGTGCGGAATTTTCGCTGTTTCGCATAGTAGCCGAACTGTCTCCAGTCTACCCAACCATACTACTGATTTGATTTGAATTGAAATTATAAAGTCGGTCGGTAGCACATGTTCTATCTCCATCGATATAAATACCCACTGCACTGGCGAACCTCTTCTTTTTCCAGTGGGCAAAACTGGAAAGATATTTTCTCCATTAATAACCCCCATTCTTTACTTTAACCCCCTCCATTCTTTACTTTACCCCCTTCTCTCTCTCTCTCTTCACAGAAGAAGAAGAGTTCCATTTGCAGAGAAGAAGAAGAAGAAGAGAGATGGCGGAGGAGAGCAGCGAAGTTACTTCCCCCACAGTTGGTCGAGTTCTTCTCATCTCCGCCGGTGCAAATCATTCTGTTGCTCTTCTTTGTAAGTATATTTTCATGTGATTTAAGCCAAATTTATATGGCATGAAGAATACTGGAAGAAGTACAATATGTGTGGGGAATTGGAAGGTCCTTATAATATAATCTGTATATATGCATATGCCTCAAGGCTTGTGTCTTACCTCATTCTATGGCTCAAAATGTTCCACGTCTTCGTTAAGCTTAACAAATGCTTGTGAATAGTTTAGATCTTTTTTTTTATTTAGTAATATGTAATAATTTGTGGTAAATTTTCAAGTATTTGTAAAAAAAAAAAGTAAAAAGTTTAATTATAAAATTTAAAACTTCAGCTCAAATCTTACAATTTCGAGGATCAGCTATGGATATAAGAGGTTGTTAACATGAGTTGGCCAAATTGGCAAGGTATAAGTAATTCTATAATGTATTCAGCAAAAAGGTAATTCTATAATGCCAACCAGGTTCAATCCTCTCCTCTGACATATAAACCTTTGTGCGCATAGCGGCTGCCAGTTAAGATTTGTCTTTTTAAACAACTTTTCTCTGTTAAGATTTGTGCCTTGAGAGTACTGCACCTTCTTGAATATCTTTTACGTGTATGAAGTGATGAGAGATGAATATGGTATGAGTTTTTCTCTCCCCTTTCCAACAGAATTGTTGTTTTTCTGTATTTAAGATCACCTGTGGCATTGCATTCTTCTCAATTCTTATTCTTTAGCATGCCATGAACTGAATTGTGGGGTAGTCAAACATATTTAAGTTCATTCAGTCGTCTCTGAGTAATGGATTCATTCAGCTAATGGGTTCTACCTTCACTTAATTAGACCCAACTGTCATCCACCAAAAAAAAAAGAGAAAAGTTAGACCCAACTGTCAACTTCTCTGAGAGGCAGTTGGGTGTGCTGAAGAAGAAAAAGACTGAACAGGAGAAGCTGATTATAGGAAGAATCTATTTAAAGGCATTATCTTGGTTGATTAGCTTACCTATTCCAAAAAAGTCCAAAGTAGGGATGTGGATTGGTTTCTAGAATATAACATATGTGCATTCTTAACTAGTATTTGGCCATCTTTATTCATTTGAACCATGATTGCGAGCTTTAATTTTGTGGTAGACTGTTCAGTTTTGTTCTCCAATTTTTAGTATAATTGTTTTCCTTGTTTTAGTGCATTTTTCTGAATGTTTTTATTTGATGTGATTCTTAATGCTTTAGTTTCACCAATCTGCAATTTTAAATATGTCTTTGCCCTGTGGCCTGTGGAGAAATTTTATAGCTCGTCTCTTGCAGCCGGAAATGTTGTCTGCTCATGGGGAAGGGGAGAAGATGGGCAACTAGGACATGGTGATGCTGAAGATCGGTTTTCACCAACTCAATTGAGCGCATTGGATGGGCAAGAAATAGTATCTGTTACTTGTGGATCTGATCACACAACTGCATTCTCAAGTACAAGCATGCAGGTTTACAGCTGGGGATGGTAAGTTTTTTTACAACTAAGATCTTAATATTTGTTTTTACTTCCCAGTTTTCTTCATTGTCCTTAATGATGAAAACTTAGCTCTCCTTTTCTTTCTGGTGTTTAAAAAAGATATAATAAGCTATTTGTCAAAAACTTCTAAGTGTTGCTTATTTAATGTAATCCACATGATTGTTGGGGGAAAAAACAAAAAGGAGGAGTTTGTATTAGGATCTTATTGTTTAAGCTGGTTGTTTTCCTCGAATTTAGGGGAGTGAGTGATGTTCGCACTTCTCTTAAGTAGGGTTATTTTTTTTCTTCTTCTTCTTCTGGTTTGCTACAAGACAAAACCCAGAACACTCAAAAAATTTAAAGTTGTTATAGGTTAACTTTATGTCAAGGATTTGAACTGCACTTGTAGCTTCCTTTCTCAGTTTTCAGCCCTTAAATGTCTTCAGGTTCAGGATCTTGAAGAAGTGTTGAGTCAAGTTGAGCTCGTGTTTCTTAGAAGTTGTAGGCCATTGTTATTTGGCTGAGATAGATAGTACAGTACTTTAGAAGTAAACCATCAAGTGTTCTAGATGGAATTTTTAGCTCTCTACCTTCTGAATGTATGCTATTTATCTTCTTCTTTCCCTTCTTCGACTTTGATAAATATCAAATATTTGCAAATATTGAATTCGATTTGAGATTTGAAAGAGGATGGGGGATATGTCCTATCCTCAAATGGACTTTCACTTAGAAACTAAAGTCACAATTCTTCTTTCTTCTTTGCGGGAGAATCCTGCATTTCATACAGTGCTTCTGTAATACTGGGATGAAAATTTCTTGGTTGGCTAAAGGAAAGCAATATAAGCATAGATCCTTTCTTTGGATTCAACTGAGAAAATAATTATTGGTGGATTATTGGGTAAAGTCATTGTGGACATTTAATTCTACTGGTCAAAGTGCTTATTTTTCTTGCAGAGTATATGTGTTATCCTCTGTAGAAAAACATGACTGGGTGTTTGATTAGATGTATCAGCTATCATGCTTTAAGATCTTTCCTATCCATCTTTATCATTTAGCTGGTTAATTTATGAACATTGACTGCAGCCTTCAGATGTAGCTAAGTGGATTTCAAGCATATTACTTGTGTGATGAGTGTAACCTTTATAATGAGTGTTTTCTTTTCGCTTTTTTTATTTGGTATTATTTATTACTGCTCCAGTTTTGGAACCATAAAGCTCTTCAGTGATCTTGATCATGTGCTAAATTTTAAATTCTGTAGGGGTGATTTTGGGAGATTAGGTCATGGAAATTACAGTGACTTGTTCTCTCCTCAACCAATAAAAGCATTGCATGGTCTCCAAATAAGGCAAATTGCTTGCGGAGACAGTCATTGTTTGGCAGTGACTATGGAAGGCGAAGTGCAGAGGTTGATTATGCTCCTTAATTTATTTTCCTCGGTATTTCCTAATTTGAAGTTTTTTCTTCTGTTGTATATATTACCACTTCCCCCCGTATTAGTATAAGTTAGTGTTGCAAGTGTATTTTTCGAGCTTAAAGATAAAATCACATTTTCCAATTACTCCTGCAGCCGCCACATGGTTTGTCTTTGAAAGGCAACTTGCTTGTTGCTTCCTTTGAAAGCAGCCATTGAGTATGGCGAGAGAAGAAATAAAATCTAATGCGGTAAACCTATTTGGATGTGCTTCTTTGACAAGTAACTTCCAGGTGGACTTGCATGTGTTAGCTTTCTCTGGACATGGATGACCATTGCGCCTGTACATTATTGTTAATGATATGGATACCACATTGATGTTGAATTTGCTGCTTTCTTATATTCTATGAAATGTAAATTTTGCAAATACTTGCAACTAGATCCTTGAGATTGAAAATTACAATTTTCACTTACTCGTTGTCTCCTTCTCTGTTATTATAACCATCCCCATTTCATTACTTGTGTTTATCCATCTCTGGGTTCCTTACCTAGTCTAGGCAAACGACGATATTTCCGGTGGTTGAAGGGCTGAATAGCGCTTCATATGTTTGGGGGATGTTACAGGAACTAGTATTTCTAGATGTGAAATTGTGAAAGTATTCCTCATTACATAATAAGGAGCAAATTGCTGAGACTTTCGTGCCGATCTATGTTTAGCAATAAGTCTCCTGTTGAAGCCTTGGTTCATAGCTGTGCTACATGTATATATACATGTTGTCCGACCATCTTTTAATCCCTGTCAAGGAAAATGCCTTGTTATTATGTAATGTTCTCATATTTGCATCAAGAATCTCAGGGAGAAATCCTTATTGTCCATCTAGAAATTTTATGAATGTCCTAATATGCATGTCTTGATATATATATATATATATATATATATATATATATATATATATATATATATATATATATATATATATATATGCATTCTTTTAAAATTGTGGTCACTAATTAACAGGAATTTAAGTTGAATTCCTGCCTGGGATTGTTTTCCTTCAGTAATGGTTTTTTTATCATTCTTGTTTTTTTTGTTGAGAGGGATTGTTTTCTGAGTCTGCCAAGTGAGTCTCATGATTATTTTACTGGATTTGTGATAAGAATGTTCTTCAGTGAGGAACAATTTTGATATTCTATTTCCTTCGCAGTTGGGGACGAAATCAAAATGGTCAATTAGGCATTGGCACCACTGAAGACTGTCCTGTGCCCCAGAAGATTGAAGCTTTTCAGGTACTTTCGGTTATTTTTGCCAAGAATGCCCAGCTTTATCATGCTCTCCTCTATTCCTTTAAATTTCGCTTTGTCATCCCTGACTATATTTATTATAAAAGCTTTAGTTTTTTTTTTTAATTTCACATTTTCCCTGTTTCTTGGGGTCATGGGACTTTTTATTTCTTTATTCATTTTTGTGAAACATACACCGTTGCCAAGGGGAAAATGGAAAAGGAATGGTCATCTATCTGATGAGTATTGAACTTGGTAACCTTTTAGTCTGCTAAGGAAAATATTTACCAAATATCCTCCAGAGTGGTTCACACCCAAATTTGAGATTATCATTGCGAAGAATTTTCAAAGATTTTTTTTCTTGTCAAGTTGATGATTCTTCTCCTTTGTTACAGAATTATTTCAGTTTCCTTTGCAACCTGAAAAAATCGGAAGTTCTCTTTAGAGGATTTGCATTGTTAAGACTGGGTTGATGACTCTTGCTATTTATGATTGTCAAATTAATTTTAATTTTTTCTTTGAAACATGAATAATGCGAAGGAGATACTCTTGTAAGGGGTTATATTCTGTTGCAAAAAAATCATATCGCAGATACAGAGCTACATGTCGATGTCGTGCATTTTTAACTTACCATGTTCATGACCGTTTTACCACATGACATTAGCTTTGGATATTACATGACCGGAAATCTCTTGTATAGCTGTGGGTCATTTACAATATGGATAACCCATGCCACTTATCAGAAATTGATACACATTTGGAACTTCTTGAAAAGTTTTTAGCTCTCTTTATAGCAGTCCCAGCACCCTGGTGGTTCTACTTATCACTTTCAGGATAAATGATATACTGCCTTATTTAGCGTCTTACAATTCTCCCGGTTATCATTTGCCTTTGTGTAGGGAATATCTGTCAAGATGGTTGCTGCTGGGGCAGAACACACTGCTGCTGTGACAGCAGACGGTGAACTTTATGGTTGGGGCTGGGGCCGATATGGTAACCTGGGCTTAGGTGATAGAATGGACCGTTTAGTTCCTCAAAAAGTCTCAGCTGTCGAGGTTTCTCATCTATCAGCCCTATTCTTTATTTCTCTCTATTTTATATTTCCCATAGATAGTCAGCAAAAACTGCTAGGGAATGCACATGCTATAAATGAGGTATATACTTACAAGGGTAATGGATCTTTAAATTTTGTGTATCTAAAAAGCCTTGGTCTTCAATTATGATGATCTAAATCTGATAAAGAAGACTTGGAATTCTGCTTAAAAACAGATTGATGTGGATTCTCTTTGTCAGGTAAAACAATTCTCAATTATTCATGATTGAGTGGTAAATGTGCATGGAATGGGAAACTTATTATGTGATTCAACACTTGACTTCAGTTTTGAATTGCTCTCTGATTATTGAGGTTTTGTTTTAGGTTGAGTATGGATAAACGGATTGTGTAAAACAGAAGTGCCAAAAAAGTGTCATTGTTATTTATCCAGATTTTTAGTTTTTACTCCTTTAATTTGGTAGTTTTTTTTTCTCCTTGCTCTTTACATGCCAGAAGAAATCTGGAAATCTTTGATACAGCTCTTTTGATGTTGGGAATGACCAGAATCATCTTTATGGGTGGCTTTATGACTACTGATAAATTTTATGGGACACTTGCAAAGCTAACACGTTTGCTACTTGTTGGCACATCTTTCATATATTGAAAAAGAGGGGATGCAATCCAACTATTGATGTATTGACATTAATCAATTTTCAATTCAACTGAAACTGTGTGATCATGTGCATACTTGCACCTGTTTTACTTTCTGTTGACTGTGTGTGTATATATGGGAGATTTCTGTACAAAGCTGATATGTTTTTTTTTCATGTCTCGTCTCTCACACTTTCCTTGTTCTCTTCAGTTATCTAGTTTGTTAACAATGTTAAATTGCTTGGCATGTTTCTTAGGGAGAAAAGATGACTCTAGTAGCTTGTGGATGGCGGCACACAATATCAGTCTCCTCGACTGGTGGTCTATATACTTATGGTTGGAGTAAGTATGGACAACTAGGACATGGAGATTTTGAAGTAGACCACCTCATCCCTCATAAATTGAATCCTTTAAGTGGGAGTTCTATTTCTCAGGTAATTCTGTTTGGCATATGATTTCTTTAAACACCATAACACTATTTGTTTTTTTTTTTTTTTTTAAATTAAAAATATATTTGGTTAATTATTAGATATGTCCAAGAAATGAAGAAATTGTTTCCCTGATTGATTTTTGATTAAAAAGTCCGATGGCAGAAACTTAGAATATTAGAAACTGAGATAGAGTTGTAAAAGTTAGAAGTACAATCTGATCTCCCGTGTTCTACACTGCACTTTATCTTGAATTATTGCTTCCCCTCCAACTAACACCTAATTATGAATAGCCTTGTAGAGAAAAGCTTTTTGTCATCGGATTTTTCCATTACCTGTAACAAAGTAATTAGGAATTGTGAATACTCAAGTTGTATTTCGTATAGAACAAGTGTTACATATATATATACACTCCTAGGAAAACCGAATAGGAAAGTAAATAAATGAATGATTAATAAAGATCAATCAATTCCTAGAATCAATCTAATCAATCTAATTCCTATAATTGTGCATATACACATATACAATATGTGTTGAATGTGCTAATAGCTTTTAACACTCCCTCTCACAGTGGAGCATAAATGTTGATCATGCCCAACTTGCTACAAAGATATTTGACTCGAACTCCATTTAAAGCTTTTGTGAGAAGGTTACCCAATTGTTCTCCAGTCTTCACATAACCAGTAGAGATGAAACAATCTTCTATTTTGTCACGTACAAAATGACAATCTAACTCAATATGTTTGGTCCGCTCATGAAAAACTGGATTAGAAGCAATGTGAAGAGCAGCTTGATTATCACAAAGAAATAAATAGTCGAACAGATGTTAGTTTTGCAACAGGGGAAAAAGTATCTGAGTAATCAACTCCATATATCTGAGCATTTCCCTTAGCAAGAAAGCAAGCTTTCAACCGTGAAATGGATCCATCGGGATTAGTTTTCACTATAAATACCCACTTGCATCAAATAGCTTTCTTTCCTGCAGGAAAATCCGTTAACTCCCAAGTACCATTATCATTTAAGGCATACATTTCCTCTATCATTGCACAACATCAACCAGGATGAGATAAAACTTCATAGACAGATTTAGGGACAGTGATGGAATCAATAGAAGCGATGAAGGAACACGATGACGTCAATTGACACGGAATCGGATGACGAAGTAGTTTGAAATAGGGTAAGTACATTGACGTTTATCTTTGCGTTGTGCAATTGGAAGATCATCAGTAGACACGGGATCGGATGACAAAGTAGTTGGGAGGAGGTGGACGTCTAGAGTAGACTTGAAGAGGAGGTGGGGAAGTAACTGAAAAACACTGGGAGGGGGGTGAATAGGGTTTTTGAATTTTTTACTCCTGGAGAAATGGCCCAGAATCCTACAGTAGCATGATGTATGCGAGGAGGAAGATCCTCATGATTTACTTCGTGACATGTCACGAAGCAAATGTTTGCATATTGATTGTTTGGGTGATCCTCTTCTTCTTCACTATCTTTCTCATCCCATGTGTCAATCATGCCTTAAACATTTTTGGCATTGAAGAATCTTTTCTTTTTGTCACCTTGATTGTCCTTGTTTTTAACTTTTGGACAATCTCCAATGAAGTGCTCTTTTCTTTCACATTCAAAGCATTTCATCCCATTCGGATTTTGAGATGATTGTCCTCTTCTAGCATGATAGGGCTTCTTACCCTTTCCACCATAAAACGCCTTTTTCATCCTCTTTATCATCATGGTCATGGTCTCATCATCCGTGTCATCATCATCCTCATCACTTTCCTCTATATCATGAGATACCTTGTGATCTTTTGTTTTCAAGGCAATTCCTTTTGGAGCTTTTTCATGATAAACATTGGTTCGTCTTTTGAGCTTCATCTCATGAGTGAAGAGTGACCCAATAAGCTCTTCAGTAGGGTAAGCTTTCAAATCTTTAGCCTTTTCAATGGCCAAGGCTTTATAGCTTCCCATGTTTTGGGGAGAGCATTAAGAATTTTCATGTTAATTTCCCCATAAGAGTACCTCTTGCCATAGGCCTTTAGCCCATTGATGATATTCGTGATACGAGTGTTCATATCACTTATATTCTCATTTGATTTCATCTAGGATTAAAAAAGCGCGCCTAGGCGCTAGGCGAGGTGAGGCATGTGTGAAAATGCTTCAATGGTATAAAGCGGCAGAGGCGGGACAGAGGTGCGTGAGGCCAGCAGAGGCCAGGTACGTTCTCTTCTTCTTCTCCGGTCTCTCTTCTTCTCCGGTCTCCGATCTCTTCTTCTTCTCCGGTCTCTCTTCTTCTCCGATCTCTCTTCTTCTATCCTCTCTCCTTTGAATTTTTTTTTTACTGGAGATATAGAGAGAAGAAAGGCTGCGGCTGCTAGGGTTTTTTCTGAGAATAGAGAATAAGAGATGGGAGGTCGAAATTTGCTATTGCTAGATAGATAAGAGAAGCTAGGGTTTTTTTAGGGAGGACGAATCTGGACCATTGATCTTCTGAGAATAGATGGAGAAGAGGAGCTAGGGTTTTTTTTTAGGGAGGAAGAATCTGGACCATTGATTTTTTTTCTTTAAATCAATGGTCAACATGTCTGTTGACCAGACACTTATAGTTGTTCTTTTTTATTTTTCCTTTAAAAAAAGTCTGTTGACCAGACCCTTTCTTTTTTAAAAAAAATAAAAAAAATAAAGACATTTCAAAAGAAAGAAAAAAACTATCTATACAATTTGTTTTGGTGAAGAATGATACAAAAAGTTGTATCTCTCTTTTCTTCTCTATTTTTTTTAATCACTTCACCCATACTTTGTTCTGAATCAAGATTCATCACTATCTCCAATATATAAGTAATTTTGTAAAGAATTGCGCCTCGCGTCCATGAGGCGCTCGCCTCGAATGATCGCCTCGGACCCTTATCGCCTCGGTACGCCTTGCGCCTTTTAAAACTAAGGATTTCATAGCGAACAACCTATAGTCTCGAACAAGCATGTTTAATTTCGATTCCTTCACTTGATTAGTACCCTCATGGGTAACTTCAAGTGTTTTCCACATATCATGAGCGGTATCACTACCACTCACTCGGTTGTACTCATTTTGATGAAGAGCACAACTCAAAATGTTCATAGCTTGGAAGTTCATGGTCATTTTCTTAACATAAAAGTCATTAAATTCATGCCTTTCTTTTTCAACCTTTGAACCATTTTCTTCCTTCATAGGAATATATGGTCCATCTTCAATTACGCTCCAGAGTTCAAAGTTGATAGAACACACATAGATGCGAAATCTATTTTTTCCAACAGTTATAGTTTGTACCATCGAAGAAAGGGGGACGATTAGTAGAAGACCCCTCGAGGTAAGCTAAAGCAGAATGTCCGACCATAAGATCTTTAGTTCAATGATGTTAATCCAAAAAGAGAAGAAAGGGCTCTGATACCAATTGAAAAACACTAGAGGGGGTGAATAGAGTTTTTGAATCTTTTTCAAAACTTCCTTGTAAATAAATAAATCAAGAACAAATAACAATAAATGGAAAGCTTGTAAAATAGAGAAGACAAGACAAACGATTTAGAGTGGTTCGATTCACAACGAATCTACGTCCAGTACCTTGAGACATACCTAAGGATTTCAACACTTCACTAAGAAGTTTCCTTCACAACAAATGTAAGGTGAGATCAATCTTTTACAAGAGTGGATAACTCACTTAGAGTTTTACTTGAATCACACAACAAGCTTACAAAGAACTTAACTTACAAAGAGTTCTACAAATCTCACAAAGAGATGAAACTCATAAATAGTTACTTCTTAGCTCACAAAGAACTAATCTCAACAAATGAGAGGGGAAGAGGGAATAACCAATTATCACCTAGAAGTGATGGATATGTTACAATTGTAAAGCTCATTAAATGCTAAGGCTAAAATGATTTTGTTCAACTTTGACTAGCACATGAAATAGATAGCAATGAGTAGTAAAATATGCTTTGAATTAGATTAAACTTAATGCACTTAATGAAATGATTTAGTAGCAAAATCTCTAGCCTTGGGGTTTAAATAAGGGAAAGAAAATGGCTTGTAATAAATGCTCCAACGGATATAAAATTGTCAGAACATTTCGGTCGATCGGACTCTGTTCCTTGTCGTCCGAGGTGCTTCCGAGTTATTTTTAAAAAGGCTCTGTCTCGATCTCGGTTGACCTAACCATATCTCGGCCTAGTCAAAATAGCCTTCGAGTATTTTGAACCATTTGCAGTGTTGTAAAAAACGGCCTAGTCGGCCGACTAGTTGGCGATTAGTCGCTAGTCAGGACCTAATTGACTAGTCGGGTAAAAAATCGGTTGACCAACTTAATCGGTCAAAGTCGGCCAAAAGTCGGTAAAATTTGGTCAAAATCAGCCAAAATCGGTCAAATCGATTATTTTAGTATTTGAACTTGCTATTACTTATTATGGTAATGAATTAAATTATTATTGATGGACTTTGTGTACTTTGATTTGACTAGTATTTCATTGTTATTTTTTTATGGAATTTTGTTTGACTAGTATAATATATAGGATAAGAGAACTTTAAAAAATCTCTTGTAATAGAGGTAAGCCGACTACTCGCTAGTTGCCAGTCTGGCGACCGACTAGCGATTAGCGACTTCTGCAACATTGACCATTTGAAAAGACTGAGTGATGTGACACTTCGGTCAACCTGGCTAATGCTCGGTCGAATGATCTTCAACCGGTCTTTCGAAGTTATACTTAGGTCGACAGAGATGAAGGTTAAACGTGATTTTTCCCACTAAGTCTCAAATCAAATGCTAACATTTACTCCAGTAAACTTTGTATGGCTCTTTTAATCATTTTGAAAAACCTTTTCAAAAACATTTTAACATGAAAACATTTTAAGTGTATGCATGACAAATATGAACATTATCATTTGAGCTTTCCTAAGGTAGATTACAATATATGAAATATCTAATCTACCAAAATCAAGTGCCAAAGGCGTCAAAGTACTTCTTGTAGGCATCTCTTGGATCTTCAATGAGTAAGATTGCCTTTGATATGTGTATGCTTTCTTGATAGACTTGATACTTTGCTTGTAACCTATCACATACACAATAATAGCAATTAATCTCATCAATGGTTTGTCGTTTATCAAAATAGAGAATTTAGGCCTTAGGTGAAGGGATTCATGGGCGGAAACTCGTTCCAAACACCCATGGATCCTCCCCTGAAGGATCCGCTCATACGTAAACGAATCGAAAACAGCGGTAAAAACTTACAATTTTCGGATTCAAGAAACTACTTATTGAATGGAGGATGACGATTCTTGGAAGCTTTCTTTTCACCAACGTAATTCCCTTTGCGGAATATCCCTCTACCGGTATCCACGCGAGGAAACGGGCGCGATTGCTAGCTCTTCGTCTTTACTGAAGTTCGAATTTAGAGAAAAGGGAGGCGAAAGCTGAAATCTAATTTCGGAGAATTGATAATATTTCAGTTGAAAAATCTTCCTCTAGGGTTTCGGCGAGAGATCATTATATAGGGTGTGAGAGTTTGTTCCTATAACCAGACTCTCGCATCCCCAACTCTCTCGGCGGTGGGAGTCTCTAACTCCCACGTTCACTAGAATCTGCTTTGGTAGTGGGAGTCCTTATCGGATAATAACTCCCACGTAATCCCAGTATACCGAAAATGCCCCTTATCTCTAATTCGAATGATAACGCTTTATCATTCTCGAGAAAGGTGAATGTCGGATACTGATGAACTAGACACATTCTAGATTCATTGAATCCGGACATGAAGCTCGTTAGCTCGTCTATGCGTGTGACCATGTAGGGTTCATCTCACGGTGGCGATGAAAACACACTTAGTAGTAGTGTGAGTTCATAAATCCTAGCTGCCCCTAGCGAGGACATTGTGACTACCCAAAGTGAATGAATTTACAACGGAACCTAATATCGATCTACTATTTAATCCCTTTGTCTCGCGATATCCTAATTAAGCATAAGGCGTGAGTGGTCGTCACCCTTATTAAGCTTAATTATATTTATGCTCGATCTCCGGGTAGATTTGTTTCGACAAATAGCATTTGATAACCACTTTATCAAACACATTTGAGCACGGCCATGCATTTAAAGCAGTCTTTCCTATCGAGGGGCCCGTGGATATCTCTCTCAATAATAGAGGGACAAATTCCCTTACAATGTCTCTCACATTCGAGCTATGATAGGACACTACATCAGATCATCGGTCGTATTGATTACTCTGTTACAAGTAACGTCCGGTCGAGTCAAAAGCGTGGCTCCATTCATACTAGAATCAATGAAGACATAAGGTCTAAGGATTCTAAAATAGTATTGAGGAAGTAATACTTATGACTTAAGACCATGAAGTATTACTTCTCGACGGATCACGTCGATACAATGTATCCCTATATATTGCATCTATGATGTGATTTGTATCCATTACACATGATCGGTAAAACAAGATCATCAATCAACAATCATACTAGTTTTATTTCATAGTAATTAAGCATTACATAAAACTAGGGACTTCTAGAATAGTAATTACATAAGCTAATGAGTTTTACTATCAAATCACACATTTGATAATCAAAAGCAAAATTAACTATTCAATTACATGCTCAAAAGATAACAAAAGCGCACAACATGTGCTAATGGTCCTAGAGGGCACTACTAACAATCTCCCCACTTGCCCTAGTTCGATCATACATGATCCTCGATCCCGTTGACCTAGTATGACTCTCGTGTTTGAGGGTGTGGGAGTGGCTTGGTCAATGGATCTGCAATGTTGTCGATCTGTATGTACTTTGCAAATACTAACGTCTCCTCTGTCGATGATCTCTCTAATCGGATGGAAAGCGCTTTCGAGAATGTGTTTGGATCGTTGGTGAGATCTAGGTTCCCTTAGCTTGTGAAATGGCACGGTACTATCACGATAGAGGTCAGCTGGGTTCACAATGCTAGGGGACGACACATAGTTCATCAACAAACTTCACGATCCAAACGAACTTCTTTAGCTTTGCTGAGAAGCGACTAGATACTCGAAACTACATTTGTAGAGTCGGCCACGGTTTCTTGCTTTGAGCTCTTCCAGCTCACATCACCTCCATTCAAACAAAACACAAAACCCAGATTGCGATCGATAATCATCTACGTCGGTCTGGAAGCTTGCGTCTGTGTAACCATTTACTACCGGACTTCATTTCACGACCTCAGTAAACTAAGAACATATCTTTAGTCCTTCTCAAGTACTTAAGAATGCTCCCATTGTAGTCGATGTGACTCTCCGAGGGTCGGATTGATATACTGCTAGTCATACTTAAAGCAAATGAGACATCCCAGGGCGAGTGCATATCATGGCGTACATAATAGACCCGATGGGCGAAGCATATGAGATCTTACTCATGCGCTCTTGGTCCTCCACTTGTGGAAGGTACTTGAGTTTCTTTGAGTTTAACGCCATGTGACATGGGCGAGAATCCACTTTTTGAGTCTTGCAAAGTCGAGCCGTTTGATGCACTTGTCGATGTATCCACTGCAGCTCGGGGCCCGATCATTTTGTTAGATCTATCTCTATAGATTCTTATACCCCGAAAATGTATGTGGCCTCGCTTTAAGTCTTTCATGGAAAAGCACTTTCCCCGACCAAGCTTTTACGCTTTGTAATGTGGGGAATGTCATTTCCAATCGGTAAGATGTCGTCCACATAAAGCACGAGGAACACTCTTGAATTATTAGTTACTTTCTTATAAACACTGAGGCTCGTCTTCGTTTTTGATTAAACCGAATTCTTTAATACGTTCATCAAAGCGACGATTCGGCTCGAGATACTTGCTTCAATCCATAAATGGACCTTTGAAGCTTACACACTTTGCTAGGATTTGTTGGATCAACAAACCCCTCGAGGTTGTGTCATATACATCCTCGAGAAGGTTTCCATTAAGAAACGCAGTCTTAACATCCATTTGCCATATCTACGTAGTCATAATATGCGGCTATGGCAAGTAAAATCTAATTGACTTTATCATCACGGCGAGGGAAAAGGTTTCGTCATAGTCGATACCATGAACTTGTCTATAACCTTTAACTATTAGTCGCGATTTAAAAAGTGTGTACATTACCATCCATGTCGGTCTTCTTTTTTATAACACCATTTGTTATCAATGACCTTGCACCCTTGGGTGGGTCAACCAAAGTCCATACTTGGTTGTCGTACATGGATTGCATCTCGGATTTCATAGCTTCTAGCCCACTTATCGACTCGGGAACTACGAATTGCCTCTTTGTAGGTAGTGGGTTCATCTTGATCAATCGAGTTCGACACTGATGATCATCGATCCCGAGAAATCCATATCTCTCAGTTTGTTGATGTGCAGGCTCGACCTCCTTGGGCCTTGTGTCAAAGATTGAAGCTCGATATCGGCACGTGAGCTTGCTTGAACTTCTAAAGTCGGTTCGAGATGTTGTTTGGGGATATTGAATTTCCTCAAGATGGATCTTACTCCCGCTATCCTCTTTGGAAATAAATTCCCTTTCAAGGAATGAACCATTACGAGCAACAAACACTTTGTTCTACGATGGAAGATAGAAGTAATATCCTTTAGTTTCTTTAGGATATCCCACAAACAAACACTTGTCGGTTTAGGGGCGAGTTTATCGGATAACAAGCGTTTTACATAAGCCTCGCATCCCCGAAATTTTGAGAAATGACAAACTAGGTCGTTTCCCGAGTCCATTATCTCGTATGGAGTTTTACGAACAGCTTTTAGAAGGAACTCTATTTAATATAAATGCGGCGGTTTCTAGGGCGTAGCCCCGAAAAGGAAAGTGGAAGACTTGTTTGACTCATCATAGATCGAACCATATCTAATAAGGTGCGATTCCTCAGATTCGACACGCCCAGTTTCCATTGTGGTGTGCCGGGAGGAGTTAATTGTGAAACAATTCCACAACCACTAAGATGTTCGTCAAACTCTTGGTTAAGGTATTCTCCACCTCGATCGATCGAAGTATCTTAATACTTTTACGAGTTGATTTTGTACTTCATTTTGAAATTCTTTGAATCTTCGAAAAGATTCGATTTATGTTTCATTAGATAGGCGTAGCCATATCTCTGAAATCATCTGTGAATGTGATGAAATGCTGAAACCCTCCTCTAGCACTAGTGTTTATTGGTCCACAAACATCCGTATGTATGAGGCCCGATAAATCGGAAGCTCTCTCACTTTGTCCGAGTAAAGGGAGCTTTAGTCATTTTGCCCTGACAAGCAAGATTCACACGTCTCGTAAGACTACTAAGTCAAATGATGTTAAAATTCCATCTGTATGGAGCTTTGATATGCGTTTCTCGTTGATGTGGCCCAAGACAGCGATTGCAAAAGTAGGTCTGGTTTAAGTCATTTGATTTAAACCTTTTAGTATTAATGTTATAGATGGGCCTTTTATTGGAATCATCGAGGTTAAGAACATAAAGCCCATTCATCAAAGAGGCATCTCCGTAGAAAGATACGATCTTTATGAACGGTGCAAATTTTATTCATAATATTAATTTCAAAACCATCGATATCGAACAAGAAAGCTGAAATAATATTCTACTCGAAAGTTGGAACATACAAACAATTATCCGAGTTCTATAATAAGGCCACTTGGCAAAACTAAATTAAATGTCCCGGTAGCTACGAGCAACAACTCTTGCTCCGTTGGCTACTCGAGGTCCACTTCTCCTTTTGCCGGTGATCTACTCCCTTTGAACCCCTGCACATTTGCACAAATGTGAGATCCATAACAGGTATCTAATACCCATGAAGTAGGAGCAGAACATGTTAATTTCTATAACATAAATACACGGAGAGGCAGTCAAAGCTGGCCTTTCCCTTTTTCTTCTCTTCCAAATAGAGTTTGCGATTCCCGTTTCCAATGGCACGGTTCGCCACGATAGAAGCAAACTCCCTCGTCTGGTGCCTTGGCTTTGAGGTGGGGCTTGGGCTTGTCATTGCCTTTGCCTTTGCCTCTCTTAGCCATGGGCTTTCCACTGCCTTTCTTCTTGAAATTCCCTTTTTGAACCATTAAGACTTGAGGGTCTTCTTAATGTTCGATTCGACTGCTTGAGCATGCAGTGTATTTCATGTATGTCTTCTCCATGGCATGCATGTTGAAGTTCATAACGAATTGGTCATACTCCGGTGGGAGTGAGCCGAATCATATCTGTGGCCATGTCATGACTCACGGTAGCTCGAAGCTTGTCGAGTTGGTCAAAATAGCCTTTCATCTTAAGAACATGTGCACTTACGAGAGGTTCGAGGGGCCATTTTGCAACTATTTAACGCCTTAGTTGTGAGGAATCTTTCATGACGAGCTTGCTCTTGGAACATTTCCTTGAGTGGCCCATCATCCGGAAAGCCTCAACTCCTTTAGCTGTTTTTTGAAGGTCGGTGCTCATCGTGACTAACATGAGACAAGTCACATCGTTAGAGTCATCGAAATGCTTCTTCCAAGCATCTCTTTCAGCTCTAGAGGGCGTTGTTTGCGAGTTGTTCGAGAATGTCCGTTTCAAGAACGTCATGGGTTTTTTCTTGCTTAAGGACAATCCTTAAGTTGCGGGCCCAATCAAGGAAATTGGTCCCGCTCAGTTTTTCCTTCTCAAGGACGGATCGCAGAGAATTGTGTGATGAATTGGTTGCCATTATCTACATTAAGTTAATTGCAAAGTTTATTAGTTTTTGAGCAAAACATTTTCCACGATTTCAACACTTGATAATAGTGGGGAAAAAACATTTTACAATAGTTATAAGAAAGCTTTGGCTTAACACCCACAATTAAAGTAAAATAATCTAATGGAAATGACATCTATATGTCCCGGCTATTTCCCATTTTATGCCCTAGGCCCAAAACTATTTTGATAGCCTAGTTAAGTCGGACCATGCCCACAATTAAAGTAAAATAATCTAATGGAAATGACATCTATATGTCCCGGCTATTTCCCATTTTATGCCCTAGGCCCAAAACTATTTTGATAGCCTAGTTAAGTCGGACCATGTCTAAGCATATGGAAATCACTATTTTTCCCATCTCCTCTCGCTCTAGATAACCACTTATCTGTTGCTTTGGCAAGCAGACATAATGATGATCCAAGCTCATGGAGTGCTTAGGATATGGTAGGCACTTTGAGACTTGTGGGAGTAAATGTGATATAACATGGCCTATTCCTATAATGACTCCCACGAGCCTTGTGGGAGTCAAGGGTCAATCTAGGTCAAAATCCATCTCATGGATAATGTCTTCGATCTTGCACCTCCAGCCTTGTTACATATTTGCATGGGCATACCCAGCCTTCATTGTAAAGCAGTAAAGCTAATCTAATAAAGTGATTACAATTTTACAAATAAAGCGAAACGATTTTTTTAAAAAAATAAACAAGTCATACGAGAATAGTCATCAACAAATGTAACAAAATACCTAAAATTAGGTTTGGATGGAATGGGATAAGGACCCTAAACATCAGAGTGAACTAACTCAAAAGAAGAATCAGTTCGTTTATCGACTTTAGGATTAGAACTAAGACGGTGATGTTTAGCAAATTGACACGACTCATAATCGAAAACTAAGACCTTAGAATACTCGGGATAAAGTTTCTTGAGCAAAGGGAGAGATGGGTGGCCTAGTCGGCAATGTGCTTTGAAAGCAGAGGAAACACTAGAATAAGCAAGTGATTGACGTGTTGATTTGCCAAGTTTGTAGTCCCCCAGACACATATCCTTTACCAATAATCTTCTTCGTCATAAGTTCTTGAAATAAGCAATGATTAGGAAAAAACGAGACAAAAGAGTTCAGAGTTCGAGTGATTTGGCTAACAGACAACCAATTGAAAGAAAAATTTGACAAATGTAAGACATTAGATAGAGAAAGCTCAGGAGTTAAGTTAACTGTGCCAGACCCAATTACACAAGATGGAGAACCATCAGCTAGGGTTACATTTGTTGGGGTGTGAGATTGATATGTAGTGAAAGAGTTAGGATTACCCGATATATGGCTTGTTGCACTAGAATCAATGACAAATTTGGATGATGAGGAAATGAGACATCTATTTGGATGACCTAAATCGGCCATATGAACAAAAGATAACAAAATGGACTTGAGAGTGGAAAATCAGATGGGGTTCGAAATACCAAATCGAGTACATATATGTGCTTATGAGTCGCCAAGAAAGCCATCGTTGAAATCCCGATACCGATCTGAGTATTCAAATCTCGATGTCGAACAACTCTCATATCAAAGTAGAGATCCTAAACGAGACACAAACCCTAATTTTGACAATTTCCAGATTGCCACAAACGAGTATCTCACTCAAGCCCTAATTCACTATTGTTCTGATGCCATATAACAAAGTAATTAGGAATTGGAATTACTAGCCATTTTGGTTATCAACTTATTTTCGTCTAGCCACTTACATCTTTTTTTTCCCTACTTTTTTTATCACCAATGTATTTACGAGCTACTATTTTCATCATTCCGTCAAATATTTGGGTAAAATTCGTCAAATTTAATGACTGGAATTTTCTCTCCTCTGTAAGGGCAAAATGGGAAAAAATCTCCCTGACAAATAAAAAAAATAAAAAATCAAGAAGAAAATAGAAAGAAGAAAGAAGACGAAACCCCAATTTGTGTTGTCTTCTCCAAAAAATCAAGAACAAAATTCCATATAAGGAAGATGATACTTCAACCTTTTTAAGTCACCTAGCCCTCCATTTTTTTACCCCAATTTGTGTCGTCTTCTCCAAATAATTAACACACTAAATGTCTGTGATGATTTTTCATCATTAATCTTTCCATTTTTTTCTCTCTGTAAAATGTTAACAGGAGAGAAAAGAGGGGTCCATTATTGCTTTTGATCAGAATCAGAATTATGACCAATCTGAACAGAATTTTGGATCCACAATCTGAGAATTTACAACAAATAAATATGAACCATAAGGAGTATTCTTGAACACTACCAGAAAAATTATGTTATAGTGTTTCATAGTTCAATTGTTCATTTCAATGGTCGGCCGGATTCAGTTTTGAAGGCCAGATCTGGTGAATTATATTAAAATTCTAAAATTTAGTGTGTATCCCACTTTAAATTGAAAATTTGCACTTCTGGCTGAAGATTTCAACAATAAAACTCTATTTGATTGAGAATTGAGAGATGAGAGGGATGAGGAGATGATCGGCCGTTGGAGTCGGAGAAGATGAGACAAAAGCAGTTTTTCGTTAAATGATAGATTCCCTTGCATAGAAATAAAATACAAATTCAGGAAAAGATGAGAAAAATGAAAATTTTCATCTTTTGTTCACCAATCTATGTCCAATTCTTGTGAATTAAAAGGTTCATCAATATGCAAAATCACAGGGCTCCAGCTCCGGCTCTGACTCCGGCTGTCTCTCGCCACCATCTACATCTTGGCCTCATCATAATCGAGGACGATGGCCCAGTTTCAAACGCATCATCTCTTCTCTTCTCATTTGTGGTGATGCTTCCTCCTCTTATGTCTGAAAATGAGTTTCAAATTCTTCTCTCTTTGGATTCAATCTCTTGATTGGAATTCATGGGGTTTCTTTTGCTTTGGATTTTAATTGAAAATAAGCTTTCTTTTGTTCTTCATTTTTTTATTTTTTATTTTTTAGGAAGACTTTTTCCCCAATTTACCCTTACCAGAGAGAAATTTTCAGTCGGTTAAGCCACGTCATCAAATTGGACGGATTTTAACCAATTATTTGACGAAATGATGAAAATGGCAGCCCGTAAATACATTGGTGATGAAAAAAATTTAAAAAAAAATGAAAAATGATGAAAGTGGCTAGGCGAAAATAAGTTGATGACCAAAATGACTATTAATTCTAGAAATTGTGAATACTCACGTTGTATTTCATATAGAACAAGTGTTATATATATATATATATATATATATATATATATATATATATATATATATAGGAAAAGCTGAATGATCAATAAAGATCAATCAATTCCTAGAATCAATCTAATATGTGCTAATAGCTCTTAACACATTATTACCAAAGTAAAGAAGAAAAATGCATTTGTTTCCTTTCTTGATTTTTAACGTTAACTAAAAGGAAATAAAACTATTCCATGATATGTTATAGTTCCTATAACATTGGAACACTATATAATCTTTCATCATGAAAACTAGAAGTATGATATATTCAATGCTTATAATTGATATCAGAAAGCTATATAGTCTTTCACCATGAAAGCTAGAGTAACTATTATTTTCATTGCATAGTTTTCAGGATTTCTACAATGGTCTTCGAATGTCACTCACATTTACATTTATCATAAACGGAAGCTACAAAGCCGTTGATTTTCCATGAAGTCATTTGACTACTAAATACGTGAAATCTTTTGCTACCAGGCAGAAGTAACATTTTTCTGGAACTTGT
Organism: Vinca minor; assembly: GCA_026122235.1. Taxonomy (NCBI): domain Eukaryota; kingdom Viridiplantae; phylum Streptophyta; class Magnoliopsida; order Gentianales; family Apocynaceae; genus Vinca; species Vinca minor. Next base: position 775,547 of record JAOCZM010000058.1, read on the forward strand.
GCCTAAACACTTATGGTTAGCATTTTTTAACCCTTTCAGATATCAGGTGGTTGGAGACACACTATGGCTTTGACAGCTGATGGTAAACTGTACGGCTGGGGATGGAATAAGGTACAATTTTCTTCTTCTTTTGCTGTGTCAGGTACAAATGTGAGTTTCATTTATTAATAACAGGTCAAGTTATTGAGTTGATTAATGCAATAAAGGAAAAAAGTGGTTGAAGTGGAGATCTGATTTTTCATTGAGATCTCTACTTATTGACTGCCACTTTCAATATGAAAACTTCGTATTTCCTCACGAGTTGGAGAATGTATGTTGAGTTCTGCCAACTTGTCCAGGAGACACTCGATGAAATAGTTCTAGTTCCTTGGGCAAGAAACAAATCAACCTGATCATCCGTTAAAAAAATGCGATAGGCATCACGAATGTAGCTCCTTTTTTGTGAGGTGATGATTCATTCCTGCTTTTTTTCCTGTTATGTTCAAACTATACAGTTATGCCTGTTGCTGCCCTTATACAGAATAGGGGTAACTTCATAGATAGCGGAGTTTCAATGACCAGGGGTAAAAAATGATGTTAATAAGATAAATAGTTCTAATACATTCTCGAGCAGCCTAAAAAGGTTCTGTGATGGATGGTCTAAATGATATTGGATCTTATGATCTGAAGTTCCTAAAATCGTTATGTTCATAATTTCTCCCCACGTAGAACTTCATCATTTTCCCTATTGAGCTGGAATCCCTCAGCTGGTCTTCTGAATCTCTGTTCTTGTTTGCATTCACTGGTGCAGTATCCAGGATAACTTGAAGCAATTTTTTGTTCAAACTGCATCTATGTCTTGATCCAATTGACTGACACATCATTTTACCTCCAATCACGCGAATCCTTTGAACTTCTCAACTTCTCACTTATTCTTTGCCTCTTTGGCTTAAACAACTTTAATTGTCTGGCTATTCAAGTTTGTTCAACTGCATATCCTGGCACATGCTTAGAAAAAGTATGAGATTTTTTAAAAAGCCAAATTTCAAAAGTGATTGTGCTGTTAATAATATTTTCCTGTGTTCTTGTGAAGTTGGGGAACAAGTTGGTAGATCTTCTTGTTGTATTTGTTTGTTGTTTTTTTCCCTTTTAAAAGATAAAATTGCTTTTCTTGTTAGGAAATCAGTAGGTAATTCCTACTTGGCACTGATAGTCTGCTACGTGGTTGGGTTCTTAAGTTCCATAATGAGTTTCTAACTTGAGGAATGAGAGGCTCATTACATGTAGATTTTGTGGCATAAACCACTGGATCTGAAATGGGATTCTTTTGGAGAACTTGATAATCCATCTCAAATAGAACGTCTTGGTTTTTATCATCTCTGACTCTCGGGCTCTCTCTTTTTGGCTTTTTCGTATTTCGGTAAAACCTTTTTTTTGGGTTCACTTTTAGTTTGCTGTTTCATTTTTTTTAAACAGTTTGGACAAGTGGGTGTTGGTGACAACATCGACCACTGCTCTCCCCAAGAAGTTAAATTTCCAAATAATCAGGTTTGCTTCTTGTTCCAATATATCCACTTTCATTCTGTTATTTATGGCTGCAATTCTTTCTTTCAGATACATATATTTTCTTTCAAGCTGAAGTTTTCCATTTTATTGCAGAAAGTGGTTCAGATATCATGTGGTTGGAGGCACACACTTGCTGTTACTGAAAAGCAGAATGTTTTCTCTTGGGGAAGAGGAACAAATGGACAGCTAGGGCATGGGGAGTCTGCTGATAGGTAATAACTTGTCACAGATTCAAAATTTGGACATGGTTGTCTTAATGCTATTAGAGATTTTGGTTGCTAAAAACTTGTGTGACTGATAACTGGGCAAGGTTATTTTATTCTTAATTTTGCATAAAATCAATTTGTGCATTGAATAGCTCTGAGTAGACAAAAGGAGATGAAACAAACAACCAGAATATTGTTAACTGCTTCAGAGAATTTACTGTTGTTGTGTCAACAATAATTCCAAAAGAAATTGTATTATTAACACAATCACAAGAACAGAAATGAAGAGGTAAAGGTGAATTAAGCTTCAATTGATCAATTGAATCAATCAATTTGACTTAGGGTTCTACAGAGAATTGGGGTAAAGGAGAAGAAATAGGGGGTAAAGGGGATTAGAGCAACTGCTCTCAACAACTTTCCAAAGATATCCAAAAATATCTTCCTCCTCTATTTATAGCTTGTCTGAATGTCTCTGACCCGGTTCAGGGATCCGCGAGTCTTCTTCCTCTGACCCGACCGAACTGTTATTTAATGAGATCACAGGATCAAATTCTCCTTTCATCATAATACTCTCCTATCATAACATTCCCTCTTCCTTAAGAATTGTCCTCAAAATTACAAAGAAACCCAGGGCATTAATTTCAACAGTAGGAAATTCTGCTCTAGATAACAAGTGTCTCAGTTCGCGAAGAGCAGCCACTCTTTTTTGCATTACACATTTTCCTTGATAGGCCATAGCAAGCTTCAATTCTTCAACGGTTGAAGAAGTCTGAGCCTCTAGGACGGGTTTCTCTTCATCGATTGCCGTCTCACCATCTACAGCAGCATGAGTATCATTCTCACCACTAACTCCCATAATGCAGAGGCGCTTTGTTCGTACCAAAGATTCCCTTCTTTCGTTTGCCACAGTGATAGTATGCTGCCATCTCCTCTGCCCAGCAACATTCCTCATTGATAAGAAATGCAGTGTCAAGAGTTGCTCATAATCCGTAGGTTGCTGTCCTTCACCAACACTTCCCTCCACAACAGCTTTGTATCCTAAGTCCCTCTCTGTAACAAAATTATATTTCTGATACCTCGCATCTCTCAAACCAAAGATAACCCAATCTCTTCGAAGTTTAGAACACGCTGAAACTCCACCTGGATCAAACACCATGATAATTAAAGTGGATTTGAGTTTGTAATTTAAACTCATTTTGTTGCCTTCTTTTGTTTCATACGAAACCAGTAGCCATTTATTTTGGATTGTCGTAGTACGTCCCTTAATTCCAAAAATCCCACCAAAATTATAAACTTCCAAATCAAGAACAAAATGAGAATTATCAATTGCATCAAATTCGAATAGTTCATTCCACTTAGGATCAGAGGTCTGGAACTTGATTGAGCTTGTTCTTGTTTTCCCATAGCATGTAAATTCAACATATGGATCGGAAAACCCACTTGAGCATCCAATCGAATCATAGAGTTTTCTACTACATCTAACCTTCGAATTTGTTCCTCTACCGGAATTCGATACTCGTACAGCTCCGGTGATGGTTGCAAAGGTTGTGCCGCTGTCACCGAGTAAGTTTCCCCGAATTGATTGTACAACACTGTTGGAATCATCTCCCGCTGATTCCAAGTACAATTATCTGGCGACTCATGAATCGATTGTTACGAGGCGTAGCCATTTTGTCAGGGTTACGTTTGCTCGATATCAATTGTTGTTACAAAGTAATTAGGAATTGTGAATACTCAAGTTGTATTTCATATTGAACAAGTGTTACATATATATACACTCTTAGGAAAACCGAATAGGAAAGTAAATAAAGAAAAGAATCAATACGGATCAATCAATTCCGAGAATCAATCTAATCAATCTAATCCCTATAATTGTGCATATACACCTATACAGCATGTGCTAAATGTGCTAATATGTTGTAACACTCCCCCTCGAGGTGGAGCATAGATGTTGATCATGCCCAACTTGCTACAAAGATAATTGACTCGAACTCCATTTAATGCATTTGTGAGAAGGTCGCCCGATTGTTCTCCGGTCTTCACATAACCAGGTAGAAATGAAACCATCTTCTATTTTGTCACGTACAAAATGATAATCTAACTTTCAATATGTTTGGTCAGCTAATGAAAAAGCTGGATTAGAAAGCGATGTGAAGAAGCGAGCTGATTATCCACAATACTAACTTTGCGGGAATGGAAACTTTAAGGCCAATTCAACCAAAAGTTGATATATCCACATAATTTCACCCGCCCGATTGTGACATAGCCACATATTACAGCTTCGCACTGGAGCGAGAAACAACATGTTGTTTCTTACTCTTCCATGAAACCAAATTCCCTCCCGCAAAGACCACGATAACTTTGTCGTAGATCTTTCTAGTCATCTTCTGCACTGCTCGGTCATAGTCGAAAAGCACTTTCGATCACGAGTAGGTTGTGATTTTTATATAATATACCTCGTCCAGTGCTCGCTTTCAAGTAACATAAAATATGTTCTAAAGCGACTCGATGATGGGATTTGCTGGAGAATATAAGAATTGACTTACAATACTAGCAGTGTAATCAATATCTGGGACGAGTCACTTTGTAAGATAGTTTAATTTCCCGACCCGAGTCTTCGATATCTTTCGGGGTCTTGAATAATTCTCTATCTTTTGTGAGTTGAGAATTGGGAAGCATTGAAGTGCTGCATGGTTTTGCTCCCAATTTCCCTGTCTCTGTCAACAAATCAAGCACATATTTTCTTTGAGACAGGGAATATGCCTTGTTTACTCCTCATCACTTCAACACCCGAGAAAGTACTTCAACATTCCTAAGTCGCTTCGTCACGAAATTGAGTCTGAAGGAAAGACTTAAGAGATGATGCCCATGCTATCACTCACTGTTATGATAATATCATCTACATAAACAACTAAGAGGATGATACCCAGTACTAGACTTTTTGTAGAACACAGTGTTATCGATTTGCTCTTCAACATACCAAACACCTTAATCGCCTCACTAAATTTTCCAAACCAAGCCCGCGGACTTTGTTTTAAACCATACAGAGATTTCCGAAGATAGCAAACCTTCATTTTCATTTTTCCATGCTCCCCCTGAGCAACGAACCCAGGTGGTTGCTCCATATATACCTCTTCTCGAAGATAAACATGAAGAAAAGCATTCTTGATGTCTAACTTATGCAGGGGCCAATCATAGGTAGCTGCCAAAGAAATAAATAGTCGAACAGAGGTTAGCTTTGCAACAGGAGAAAAAGTATCTGAGTAATCAACTCCGTATATCTGAGCATATCCCTTAGCAACAAGCCGAGCTTTCAATCGTGAAATGGATCCATCAGGATTAGTTTTCACTGTAAATACCCATTTGCATCCAGTAGCTTTCTTCCCTGCAGGTAAGTCTGTTAACTCCCAAGTACCATTCTCATTTAAGGCATCCATTTCCTGCACGACGCCAACCAGGATGACCTAAAGCTTCATAGACAAATTTAGGGATAGTGATAGAATCAATGGAAGCGATAAAGGAACACGCAGTGTGACAAATGATCATAAGATACAAAAGTGAAAATAGGGTAAGTGCATTGGCGTTTACCTTTGCGTTGTGCAATTGGAAGATCATCAGTTGACATAGGATCCGATGACGAAGTAGTTGGCGCCAGATGTGTGTCGCGAAGAGGTGGACGTCTAGAGTAGACTTTGAGAGGAGGTGGGGAAGAAACTTGTGTTGACTCAACAACGGGAGTTGGTTCAGGTGTGGATGTGGGAAGATAGACAATGACGGAGTTCGATTCGGAGTTAACGAGTCGAGTCTTTGGTTCGAGATCTTGACGAAATAGGAGTAATGGTATAAACTAACAAATCATCATCCTCCCCCTTACCGTTGAAATGGAAGAAGAAAAGAAAGATGTGTCTTCTAGAAAGGTAACATCTCTGGAGACCATGTATTTGTCAAGACTTGGGCAATAACACCTATACCCTTTTTGATGACGAGAGTATCTGATGAGAACTTATATACGGATCCTTTAAAGAATGATGAGGTTTGGGTAATGTCTAAAAGGAGATATAGGAGGCAAGATTTAACATCACATCACTCATTTTGGAGGCCCAAAAGACTCAAAAGAATGAAGACTATCATCAACTTGGATAAACATTAAATTCAGCTTTGTGACGGTTTGGTGTAATTGTCATAACTTGCGATCCAGGAATCCAATGAAGCTCATTCTAGATGATATGGAAAGATAAGAGGCATATCTACAACTTTCATGAAGAACACAAGATCAGATTATGCCTTTATGAAGTCCTAAATTGTCGTGCAACTTACTAAACCATGCTGTCCAGATTTTCTGCGAGAATTAATCTTGTTTTTCAAAGTTAAGCATTTATTTAATTTCCAGATTTTAGTATATATTATTAATTTCGAAATATTACTTAAATAAAGGACATGTGGTCCATTTAGCAAGTAGTTTATGCTTTAGCATATTCTTTAGCAAGTAGTTTATTCTTTAGCATATTCTTTAGCAAGTAGTTTATTCTTTAGCATATTCTTTAGCAAGTAGTTTATTCTTTAGCATATTCTTTAGAAGTATAATCCTAATCCATTTAGGACTTAGCTTGTTTAGGGATTTTCAGCTGAAATCTTTCTCTATATAAAGAGAGGTTTCGACCACATATTAGGGAGACTTGATTAATGATAATTGTGAGGTTTATTCCTTTGTTGCTTTGTGAATTGAATTTCTTTTTAGATCTTCCTTTCATTGTTACTAATCAACAAGCTAGTTTCCTTGTTGTGGTGTTTCTTCATCCGTTTAGTGTTCTTCTGCCTAGGTAGCCAAGTGCTTATCGCTGCTTGGAGGTCTAGTGTGTCGAATACTCTTAAAGTCCTTTGCTATAGTAGTCAAGTGCTTATCGCTGCTTGGAGGTTGTAGTAAGGCATTCACGTGAACCTTGACGGAATCAAGATTCGACACAAGGAAAATAGGATCTTTCTCTTACTTGAATTGAGTTCACGTGAATGCCTTACTACAACCTCCAAACAGCGATAAGCACTTGACTACTATAGCAAAGGACTTTAAGAGTATTCGACACACTAGACCTCCAAGCAGCGATAAGCACTTGGCTACCTAGGCAGAAGAACACTAAACGGATGAAGAAACACCACAACAAGGAAACTAGCTTGTTGATTAGTAACAATGAAAGGAAGATCTAAAAAGAAATTCAATTCACAAAGCAACAAAGGAATAAACCTCACAATTATCATTAATCAAGTCTCCCTAATATGTGGTTGAAACCTCTCTTTATATAGAGAAAGATTTCAGCTGAAAATCCCTAAACAAGCTAAGTCCTAAATGGACTAGGATTATACTTCTAAAGAATATGCTAAAGTAAAGAATAAACTACTTGCTAAAGAATATGCTAAAGAATAAACTACTTGCTAAAGAATATGCTAAAGCATAAACTACTTGCTAAATGGACCACATGTCCTTTATTTAAGTAATATTTCGAAATTAATAATGTACTAAAATCTGGAAATTAAATAAATGCTTAACTTTGAAAAACAAGATTAATTCTCGCTGAAAATCTGGACAGCATGGTGTAGTAAGTTGCACGACAATTTATGACTTCATAAAGGCATAATCTGATCTTGTGTTCTTCATGAAAGTTGTAGATATGCCTCTTATCTTTCCATATCATCTAGAATGAGCTTCATTGGATTCCTGGATCGCAAGTTATGACAATTACACCAAACTGTCACAAAGCTGAATTTAATGGTTATCCAAGTTGATGATAGTCTTCATTCTTTTGAGTCTTTTGGGCCTCCAAAATGAGTGATGTGATGTTAAATCTTGCCTCCTATATCTCCTTTTAGACATTATCCAAACCTCATCATTCTTTAAAGGATCCGTATATAAGTTCTCATCATTCTCCCTTTCTTAAAAAAGATTCGTCCTCGAATCTTGTAATTTAAGGAAAGGACCATAACTTTGGTTTGGTAGGAATATCTTTGTAGAAAATACAGCCTTGAACTCCTGCTTAAATATAAAATCAATACTAGGAAGAAGTTGTTAGATCAAGAGTAATGAACGAAAAAGTTGATGCTATCGACTCTTCAAAAATCATGGCTTCAAAAGGATGTTGTTCCTCATCAAGCAATTGTGTTGCATCAAAAAGATCTTTTTCCTCATCAAGAAATTGTGTTTCACGCCAATCATCGCAACTCCGTCACGCACCACGTTTTTCGCATGTTGCAATTTTGTTTCTTTTTGTAATTTGGCCTCTTCTTGTAATCTTGCCTCTTCTTGCAATCTTGCATCTTCTTTTAATCTTTGCTCTCTTCTCTCGGCCATTTTTTTATGTACCTCACAAACTTCACTAGGAGTTAAAGGATATAATATGACATTCCTCTTATCCATATGCAATTGGTAGGTGTTCTTTCTACCATCATGATCCGCACCTCTATCATATTGCCATGGTCTTCCTAAAATTATATGACTAGAGGTCATGGGCACAACATCACATAAAACACTATCTTTGAACTTGCCGATTTCAAAAGTAATTTCAACTTGCCTTTCCACCCTTATTTCTCCATTATTTGACAACCAAGATAGCTTATAAGGATGTGGATGTTTCTTCCAAGGTAAGTCAAGAGTGTTAACTAAATCGGAAGAACAAACATTAGCACAACTACCATTATCAATGATAAGAAGAGAAACCTTGCCTTGAACATGGCACTTAGTATGGAAGAGGTTGCTCTTTTGAAGATGTGTATCATTCCTTAGTTGTGTGTGCAATCTTGCCTCTTCTTGCAATCTTGCCTCTTCTTGTAATCTCGTCTCTTCTTTCAATTGTAAATAATGTTCAAGACTGTTTGATAACCTCTTTGTGATTGCTAATATTTTTGAGCAATCATCACGTATTAACTTTCTTTGTTGATATGAGAAATTCATCGTTGCTCAAATAAATATAATTTTGAGGTAAGACGGTAACATTAGAAAATGGGGGGAAAATAGGAAAGTTCCTTGTTTTGTAGAAATTCAAGAAACCAAGAAATAGGTAATTTGGTTCTTGTCTTTCTTTTTCTTTTACCGCGGCTAAAAAAATAAATAGGGTAGTATATCGACAAAGCAAAAAATATACACCAAGAAAGAGATCAACCTTGAGCTCTGATACCAATATGTTGAGGAACCTTGACGGAATCAAGATTCGACACAAGGAAAATAGGATCTTTCTCTTGAATTGAGTTCACGTGAATGCCTTACTACAACCTCCAAGCAGCGATAAGCACTTGACTACTATAGCAAAGGACTTTCAGAGTATTCGACACACTAGACCTCCAAGCAGCGATAAGCACTTGGCTACCTAGGCAGAAGAACACTAAACGGATGAAGAAACACCACAACAAGGAAACTAGCTTGTTGATTAGTAACAATGAAAGGAAGATCTAAAAAGAAATTCAATTCACAAAGCAACAAAGGAATAAACCTCACAATTATCATTAATCAAGTCTCCCTAATATGTGGTCGAAACCTCTCTTTATATAGAGAAAGATTTCAGCTGAAAATCCCTAAACAAGCTAAGTCCTAAATGGACTAGGATTATACTTCTAAAGAATATGCTAAAGTAAAGAATAAACTAATTGCTAAAGAATATGCTAAAGAATAAACTACTTGCTAAATGGACCACATGTCCTTTATTTAAGTAATATTTCGAAATTAATAATATACTAAAATCTGGAAATTAAATAAATGCTTAACTTTGAAAAACAAGATTAATTCTCGCTGAAAATCTGGACAGCATGGTGTAGTAAGTTGCACGACAATTTAGGACTTCATAAAGGCATAATCTGATCTTGTGTTCTTCATGAAAGTTGTAGATATGCCTCTTATCTTTCCATATCATCTACAATGAGCTTCATTGGATTCCTGGATCGCAAGTTATGACAATTACACCAAACTGTCACAAAGCTGAATTTAATGTTTATCCAAGTTGATGATAGTCTTCATTCTTTTGAGTCTTTTGGGCCTCCAAAATGAGTGATGTGATGTTAAATCTTGCCTCCTATATCTCCTTTTAGACATTACCCAAACCTCATCATTCTTTAAAGGATCCGTATATAAGTTCTCATCAGTATCCTAGGAAGACACACTTCAAGGACTTTGGGTCTAATTTAGTGACAGAGGGACGAACATCTCGTACAAAGCAAGTACTCCCAAATTTTTTAGGTTCAATGGGATATAATGAATTGGTTGGAAAAAGAGTATGAAAAGGAGTCTCGCCCTGAAAAACTGATGAAGGCATACGATTAATTAGAAAACATGCCGTTGATACTGCATCAGCCCAAAAAGATTTAGGAACATTCATTTGAAACATAAGAGCTCTTGCAGTCTTAAGAAGATGCCTATTTTTACGTTCTGCTATCCCATTTTGAGATGGTGTATAGACATATGAAGTTTGGTGAATAATGCCATTTTGTGTCATAAAGGTTTGAAAAGCTGTTGACAAATATTCTTTTGCATTATCACTCCTTAATGTACGAATAGAGACATTGAACTGAGTTTTAATTTCAGCATGAAAGGCACAAAATATAGACAATAACTCGGAACGATTTTTCATAAAAAATAACCAAGTCATACGAGAATAGTCATCAACAAATGTAACAAAGTACCTAAAATCAGGTTTGGATGGAATTGGACAAGGACCCCAAACATCAGAGTGAACTAACTCAAAAGAAGAATCAGCTCGTTCATTGACTCTAGGACTAGAACTAAGACGGTGATGTTTAGCAAATTGACACGACTCACAATCTAAAACTGGTACCTTAGAATACTCTGGACAAAGTTTCTTGAGCAAAGGGAGAGATAGGTGGCCTAGTCGACAATGTGCTTTGAAAGCATAGGAAACACTGGAACACGCAAGCGATTGGCGTGTTGATTTGTCAAGTATGTAGAGTCCCCCAGACACATATCCTTTACCAATAATCTTCTTTGTCATAAGATCCTGAAACAAGCAATGATCAGGAAAAAACGAGACAAATCAGTTAAGAGTTCGAGTGATTTGGCTAATAGACAATAAATTGAAAGAAAAATCTGGCAAATGTAAGACATTAGAGAGCGAAAGCTCAGGAGTTAAAGTTAACTGTGCCAGACCCAATCACACAAGATGGAGAACCATCAGCTAGGGTTATATTTGTTGGGTTGTGAGATTGATATGTGGTGAAAGAGTTAGGATTACCCGACACATGGTCTGTTGCACCAGAATCAATGACAAATTTGGATGATGAGGAGATGAGACATGTATTTGAATTACCTGAATTGGCCATAGCAACAAAAATGGTAGATGAAGAACCGAAATTACCAAATCAAGCACGTATATGTGCTTCTGAGTCGCCAAGAAAGTCACAGCCGAAATCCCAATGCCGATTTGAGTAATGGAATCCCGATGTCGAACAACTCTCAGCCCAAAGTAGAGAGATCCTAAAACGACTAAACCCAAATTTTGACAATTTTTAGATTGCCCCAACGAGTATCTCACTCAAACCCTAATTCACTATTGCTCTGATACCATGTTACAAAGTAATTAGGAATTGTGAATACTCAAGTTGTATTTCATATTGAACAAGTGTTACATATATATACACTCCTACTCCTAGGAAAACTGAATAGGAAAGTAAATAAAGAAAAGAATCAATAAGGATCAATCAATTCCCAGAATCAATCTAATCAATCTAATCCCTATAATTGTGCATATACACCTATACAACATGTGCTAATATGTTGTAACAGTTGTGTCAACAATAATTCCAAAAGAAATTGTATTATTAACACAATCACAAGAACAGAAATGAAGAGGTAAAGGTGAATTAAGCTTCAATTGATAATTGAATCAATCAATTTGACTTAGGGTTCTACAGAGAATTGGGGGTAAAGGGGATTAGAGCAACTGCTCTCAACAACTTTCCAAAGATATCCTAAAATATCTTCCTCCTCCTCTATTTATAGCTTGTCTGAATGTCTCCTGACCCGATTCAGGGATCCGCGAGTCTTCTTCCTCTGACCCGACCCAACTGCTATTTAATGAAATCACAGGATGAAATCCTCCTATCATCATAATACTCTCCTATCATAACAACTGTATCATACAATATCAACAATTTATCTGCTACAAATGTAGTTTGAGTCTTACCGCTAGTATTTAGCACATTGTGTATAAATTTCTTCTCCTATATCAACAATCCCCCTTAACTTCTTTTTCTTTTTCCCGCAAGCTCATTGAATGTCTAGGGCATTTCTCTAGGAGTAAGATCAAAATTATTTCTCTGTGACTGTAAGGGGCAAATGATATGCTATGGAGTTAAATATTGCTGAATAGCATCCCGCAAAAGTCCCCTAGACATTCAATGAGCTTGCGGGAAAAAGAAAAAGATATTGCAGGACCATAGTACGATAGACCCCAATTTTAGGGATCAATTGGCCTAAGAGAAATGTCGCATGAGTAAGGGCGTGGCAGTTTTTCTGCTGCAGACTATGGGTATGGGCAACCCTACCTGGTAGTACTTAAACGTACAAATCATGTTTCATCTATTTGATCTCATGTTCCATCTTCCATTCCTTTAAAGAATAGCAATATTACAGCATGGATTTCCTCGCTTATTGGTTACTGATTCTACTCTCTCTCTCTCTTTCTCACACACACACACAAACACACACATTGGAAGGAAAATGTACAATGAAAAAGTTACCGAACCGAGATTTTTTAAACGGATTAGTCATGGACTGTTAAACGGACACAGATACCAGTTGAATCTTAGACCTTCCCAAAAAATAAAGTGACTGAACAGAGACTTTTAAAATTATTTAAAAAAAAAAATACATTTTTAGTACTAGAAAGCTTAGTACAGGATATTGAAACGTGTCTACAAACATCCATTTTGTCCGAGTACAAATATATAAGACAAGCTGGTAGCTTCGAGGATCTTGCCATCTTCATCAGCGCTGCTCCCTTGCTTACCTAACAGACGTGTAAAAATCTGCACTTTGGAACTTGATAATTAGTAATCTGCAGTGGTTAACTGATGGAATAGATACTTGAAGAAATACATTATTCTCCTCATAAAAGTTCCATTTAAAGCCAAAAAAGCAAAGGTTGCCAGCCAAGTATAGGAAATATGCTTCTGTATGTTCTCGGGGAAAAAAAAAGACCCGCTGTGACATTTTCAGAATTTGACTATAATAGAACTTTAGAAAAGGGCCTATGTATGTCATATTATTGCATGCAGGGTGATTTTGGTGGTTTTCTTTTAGACTAATATGTCCCTTCACTAATGTTTCCCTGAACTGCTCTGATTGCTTTTATACACTTCTTGCCTGGTATTGATACTGGATCTGTAATTCCTACCTAAGCCCTTGTTTGAAATGTCACTAGCAAAATCTTGAGTTCACTTTTAATTTTTGAATTTGAAGAAATGTTCCCAAGTTAATAGAGGTATTGAGCGTTGATGGATCAAGTGGACAGCTGATTGAGAGTTCAAAAGCCAATCCATCCCAAGGTATTTTAAACAGAGGAATTTGAGCTTGAGTGGCATCTTTTTTTTCTTCTTTTTCGGAGAAATGTGCATGTTTTGACAATTTTCCTGTGTTAATGTAGCAGAAAAAACTTCGGTCTCACCCACAGAGAGATATGCTGTTGTCCCTGGCGAAAATGTATGTACCATTGTTCCTCCATCACTATTGCTGTTTTGGTCATATGCTCTGAATGTCTTTGCTCTATTTAATTGCTTTTAAATTTTCCGTTTTACCCTCTGAGGAAGATTCCTTGCTTGAATGGTTCTCTGGATTTTTCTCTTGGATTATATGCCAGTAAGAGATTTCAAAGTCAAGTTTAGGTGATTGTTGAAATTATGGTGTTCTAATGTTTTAAACAGCGTAATACCACAAGAGCTATGTTAAAATGGATAAGATAGTATTCCTGTGAAATTGCAGAAACTGAAGTTATACAAGCAAGCATACTAATAATGATATGGTTTTGAGCTTTAACTTATATCCTCTTTTGTTTGTTCTACTTCTAGAGAGATGGGCAGCCGGTAGTTGTAAGTCGAGGGAATGGAACTGATGTAAATGTTCCCGAGAATGATGTGAAAAGGATTAGAGTGTGAAATGCCTTTCTCCTCAGCCGTTTATGTGTATCATTTATGGCTTTGGCAAATAATGGCTGTTGGCTTTTGGGTGAAGCAAATATACAGCAGCTGGCGTGTATGGTGTAGTATATGTAATATATATTCTGTGAGTAAATTTATGTTACTGAATGGGATTCTGTATAATGTATTACATGGTCTTTGTACTAACCGATGATGAGGTGTATGCGATGGTGACATTTAGGATATCTTTGGAGTTGTGTTTTTTTTTTTTTTTTGGGTGGGGAAGAAAAAAATGGATTTGGCAATGTTTAATTACTTTCTGTAATTTTATGAGTCTAGACATTGAAGGATATTATTATTCGTTTCTTTCACCTTTTTAGTTAACTAGCATCATGTATGTTCAAATGCACATATCAAACATTTCTTTTAAATAAATTAAAAATTAAAAAGGATAACACAAGATAAATATGATTTAAATACATTTTACTAAGAGGAAAATACTAACTTTAAAACATAAGGTAATAAGCTTTCCTTCTCTTTTTCTTTCTTCTCGCCTCTTCAAAACTCAATTCCCAAGTCATTCATATTTTCTCTACTTTTTAAAGAATATATTCATATATAATTGATGAACCTTAGGTACTCTTCAAAATATAACCCCTCGATTTTTTTCTCATCATTGAACTTTATGTTATTTTAATTATTCTCAATGTTACTCTTAAATGCTCATTTTTTCTTTAGTAAAAACTATTGTATGTAATAATTATGACTTCTTTTGTAACTCTTGAATTGGGAACAATTAATTACCATTTAATTAGTAACTTTTGTGAATTAGGGAGATGTGACTAAAGACTCTATATTACATTTTTACGATCTTAGTCATATTTTTTTTAATGATTGGAATTAAGCTAGGGAGGATACATTAAGCAAATAAAAAGAGAAAAAAACTAAAATGTGTAAATTATCATACCCCTTAAGCCACTTTTAGAAGAGTAATACATTCAAGTATGGGTGAGCAAATTCGCTTTTTTACCCAATTAGCGGCTGAATTCGGTAATTCAATGTAAATTTGGTAATTCAGAGACATTCAAATTCAATTTGGTCGAAAATTGGACGAAATCGGTTGGGTTATTATTGAATTCGGTCTGACCGAATTCGACAATCCAACATCTACTAATTTATTAATTTTATTATATAGTGAATATAAAAAGTAAATATAGTTTAAAATTTGTTATTTTGAAAATTTTGCTATTAATTTTCGTATAAATATGGTTGAATCAAACGATAACGAATTTATTGTTTCTATTATTTTTTTTCCAGAATTTATTGTTTCTTTTGATTTTGAATTTGTCTTGGTGTTCAATTAGGTTTCTTGTGAAATTGGTTAATTCGGCAAAAATCGAATTTCGAACTCGCCAATTCGGTCATTCGAATTCGGTAATTATGAATTCGAATTCAAATTAGGTCGGTTTTTTGGGTTTAAAAAAATGAAAAAAATCAAATTAAATGACCGAATTAGCAAATTCGAATTCGGTGATCACCCTACATTCAAGTGGAGACAGCAATGGAACCTCCGATCTTTGTCTATTTGGGTTCGTTTCAAGATTAGATTTGATCTGAATGTTCACCTTGAAAATGGGGGTAAGTTTGTTCAAGTTTTATAAGGAATGTATTTACACAAAATTACTTCGTGTGAGATTTAGTAAAATGAACCCACCACTTCTTTTATAGACTGGGCATTAATTCCGAGAATAAGTTCGCAAAAAAAAGAACATCGGAAATCTTGGGTTAATGATATGTTGAAAAATTAAAATTGAGCTTAATTCTTACCTCAAACTGGGGAGTACTTTCTCTTAGAAATAATAGGAACACATATTAGATAAATTCAATAGAATTAGAGTGAATGGCCCTTTATGAATCTTAACAATTGTTACTTTTTCGTTTGTAGACATAAACTATTATTTTGTACATTTTTTGGACTTTAGCAAATCAAGGGACTCCCGTTATAGATTTTTTTCACTATTCCGAGAAAAAATAATTTTGATTAGGGGTAAAACCGTCCATACACATTTAACTTTTAGAGAGAGTGACCCTTTTTGGACCTTAACAATTTTTATTTTTCGGTCTATAGATATAAACTATTTTTGTTTACATTTTGGACTTTAACAAATTACTGAAACTCCCGTTATAGATTTTTTTCACTAGTTCGGGAAAAAATTGGCCCGTGACCAACACGTGCCGATTTTGCTAGGGTTAAAACCATCCATAGTCCTCTTAAATCCTACATTATTCTTGTCTTCCTCCTAGCACACGTCTCTCCCATATCTCGAATCTAATCAAACCCAATTCAAAAAAAAGTAATCACAACATATGAAGTTATTCTAGTCGATTTACTTATTATTTACTCCAAACTAGAGTTCTGCTAGTTCCAATACCAGATTTAGTGCTTATTTTTATCAAAAAATGAGTTCAATTTCGAGCTCAAGTAAGTATAGTGTAAGATGCAAGGACGGTTGTAGATGTACTATGGTTGTTGCTATTTATACATCTCGAACTGAATACAACCCTGGAAGAAGATTAATCACCTGTCTTAAATCTTGGGTGAAAATTATTGTTTAATTCCTTGTCAGATGGTTTGATTTCGGGTTACAATTTACTTTTATTTAATTTGATATTTTAATTTAAATGAGGGAGGATGTGGTTTTTTCAAGTGGATCGACAATCCAACATCTACTCAATCGAGCAATGTATTACCTGGGATGTTGCCACGCTTGGAGAACAAAGAGGGTGAAATACAATTGTTGAAAGAAGAGTTGAGAGTGAAAGAGGACAATGTGAAATTTTTGGAGAAATTGAACTCATTTTATGAGAAAAATAAGCCTTAAACCTGGTATTGGAACTAACAGAATTTTAATTTGGAGTACATAAGAAGCAGATCGACTAGATTATCTTCATATGTTGGTATTACTTTTGGTGAATTGGGTTTGATCAAGTTTGAGAGATGTGAGAGACGGGTGATAGCAGGGGCGGATCCAGGGGGTTTCAGGGTATTCAATGAATACCCTGACAAGAACGAAAATAGCAGAGATGGTATAGTACTTCAACTTTCATACTAGAGGTCTAGGGTTCAATTCTCTCAATGAATACCCTGAACAAGAACGAATTTTTTTTTTTAGGATTAAAATGAATACCCCGTGTTTGAATCCTGGATCCGCCCCACGGGTGATAGGATGCACTATACCAATCACGGTTGCTTTTCATTCATTAAAAGAGTGATCACCTATCTACTTAGTTTATTATATAACATATTTACTTGTTAATGTATGTATCACGCATTACTACATGTTGTCTTATTTTATCGCATATGACATGCTATATTTTGAAATAATGTTGAAATTGTGAACAATGCTATACCTTATGTGAATGTACAGTGGCCTAACGTAAAATAGTTCAAATCAAGGTGAGTAAGTTTTCGCAAATAACTATTATTTGCGTAAGGAATGACCCACCAACGTAAATAATGGTATGACGTTATTTAATGCTAGGCATTTACGACCGCTAATTAGTATTTTTTGTTAGCACAATAATTCATCGTGAAAAAGGGATTATTTGCGATGGCCTTCAGTTGACCCCAAAAGTTTTACCGTAAATAATCAAAATTTGCGATGGAATTCTCTCGTCGCGTAGGAAATTGATGCAAATAACCAAATTTGAGACGGGCTCCATTCGACGAAAAAAGTTCCGCCGTGCAAATAATCAAAACTTCAATGGGATTCTCCTATCGCATAGAGAGTTTATTCAAATCACTAAATATCAAGTATATCTTAGTTGCTGCCTGCTGGATTTCTCGTCACATTATCTAAAAAAAAAATATTTTTTAAAAATGTCACACCCCGTAACCTGAGTGATGACATGGCAGTGTCTCATCAACCAATGAGACACTTAATTTATTACTTCATGTTATGTTAGAATTTATACTTGATATTCGGTCCTAAGAGTCGGTCAAGTTAGGATACCCCAAGAAGTACAACACATGAGTTCAGAATGACCCCCTGAACGAACGGGTCCAAAGTTTTAAGGATCCATTATACATTGTTTCATCATCCATCACCATTGACTCCACAAAACCGTTACAATCCCAATGATCACCACATCAGGTGAAGGCCCAAGAATTTTCACATATCACATCACACGAATTCCCGGGTTCAACACATTCACATTATACTCGAAATGCACTAAAGATCGCCTCAATCTGACACTGTTAGCCCCTTCAATTGTTCTCGCAAAAATTCTGCACTAAATTTCGCCAACCCAGAAAATAACAAACTTTAAACTTAAATTACTCTCTAAACAGAACTCCAAATGTTGATCCGTCAACTCCCAAACGTAGCTTTTCAAAACCTCTTTCTAACCCAACAAGAATCACTTGATTTCAACACCGATTACTGTGTCAAAATTCGAATCTCCCATAGACTATCTATTATTCCATATTTTTCCCTTTTCTCTCTTTTGCCCTTTTTTCTTCTGCTGCCTCGCTTTCTCTTTTTTCGTTTCCTTTTTCTTTTCCTCCTTTTTTCCCTTTTTCTTTTCCTTTCCTTTTTTTGTAACCTCTCCACATAATCCCATCAATAACTCTCCATTCAAATCACTTACAAAATCATCCCTCAACTTCCTAACAAACACGCTCAAGTGCCCCAACTCTCCAACTCATCAAATACGCCCATCAACAAAAACGTACCCTAATATGTACGCGTAACCATGTTATAACAATTAAATAGGCACGTAGTCACATAATCGCTCAAAATAAAATTGTGCTGAAGCAATAAGTCATGCAAAATTAATTACGAGTCAATTAAAGCCTAAGCAAAAGTCCCAGGTATCACATACCTCCCCCCTTACAACAGTTTCGTCCTCAGAACTGGCACTCCCTACAACATTGATGAAAGGAAAAATTTCGAATCCCCACATAAAAGCAGCAAAAATAAAATGGGATTACATTCCTTTAAATGATATACTCACGAGAAAGAACTAGTACATTGTGATAGGAATTATACCTTTTCAATCTGATCGAAATTGCCCAGATGCTACTACTTTAAATCATCAACGACAGTCTTCAGACTCCCGTCTCTACTGGTATCCACACCGACCAACCTTGAGCTTGTTTGTTGTGCTTGTGATGCTAGTCATGAAAGTTACGAACGTTGAAGACGATCTTCGTGAACTTCGTTTATATAGAAATCAAAACCAGAATTTAGAGACAAGAAAAACAGTTTTTCTTTCTCTTTTGTGTTCTTGAGAGTGTATTTTGGGAGAAAGGAAAAATCAGTATTTTTCTTCTCTTTTGGCTCGGCTAGAAAGTAGAGAGAAAAAGAGAGAGTTCCAACTATCACATGAATTTGGAGAATGATGAACATTTCATCATCATGTGGTGTTAGTGGAACCACCCACTAACTCCACATCCCCACTACTCCCTTACACACACACTCTCTCGCACACAAGACATGTGCCGATTTTGACTTGGTCCAATTGGTCCGGTCAACCGGAGAAATGGTTCTCGACCGACCGGAGTGACAAACCGGTTCGGTCAACCCGAGACAGCTCAATCCAATCGAACGCCCAATCCAATTGGGCCTGCCCAATCTACTTGAACAACTATATCAAATGTAAACTCCAACAAGCCCAATCAAGTTGATTATAGTGTGCGACCCTTTAGGTATTTGTTATGTTGGTCGTGACAACAATCAGAGGTATCTAGCAACACATCATTACTCCCAATTCACAAATAGTCCGGTGATTCAAGTAATCACAAATATGATCTTTTTGTATTAATCCCTTTGTCCTCAGTGTCTAGATTGAACACAAGTCATGGAGAATGTCACACTTGTATAATTCAATCTAGCATTTTCTTGATTCCCGAGTAGACTAATCAAATGACATTAATATCTCATATTAATTCACTTGTTCATGGCCATGAATTAGTCTCACTCCATCAAGGGCCTAGATATCACTCATGTTGTATAGAAGGGAAAATCATCTATCTATCACACCTCATCCTACACATGGTTCATAAATACACCCAACAAATGCCTTTACCAGCCCATCTAGTTACAGACGGCGTTTGACACCATCAAAATATACCAATTGCCATGTAGGAAATATTGTGTGATCTCAAGTCGAAGGATTTAGACACAAACAAAATCATTATAAGAACATTGTTGACATTTATACAATAATCCATGAAATGTTCTTATAAGCGGGTCTGTCCAGTATCAAATACCCATGGGTTTGACTTAATATCACATATTTAATCACAACACATACCAGTCTCAACACATTATTGTTGTCCTCAAAATTCTACAATAATGTGTGACTATGGACATTTTAGAATAGTTCAATGTAACAATTATATAACTATCTATGGACGTTATTATGTTTTATTACATTTGCACATACGTAATTAAAACACTACTAATGTAATTCATGCCTTAATATTTCATCACATGAAAGAAAATACAACAATCTCTCACTTACACTAAAAACAAAAACCTTGCCTTTTAGTGTATACTGTACATAAAAACTATCTCTAAGACTAGTTCTCTTGGTATCTAATACCCACGCTACAAGTATGGCGATCATGCTGCTACTGTGTCAGCGGCTTCGTCAGGGTCGGCAATGTTATCGTCCATATGAACTTTGCAATTCTTCACTTCTCCTATATCAATGATCTCACAGATCATGTGATACCGCCGCAATATATGTTTGGACCTTTGGTGAGACCGTGGTTCCTTCGATATATGGCTCCATTCACAATGGAGATCAATCGCATTCGACATTCGAAATTCTAGGTATACCACACCAAGTTCATCAAATGAACTTTCGGATCCAAATCTCCTAAGCAAGATCTAATGCAGCTATATACTCGGCTTTGGTTGTAGTTTAGGCAAGACACATATCCTGATTGCGATTTAAAGTCCTCTCTATCGGTTTGGAAATTAGCATCAGTGTAACCACTTACAATGAGCTCGTCTTCCCCACCATAGATTAAGAACGTGTCCTTAGTCCTTCGCAAGTACTTAAGGATGTTCTTGACAGCTATCCATCGACGTTCACCGTATGTTGACTGGTATCTGCTCGTTATACTCATAGCATACTAGACATCTGGGCGAGTACACAACATGTCATACATGATAGATCCAATTGCCGAAGTATATGGAATCTCACTCATGCGTTGTTTCTCATCTAGTTCTTAGCACACTGTTGTCTTGAAGAACTGTACCAAGTGATATAGGACAAAGGCATTTTTTGGACTCTTGCATGCTAAACCGATTTAGCACTTTGTCTATATATGTATTCTGACTTAGGCCAAGAAGTTTACGTGATCTATCTCTATAGATATTGACTCCTAAGATGAAGCTTGCTTCACCTAAGTCCTTTATAGATAAACATTGCCTCAAGTAGACCTTTACCGATTCCAAAGTTGGAATCTCATTACCATAAGTAGTATGTCATCTACATACAAAACAAGGAATACATCCGAGTTTTCACTAAACTTTTTGTAAACACAAGGTTCATTAACATTCTTGATAAAATCGAACTCGCGTACAGCTTCGTCAAAACGTCGATTCCAACTTCTAGAAGCTTGATTTAGTCCAGAAATTGACTTCAATAACTTACATACTTTATTGGCATTATTTGGATCAACAAAACCTTCAGACTGTATCATATACACGTCCTCATCGATGTTTTCGTTAAGGAAAGTTGTTTTGACATCCATTTGCTAGATTTCATAATCTTAGTATGCATCTATAACAAGCAAGATACGAAGGGATTTGAACATAACTACTACAGGGGGAAAGGTCTCATCATAGTCAATACTATGAATATGTTTAAAACCGATTCGCGACAAGTCGCCCCTTCCATGTCAGTTTTCAATTTGAAAACCCATTTGCACCCCACCCTATTGGGGTCACCCCCTCAGGCTCATCTACCAAGATCCATACTTAGTTAGTGTACATGGAATCCATTTTGGATCTTATGGCCTCAAGCCATTTATCAGAATCTGGACTAGTAATTGCTTGTTTGTAGGTTGTAGGTTCATCGTGATCAATAAACATAACATCTCCATGTTCTATTACGAAAAATTCAATTTTTTCGGGTGATCTACGAACTCTTCTAGACATACTAGGACGTCTCCCAGTCCATATCTGATATGGTATCGTTTCAACAGATTTAGATGGAACTCTATTTAGTGTTAAAGTTGCTGCTTCTAAAGCATATCCACAAAAGGAGTTTGGAAGGCTCGTGTGACTCATCATTGATCGAATCATATCTAATAGAGTTCGATTTCTCTTTTCGGATACACCATTCCATTGAGGATTAGCCGGAGGAGAAAGTCGTGAAACAATTCTACAACTCTTTAGATAGTCACGAAATTCTTGACTTAAGTATTCCCCCACCTCGATCGAATCGAAGCATCTTAATACTTTTGCCAAGCTGGTTTTCTATTTCATTCTTATACTCTTTGAACTTTTCAAAGGCCTCAGACTTGTATTTCATAAGAAACACGTATCCAAAACGACTAAAATCGTCAATAAAAGTAATGAAATATAGATAACCACCTCTTGCATGGATATTGAATAGACCACATACTTCACTATGTATTAGTTCCAACAAATCCTTTGCTCGTTCTCAAGTTCTAGTAAAATGAGAAGCATTCATCTTACCCATTAAACAAGGCTCGCATGTATCATATGATTCAAAATCAAATGGTTCCAACAATCCATCTTTGTGGAGTTTGGAAATGCGATTTTCGTTTATATGGCCTAAGCAACAATGCCAGAGGTATGTAGGATTGGACTCTTTAGTCTATATCCTCTTTGTATTTATGTTTTAAATCGATGAATCTAGATCTAACAAGTATAAAACATTCACCAAAATAGCAATACAATAAAAGATATCATTTAACGATAACGACATTCATTGATTTTTAATATGAATATCAAAACCCATCGTGTCCAAACAAGAGATCAAAATAATATTCTTAGTTAATGTAGGTACATAAAGACAACTGTATAAATCTAGAACAATTCACTATGGCAAAATTGGGCTTTGGTGGCATTTAGCTTGTGGCACTTATGACATATGTCATTTATTTACGACATTTATGTGAAAATGCCATATTTTTGTGGCACTTTATAAGAAGTGACACAAAATTTATGGAATTTTTTCAATTGCCTCATGAAGTGCCACATAATTATGGCAATTTTTACAAAAAGTTGTGGCATTTGTTCAATTGCCACAAAATTTATGACAACATATTAAAATCTCATATTTTAGTGGCATTTTTAAACTAGTACCTTAAAATTTGTGGCATGTACAATAAAAGTGCCACATAGTATTCCATTAGATATTTAACCAATTAATTTCATAAATGTAAATGAAACATTATAAATGAAATTTATATTAAAATTAATTTAAATAAAAAATAATGATATTACTATTTGAGTGTTTCAATTTTAAAATTTAATAAGAGTTTATTAATTATAATAAATAATTATAATTAATTGACTATGAAATTAATTATTTTTTTCATTTTGAAATTATTAAACAAAATATTTTAGATGAAATACAAAAAAAAACTCACATTAATATTTTCAAGTTTAACAAAAGAAATGGCAAATAATTAGCTATTGAATTTCATGTTATCAAATTTAAAAAATATTACATTAATATATATATATATATATAGTAAAATAAACTTATTAGTTTATAACAAATTTTATAATTCGTATGATGTTACTATTAAAATTTGTATCTAGTTTTCATTCAATATTATTTCTACTCAGTTTTTGTTTTAAAACAGTTTTATTTATAATTGGTTGTTGTTAATATTTATTAATAAATATAAATATCAAACTTAAAAGTAATTAAATAAAATTTATTGTTATGTTATATAAAAAAATTGGTTACCAAACACAAATATTAAATTGTAGATAATGTGTGACTATGGATAATGATTAAGGATCTTCCTTTGGTATAATTTTTCTTTTTAAATAAAATAATTTTTATTCTTATTTAAAATATTAAATTATTTTTGCGGCAAATATATCATATTTTCAATGTGTTTGTGGCATTTAAAAAGTGCCACAAGTTGTGCCGCCAATTAATTTATGACACTTTATTAGTGTCACGAAAAGAAACGACACCACTTGTGGGGGCACTTTCAAAAAGTGTCGCACAAGTGCCACAAAAGTGGTTTTGTGGCACTTAAACAACTTTTCGTGGCATTTACCCAATGCCACCAAAAGCCAAATATGTCATAGTGATTCCAGAAGGCAAACTAAGTCTATATGTTCCTACAACTAATGCAGCAACTCTTGCTTCATTGCCAACACGTAGGTCCACGTCACCTTTTGCCAGCTCCCTACTCCTTTGTAGTCCCGCACATTCATGCAAATGTGAGAACCACACCCGGTATCTAATACCCATGAGGAAGTAGTAGTAGACAAATTGATCTCAATAACATAAATACTTCAGCCAGAAGCAACGTTCGCTCCCATTCCAAGCTTTTTCCCTGCAAGAAAACTATGACAGTTTCTCTTCTGGTGTCCTTTCTGTCCACAATGGAAACAATTTCCATCCTAAGCCACAACGCCCTTGGGTTTCAGGGCTTTCTCAGAATGGCTAGGTTTGCCCGAAGGCTAGCCTTTAGGCTTACCAAAACCTTTGCCCCTATTGTTGTTGACCATGTAAATGGCCTTGGACTTGCCTATTTCCTTCTCGGAAGTCCTCAACAGGTTCAACAATTCTGGGAGAGGTTTGTCTATATTATTCATGTTGTAGTTCAATACAACCTGACTGAATGATTCAGGCAATGATTGCATAATCAAGTCAGTGGATAGTTCTTGGCCAAGAGGAAATCCCAGTTTTTCGAGGCTCTCAATATAGCCTATCATCTTCAAAATGTGAGTTCCGACTGGTGCTCTCTTTGTCATTTTGCATAGAAACAGAGACTTTGACAATCGAATCTCTCCGGCTTGACCCTGAAAGAGTTTCCTTAGATGACTAATCATATCGAAAGCTCCCATTTCCTCATGTTGCTTCTGAAGCTCAGAGGTCATGATCACTAACATAAGACTAGACACATCTAATGCGTCATCTAAGTGCTTACGATAAGAATTTCTTTCAGCGGTCAGAGCCCCGCGATTGGTGGATCAGGAATAGGAGTCTCAAGAATATACAACTTTTTCTCGTGCTTGAGAACGATTCTCAAGTTCCTGTACCAGTCTAAGAAGTTTCCTCCCTCAAGTTTGTCCTTCACAAGGATGGATCGCAATGATAAAGAGTTTGATGCAACGATTGCATTTGCCATTATATCTATAGAGAAGAATTTGCAAAATTTTAGTTGTCATATTTTAAAATCATTAAAAGAACTTTATTTAATGATTCTCCCACTATTTTCTTCAAATGAATAACCCTCAAGTATTCATTCGGAAAGTTCAAAACTTTCTAGTAGGACGAAGATCCATATTTCATCATTGTCAAGGTAGCTTTGGCTACTATACTGAAGAAGACGCTTTAGTAATAGCCCCTATATAGATTTTCCGAGCCAACGAAAAATCCTAGGTCAATCTAAAGGTGGAAAAGCAATAAAACCTATTGTAACACCCCGAAACCGGATGATGATCTGGCAGCACCCCATATGCCAATGAGGCACAAAACCAAAGAAGAATGGTAAAGTCCGTTATACTATTATTAAAGGAAAACATAAATTCCTAGATTAATTATTAAAGTTCAACATAACCAACAGAAAGTAAAGTGTGAGTTAACTATAAATTATTACATAATTAAAATCCAAGAAAATAAAGTAAAAGTTAACTATTACATAATGTTCATTATAATTCACTCATCGAATTCCCCATCCCAAGGCTCCACGTAATCACCATCATCTGCAAAAAAAAAAAGAAAAAAAAAAAGAAATGAGCTATAAAGCCTAGTAAGAATCAACACCATTGGGATGAATATAGTATAATGGTGTTTGTACTACCTTTACAAATTTACAAGTGTAAATTAACGTAACACATAATACAATATGAGCATACATGATGTACAAGATAACAATATATTAAAACATATATCGACTATGCTCAAAATACATTCATTATAAACTAATGTATATAAGCACCATAACATGTATGTAATTGCTCTTTTATTCTAAATAAAATAATATGAATAGTCTAAAAACTTAAAATACGTGTAACATATGCAACAATAAAACATAGTATAACAATGCATCATATAACATACACATATATATACCTACTACTTTAAATGTCATTATCTTGAAAACAAACAAAATGTAAATAAATTATCATCACAATCCAAACACACTATATATGGTACCATGATTATTTGTATAAATGATAGAATGCATTAATCTAAATAACATAATATCTTACCTTTATATATACTACTAACATGATATCTACATATGTCACTGCCATATCAACAACAAGTTTTAAACATAATATACACAACAAGAACAATAGTTAGACCTCGCTAATTTTAATGTACAAATTATTCAAGCCACTAATAATAATGTAATTGCATTATAGAGTAACATTAGACATGCCAATAATTAACTAAATATAGATCATATGCAACGGTTTCCAATTAAAATAGTACTACATGCAAAATTATATATATAACAAAAGAACATATGCCCGCATGCATTAGTATATAATATATGTCATAAGTACTACATTAATGATATCATAAATTATCAACTAACATACAATAAAACAACATAATAAATAACACAACTCATTCTTATATTGTTCATCACGTATCATATGTATCACATTTGCGTGTAGGATTATTGTACCGTGATGCTTATCATATTTGATGTATAGCAGAGATGTGGGAAGCACAAAAATAATATGTATAGAAAATAGTCATACTGTTGTATGGACGTGTATATATTAACATAACATAAATTAATATGAATGGTATTATAACATATTGAATCGACAAATAATGTGTGTACGTTCTGTGATTTATGTGTGCATCAGCAAGTCAGTAAAACAATTATTATAATTTACCATGCACTAAATCAAATAATTAAACACACACATATAAAATATTGCGACCATCACTAACATAAAATTATAATATATATATATATATAAAATTCCTGTGTTGTACAACTTTTGTTTGAATGCATTTCCTTACCCTATCATCTTTAATTCCAGTTGACAAACCAAACCAAATCAAACAGTTAATGCAATAAAATTGAGCTAGCATGTTAGTACAATTCATAACACATAATCTCAAAATACGATAAACGTATATGTAAACACGTAATCCACATAAAAAGTTCATATATCAAGTTAACATAGTATAGCAATACTTAACAATTACATGACATTGTATAACAAGTACATAATATGATATACTGAGCAACTATCATGATATATCATATATCGCATAATAAGACATAACACATCAACTATAACATAACATAACATAACATAACATAACAATTATCAACAATGTTTAAAGCGATGAATAAACATGTACTTCCTATGCTAGAGTCTCTACTCATCACACATCTCACATGTTATCAACCAAGTTTATCCTATGTTCATTCTAGGTTTTATCCCTAAGGTTCGACCTGATATGAATCCACTTTTGTCACACTCCGAAACCGGATGATGACCTGGCAGCACCTCATATGCCAATGAGGCACAAAACCAATGCAGAATAGTAAAGTCTGTTATACTATTACTAAAGGAAAACATAAATTCCTAGATTAATTATTAGAGTACAACATAACCAACATAAAGTAAAGTGTGAGTTAACTATAAATTATTACATAATTAAAATCCAAGAAAATAAAGTAAAAGTTAACTATTACATAATGTTCATTATGATTCACTCATCGAATTCCCCATCCCAAGGCTCCAAGTAATCACCATCATCAGGTAACTCATCATATGCAAATAAAAGAAAATAAAGACATTAGCTATAAAGCCCAGTAAGCATCAACACCCTTGGGATGAAACATCAAATGAGACTCAAAACACTTTTCCCGATTCCCAAATCAAGTGTGAAAACATGCAAGTTTAGGTCCTTTCGCTAGACACATTTTACACATGAAAACCTCACAAAGTAACCTTTAGAAATCACTAGAAAGAACCACGACAAACAGAAAACATAAAAGCCCAACTCCTGCACACCGTTCGACCTGGACACTTCCACCGGTCAACCGAATGGTCTTTAGAAAAACAGAACAACTCACTGCCTAAAGTCAAGTTGACCTGCATCACACACCGGTCGACTGACTTTACCTTTGGTCGAGGGGTTCACTAACCCGGTCGACCTATTCAGACACTTCCCTCGTCTGTTTGCTCCCAATACTTTGAGTCAGACGATGGAATGGAACTCCGGTCGACCGAACCAGTCGACCGAGATCGAATCAATGATTTTTTCATTGCAAATTTGTGAGGAAAAGTGCATTCTGCACAATCCGAATTCCAACCCCAAAAAGACCAATTTTTTATGCATATGAACATATATATGACAAAGACAAATACATAAGCAAGTCAGACATAAATCGTACTCGTTAAATCCAACATTTGCACATCGAAAATGTGACACAAGCTCCATGCTTTCACTATCGAACATACACAATATTGGATCCTTCGAATACGACTCATGCTATGACATAACATTCACAAGGAAGAGCTCAATTGTATAATCACAACTCTAAAGAAATTCCTATAACGGTCCCCAACTCTTAAGCCTAGAAGGGCAGACTTTTAATGCAATACACGGGTTCAGTTTCTCCCCGAACAAAGTACTCACAATTTTAGGATTCCTTCATATGTAACATCGCCCATCCTCGTGGACTCCACAAGACCTTCGTAGTCCCTAACATTTCTCCCGTTTAGGAACGGCCACTCACCAACACTTAAGTCGAGAACTCTCGGGGTTCATCGACAAAACATTCATTTATGCACATTCGAAAGAATCCTTCAATGAAGTCGTTCCTAAACAAGAGCTCAACCAGTGACGACTCTATAGAACATGCATCATTTAAGACCCCAAAAGCAGTAACAAGAAGACTCGAATGATCATAAACAATAATAACAATTTAACATGCACAATCAAGTTCCAAAAATCAACACACATGTACGGCAATTCAACGCTTCATCCTATGTAGGAAATCATGAGTTAAATTACTTCCAATACACAATTCCATTAGTGTAAAGTATACATTTCATGAATTTTTGGACTGAAAATACAAGGGTGAAGAGTCTTACTTGGAATCAAATCAAGCAATTCACAATACCAGAAATCAGCACACAAGCAGTAAATTCAAATAAGACAATCCGTTCGCTGGAAACTCAAAATCTATCCTCGTTTATTCTCACGCTTAGACTTATCCGTTAGCTTCGATTAGCAACAAGAATTATCTTCTCACGCGTAGACTTATCACGGGTCCGGTTTTGCCCAATCCAATTGAGCACCTATATCAAATGTAAACTCCAACGATCGATACTAGCACTCTCCCACTACATGAAAAAGGTTCTATAGGCATCCGTATAACAAGTATGGTACTAGATAGCAATCAAAGAAATAAAAATCATAGAAGCACCACATAACAAATACATATAACCGGCTATGCATTTAAGCACCAACGTACCTGTTACCACCATACTTCCATTGCGCTACTCTGATAAAACATTAGTAACCAATCTAGCATGCTAATACAATTATATACGTATCATATGTCAATTAACACATAGTACAAGGAGTAGATACATGGATACATATACTTGGAAGAAAACATGGCAAGTATAGCAATTCATATTACATAGCATAACATGTAAATAACAACATATAAAGCGGTAAACAAACATATACATGCTAATCCAGAGTCTCTACCCATCTCACATTATGTTCCATATTTTCTTAAGTTCATTCCAAGTTTTTACGCCCTAAGGTTCGGCCTGCTCTGATACCATTTTTGTCACACCCCAAAACCCGGGTAATGACATGGCAGTGTCTCACCAAATACTCCCCTTTGATAGGTTCCTAACAGTGCAACTTAAATGTCGTATCTCTATAATTTGGCAAAAGATCATTAAAAGTCGAGAACTACTTCAAGCCGGACTGCGATGGAGGATTGATGATGGCTCACATGTTAGTGCCTGGGGAGATAAGCCTACAAGAGTTTGTTTTTTATCAAATCCATCACAACTCTCTTCGTATGAGTTGTGAACGTAAAGTATGCTCTAACTCTATAACGTTTAACAATCGGATTTTCGCTGCACAACTAGAATCACTCCAAGATCGTTTCCTACTACCGGAAAGTGCTTTTTTTCTTGTAATAGTTGACTTTCTGCAAGTGTAAAGCACATGGATTCTCGTTCCCACTTCCCCTTTTTTAGTTGGTGCTTATTATCTCAAATTGTGTAGCCATT
Source organism: Vinca minor (assembly GCA_026122235.1). Lineage (NCBI taxonomy): Eukaryota > Viridiplantae > Streptophyta > Magnoliopsida > Gentianales > Apocynaceae > Vinca > Vinca minor. The sequence continues at coordinate 805,908 of JAOCZM010000058.1, forward strand.
GAACCTAGCCCACCAATACCCCAACCAGAATCACAATCCATTGAGGTAACACAACATCAGTAGCTATAGAAAATTTTAAGTGAAGCTGAAGCTAATTCCATAATTTAAGATGTTTAAGAGCGAGAGAAATTCATATTTTTCTTTCTTTTTTTCCTTCCTGTTTGTGGGTATGGGCACTGGCGGATGTACAGTGGGGCTTGGTGGGCAGGGGCGGATCCAGGATTGAAATTTAGGGTGGTCCCTCAACAATTTAGGGGGAACCTAAAAATTTCGTTGCATATTAGACAATTTAGGATTGAAATTTAGGGTGGTCCCTCAACAATTTAGGGTGAAAATTAAACTTGTTTCTTTGATCTTGGGTGGTCCTGGGCATACAAGGACCACCATGTAGATCCGCCTCTGTTGGTGGGGCAAGTGGCCCCACCAGTTTTTCTCAAAAAAAAAAAAAATTATTTTTTTTATTTTTTATTTTTTATAGTTTTATTTTTGTAACACCTCGTCCCGTGAATAGTGTTTATTGTACCCATTTTGATTCACTTTAAAATTTAAAATTAGATTATTTAGTTCGTGAATTATAGGAATGACATTGAACATTTTCAGAAACGACAATTTTTCTATTGGAAAAATATTTTTTTTATGATATTTCCTTATAAATATTGTATTTTGTCCCCCAAAAAAAATTCAGTAAGCAATTCCCCCATCAAAGATAATGTCCTGGCTCCGCCACTGAATATGGGGATTTGTTTCTCCTTTTGCTGAGTATGTTATATACATTATATTATATGGTGTATACTTGTGTAATAAAATACAATTTTATAAATACAAAACTAAGAGTTGGATACCAAATTGTCAAAAATAAAAGTTATAGGTACTCAATTATCAAACGGGTAAGAGTGTTGGGGGTGTTTAAGTATTTAACCTAAATTAAAAAGACGTATAAGTTTGGACAACTACCAAAACTCTAAAAGCAACTCAATTGAATTTATGCCACGAGACTATCCATTCTTTCCTGATATTCCAAAAAAAGTCAGTAAAAAGAGGAAGAAAGAGCATAATATGCAGTCCACCGAAGCTTCATCGTAAGTATTCAGAAAGAATCCTAACATTCCAATTAATTAATTTCTTCAATTGACTTAGAATTTTCTCATTTCTAATTAGCTTTAATTACTACTACTCATAATAAATATCCAATTTTATCTTTTCCACAAATGAAGATATGAGAGCAGTGAGATGTTGGCAACTTTTCTAGCTTCAACGCCTTTGCTGGAGCAATCATGGAAGCTCTGCAATCAAGCCAACACCGCTTCTCCACAGAGCTATGTCGTCAATCAAATAGAAAGCGTCAGTTATCTGGCGTTTTCTGGCGTTCAAACGATTTCAGGTCTGGATCCGAGTTGCGGAAATCTGGTGCCTTTGGAAATCGCTGCCGGAAACGGAGTTTTCTCTGCTCTGAATCGCCAAGTTGAAGGGGAAAAACCAGTTATGGTCCATTCTGGGTTATTGAGTCTATTTTTGTCTTTCTATTCCACACCAGATTTCCAAAACCAGGTCAGTCTTCGTGTTCACACCTTGCTTCATTCATTATTGAATTAGGATCACGCGTATACCTCCTCCTATCACTTTGATGAAACCTAATAATGTCTTTTCAATAATAATAAAGGACTTAACGCACTAGCTTAATTTGTACTCCATTTATTCTAAATTAGTTGCCTCAATGTGAAAATCGGACTAAGAAAAAGTTACTGATCTTTTTAATTTTTAAATTAAAACGATTAGAAAATTATTTTAAAACTTTGAATACAATTGATATTGTGTTTATTTAGTTAATAAATATTAGGATAAAGTTGTAAAAATCGAAAGAACAACTAATTTGAGAGAAGGAAAATGTTATTTTTGGACAACTAATTTATGATATAGTGTGTAAAACATTCACGCATTCTATGTCACGGAAGGCATCCTTATCCTTTTATCAGCCCAAAAAAATGATCCGGTGGGGGTGAACGATTGGAGAGTGGGGATTTTTAATAGTACTAACAGCAATTACACCCACTCGGTGATCCTTTGCATCATTTCTAGATTGACTTTCTTTCTCTTGGTGGGAATAGTACATGAGATATTAGAAGTGAGAGTTACGCCACCAATTTTCTTCCCTCTACGTTTGTAATACCACAAGAATTCAAAGGGTAGTATATTTTTCTTCCCTCTATTTTAGGTTAAATAAATATTCACTCTTCTGAATTAGGTATATTTTTCATCTACAATTTTATATGCAACCTCAAGTTATAATATTTCGTTTATGTTCTTATGGACGAAAACCTTTTTTTTTATTTTAATCAACCGATGACAAAGTTATATTTCATCTAACCATATATTTTTCTTAATGATTGGAAAAGTAAACATTTAATTTCGAATGAATATTACATTTTTTTTTGTGCTTACTTTAAAATGAAATTGAGATAAAATGATAACAATTGCTTAAAGAGAACTTTTGCAATATCTCAAAGTTGATTGACGTTCCTTGTGTTCTTAAAGGGTAAAAAAAGTAAAAGAAATAAAGCAAGTAATTTAGATATAACGGCCCAAAATTATTTTTGAAGGAACGTCCCAAGTTTTGCTAATATTTGTATGCATCTCCGGTGAAATAATTTTCTTTAAAGTGCTAGTGATTTGTTGCTTATTCATTAAAAAAAAAGATATTTGTTGCTTAACTTGTGGGTACCACATCTTTTTGGCAAATATTTCACAAAATGGGCCCGAGTTAGGCTTACAATTTGTTTATCTTCTTGGGGCTAAAATCATTGGTATCTTTTTTCTTTTTTTTCTTTCTTGGACTATAAATCATCGGTAATAAAAAAAACAGTAAACACCCAATATTTACCAGACAAACAAAGGACCCAATGGGTGAAAATCTGTCTCACATTCATGTCTCAAATCCCCTGCCCATAAGTAAATCAAAATTTCTTATATAAATAGTTTTTTTCAATTATATATCACGGGGTGGATTGTGATTGATTTGGGGACGAGGGATGAGAGCGAGATTGGGGACAGAGGATTATTTGCCGGACCCAATGATCTCTCCTTTCAAAATAAAAATACAGTTAAAAAAATATGAGAGCACAAAAAACTCAGAAACAAAGTTCATTAAAGTTTGCCTAAAACAAATTCATTAAAGTCAATGATCATGATGTCAAAAAAAGATTAATATTTAATTTATTCATAAAAAAAAAAAAGCAAGACTTTTAGGTTTGGTTGGTCAAAATTGGCATCTTGTATTGACGCAGTCCACCATAAGGTAACATTATTGCGTTCCATATTGTCACATTTGTACTTGAGAAGGCTGCCACACAACAATATATGGATAGGATTATGATGCATCAGGATATTAATTCAGTACGACAAGGTGATAGCTAATAATTTAGAAATATTTGTTACTAAAATGTTTTTTTTTTCTCTGAAATTTTACTAAAATGTTAGGTCATAAGTTCGAAATCAAAATCTTGGTATTATTAAATGGGAAATCGACATGTTTGTTCCTCAAACTATTTTTTCAAATAATCAAGTGCTTCTCATTCTATCTTTTTTACTTTCCATTTTGATAATTAATGTTATTTTGCGCTTCCTAACCGGTCCTAACACCATCACCCATGGTGATTTTCAGTCAATCCTTGGCACGCCCCAATCACGTGTACTGTTGGAAGGGCAGAATTGTCCAAATCCCCCTATGCAATATTTATACTTCCTGAATTATTCCAGAAGTATCGCGAGCTTTCAAGATGGTTTGAGTATAATCTTCTTCAATTCACTATCTTCATTGGCTCCAGCTACCGTTGCACCGCCGCTCAAATCCAACCACCAGCACCACCCAGCCAACCAACATTTATCTCTCAAATCTGACCACAAACACCATAACCCATCATTTTTTTTCAACCCTTCATCTCAAACTATCACCACCTCTCCTTCAACATCACAAACCCAGATCTTCCATCGCCACTCTCTGTCTCTCTTCCGTAACTTCGACAAAACTTCTCGGTTCCCATTTCCTCAATATTTTTGAATTTGAGATGGGTAAGCATTTCCCATTTCCTCAATATTATGCACAAAATATGTTTAATTCAGAAATTCCATTTGGGTTTTCCCCTATTTCATAACATTCACCATTATGGTGGGTAAGCGGCGTTGTGGTCGCATTTGTGAGAAAAATGGGCGGCGTTAGTGGTCGGATTTGGGTGGCGATGGATCTTAGAGGATGGAGAAGATGATATTGAGACCATCTTGAAAGCTCACAAATACTTTTGGGATCATTCATAAAGTATAAATATTGCATAGGAGATTTTGACTATTTTACCCATAAATAGTGAACACATGACTGGGGCGTGTCAAGGACCACCGTGGGAGGTGATGTTGGGACTAGTTAACAAGCACGAAATAACGTCGGTTATTTGGAAATAGTTTGAGGACCAAACATGCCGTTTCCCCTGAATTTGCATCTACTTTATTTCTTTTAATTAAAGGAAGAACAATGATGGATATATGTAGTGCCTGCTTCATGACTACTAAACTCTAGACTTGTTGATCCGGTTGAAAATACCTAAAGGAGGAGAAAAACTTTGTTATAATGGGGATATAGATAATAAGATATCATCAAGTAATCTCACTCCAAAAGGAGGAGAAAAACTTTGCTATAATGGGGATCAATGTTGTCAAGGCGTTAAGACGCGTCAAGCCGCAAATGAGGCTTGGAGCCTTGAGGCGCAATACGCAAAAAAGAAAAAACATAATAATAACCATAATATAGTTTCCTCCAAAACAAAAAAAAAACATTATTAGATAAAGTAAACCAAATAAAAAGCTAATGCCCTTAATGATCAGAATCATCTTCAAAATCAATGTCTTTGACTTGATTCTCTTCATCCTAGGGGGAAACTTCTCCTTCCTCGTCTTCATTATTCTCATCAAAGGTAGAGACAAATGAAGAAGATGATGGTCATAAATGAAGAGGTGAAGGTTGAGAATGAGAAGTACTAGCTCCTCTTGACATAGATGGGTAGCGTGGTTCATTTATTTCAGTTGCCCCAGAAACCTCAGACCAAGAAAAATATGAATCATCAAACACTAAATCCTCATTTTCTAACTGTCCAATCAACCACTCATTACAATCATCAATATTGTTCAACGAGTTAGGGTTTATCTCATCCTTCAATGTTTTCCGACGAAGTAAAGCTCTATCGTACTTAACAAATAGTAAGTCATTAAGTCTTTTCTGATCAAGGTGGATTGGAGAGTAGCGACCCGACTTGATGTAGTGAGGAGGTGTTGATGAAAGGTGAAAAGGTTTGTTAAATCATAATCTTGAATTACTCGCTTACTCGCTCATCATTTTCTAACTCTCCAAGCAACCATTCATTAGAACCAGATTAATTACAAGGCGCGCCTCTGGAGCCTTTTCTTCAAGGGGCGCGCCTCACTAATTTGAAGCGCCTGAGATTTTGTGGCGATATCCCTCGAACCTGGAGCCTCAGGAGCCTGAGACGTAACCCTTAACAACACTGATGGGGATATAGATAATAAGATATCATCAAGTAATCTCACTCATAGTTTATACTCTTATGTATACTGCAGCAACATATTTGCAACCAAAAAAAGGAAATATCTGAATAGGAACGAGAAGGGTGGTGGGGGTGGAGAGGAAGGAAGTACATCCATGGAATTCAAGCTTTGCTAATTATTCTCTTCTATAGAAGGAAAATATGCTAATAATTTTAACCGACCATGTTTGAAATTTGTATTTTGGATTACTACTCGAAGCATCCACATATAGTATATAATTTAGCATACAGATTTCATGTCATCTTTGTATTTCCCAATATACGTTAAAAAGCATAACGTGTGAAAGCACATATGGATGATTTTCGTGTTAGTAAGAGACATTTTCATTAACTGAAATCTTTTAGTCACTTAGACATGGTTTTGGTTGCAATCTGTATTAAGAGATATCTTCATTCCATTTTGTGATACTGCAGATATCGGAGATAATCAGTAAAAGCAAATCTATAGTATTCACAGGCCATTCCATTGGTGGAACTATAGCCTCACTATCAGCTATTTGGTTCCTTTCTCATCTGCAGTCAATTTCCCACCCCTTCACCGTGATTTGTATCACGTATGGATCACCTATGCTAGGTAATGAATCATTTTCCAGAGCCATTCTCCAAGAAAGATGGGGTGGGAATTTTTTTCATGTTGTTGCACAACACGACATAGTACCAAGGCTACTTTTTGCTCCATCAGTTCCAGTCCTTTCTCATCTTTCTACTCTATTTAATTTTTGGCACTTGTCGATGAGATCCCCATACTACAAGGAGTTTGTTACCCAAATATCTGAAGAAAAAAATGCGGAACTTTTCCATATTGTGCTGCAATCTCTTGAGGAAGCAGTCAAGTCAATAGGGGAAGAAAATACGGAAGGAAATCTTTTTTGGCCGTTTGGGAACTACATTTTCTGTTCTAACAAGGGATCAATTTGTTTGGAAAATGCAATAGCTATTATCAAGTTATTATTCTTGATGCTACTTAAAGGCTCTCCAAGTTCTAGCATAGAGGATCATCTGAACTACGAGAACTATGTTAGCAGAGTTTCTTGGCAGATCCTGAGCGCTAGAAGCTTCATTGAGGGAAATCTACCTGAGTCGAGCTATGAAGCTGGAATTACAATGGCATTGCAAGCATCCGATATTTCTTCAAGTGTAAGCTACTCTACTAATAACGTCTCTAATTCCTATTTAGCCTCTTAAGGTAAGAATGTTTTGGTCAGGAATTTCAAAGCTCAAGTATCTCATTTTATCCTAATTCATTCTTCCAGGAAGAGGAACCGAAGCATAATTTTACATTTGTTAGAGTGAAAAAGTGATAAGATGCCTTTTCAAGATTTATCTCAGCTGGAACAAAATTTGAACAAAGATTCCTTCAAATATTTTTGTTCACTTTTGCATAAGAGGTAGAATCATTTCCTCACTGATTGTGATGTTGTCTTCAAAACAGGATCAGGTGTCTATACCTGCAAATGATTGCCTAAAGATGGCAAAGCAAATGGGTTGCAGACCAAATCTCAACTGTGCCAATCTTGCTATAGGCTTATCCAAGATCAATCCACTCCGAGCTCAAATAGAGTGGTACAAAGAAACATGTGATGATTCAGATGATCTACTTGGATACTATGATTGCTTTAAACGAAGAGGGGCATCAAGAAAGGATTTCAAAGTGAATATGAACCGGATCAAACTTGCGAATTTCTGGAATGAGGTGATAGCAATGACGGAAAGAAACCAACTTCCTTATGACTTCCACAAACGATCGAAATGGGTATGTGCTGCTCAATTTTACAAACTTCTTGTGGAGCCTTTAGACATAGCTGAATACTACAGACGTGGGGAGCATCTAAGGAAAGGCCATTACATGATTAATGGGAGGGAAAGAAGGTATGTCATTTTCGATAAATGGTGGAATGATAGAAATGTGGTAGATGATCATACTAGTAAAATAAGGAGCACTTTTGCAAGCTTGACTCAAGATTCTTGCTTTTGGGCAAAATTAGAAGAGGCAAGGGAGCTGATAATATGTGTCAGAAGTGAGAGAGATGCAAGAAAGCAATATACGATGTGGGAGAGTATAAATAAGTTTGATCAATATGCAAAGGGTATGATTGAGAGAAGAGAAGTTTCTAAAGACGTTCTCGCGAAAAATTCAAGCTATAATTTGTTTGTAGAAGAATGGAGGGAATTAAAATCCCAGCTAAAGCTACTACCAACTCATTTTCCTACTGGTTTTCTTGATGGGGAAGGGAGTAGTTCCTTGGATTATATTGTGGGCAAGTAGAAAACTAAATGGTTCTTGACTATGTCTTCTCTGATGCCTTTTGACTTTGATTTGAGGGCATGATTCGTACCAAACCTGAAGGTATAGGAGACTGCTATTTCAGTAATATTCTGTGAACAACCACTTTGTGCGTCATTGCCAAAGGTTATGCCAATCTCCAATCCATTTATTTCAGTGCTATTCTGGGAGCGACCACTTTTTGCATTTCTTGTTAAAGTTTAGGTTTGTCTCCTATTCATCCCCTCACACCCCAATTATTAAGGATTTAATGACTTATGTTATTGTATGATACTTGTAATAGGCAGCAAGAAAACTGATCTGACTATATGTTGATTTTAAATGATCCTATTAGCTCATCCTTTTAATTGCTTTTCTTTTTCGCTTTTCTATTTTTGAATCTTTTAACCATTTGATTAGAGTTGTATTCCCGCTTGATTTTCCGTATTGCTCGTGTTTCTTTCACTTTGCTCCCATATATCAATAAATAATTTATTTCTAGAGTAATTTACACTTCTCTTTGAGATTTGTTCATATGTATAACAAAGACTTTCCTCGTTGTTTATGAATTTATGCAGACCTCCCATTTAATTATTTTTAGGTGGAAAGTATAATTCTTTTTCATTTCTATCCTAAAAAGGAAAGAAAAATGAAAAGTATGCAAATAAATTAGTTAATACATTTATATTTTCGCATGCATTTTAAAATAGAACGTAAATCCAATTTCAAAACTTATGTTCTAAGCAGAAAAAAAGATTACAATTATAATCAGAGAGTAGAGGATCATTCTATTTGTAGAATAAATTGTTCTAAATATGATGGTTGAAAATAATCGTTCAATATTCATGTCTACTCTTTTTTTTTGAAGGAAATATTAACCTTGTTTTATAATCCCAACGGAAAATAACTAGAAAGAACATGGGGGAAAATGAAAATCATAAAAGTTATTCGCTCTATTATGGAGAGTAGAGAGAATTTTCGAAATTGGGAATTCATAATTATGTTAGCATATCGTTTGTTCTTTAAACTAATTCAGTAAATATCTTTTATATAATTTATCTATAAATTTATTGAAATAGTAGTATATGGGCGTGCCACCCTGTTTTTGCAGTGAAAGAGGGAAACCATTTCTACTAAGGAACATTATAAATAGAGATTGTGAGTTCTTTGATCTGCCTTGATGACCATCGAGGACTTTTAAGAAAGAAGTTGTGGGAAAACGGGATTTAGCACTATACGTTTGGAACGAATCCGAGATTGATTGCATATAACGATAATAAATTGAGGGGCTTCGCCTTGTATATAACTGAAATTACCTAACTCTATTGAGGATAAATATTCTAAGAATTGTGTAACCGAAAATTTAAAATTAACGGTAACATAGTCCAAGAGATGGCTAATCTAACCTAATACAAATGAGACGGTGAGATTAGACCTTTGAATTGGTGCCTTTGGACTCTGAAAGAGTTATTGTAGCTTAGAAAATTGTATGGTGTTAATTGAAAGTTGTGTCTTTCGCTCATTTTCTAATCTAACCTAATCTTCCATTGCCTGAAGTATTTCTTTTGTTTCTCATTCTTACCGACCTAATGGGTGCGAGTCTCCTCAACGATCATGCCTCTAGTTTTGTTCATCATTCTTATTGACCTAATGGGCCTTCCCCTTGAACCCACGTTTGATTTGGCGAAGCGTCTCTCTGTAGCCCATCAACAAATTGTCCTATCAGACTTTTGTGATCTCCTAGGCTAAGACTAGGGGTGTCAATCGAGCTATGTGAGCTGAGCTTGGCTCACATAAAAATTGAAAAGCTCACACTCATGCTCAGCCCGGAAAAGCTCATAAACCTTGAGCTCACGCTCATCTCACATTTTAACACGAGTTCCAGCTTAGCTCACGAGCTTCCCAAGCTCATTTATATCAGCGAAAAAAACGAAAATCCTGCCTTAAGAATAGTATAATACAATGAGCCTTAAAATTAAATTTGGACAAGAATACAAAAAAAGTAGCAAAAGAGACAAAACGACATAAATATAGAATAGGATTTGGATTAATTGTCAATTGATGCAGTAGCATAGTGCAATTAGAAAGAAAGGACAAATTTTACCTTGTAAACGTGTTGAAGACAGAATAAGGATGACTGATGATAGTGATGGAAGATGATGAGTTGGTCTCGGTGAATACTGAATAGGATTTTGTGAAGGAGAGAATAATTAAATTGTGGTATTGAGTATTGAGTTTATCAATATATTATAATAATAATATTATTATATATATATATATATATAATATTTTAATTATATTATTAATCTTATTCGGGTTCGAGCTTTTATCGGGCTGAGCGGGGTCAAGCTCACGCTCAGTTCACGCTCGCATAACCTCAGCTCACGCTCACATTTTTTCGAGCAATGTGAGCCGGGTTCGGGCCGGCCCGAACCCGTTGACACCCCTAGCTAAGACACTCAGCAATCAACTACCAAACAAGCAATATCAATCCAAAAGGCAAAATAAACAGAGGCAAAACAACAATATATATTGATAACTGAGTCAGGACTCTTCCAAACAGTCAAGTAGAAATATAACACGATCTCTGTCTCCAATACTAGCTAAGCATAGATATATAAGCTAATGGCATTCTAAATGAGCAAAAGAAGCAAACTCAATGCATCTCCAAAGAAGCAAAGCAGTCAATCAGATCCTTAGAAATAAAGAGGTGCTCGAGTCAGTAACAAGATTCAGAGAGATACAAAAAGATGGATTGGAGGCAAGAAAGTGAAAAGAAATGCAGGAACTCACAAGAAGAAGAGACCCATTGCCCTTTTATACTTAGGTTTGGATTATCAAGGAAGATCTCACCCCTCCAGCTCAGCATCTGTCAGAGTTGATGAGAAATCAACAGTGCTGCTTCAAGATTCCTTGGCAGCAAATGAGAAGAACTGCTGTGAAAGGGAAGCAATTGATTTTCCCTTTTGGCCCGCAATGTAGCTATTTTAGGTTAGACAAAATGATGACGTATTGGCTCCCAATGTACTTTGATGGTACTGTGTCGTTTTGACACTTGATTGAATTAATAAAATTACCTTAATTACTTAATTGTTTTCGCCCAGTCTTGTTTAACTGTTTTTCCCTCTCTTTCTGGTTTGAAATCCTTCTCCCCTGTATCACAACCATGACACTCCCTCTCCTTGAGTTTAGCTTTGTCCTCAAGGTTGGAACTTAGGAAACTTTTATTCTATGAATGTTGCATCTTCCCACGTTATTTATTCTGGATGAAGGTTTGCCCACTGAATAAGCCATTGCACAGCTGGCTTATTCTTCTTTTTCATTATCCTTCTTCCTAAGATGGAAGTAGGGGACACCTTGAGTTGTTCATCCTGTCCCATGTATGGTAGCTGCACCCTAGCAACTTGACCTTCCCCCAATCTTTTTCTTAAGTAGACTAATGTGAAAAACTGGGTGAATGAGTGAAGTGGCAGGTAAGTCCAGCTTATGGGTTACTTTCCCCATCCTTTGTACTACCTTGTAAGGCCCATAATACTTAGCTAATAACTTCAATTTTTTCATGGAAGCCACTGATGATTGTCTATATGGTTGAAGCTTTAAATATACCCAATCCCCAACTTCAAATTCTCTTTCAGTTTTCCTTTAATCAGCATATAACTTCATTCTTTCCTGAGCTTTCATAATGTTAACATGCATAAATGCCTCCACCTTATGTCTTTCTTCAAAGTACAACCTAGCTGGCTCATTACTGCCAAGTTAGTATGGCCCTAGAGGTAAGACTGGTGGTTTATATCCATACAATGCCTCAAAGGGATGAAAGTATGGTAGGTGGTGTTGTACCACCATTCATACTTGGCCCTAGAGGTAAGACTGGTGGTTTGTATCCATACAATGCCTCAAAGGGATGAAAGTATGGTAGGTGGTGTTGTACCACCATTCAGCTAAGGATATCCATTCTTTCCATTTATTTGGCCTATAGCTGCAAAAACACCTAAAGAACATCTCCAATGTTTGGTTAACCCTCTCCGTCATACCAACAGTTTTGGGGATGGTATGCAGTTGACATGTTCAACTTAGATTCCAATCCTTTGTATAAAAGTCTGTAAAAAATGTCTGGTGAAAATCTTATCTCTATTAGTAATTTTGCTCTCTGGCATGCCATGTAATTTGTAGATCTGGTCCAAAAAGACTTATGCTACTGTGGTGGCAGTATAAGGATGGGAGAGTGCTAAGAAGTGGATGTATCTAGTTAACATGTCTACTACCACCATAATTGAATCTTTCCCCCCATATTTTGGCAGCCCATTAATGAAGTCCATGGAGATATGACTCCATGTTTGTCTAGGGATTGGCAAAGGCTAGAGAAAGCCAGGATATGCCACTTTCTCTTCCTTGTTTCTTTGGCATATGTCACATTGTTTGGCCCTTTGGTAACTGGCCTGCATTCCAGAATGGCCTTCTTGTTGTGTGGAATGCATCTCTTCCATGATCTCCTGTCTCACCTTTTGTCCTTCTCCCAGATAGATCATCTTTCCCTTATACAATATACCATTTTTGTACTCCCAGCCTTTTGAATTGTCCTTGTTGATCAGAAGTTCAGCTATAACTTTCTGAGCCAATTCATCTTCATCATAACTGTTAATGACCTCAGTCACCCAAACATGAATAACTGAAGTGACTGCACATCATTCTTCTTTCCTTGATAAGGAATCTGCTACCTTATTTTCTACTCCCTTTTTGTATTGGATTTCAAAATCTATTCCCATGAGTTTGGATGTCCACTTTTGCTGAGCAGCTATTGTAATCATTTGTTCCATGAGGAATTTCAAACTCTGGTGGTCTGTTTTGATTATGAAATTGTTAGTAGTGCCATAGGACCATTAACATATGTTGTACGTTTTATATCTATTTGAGCATTTCATATGAATAGTTAATTTTGCTTATGAACATCAAATGCGTGATTTGATAGTAAAACTCATTTGCTTATGTAATTACTATTCTAGTTGTCCCTAGTTTTATGTAATCTATTTTACAATGAAATAAAACTAGTATGATGTTTGATTGATGATTACGTTTTACTAATCACGTGTAATGAATACAAATCATATCATAGATGCAATATATAGGGATACATTGTATTGGACGTGATCCGTTAGAGAAGTAATACTTCATGGTCCTCAGTCATAAGTATTACTTCCTCAATACTATTTTAGAATCCTTAGACCTTATGTCTCCATTGATTCTAGCATGAATGGAGCCACGTTTTGACTCAGTCGTACGTTGCTTTTAATCGAGTAATCAATACTACTGATGATCGGATGCAGTGTCCTATCATGGCTTGAATGTGAGAGGCATTGGAAGGAATTTGTCCCTCTCTTATTAGAGAGACATATCCATGGCCCCCTCGATAGGGAAAGACTGTTTAAATGCATGGCCGTGCTCAAATGTATTTGATAAAGTGGTTATCAGATACTATTTGTTGGAACAGTCTACTTGGAGATCGAGCATAAATACAATTAAGCTTAATAAGGGTGACGACTACCATGCCTTATGCTTAATTAGGATATTGCGAGACAAAGGGATTAAATAGTGGATTGATATTAGGTTCCACCGTAAATTCATTCACTTTGGGTAGTCACAATGTCCTGCTAGGGACCGCTTGTGATTTATGAACACATAGTACTACTAAGTGTGTTTTCATTGCCATTGTGAGATGAACCTACAGGGTCACACGCATAGACGAGCTAACGAGCTTCATGTCCAGATTCAATGAATCTAGAATGTGTCTAGGTTCATTGTATCTGACAGTTATTTTTCTGAGAATAATAAAGCGTTATTATTCGAATTATAGATAAGGGGCATTTTCGGTATTTGGTTAATAGCTGGGATTACGTGGGAGTTATTATCCGATAAAGACTCCCACTACCAGCTGAAGTCTAGGGGACGTGGGATTTAAATACTCCCACTGCCGAGAGAAGTTGAGGATGTGAGAGTTGGTTATGGGAACAAACTCTCATACCCTATATAATGATCTCCTGGCCGAAACCCTAGCCAATTAAGCTTTTAGACGCAATTAACCAAAGAACACCCGAAATCAGAAATCGGATTTCTGCCTTCTCCCTAATTCCAGAAACTCAGAAAAACGGAGAGCTAGCACTCGCTGCCCGTTTCGTCGCGTGGATACTGGTAGGGAGTAATTCCGCAAGGGAGGACTCAAGGTTATCATTGCATCCGAGCCATAAAGACAGGATCTTCCATTCAAGAATCGGATTCTTGAGCCAAACAAATTGTAAGTCCTTTTCTCGGGTTTTTTTCCCGATTCGTTTACGTATGAGCGGATTCTTCAGGGGAGAACTCATGGGTGTTTGAAACGAGTTTCCGCCCATGAATCCCTTCAGAAATGACTTCCTTTTAAGTAGTGCCTCCATTTTCCCACTAAAGTTGCTAAGGCAAGCAACCCTTTCTCATACACTGACAATTCCTTCTGTCTAGGCCCCAGAGCCTTACTTAGGAATGCTACAGATCTCCTATCTTGCATCAAGACAGCTCTAATGCCTATGTTTGAGGCATCAGTTTCTATAACAAATGCCTTATTCCAGTCAGGCATGATCAACACAGGCGTAGTGCTCATAGCCTTCTTTAATTCCTCAAAAGATTTTACAGCTTCCTCAGTCCATTTGAAACTTCATTTTTACAACATTTTGCAAAGTGGTTTGCTGATAATGCCATAACCTTTCACAGACCTTCTATAGTATCCTGTCAACCCTAAGAACCCCTTTAGTTGAATGGTTGTTTTGGGTAAGGTCCAGTTAACTATGTCTTTAACCTTAGAAGGACCAGTTGTCACTCCTTCTTTACTGATTATATGCCCTAAGTATTCTACTTGATGAGGGACCATCTAAGGGGCTGCCCTACTCAAAGGACCCCTTAATCAACATTCAAGGTTCTATGACAAGAGCAAGGTTAAGGAAGACTCATCAAGGAATATCTACATTCATTCGTGAAGTCAAAGCTAAAGAGGAAGCCAAGCTAAGCTTAGAATATGATGTTCAAGTCAACATCATAACTTTTCAAAGTGTTACAAACGGCCCAACTCAACAAAGTGCCTAAAAGGGCATTTTAGGAACTTTGTACATTAAAGTCTATTCTAGACTTTAATTAGATTTTCAGCTTTTATATTTACTATTTGTAAGTATTTTAGGCCAAGTAATGCTAGTGGTGCTAGAATAAATGACATGTTGTCCATGTGTTTAGTTAGTGTTTCTTTTATAGCAAGTTTGTTATGCTAGAGATTGAAGAGCCCTAAATAGAATATGACTCTTCCTTTTAGAGTTCTTTTGAGAATTGTTCCCCTATATAAAGGACAATTTATAATTACGTTAGATATATGATATTTGGTAAGCTTATTTTTTAGATACTTGTGAATTGAACTTCTATTTAGATTTTCATTCATTCTTGAGTTAATGTATCAACAAGTTAGTTTCGCTTGTTGTGGTGTTTCAGCCCCCATTGATAATTAACCTACTTAGTGATGCGTTGATTATATTCTCCTTGAAACTATTTCAAGAAGAAAAAGACCCGTTTCAACCTTTTGTTGTTGGATCACGATACAAGTTATCAAGGTTCTTCATCACTAGCTGTTGTGTAAAAGTGCACTTACTTAGTTTAGCATATAACTGGTGTTTCTTAAGTAATTCAAACTTGACTCTCAGGTGTTCTAGGTGAGTTTCAAGGTCTTTTCTATACACCAAAATGTCATCAAAGAAGACCATAATGCACTTCCTAAGATGAGGGCCAAACACCTTGTTCATTAATGACTGAAAAGTGGTTGGACCATTGGTCAAACCAAAGGGCATCACTAAAAACTCATACAACCCCATATGAGTTCTAAAAGAAGTCTTAGGAATTTATTCTTCTTTAACCCTAATTTGAAAATACTCTGACCTTAGGTAAATCTTAGTAAAATATTGTGCACCTTGCAATTCATCAAGTAGTTCATCTATTATAGGAATTGGAAACTTGTCATTGACAGTATTAGAGTTCAAATCACTAAAATCTACACAAAATCTCCAAGTCCCATCTTTCTTTTTCACTAACAACACTGGGGATGCAAAATGACTGTTACTAGTTGTATTATTCCCTCTTCTAACATTTCCCTAACCAATCTTTCAATTTCAGTTGTTTTTTGAAAATGAGGATACCTATAAGGCCTTCACTTAAATTGCTGACCTCCTTCTACCAATGTAATACTATGTTCATGTTCCCTAGAAGAAGGTAATCCTTGAGGTTTAGAAAAAACCTCCTCATACTCTTGTACTACTGGTTTTACAGCCATGGGAATCACCTCTTCTTCTGCAGTGCCCATGGTCAGCAATTGGACATAGTACACCTGGTCACCTACCCATAAGACCTTCAAAATAGACTCAGCTTTAGAAGCCTCCATCCTCATCATGTCATGTTCTCCATGCAACACTATATCTTTCCCATTTTTCTCAAAAGTAAGGCTTATACCTATGAAGTCAAACAGGATTGGGCTGTGCTAGCCTAGCCAGTCTAATCCTAGAATCATATCACTACTGTCTAAGTTAAACATCCTCACATCATGCATGTAAACTTGATCTTCTATTTTCCATAAAAACTTCCTACACATCATAGTACTTCTCATAGCGGCACCATTAGCCACAGTAATTCTCATAGGCTTGCTGCTAGTCTCTTTTAGGCTCAACTCTTTCACTACCTTTTGATCTATGAAGCTACTTGTGTTACCAATGTCTATGAGGATATACATGTTTCTCTTCTTAATCCATCCTGGGATTCTGAATGTACTATTGGATAACTTACCAGTCATGGCATTGACTGATATCTCTCCTTGTTCCACATTTTCTTCCTCCTCTCATTTCTCCTTGTTATACATCAAGTACTCACTATCATCTTCCTCTTCTTCTAAGTCTTCCACAAATACTATATTCAACTCCTTCTTGGGACAGTTGTGACCAGGTGCAAACTTCTCTCCACACCTGAAACACAATCCCTTTTCCTTCCTCATTTGATATTCTCCCTCATACAATCTCTTAAAGGCTATAGGTTCCTTTAATCCAAGCCTACCCTGTGTTCTAGCAGGTTTAGGATACTAGTTTGTGTGAAGCATTTTAGGGTTGTATTGTATCCTAGGAGCAGGCAGGATTGAGGTGGATTTCTTAGCTGGTTTTGACAGTGATTCTAAGGTCTTCTTTTTCAGACGTATGGCCTTGTCACACACATCATCTAAGGTTTGAAAATCAAATACCTTAATCATGTGTTTGAGTTCTTCATTAAGACCTCCTATGAACATTGCTATATAGTATTCCTCATCACCATGAGGCCTTTTGGAAATGACTATAGACCTAAGTTCTTCAAACTTGTCTATGTATTCCTCTTCATTCTCCTTCTGTTTTAACCTACTGAAATCTTCCGTGAGTTGCCTCTCATCAGGCTCTCCAAATCGCTTACAAACTGCAGTAGAGAATTGCTCCCAACTCTCATTTGGACGTGTGTATGTTCTACCCCTAGCCCATGTATAAGCTCTATTTTTGAAATTTAACTTGGACAAGGTGATTTTCTCTTATTCCTCTACATAGTGTAGTTGGAAGTAATCCTTACACCTCCCCCTCCACTCTTTATCTCATACTCCTTCAAAAGTAGGGAACTCAAGCTTAGGAGCTTTGTAATCTATTCTTCCTTCCCTCATAAACCCCATAGGATGCCTATTGTTATCAATGCCTATAGTTATATGTGTGTTGAGCATGGTTCGGGCACCCGTAACTTCACTGGACTGGCCAGCTTCTTGTTTCCCTTCTCTGGATTCAAACCTCCTCATCTCATTCATGGTATTGAATCCATTATTTAAATGAGCTAGTTGACTTATAACACCTTTATATGATTTTGCAGCCTCTTTAAATAGCACATCTATCACATTTTTATGTTCCTTAAGACTTGGACAAACTTGATCATATGCCCTCATCTTACCTTTCAAATGCCCATGTAACTCCCTAGTGTCTTCTTCTAGTTTCCTCAACCTATCACTGTCCAAAGAGTCTTGAGAACTCTCATCTCTGGACTGACTCGTAGTGTTGGCCATAACTCACATGTCAAGAAGATTAGTTGCTCTGATACCAAATTGTGATTTCCTAGGTTAAGACACTCAGCGATCAACTACCAGAGGCAAAACAACAATATATATTGATAACTGAGTCAGGACTTCTCCAAATAGTCAAGCAGAAATATAACAAGATCGCTGTCTCCAGTACTAGCTAAGCATAGATATATATACTAATGCTATTCTAAATGAGAAAAATAAGCAAACTCAGTGCATCTCCAAAGCTACAAAGCAGTCCATTAGCTCCTTGGAAATGAAGAGTTGCTCGAATCAGCAACAAGGTTCAAAAAGATAGAAAAAGATGGATTGGTGGCAAGAGGGTGAAAAGAAATGCAGGAACTCAAAAGAAGAAGAGATAGGAAGATGCCGCTTTGGTGATTGTTCTGGATGCCTTCCCCAAACAGCTAAATTTCCCTTTTATACTTGGGGTTGGAATGTCAAGGAAGATCTCACCCCTCCAGCTCAGCATCTGTCAGAGTTGATGAGGAATCAACATTCTGTTTCAAGATTCCTGGGCAGCAAATGAGAAGAAATGTTGTGAAAGGGAAGCAGCTGATTTCCCCTTTTGGGCCGCAATGTAGCTATTTTAGGTTAGACAAAACGATGTCATATTGGCTCCCAGTGTACTTTAATGGAACTATGTCATTTTGACACTTTATTGAATTAATAAAATTAGCCCTAATTACTCAATTGTTTTCCCTCAATCTTGTTTAACTGTTTTTCCCTCTCTTTCTAGTTTTAATTCCTTCTCCCTTGTGTCACAACCATGACAACTTTCAATTGAGCCGAACCTTAAGGATCCAATAGCTATTAATTCCTAAATTAAGAAAAAAGTTCGTAAAATATCAGCCAAACCTAGCGAATGTGCATGTGGTTAGCATACTATCATCTTGTTTCTAAGCCTATAGAGTTACACTTTTGATAAACTGTCCAAATGTTTTTCTTTATTCTTTATGTGAGATTCATGTTAAGCATCAAGTTTTATTAGGTTAAAAGCACAAACTTTCAAAACCATTAACTATATATTCCCATCAATAAAATGACTTCGACAAAAATAATACACTCTCTACCATGCAACAAAAAAAAACAAAATGTTGTTTTAATCTAATTCTTTGTTGACACAAAATTATTAAACTTCAGAGTAGTCACTTCCAAGATCACATAAGATAAACATATAGAAGAATGAACAAGTTGCCTAATTCACCCTTTCTAAGTGAATTCCTTGTACACGTCAATTTCTTGTCAGCAAAATAATAAAACAAATAGAGAAAGTAGTGACAAATTACAATTTCATTAATTTGAAGAATATGTTACATCTTCGGATAATTATCGATTTGAGAATAAGATCCGTTGATTCTTCTCGTCGATTTGACCCTAGAGATTTAAAGCTTGATTCCAGATTTTACGGCAGAACGTCCACTAATTTGTTGAAGAATTCCACGAAACTTCTAGCATTTGATTGAATGATAGTTCTGATATGGACCAGGTCCCTTTGTCCATGTGGTCCATAACGTGACACATCACTACAGAATGAGAAGAGAGACAATTCTGTAGTAATGTGACCAGTTCTGGACCACATGGTCCATGTGGACCTGGTCCATATCAGAAAAATACTTGATGGAAGGCTAGTCTTGGTTTGAAGTTTTAAGAGCGAAACGATGAAATCCGTTTAACTTCTTCAGAATTTTGACACCTGGCAAATGGAACCTTTTTGTTCTTCTCTTCATATGCCTTAGCCTCTATTTATAGGCGCAGAAGAAATGTGAGCAGGATCACACTTGAACATTTACACTTTATATTCTGATTAGGAATAATCTAATTAATTTAATATAAATTAGGAATTAGAAATAGTTTGATTGGCCGAATTTTCTCCAACGAGTGACACGACACAATTTCATTTGTTAGACGACTTTTTGAATTATGATTGGACGAAGCCTTAAACTTTGACACTTGTCCAATTTTTGATTGGTCAGGATATTTGATTTTTGGAGGATCAAATAATAATAATTGGAAATTAATTTAGTGCATTTTCAATGTCTACACACCCCTTCAGGTTTTTTAAAACATTTGAATTTGAAATTTATTTCCCTAATCACAAACAATTTATTTCTTATAAATTCACAATTATACATCAATCAATAATCTTAAGTAGTTGAGAGGGTAGGAGGCAAATAAGCAACACGGAATCTAATAGTTATTATCTTTAACTAGTTGAGTAATGTGTCGTGGACAAAGGGGTCCCCTATGCTTCAAATCTAGCCCGAGCTAAGCAACTGTGCGGGAAGAGAGCGAAACATGCAAAGACAACACGGTCAAAGGTGGTGGAGATGTTCCCAACCACTATCTGATGCTTAAGTTAGCGTTTTGGGAGAGAAAGAAATACATAAAAAAGGCTCAATGTCAAGAAGACAAATTATCAAATGATCAAAGAAGTTAAATATACTTGGTATTTATAAGAGGTTAAATCCCAATAATATGGTATTACCAATTCGAATAGGACTTTACTTTCCAAAAGTCTTCTGATTGGAAAAAGGTTTAGGGAACGCAATCCCATAAGGAATCAACCACTTTGGTAATTGACTAAAACCATATGCGTTATGGTTGTTGACTTCGGTGTTGGCCGACCGGGGTTAGGAGCAACCCGAGGCCCCTATATAGATCTTGAGCCAGAACACACCACAAGCCCCCCCAAGACTTCAGCTTGCGTTGATAGGTGGACATGGGTCGCAAAGTGTCTCACTTTTGAAAATTCACTTTTACACTATTCTAGTTACTGTTCATACTCTCCGGTCGTTTTCCGCTAATTAACTACAGTATTCTGAGCAATACATCCATTAAGTATTCCATTTTTAATCTTATAAGGCCAACAGAGCTACTCCCTAGCCCTCCTAGAAACCAAAAGACCGCATTTCTTAGTTCTTTAGGTTTCTATATTTTTAGGAACCTGTGCATATGATTTATCACCCATAAACTGTTGTCCATCTCCGACCACTTAGTGCAATACCACCGTCAACATGGCCCCAAAACGATCCAGTCATCCAGGTAAGTAGGCTTCAAATCGAGCCTATTGCTGAGAGAATGGTAGAGGTGATATCGAAGTTACCTCGGGGGAAGTAACAGTGAGGTTTCACGGGGATATGCATAGGATAATTGAGAATAGAATGTTCCATCAGGCTAGGTCCCATCCACGAATCGTGAATCCAGCTAGGACGAGGTATAATTGGAGGAGTATAAACTAGTGTGAAGCCTTAGGTATTACATCTAATATGGATGAGGCTAGACCTAAAACTATCTTAGACACTATGCCTATTTCCCGTGTAATTCCTGGCCCCGGGGACATGACGTGTGTCCCTTCTAGGGGGTGTGACACCGTATACTTTGAACAACTTCGGGGAGGTATGAAAATTCTCCCAAACAAACTTTTCTTGGAGTTGGAGGGAGATAAACCTTGGGAAATTGAGCCCGAACTTACTCCGTTTGATTACGTACTTCATCATGTTGTGCTACGTGTTTGGTGTACCCACAAACCAAAAACTGTTTCGGCATTTTTTTTGAAATAGCCCCCATGGGTAAAGCGAGGGATGAAGCCCTCATCGGGATAAAGAAAGTGTTAGGTTGGTTTGTGCATAAGCACAAAGTTGTGGTTCGGGAAACAAACTGATTGACAATGCACCCTCTTATTTTACAGGCTAGAAAGAAGCCTTCTTCTCCGTTAGTCTTGTCCCGACAGGATTCACCTTAGAGGGGAACTTATCCACATCAATTTTGAACCCCTTGGTTAATTCTAACTTCAACATCAATGGCTTCCATTTACAGAAGAATTACTCATTTGGTTTGATTGTGAAAGAATCCTGGATCCTGGTGTTCTGGAATTTTATACGTAAGCATTCTTATAACTACGCCACCCTTGTTTAGTGCATTTTCTTATACATCTTTACATATTTTCCTAGTCCTACCCAGCTGATTTGTGTTATTTCTCATCCTTAGGAACTGCCCTTGTTAACTCCATCCTGGGCAGCATCCGGGTAAGCAGAATATAGGTGTTTGTGGTCGGAAACCATCCAAGGTACGAAGATCTCCTCATGTGGGTCGGATTTCGGCTCGGGTAGACGCTCGCATGGGTAACGAACCCGGAGTCGAGGTTGTAAGGCATGCTGACCCTTCTATTGCAAGTATTATTTTTCCTGGCCCGTCATTATCCCCGTGAATTATTAGTTAAATAATAGATATGTATATACACATTTTGTTTTCCTCCTGCTCATTAGGGGATGAACTACCTGCTTAGATGATGGAATATTTGACTAACACATCACCAATTGCAGGGGGTCTGATGAAACAGTGGAGATCAGGTATGACGACTTGTACACCCCAAGAGAAACTGGTGGCTACCCGTGCGGGTACGGGGCAATGTAAGTGTCTATCTAAAGAGTTTGTATGAGTCCACACAAATGCACGCTATCTGTGAGTTATGTAACTTATTTGTTGTTGTAAACCCAAGTCATTGTGGACCTTTCTAGTTCTGATTATTATGTTGATGGTGCTGGCTACGATGGGGACAAGAGTCGCGGAAGTCCAATTTTTTCTCCTTTAGGCCTTTCTCAGGTACTTCCTGAAGAGCCTATGCCCAAAGCTATGGGTCGGGCAAGGGTTATCTCCGAGGCGATCCCTCGTTCTGTTGTCTCCACCCGTGGTGGCTCTTCCCAAGGAAATGTGGTTGTGGTTCCTAAGAGTGGCCATTTGCACGGGAAAATAGGTGAGGGACCCTCGGGATGCCGACGTAGAGGACCTGAGTGGGTGAAGTCCTGATGAGCTAATAGGTCTCGGTCTTTAGAGGATACAGTCATCTCAACTCTATGTAAGGACTCGTTTATTCTACAAATCCAGTACTCTTCCTCATTCGCATGCCTCTTTTGCTTATACAAATTGTGTGATCACATGCTTAATGTGTCCTTCAAGCTGCAGCCGCGGGATTGTTCGAGCCCCCTCAGGATTTGCTGGATTTGTCCGCTGAAGTGGCTGTATTGAAGAGAAAACTAGCAACCTCTGAAGCGGGGTGTTTGTGGCTTGTGACCAAGGTGTCAACTGCTTAACACCAAAGGAACGAGCTGCATAAAAATGAATGAACAACTTAGTGCAAGCCTGATCGAAGCTCACCGGAGATAGAGGCTGACTGAGGAGAAGGTCCAAAATGTTTAGCGAGATCGCGATGCATCCTTTTCGAGTGCAACGACCTGTGGGGTAATATGGTACTTTCTGGATGAGGAAGATTGAAAAACAATAGAGGTGAATAGAGTTTTTTAAACTTTTAAAACTTTCTTATAATTGAAGATAAAATTTATAAGCATAAACAATAAGGAAAGATGTTAAAGAAGAAGATCATAAGACAAGAGATTTAGAGTGGTTCGATTCACAAAGAATCTACGTCCACTACCTTGAGACACATCCCAGGATTTCAACACTTCACTAAGAATTTGCCTTCACAAAAAATGCAATGTGGGATCAACATTTTACACAAGTTGACAACTCACAAATAGTTTTACTTAAACCACTTAATTAGCCCACAAATAGTTCTTACAAATCTCACAAAGAGATGAAACTCACAAAGAGTGTTTCCTATCTCACAAAAAACTAATCTCACAAAGAGATGGGAAAGGGGAATAACCAAATATCACCTTGAAGTGATGGATTTATTACAAGTGTAAAGCACAATAAATTCTATAGCTCAAATGATTTTGATCAAACTTGTTTAGCACATGAAATTGTTTGCAAAGAGTAATATATGATGCTTTGAATGAGAGGATATTAAATTCACTTGAAGGAATGAATGCGTCACAAAACAACCAACCTTGGAGTTTAAATAGAGGATATTAAATGGACTAACTGCTAGAAAACTGCCAGGAAACTTCACTTCGATCGACCGGACATTGGTCCAAGTCGTCCGGGGTGCTTCCGAGCTTAAATATAAAAGGCTCTGTCTTGATCTCGGTCAACTTGACCTTCATCTTAGTCGACCAGAGAAGGATCTAGGTCGTCCGGAGTAAATCAAGTTCGACCGAACCATTAAAGTCGTTGAATATGGAAACCATTTGAAAAGAATGAGTGATGTGACACACTTAGTTCGACCGGACTTGAGGGTCGGTCGGTCGATCGACCTTCATCAGGTCTTCCGAAGTAACACTTTGGTCGACCTAGGTGAATGTTAAAAGTGGTTTTCCCACTAAGTCTCAAACCAAATGCTATCTATCTCATGTATAAAATTAATATGGCTCTTGTAACACTTTGAAAAATCTTTTTCAAAAATATTTTAACATGATTGATCTAAGGATAAAAAACAAGTTTTAAAATCACAAGACATTTTAACATGAAAACATTTTTCATGTATGCATGGCAAGAATGAGCATTATCAATTGAGCTTTTTCCTAAGGGAGATTATAAGATATGAAATATCTAATCTACTCTATAATATACAATCTTCAAACACTTCTTGTAGGCATATCTTGGATCTTCAATGCGTAAGATTGGTATTGTCTTGTATCTGCATTCTTGAGAGACTTGGTATTTTTCTTGCAATCTATCACATAAACAAATATTACATTAAATCTCATCAACGGTTTGTCGTTCATCAAAATAGAGAATTAGCCCTAAGGGCTTACAATCTCCCTTTTTTTATTATGACAAACTTTGATGTAATTTTATAGGTAATATAAAAAGAACTTCAAAAGAAGATGACCTTTGAATGATAAAAGATAAGTACAAGGTCATCTATGGGCTTTTAATATTTTTCAATATAAAACAACCTTAGGGATAAATGTGATTCACTTAATGATTTCTCCCCTGAGGTTGTGCCCATGTTATAGGATTACAAAACTGAAAAGATGGAGAGGAAAGAGTTTACAGTTTTGTTGATTTTGAGAATCCCGGTCGACCGCAATTTTGCCCCAGGTCGGCCGAGCTACTCCGGTCAATCGCAGTTAACTAGTCCGATGGACTGGACTTAAGGTAAAAATTCAGATCAACCTGCAAAATAAATTCAAAGACATTTCCAAATTGCACCAACACAGCCCAAGGCATATATCTATGCCAATCATATAGTTTAAACTCCAAGTCAAGCAAAAGACGATCAACCAAGTAAAGCACATGCTTAATCACTTGAAGATCCAAACATAAACCCCATACTATGTGATCTAAGATAAAAAAAAACCTAAGTTTAGCACATTACATATCATATTTTTCTCCCCCCAGTCATATATCAAAAAGAGTTGGGGTGTGTGTTTTAAAGATGAGCTTTTGGGCTCTTTAAAACATGCAACAAGATCAACATATACTAAAGCATATCATGTTATACACCACAAGTAGCAAGTTGTGGTACAACAGGATAACAAGTAGGAAAAGCCATAAGAAGATATAGAGTTAAGAGCATAAACTTGCTAAACTCGGAGTACAAAGGGATAACACGTAGGAAAATCTATAAGAAGATATAGAGTTAAGAGATTCTCATTGATTTTGGATGCATCTTCACTTCAAGTTTTCAATAACTTGTGCAATTTCTTCCTCGGTTGAAGTGGCATGATTCCCTTGTTCTTCACATTTGTCTTCCTCTTAATAATTTCTACACCTACTACCATCATTTCTAGATTCACTAACATTCTTTTCTTCAACTTTCTCTTATGTAACTTTCTCATCTACAACATCAACCCTTGATATTTTTGTTTTGGTGTACTTGATGACAATATCAACCTTGTTTTCAATAGCATCCATTCTTTCTTCCAATTTTCTCATTCTAGATTTGAAGTTGTCTTGCAAGGACTCTCCATTTTTGCAAAAAATTGAAGTAATGGCTCATTTTGGTTTGGTGAAGTTGTCATTTGCCTTTCAACTCCTCTTTTCCTTATAAGTGGCACTTCTTACTCAACATCTTCTTCCTTACCATTTCCCCTAATGCCTCCTTGCACATCTTCTTCAATTTGGACATTTTCTTGTCCTTGTCCTTCTTCATCTTCTTGAGCTTCAAATTTTCTTTTGAGCCCTTGTCTCCTTTATGATTTTCTTAATTGTTTCAATAGCCTTTTGGCTAACTCCCATTGCAATTTCCGCCGCAAGTAGCTCTTGATTGGTGCATTTGAGTTTACATCTCCATTTTCCATTCACAAGTATCAAGTGCATTGTATGGAAGTGCCCCCCATTATATTTGTTGTACTTGTCCAATCTTGGAACTGGGTTGGAGAGTTTAAGCTTGAATTTCTTGAAGAGTAGTGTAAGCATGCTTCCATGTGGTATGAAGTATTTGTCGGCTTTTATAGAATAAATTAAGTGCCTCAATGCCAAATACCTAAAATTTGCCTTTGTTTTCTCAACAAGCCAATTCATTATCACCATTTGCAAATAGGTTACGGAGCTGTTATGGCCTTTTATCAGTAGGACAACATTAGCGACCATATGATGCAGTATCCGGCCATACTCATCTAGCTTGTTAGTTTCTCTCTCGGTAACTTATTGCTCCTTCCTCAAGGTCTACCCCCAACAAACTCACAAAACATTTCTTCCGAGAAGCTCAATTCTCACCCTTCTATACTAGAAGTCAACCAAAACTCCCCATCATCCCTTTTACCCTATTCTCTTAAGTTTGCCCCAAACTCATAAATAGTTAGAGGATAAATTTCGTAATAATGGGAAACAAGTTCATCCACCCCATTGCACCAAATAATTCAAAGATTTTATCTAATCACTTATCAAAAGTTTTTGTGTCCCTAATATAGCCCGATATAATCCCTCTTTTCTCTTTCACTAGGGCTTCAAAGGTTTTCTTAGCTAGAGGAATATATAATCGGGGAGTTACCTTTGTAGCGACATAACTTAAAGATTCCCCTTGAAATCTTGGAGAGGGTGGAGGAATTGGTGTATCTTCATCCGACTTCGTTTCTCATCGGAGTATCTTTCCGATTGCTTATTGCCTTTGCCTCCACTTTGAGCCATATTTTCGTTTTGAGTTTCTTCCGAGTAGGCTCATTTTGTTCTTGGATGGTAATCCCCTTTTTCGATGAGTCTATTTGTAGGGGCTTTTCTTTTGGTAGGTTTTTTCTTGGATTGAGTATTTTGAGGTTTTGATACTTTGGATGGTGGTTGATTTGTCTTCATAATGATGTGAATAAAGGATTTGTGGAAAAATGTTTGATTGGGGTAAGTGTGGGCTTTTGATTTTGAGAGAGAATTTCCAGGGGTTTGGGAGTTTGAGAGAGAGGGAAGTGATGTATTTGAAAAAATGAACTGTTTGGAACTAAAAAATTCAGAAATCCGCGATGGTCCGATCGACTCGACCCCTTCCGAGGTCATCCAAAGTAAATAGGAATTTCTTTCTATTTCGATTTCAGTCGACGAGCATGGTTTCCATTCGATCGAGTAGCCTCTAACCCTGCCTTACCAAAATTTACCATTTCTTTGGTCGACCGAGCCCTATTGCAGTCGACCGAGATCCCATGTTTCCTGCACAATCTCAACAAACACATCAACTTTGCAATTTTGTGATTCCTAGGCAACGCCTTAGGTAATCAAACCTTTCAGAACCCAGAGGTTTGGTAAAGATATCAGCAAGTTGGTCATCAATGATAATAAAATCGATGCATACATATCCTTTTGCAATATGATCTCTTATGAAGTGTTGCTTAGTTTCTATATGCTTTGTCCTAGAATGTTGAATGAGATTCTTAGTCAAGTTTATAGCACTGTTGTCACATAAAATCGGCACATTATTAAACACAAGACCAAAATCATGTAAAGTGTGCTTCATCCAAAACACTTGTGCACAACAACTATCGGCATTGATATATTCGACCTCGACGGAAGACAAAGAAACACATGCTTGTTTCTTGCTATGCCAAGACACAAGAAGATGTCCAAGGAATTGGCAATGACCACTAGTACTCTTTTTCTCGACTCTACATCCGGCATAGTTGGCATCGGTATATCTGATAAGGTCACAAGACTCGGTTCTAGAATACCATATACCATAATCAAAAGAGCTTATAAGATATCTAAGAATGTTTTTAACGAATACTAATTGCGTTTCTTTAGGAGAAGAATGATAACGCGCACATAAGCAAACCGCAAACATAATATCCGGTCTACTAGCAGTTAAATAAACCAAGCTACCAATCATACCTTTATACTTGGACTCATCTACTTTCTTACCCTTTACATCTTTGTCAAGCTTAAGTGTTGAGCCCATGGGAGTTTTTCTTTCCTTTGCATCACACGTCCCAAATATATCTTGATGAATTCATTTGTGTATTTGGCTTGGTTGATGAATATACCTTCATTTGTTTGTTTGATTTGGAGTCCAAGATAGAAGTTTAGCTCACCCATCATGCTCATCTGAGATTCATCATGCATAATATTGGCAAACTCTTCACACAAAGAATCATTAGTAGCACAAAAAATAATACCATCAACATAAATTTGCACAAGAAAGATGTCGTTGAACTCACTTGTTTTGATAAAGAGTGTGGTGTCTACTTTTCCTCTTAGAAAACCATTTGCACGAAGAAAATTCCTAAGTCTTTTACACCAAGCATGAGGAGCTTGTTTAAGACCATACAATGCTTTTGAGAGTTTATAAACATGGTTTGGAATTTTTTTCATCAGTAAAATAGGAAGGTTGTTCAACATACACTCCCTCCTCATCGTAACCATTTTAAAAGGCACTTTTTACATCCATTTCAAAGAGTTTAAAACCTTTCAAACAAGCAAAAGCCAAAATCATTCTTATTGATTCAAGTCTAGCAACTGTTGCAAATGATTCTTCAAAGTCTATGCCATCCTCTTTATTGTATCCTTGGGCAACTAATCTAGCTTTGTTCCTTATAATCTTACCAAGTTCATCTACATTGTTTCAAAATATCCATTTTTTGTACCAATAAGGAGTTGGTCTAGATGTCTTGGAACTAATGCCCACACTTGATTTCTTTCAAATTTGTTCAATTCTTCTTGCATGTCAATTATCCAAAATTAATCATCTAAAGCATCACTTAAGCAAGTAGAATCAATTTGAGATAATAAAGCAAAAGTATCACTAAAATATCGTCTAGTTCTTAATCCTTCGGAGATGTCACCTATTATATGATCGTGTGAGTGTTCATGTGTGTGATTCCATTCCTTTGGCATTCATTTGTGGAAGGATCATTGTTTTGTTCTACTTGAGCTTCTTCTTGAGAGGCATCAAGTTGTTCTTTGTCTATAGCATGATCTTCCATCATTGGTGCTTGGTGATGTTCAATTATATTCTCAATTTGAGTACCGACATCATCATCATCATCATCATATTTTCTAGCAATAGATACGGTAGACTCATCAAAAGATAAATGCACAGACTCTTCAATACAATGATTCATTTTGTTATAAATTCTCTAAGCCTTTTTGTTGGATGAATAGCCAATGAATATGCCTTCATCCGATTTCTTACCAAACTTTCCAAGGCTATCTTTGATGTTGAGCAAAATTCACTTGCAACCAAAAACTTTAAAGTAAGCGATAGATGGAGTTTTTCCAAAAATGAGTTTTCTTTAGAAATGGTCTCAAAAAACTCGGTTCATGATATAGCAAGTGGTGTTAACATCTTCGGCCAAAAAATACATAGGTAAATATTTTCCTGAAAGTATACACCTAGCCAGTTCTTGCAAAGTTCAGGTTTTCCTCTCAACTACACCATTTTGTTGAGGAGTTCTAGGAGCCGAAAAAATGTGATTTATGTCAAGTTCATTACAAAAGGTTTCAATACTTTGTTTGTTGAATTCTCTTCCATTATCACTTACAATTGTAAACCCAAGGGCTATGTGATTAATCTAGTTTTGATGATAACAAACCATTGGTTGGTTATAATGTTTGTGTGAGCATGTATTTATTGATAGGATCTTTATACTCACACCGACATTGATGAAAATTGTAAGATTGCTTCTTGTGGACTTCAATGATGTCATAATACAACATAAAAGAAGCTACACTTTGCAAGACTCCATGGAACAAGATTGAAGTACATCCACAATGCCTTAGAAAGCAATTGCAAAGTCAAGAAGAAAGATAAAGTTAAGATCTACTCAATCCAAAGTGAAGCATCAAGTGGTATGCTCTCAACCAAAGAAGTAATGAATTCCAATACACCACAACATGAAGATTGATATAGAACTTCACCACTATGAAAAGGTTGATAAAGGTTTCAAGTCCAAGCTCAAAGAAGAATTCAACTTGAAGTCTTGAAGACCTAGAAGATTAGTCTAAGTCTACATAGGTACATATCTTTGTGACTAATCTTCATTTGAGAATACTAGGATATAATATCTTTAAATCTCAATTCTCTTGCTTGTTTTCAAAACTACATATTTACTTTGAATAAATCTTTAAAAAAAAAATTTGGAAGCTTATTTAAGTGTTGGTTAATGCCTAAGATCTTTAAAATGTTTTAAATATCTTTGAAAAACACTTGGACAAAGAAGTTTAAGAAAAGTTAAAAGTTTTAGAACCTAATTCACCCCCCCCTTTCTCTTATGTTCAACCCTATATGGTATTTCAATTGGTATCAAAGCCTATTCTCATTTTTTACTGGACTTCCATCCTAGAAGGATCCATGGCTTCTAGCTTTTCTACTTCTACCATAGATTACCATTCCCCATCAAGACCACCTCTATTTGATGGCTTCAGATTCTCTTCTTGGCAATATATGTTTAAATAATTTTTGTTATCTAATGACTCTACCTTGTTGAGCGTTATAGAAGAAGGTCCATTTGTTCTTTCAATTTTCATACAAGGGGTCAAAGTGCCAATGTCTAGAAGAGACTTCAATGAAGAAGATTGCAAAACATTCAACTTCAAGGCCATGAATGTACTTTGTTGTGCACTTAATCAAGTATGTCTCAACAAAGTGCATGAATGTGAAGATGCTCATTCAATGTGGAAAATGCTTGAAGCATCTTATCAAGATGAAGTTGAAGTGAAAGAGCCAAAGGTGGAAATCCAAGGATTAGGGACTCAATCTTGTGAAGTCATTGAAGACATCTCAATCACAACTCAAGAAAATTCTTATTTAATCAAAGAGTGTGATTTAGGAGAAATAAAATGTCAATCTTCAATAAGCACATAAGACAACATATAACTTGAGCCTTCACAAGATGAGATTATGAAAGAAATGGTGGACTCTCAAAATTATGACCTTCATAATGAGCTAAACTATGATGGAGACAATGAAGGTCACATAGCTTGTACAAGCTAGAGAAACATATTTCCACAAAGCTTCTAAGAAAAAGATTAAAAAAGAAGTGACTTAAGAATTAATTATTCTATGGAGAATGAAGAAATTGAATGGATATGTTCTAGAAAGAAGAAATAAAAAACACTCCATAGCTCTTGGAAAGCTCAAAGTTCAAAAGCTATACAACTTGAGGAACCAATAAGCTTAAGCAATTGTACAAGTGATGAAAAGAGCCACAATGAAAATCCTTACATCTCATCACTTGGTAAGTTTGCAAAGGTATCAACTTCACTTTTCCAAAGTACTTCAATTGATGATATTGAGAAATTGAAAAGTGATTTTGATTTTTATGCTTATAATCTTATTGATGTTGCATCATTCCCCCTTGATGATCATATGCATGTAGACAACTTGAAGCATGATCTCCATATGCTATAAGTTTCCCTTGCTAAGTTATCTATGAGATGTAACATCATTAACTTGAATGATTCTTGCTCTCACATGCTAAACTCATATAAAAATCATTTGTGTTGTTTTAACTTTGATATTGTTGATCCTTATGCACACACATGCCACTTGAGAAACAACATTGACATTAATGGACCTTTACAAAAGATACCACATACTTCTCAAGTTTCTCTTGTAGGTTCCAAAAGATCAAACCTTCACATTGAAGTGATGAATCACAAGAAATGGCAAAAAAAAGAGATAAGACTCCAAGAAAAGGGTCATGTGCCAAGGACAACAAAGATGTAGAGAATTCATCAAGCAACACAATTTCATCCATCCATGATGACTCTACAAGAAGCAACAATGGGATCAAAACAAAGATCACACTAAATGCCTCATTGGACTTATAGATGATAAAGATAAACTTGCAATCCAAAGTCCAAACTCTTTGTGTAATGAGGTACAATTTACCTATTCAACTCTAGATAGTGATCATGATCATGATGATGATCCATATGTGCTCTTAAATGACTTATATGATGAGTTGAAAAAGATGGCTAAGAAGATTAAGATAACTTGTGAAAAACTTGCTTGCTCACTAAAAGAACGATCGTGCTTGCAAGTGAAGTATAATGAACTTATAGCCTTTTACAACAAGTTAGAAAATGAACAAGAGAATGCGCTTTTATCGTTTGATACTTTATCTCATGAGAACCATGAATTACTTGACAATATGCTTATTGTTAAACCTAAACTTGTTGAGTATGATATCTTGAAGAAAACATTTGACATTCTAAATGCATATGTGGATTAGTGTATAGGTGCTAGAGATATCCTTGGAAATGTGCTTGATGCTCAATGTGCTAACACAAGCACAAGCATGCACACTCTAATTCTTTTGATGCTTGAACTTTTCATTCTACCAATCTTAATGCTATTTTCTTATATTGTTGAAAAAGTGGCCATCATGTTACATCATACATCATTAAGAAGAGAATTGATAGAGGTGCTAAGTCAATTTGGGTTGTAAAGAGCCCTAAAACTAATCCCCAAGGACCCAAAAGAAAATGGGTACCAACATTGCATGTTATTGCAAGGAAACATGGGAATTTCGGTCGACCGTACAAGGCCCTGGTCGACCGAAGAAATGATTAAATTGCCTTAGCCAGAATCAGGGTATCCCGGTCGACCGAACCCCAGCCTCGGTCGATCGAAATCGAGACATAAAGAAATTCAATTTATCTCGGATGAGGGTCGGACGACTGCCAAGGACCTCAGGTCGACCGAAGCATCGGGAATTCTAGTTTGTAAAGGGGTTTTTAGTTAATTTTTCAAATCTATTCAACTTCCCTCTCCCAAAATACCAAAAACCTTTCATATCCCTTCTCAATTTCAAATCCCAAACTTACCCAAAATCAAATTCCTTCCATCAAAATTCAATTCACCAAATCATGAAGACTAACCTAAACACAAAATCTTCAAAAGAACAATCCATAGAAAATCAACCCAAAAGAGAACCCACCACCAAAAGATCCGTAGAAATTATTTATACAAGAACCTTCATCAAAACGTCTCAAATAAGGTGCTCAAAAGCATAGCAAGGGAAAAGGAAAAAAGGAAGGTGATTGAAGGAAATATTTGTAATCCCCAAAACGCAGCGAAAATAAAAGTGCGGGATTACATTCCTTTAGAGGAACTACTCACGAGAAAGAACAAAAACCATGTGTTAGGAATTATACCTTTATGTCGATCTAATCGACATTGTCCGGATTCTGCTAATAGGAATCACCAACAACAGCTTTCTGACTCCTGTCTCTACTGGTATCTACACACCAACCAAGAGCTTGTTACTCCGTGTTTCAGATGCTAGTTCAAGAACTACTAAGTTTGGAAAAACACTTTTTCCATGAATACACAAAGCATAGACTTAGGAAAACCGAAAATCAAACAGATGAGAAAAATCGTATTTTTCTTCTCTTTAACTGTTCTTGAGAGTGTGTAAAATAAAGAAAGAAAAATTTCAGATTTTTGCTTCTTGAATTTAGGCTAAGAGAGTAGAGAGAATAGAGAGCAATTAATTAATTATCAAATGTAGAGAATGATGAACATTTCATCATTTTGTAGTGTTAGTGGAATCACCCACTAACTCCAGTTCCCCTTTATTCTCTCCCACTGCTCTTTCACACATGCAGATGTGCCGGTTTTGACCTGGTCCAACTGGTCCGGTCAACCTGAGAAACGGTTCTCGGCCGAACGACTTGACAAAAAGTTCAGTCGACTTGACACAGGTCTCGGTTGATCGAATCCATTTTTGCCTAATCCAATTGAGCTTGCCCAATCCAACTAAGAACCTATATCAAATGTAAATTCCAACAGTGATAACCTATACCGACGACGAAACGGAATCCGATGAGGATCATAGCATCCCACCACCTTCTCCCCCGATTTTTAGGAGAGCCTTCATCGTATACAACAAAGAAGGTAACCCCTCGATTCTACTCCGTTGAGGCAAATATATTATATGAGACCTTAGTGAGGGACAAGAGGGGTATCATACTGGGTTATGTGAGAGATATCGATACATTTGATAAATGGTTAGAGGAGATACATGAGTACTCTGATGATATGGGGCGGGTTAACCTTTTTGTTCACAAGTGTGTAATATATCCCCTTACAATCTATGATTTTGGAGCTAACCTTCGAGAGGAATGAAAAAGAGGTGATGGACAGTATTGGTAGACACCTAGGGTAAGTGGCTTAGAATTTAGCTTCATGGAAGCTATATTTTGTGATATCATTGGAATTTGACCTGAAGATGATGTAATCCGCTATTTTGACAACTTTGGGAGTGTGCCTAGTAAGGTTGACTTGGATATTGGAAGATTCAAAACTTATTTCAACAGCAAGGGAACTTTCAATAAGTCTAGAGAGACATCGATATACCAAAAAATTAGATGAATATGGTCGAATCCTCTACCATATAGTGTCCAATGTGGTTATCCCCATCATTGGTCACAATACTTCTATCTCTTATCTAAAAATGACGGTCATGCAATGTCTAGTAGAAAGGAAGAAAGCCAACTTTGGATATTTGGCCTTAAAGTACTTCATTGAGTATGTAAAAGGGACTAGGAAGTTCCTACGCTATGGGAGTATGCTTAATTTAATCTTCAAGAAATTCAAGCTACAACTCACCGATCCGATTCAAAGAAGTAAAAGGCACAACACCTACAATGAAGGCCATTTTCCATCAAATGCATTTGCTACTAGTTGGTGGAAAATGGAAATTCCAAACTAGGTCCACCGATGAAGAGCTTTTGGCGGCGAAGATTGCACAAAGTAAAAGCCCAAAAGTAAGTGAAACAATAAAAAGCTTATTGCATCAAGGAAGGTTCAAAGGCCTAATGAGCCTCAAGCAAGAGAGGAAAAAGGATTGCAAGGACAAGGGGATGCACAAGAGGGTCAAGGATTTGAAAATATGCATATTAACATTGATGAAGATGTTGGGGTGCAAGAAAATATTGAGGTTAGTGAGAAGATTCTAAGGGAAAATGTTGCAAGAGAGGTCGCTTCACAAAGAAATTATCCAAACAATGAACTACTTGTGCAATTCTTTTGAAGATTGGATGCATTTCAAGGTAACTTCAATACCTTTCAAGAAAACTTCAACCAAATTATGTCAAGCTAGAAAAACAAGGTTGGAGGAAATATAATGCAAGGTTGATAATGTCATTAGCTATACAATAACCAAGAAATCAACACTTGTAGTAAAGAGTGAAGAAGATGAGGAGGAAAATGAAGAATCAAGTGAAAATGATTCTAGTGATAGAAGTACTGATGAAAATGAAAATGAGGAAGAAAAATAAGATGAAGAAGAAGAGAAGGCAGAGGTGGCTAAAGATGTTGTTGAGATTGATGTTAAAGAGAGTGATGATGGGGGAAATGAGGATAATGAGCAAAAAGAGGTGGCATGGAGATTGAGGATGACAAGGAAGATAATGAAGACAATAAAGATGAGTAAGATATTGAGGAAGCTTCAACCAATGAAGAAGATGATCAGTGAATGTTAAGCATTCAAAATTCTCATGGAGAATCCAAACTGCAAGAGAAAACTCCACAAACCCCAAGGAGAAATTTATTTAAACTCAATCTTTTATAGCTATTGATACATTGTTATAGCTCTCCCTATCTTGTTCTCCCATATGTAGCCCTTGCTAGCAATTGTTGTCTTTACCTTTTCATAGCTTATTATCAGTTGCTTGTAAGGGTTATATTGTGTATAACATGCTATATTTTATAGTTTTGATTTAATAAGCATGTATTTTAGAGAGCTTAAGGATTATGCACTTGTGATGAAAGCTCATCCTTGAACCCCCTCCCCTATACTCTTAGTGATATTTGTCTTAGGGGGAGTATTAGATGTTATTTTTTTCACTCAACTTGATCTAGATAGCATGGGGATGCGTTTGTGTTTATCTTCAAGTATTAATCATGTGTCTTATGTGGTTGATCGTCTAGAAGATTAAGCTTGATGTATAAACTGTGTTTGTGGCATTGTAATGTGTCTATAGCTGTTTGGAACTGGTTTCAACTGCTTGTTGCAGGTTATTGAGTTTTCTTCCATTAGTCTGGTCAACTGGACTTGGTGCCTCGGTCGACCTGAGGCTTCCATGCGGTCGACTGGAGCAGCTAAATTTAAGCAAAAATTGAACTTCATCTTCTATATTCTGTAAGTTTTGCTGTTATTTTTATATGGGCACAACCTGAGGGGGAATTTCTATATGTTTTCTATCTTATACCTCCATATATATGATACATGCTTACATTTGTCACATCATATACATTATCACATCATAAGTTGGCCTTGTTTTCATTTTCTTTCATATCTTCTAGCAAACTTGTGTGAGTTATATGGGAGTTGTATGATCTTAATACGAACATTTTTTTAATCTACCTCCCTTATATCTTGAGATCATGAGCTGTTTACTCTATTTTCTTTTATCTCATGTAGTTTTTGGTTGGCTTGATGCCTTAGTTGCTATACTGCTTTGCTAACCATCTACTTAAACAGCAAAGTGCCTTAAAGTGTTACACTTCCTCTTAGCTTTTGGTTTGTGATACATGCATATGCTCATCATACCTATACATGGTATCACATCCAATATTTTTGTTAGCTATGGTCTTAACTTGATATCATCTTGCTATAGCTAACTTTGTTTTTTGGAAAAAAAAAGGAGACTGTGCTTTAAAGTTTTATTCATATATCTACTTAGATTTAGCTTTGATTGTTGATTCATTTTTTGAGAATTATTGTTAGTAGTGCCCTAGGACCATTAGCACATGTTGTGCGTTTTGTTATCTTTTGAGCATGTAATTGAATAGTTAATTTTGCTTTTGATTATCAAATGTGTGATTTGATAGTAAAACTCATTAGCTTATGTAATTACTATTCTAGAAGTCCCTAGTTTTATGTAATGCTTAATTACAATGAAATAAAACTAGTATGATTGTTGATTGATGATCTTGTTTTACTGATCATGTGTAATGGATACAAATCACATCATAGATGCAATATATAGGGATACATTGTATTGGACGTGATCCGTCAGAGAAGTAATACTTCATGGTCTTAAGTCATAAGTATTACTTCCTCAATACTATTTTAGAATCCTTAGACCTTATGTCTTCATTGATTCTAGTATGAATGGAGCCACGTTTTGACTCGGTCGGACGTTACTTGTAACGAGTAATCAATACGGGTCGAGATCGGATGTAGTGTCATATCATAGCTTGAATGTGAGAGACATTGTAAGGAATTTGTCCCTCTCTATTATTAGAGAGCGATATCCATGGGCCCCTCGATAGGGAAAAGACTGTTTAAATGCATGGCCGTGCTCAAATGTATTTGATAAAGTTGTTATCAAATGCCATTTGTCGAAGCAGTCTACACGGAGATCGAGCATAAATACAATTAAGCTTAATAAGGGTGGCGACCACCATGCCTTATGCTTAATTAGGATATCGCGAGACAAAGGGATTAAATAGTGGATTGACAATAGGTTACGTTGTAAATTCATTCACCTTGGGTAGTCACAATGTCCTGCTAGGGGGCGGCTTGTGACTTATGAACTCACACTACTACTAAGTGTGTTTTCATTGCCATTGTGATATGAACCTACAGGGTCACACGCATAGACGAGCTAACAAGCTTCATGTCCATATTCAATGAATCTAGAATGTGTCTATGTTCATTGTATCTGACATTTGTTTTTCTGAAAATAATAAAGTGTTTATTATTCGAATTAGAGATAGGGGCAATTTTGGTATTTAACTATAGCTGGGATTAAGTGGGAGTTGTTATCCGATAAAGACTCTCACTACCAGCAGAAGTCTAGGGGACGTGGGAGTCAGAGTCTCCCACAGCCGAGAGAAGTTGAGTAGACGTGGGAGTTGTTCTGGGAACAAACTCCTACACTCTATATAACATCTCTTAGCCGAAACCCTAAGGTTTTTTTAAGTCATTCAGCCGAAATTAAACAAGTAACCCGAAATCAGATTTCGGATTTCTCAGCCTCTCCCTTTTCTCTCTAATCCCCGAATCTCAGAAAGACGAAGAGCTAGCAATCACTGCTTGTTTCGTCGCGTGGATACCGGTAGAGGGAAATTCCGCAAAGGGAATTCCGTTGGTGAAAAGAAAACTTCCAAGAATCGTCATCCTTCATTCAAGAAGTAGCTTCTTGAATCCGAAAATTGTAAGTTTTACCGCTGTTTTCGAATAGTTTCATATGAGCGGATCCTTCAAGGGAGGATCCATGGGTGTTTTGGAACGAGTTTCCACCCATGAATCCCTTCAATTATGTCCGTCTTTGATTTTATGTGTCATTATGTGCCCTTTTATTTTGAAATCAAATAAGTTTGAAAATCTCTTCAAAAGGTCTTTTAAAGCTTATTTTATTGTTAAGATAAGCATCATATCTTGGCCAATCACATTCATTTTCAAATGGCCTTTTACAAATGATGTACTTACTTAGCTTCTAAGATTTCCTTCTTTATTTTTTTGGTCATTAGAAGTGTTTCCCTTGGTTTATTATTACTCAATATATTTGACCAACAAAGCTGCTCCGAGATTTCTAACTTAACCCCTCCTAAAAGGTTTCATTTTTTTATTCTTTGTATCTCTATGTTAAACAAAAATGAGGAGAAAATGTTTTTCATATTGGTGCTCTGATCAACCTTTTTTATTTTGACAACAAGGGGGAATAAAATAGCATTGTAAATGTGCCAGGAAAAGTTGTTTTACAAAAGGAGAAAGATAAAGAACTTTGTAAAATGCGAGAGATAATGGATTCTTTAAAATCGGGGGAGTAGAATAGTTTTTCAAAACATCTACTTGCCTTGATCATATGCATCCTTATCTGATGCTTTGATATTCTGTGCTAAATTGCTTTATCTTTTTGATAAATTATTCTTCTTTGCATCAATGTTTTGTCATCGTAAAAAAGGGAGAGATTGTAAGCCCCAAGGGATAATGTGATCAATCTAGTTTTGATGATAACAAACCATTGGTTGGTTCTAATGTTTATGTGAGCATATGTTTATTGATAGGATCTTTATACTCACACCGACATTGATGAAAATGGTAAGATTGCTTCTTGTGGACTTCAAAGATGTCATCATAGACTACACTTTGTAAGACTCCATGGAACAAGATTGAGGTATATCCACAATGTCTTGGGAGCAATTGCAAAGTCAAGAAAGAAGATAAAGTTAAGAGCTACTCAATCCAAAATAAAGTATCAAGTGGTATGCTCTTAACCAAAGAAGTGATGAAGTCCAATACACTACAACATGAAGATTGCTATAGGACTTCACCATTATGAAGAGGTCGATAAATGTTTCAAGTCAAAGCTCAAAGAAGAATTCAACTTGAAGGCTTGAAGACCTAGAAGATTAGTCTAAGTGTACATAGGTACATATCTTTGTGATTAGTCTTCATTTGAAAATACTAGGATATAGTATGTTTAAATCTCAATACTTTGGCATGTTTTCAAAACCATATATTTACTTTGAATCAATCTTTGATAATGTTTTTGCAAACTTATTTACGTGTTGGTTAATGCCTTAGATCTTTAAAATGTTTTAAATATCTTTGAAAAACACTAAGGCATGAGTTTGAAAACATTAGAAATGTGACAAAGTGGAAAAACTACTTTTGGACTGAAGTCCGGTAGACCCAAGCATAGCTTCGGTGACCTGATGAAGTCTGGTCGATTGACATGTGTTGTTCGATCGATTGAGGCGGTTTTTTTCCTTAGTCATATTTTGAATGTTTTAAGACTCCAACGGTTGTATTCACTCGGACGACTTTGATTTAGGTTGTTCGACCGAGCTTTGTTACAGACGACTGGACCACATCATGCGGTCGACCGAGATGTGTCCAAAAGCCTTTTAATCTTTACTTCAGAAGCACTACAGACGAC
Organism: Vinca minor; assembly: GCA_026122235.1. NCBI lineage: Eukaryota > Viridiplantae > Streptophyta > Magnoliopsida > Gentianales > Apocynaceae > Vinca > Vinca minor. Next base: position 846,076 of record JAOCZM010000058.1, read on the forward strand.
CTACCACCTATTGCGATCGACCGGAGCTTTCATTTCAAGGAAACAATATAGCCGTTGTAACTCGAATTGCTTGTGTATTTTTTCCCCTATATAAAGCTTCTAAAGCTGTTTTTTTTTACAACCAACCAAGCCATAAGAGGGAATTTGATGTATAATTCATAAACAGGCATTCAAACACTTTCAAGAGCTTTAATCTTCATACCATATTTAAAAATTAAATGCAACACATACAAACACAGTCCAAAAAGTCCTGGGGTATCACAGAACCATTATACATCATCGTGTTTGATTTCTCTAACCCTTACTCCTTTATTTTATAGTTCATGAATTGCTTTATCTTGTTCACATGAATACATGTACTTATTTGTTTAAGTATTGGTTGTAGAACTTTCACATACTTCCTAGCTTTATACTTTGCTTGGCTTATCTACTTGGCTTTGGGCATATGACTTATGATGTTTTATATTACAAGCTTTACATATATGATACTTGACTTTGTATTTGCAGGATCATATGCCTAGTCTTGTATTCTTATGTGCTGCATTTAAACATTTAAGTCATCTAAGTTGCTTGAACATTTAACCCACCTTATATGCTTAATCAACATACTTGTGGTTAAGGTGATCACATAAGTAAAGAAGTTTAAGAAAAGTTAAAAAGTTTTAGAACCTAATTCACCCCACTAGGTTCTACCCTGTATGGTATTTCTCAACTATTGTGCCATTTTCTTATTTCATGGGGATGTGGGGTCCATCATATATAACTCTCTAAAGTTCAAAATTTATGGAGCAAACATATATTGAGTATTGAAACCATTTGAAAATACTGAGTAAAAGGATCTGTCTTGATCTCGGTCGACCAGAGAAGGATCTCGGTCGTCCGGAGTAAATCAAGGTCGACTGAACTAATATATTGAGTATTGAAACCATTTGAAAATACTGAGTGATGTGACACACTTCGGTCGACCGGACTTGAGGGTCAGTATACCAACCTTCATCAGGTCTTCCGAAGTAACACTTCGGTCGACCTAGGTGAAGGTTAAAAGTGGTTTTCCTACTAAGTCTTAAATTAAATGCTATCTATCTCATGTATAAACTTAATATGGCTCTTGTAACACTTTGAAAAGTCTTTTCAATTTTTTTTTAACATGATTGATCTAAGGATAAAAAACAAGTTTAAAATCACAAGGTATCTTAACACGAAAACATTTTTTGTGTATGCGTGGCAAGAATGAGGATTATCATTTGAGGTTTTTCCTAAGGGAGATTACAAGATATGAAATATCTAATCTACCATATCCTATACCTAAGTCTTGAAACACTTCTTGTAAGCATCTCTTGAATCTTCAATGTTAAAGAGTGACATTGTCTTGTATGTGCATTCGTGAGAGACTTGGTACTTTGCTTGCAATCTATCACATAAACAAATATTACATAAAATCTCATTAACGGTTTGTCTTTCTTCAAAATAGAGAATTTATCACTTATGTCTTACAAAGATATTGTCACGAGATAGGAGGTTGCTGCCCTGGGTTAGGAAGTGCAACAACAAAAGAGCACAAGGGCCAAGCTAAAACAGAAATTTCTCAAGGTATGTGTTGGAGTCTAACCATTGAGGGAACTCGAACTTCATAATGAAGTAAAACAAGTGTTGGAGTTTACATTTTACATAGGTGCTCAATTGGGCAGGCTCAATTGGATTGGGGCAAAACAGGACCCGATTGGACCTGAACAGGTTTGTCACTCCAGTCGGCCGAGAACCATTTCTATGGTCGACCGAACCAGTTGGACCGTCAAAATCGGCACATGTCTTGTGTGAGAGAGTGCGTGTATGTTAAGGGGTAGTGGGGAGAGAAAAGCGTGAGTGTGGAGTTAGTTGGTAGTTCCACTAACACCACTTGATGAAGTGTTCATCAAAACACAAAATTTAACTCCCACCATTCCATTACACTCTAGAAGAAACAAAAGAGAAGAAAATTCTCTGAATTTTGTCTCTCTAGTACACACTTTTAAGAACACAAACAGAGAAAGAAATATTGTTTTTCTTGTCTCAAACTTTCCAGGTTTTGGTTTCTCACTTTATATATCAGCGAAGCTCTCAAAGATTGTCTTCAACATTTGTAGCTCTCGTGACTAGCATCAAAGGCTCGACGAACAAGCTTAAAGTTGATCGTGTGATAAAGGTAGAGACGGGAGTCTGAATGCTACCGTTGGTGGTTCAAAGTAGCAAAATCCGAGCTATATCGATTAGATCGATAAAGATATAATTCCTATCACAAGGTACTAGTTCTTTCGCATGAGTAGATCCTCTAAAAGAACCCAATTACTTTGTTTATGTGGGGATTCCAAATTTTTCCTTTCAGTGGTATCATAGCCTATCATGAGAACCCAATTACTTTGTTTATGTGTTATCGTTCTTTTAGAAGTCGGATCATGCATGTCATAGGATGTTTTTACCTTTGAACAGCGTCCGGGAAGTCGTTTAAGTGTTAAACGAATCCCGAAACGAATTGTTGATTCGTGTTTTAGCTGTTTTCTATTTTCTGGACAAAGTTCGGTCAACCAGAAGAGGTTCGCGACTGACCGAATATGTTCTAGAAAATAGGATTTTGCTAATCCCTAGAGTTCGGTCGACCGGTGAGCAATCATGATAGACCGAGGCTAATCTATTTTCTGGCCGGTCGATTGGAAATGTTTTGGGTCGACCGATGTGGTCTAATTTTACACTGGTTTGGTTACTGCCTTATGGCGGTCAACGGGAGTATGACCCGGGTCGATTGGAAAGGGAGAGATAGTGTTTATTTGTGCAATTTAGCATGATTGTCATGTTATTTGAGCATGGTGCATAGTAATATGCCTTTGACCCCGATGATTTTATTATAATATGGCTTATGTGTCGTGTCTTATCTATTCATTCTTGTTGTAAATTTAATCTCAAATGTAACTCGAGAATTCTTTCAATTATGTAAATAGAATATGATTTTGTATTTTTCAATATGTAACCAGGGATGAAGAAAGTCGTCCATCAGATGGAAGAAAATCACAAGGAGGCGGAAGACAATAGATAAGATTTATTGCTTTTCCACCTTTAGATTGATCTAGGATTTTTCGTTGGCTCGAAAAATCAGCAAAGGGGCTATTACTATGTCACGGTTTTATTTACTGTTTTTGCATGAGATGCATGATGCATGATGCATGTTTTACATCTTTAAAGCATGTGTTATAGTCGTATAATCAGATTATACCCCAGTTTGGTGAGACAATTATAATCCCTCAATTTTTAAATATTAAGTCTATGCCTTCTATGATTGGCCCTTGTCATGGCCTAGATCGACAGTAGTGTGAAATTTCGAGTGGAATAAGAGCTTGTCTATCCGGGTGAGGCGTGGAGGATAAGTTAGTGATATCCGTCGGAACAATCTTGGGTCATACTTAACCGGATTACCTCAATGGTTGAGAATCTGGAAGCAAAAGGGTTGAGATGTGCATTTATGTACTGAGGGTAATCGTTACCTACTTAACTAAACAAGAGTCACAAAATTGATGTGATTAGCAAGTGTTTCTTACCTAAAGTGTTTTCTTGAGTATAGTAGCCAAAACTGCCTTGACAATGATGAAATATGGATCTTGGTCCTACTAGAAAGTTTTGAACTTTCCGAATGAATACCTTAGGGTTATTCATTTGAAGAAAATAGTAGGAGAATCATTAATTAAAGTCCTATTAATTATTTTAAAATATAACAACTAAAACTTTGCAAATTCTTCTATGTAGATATAATGGCAAATGCAATCGTTGCATCAAACTCTTTATCATTGCGATCCGTCCTTGAGAAGGACAAACTCTAGGGAGGAAAATTCCTCGACTGATACAGGAACTTGAGAATCGTTCTCAAGCACGAGAAAAAGTTGTATGTTCTCGAGGAACAAATTCCTGATCCACCAATCGCGAGGGCTCCGTCAGCTGAAAGAAATGCTTATTGTAAGCACTTAGATGACGCATTAGATGTGTCTAGTCTTATGTTAGTGACCATGACCTCTGAGCTTCAGAAGAAACATGAGGAAATGGGAGCTTTTCGATATGATTAATCATCTTAGGCAACTCTTTCAAGGTCAACCCCGTCAGGAGAGATTCGATGTGTCAAAGTCTCAATTTCAGTGCAAAATGGCAGAGGGAACACCAATCGGAACTCACGTTCTGAAAATGATAGGTTATATTGAGAGCCTCGAAAGACTAGGATTTCCTCTTGGCCAGGAGTTATTCACTGACTTTATTCTGCAATCGTTGCATAAATCATTCAGTGAGGTTGTACATAGAAGAATTTGCAAAATTTTAGTTGTCATATTTTAAAATCATTAATATAACTTTAATTAATGATTCTCCCACTATTTTCTTCAAATGAATAACCCACAAGTATTCATTCGAAAAGTTCAAAACTCTCTAGTAGGACCAAGATACATATTCACCAATCCCGAGGCAGCTTTGTCTACAATGCTCGAGAAATGGTTGTTTAGGTAAGCAACGTTTGCTAATCACATTAATTATGTGACTCTTGGTTGGTTAAGTAGGTAACACTTATCCTAAGTACATAAATGCACATCTCAACCCTTTGCCGCTTGGCTACAAAGCTCGATATTGGCAATCCGGTTAAGTATGACCCAAGGCTGACCGGCGGATATCACCAACTTATCCTTCGCGCCTCACTATGATAGACAGGCGCTTATTCCACTTGGAAGTTCAGACTACTGTCGATCTTTGCCTTGACAAGGGCCCTAATTGGAAGGAAATAAACTTAATATTTAAAAATTGAGGGATTTTTAAATTGTCTCACCAAACGGTGTATAATTTGATTATACGTCTTAAACACATGTTATAAAAAACAGTAAATCATGCATCATGCATCTCATGCAAAAGTAGTAAATAAAACTGTGACATAGTAATAGCCCATATAAGGATTTTTCGAGCCAACGGAAAATCCTAGGTCAATCTAAAGGTGAAAAACAATAAAACCTTTCTATTGTCTTCCGCCTCCTTGTGGTTTCCTCCATCTGATGGACGCCTTTCTTCATCACTTGTTACACATGTAAAACATAAAATCCTATTCTATACTTTTACATAATTGAAAGAATTCTCAAGTTACATTCGAGATTAAATTTACAACAAGAAATGAATAGATAAGGCACGACACGCTAGCCGTATTATAATAAAAAAAATCACTAGGTCATTACTATGCACCATGCTAAAAAAACACGACAATCATGCTAAAAGCACAAATACACACTACCTGCCCCTTTCCGGTCGACCCAGGCCATATTCCCGGTCGATAGTGATAAAGCAGTAACCAAAACAGTGTAAAAGTAGGTCACCTCGATTGCTCACCGGTCGTCTGAAATCTAGGCAATAGCAAAATCCCATTTTCCAACACATGTTTGGTCTGCCGCGAACCTCTATATAAACGATATCACAGCCTGGCGGACGTGAACATGTCTTTTTGTCGGGTTAGGGTAAAACATACAAATACTGGTCCGGGATAGTCATATCATCTAACAGTTTTTGTATCCTAGAATCAGTTACATGAGAAGCAATATTTGATGCCTCACATTCTCCTAGGGGTGAAAATTTTGAGGAGTTCGGGGAGGATAATCTATTGTCGGTAAAGAACTATCCTGGTGACCCATTTTATTCGGGTATATTCTAGCTACGTCACTAGGGACGCGTAAAGTAAATTCCCCCAAAGACAATAAGATATCATCCCATCTATTTCTACTGATAGGATGAGGTTGCTTACCTCGATGAATGGATTTTTTGGGTGCCATTACTGTAACAAAGTGCGAAACTCTTCACCACTAGAAATGCTAGATATAAATTTGAACCGCGACTAAGCTTCGAAACCCAAAGTCTTAAGAAGTTTTGCATTTATGGTTTTTAGGGGCTAAAGGAAAAAGTTACGGATCTGGAAAATTAAAGAAGAAGAAATCGAAAATGGAAGCCGGAATTACACACTTCGGTGGACAAAGAAGAATAACAAAATGACAAAGAGCAAAAGATGAATTTTCCAGGGTAAAGCCACTTACTGTTTAGGCCCACCTGTTTATAGGGCATTGAAAAGTAACTTTGCCGCGCCTATTTCACTATACACGTGGACGTTACGTATTAGTGGAAGACGAAACGATGCGTCTTTGAGAAGTCATAACGACATCTGTCTCACAAAGGGAACCTCCGGTTAATGGTTGATTAACCAAATCTCGGGGTGGCACAGATTAATCTCGAGAACCACCAATGTTCCCGAGCTTATCTGGTAATAAGCCTCGAACATTTACCTTGCCATTTTATCATTATTTAATGATATACTGCCGCATGTCCAAACCTAGATAAGGACATTTACATACTTCACTTCTGAAGATCATACATCGGAATAAAGTTACTCGAAGATGTTATCTGGAAAGATATTCAACAAGCTACACGAGTATCATTCATTTTGGTCTCGAGGTTTAAGGTTTTCTAGATTCTTGATCTCCTGCATTTATTTTTACTAGTTCAAGACCTCAGTTTCAGGCATCTTCACCTCAAGTATTTGTGGTGTATGGTGAGTTCCGGCCCGATATCTATTACTGGGCCCCGGGTTGAACCCAACCCGAGTCGACCCGCTCCGATGTTAATTGACATGTGTTGATTAGACATGTCTGTTTTATGTCAACTACTATAAAAGTTCAACTCCTTATGGGACTGCGTTTTCTTTAACTTGCTATTACACTTATGGTAAGTGTACTCCTAATAAGTAACTACTATACGCATAAGATTTATCTACTATAAATATCAAGTACATGTTACTGATTTGATTCATTCTTATTACTTGCTTCTAGACATTGAGCTCTCTTCTATGTGTCTCTTTTCTCTCTAAAAAACTAACTTATGCATCGGAGAGTGGTTGGAAACATACCCACCACCGTGTGACTGTCTTTCTCTTGTAGGTTACTATCTTCCTCATCAAGATCTTTTTGCTTACTTAGAGGACGGAGATTGGAGATTAAGATCTTGTTTGTCTGGTACACATCAGTAACCAAATGCTTAATCCAAAAGATATAACACACATTGTAAGTGTACTCCTAATAAAAACTACTATACGTATATAATTTATCTACTATAAATACCAGGTACCTGTTAATGATTTGATTCATTCTGATTACTGGCCTTCTAGACATTGAGCTCTCTTCTATGTGTCTCTTTCTCTCTCAAAAGCTAACTTATGCATCAGAGAGTGGTAGGGAACATCCCCACCACCCTTTGATTCTCTTTCTCTTGGAGGTTACTCTCTTCCTCATCAAGATCCGTTTACTTACTTAGATGGCGGAGATTGAAGATTAAGAGCTCGTTTGTCTGGTACGCATCGGTAACCAAAATGCTTAATCCTTTTGGTCAGCGCTAAGGTCTCAACGCATACTAAATCCTTAGGTTTTGATAAGATGCTCTTATTGAACTGAAATTTTTTATATCAGTTAGAGAGAGAGATAAATAAATAAACAAATATAGTAAGCATAAAATATAAAAAATACTCCAGTTCCCCTAAAAGAAAAAAAAGAAAAAAAAACTCTATAGAAATAAGAAAAATAATGAAGTAATATAGAGTATCTATCAGCGGAAAGAATGAAAATAAAGTAATTCTCATAAGTTTAATTTTAAAATAAGTCTTTAAACTAGAAAAATATGGAGTGAATGGCTCTAATTGGACGTTAACAATTTTTATTTTTATAGACACAAACTTTATTTTTGTACATTTATGAACGTAAACAATTTACAAGAAGCCCGATATAAAAAAAAGTAGTATATTCCGGTCAAAATTGGCCACGTGCCGACGACATGCCGTTGAGGGTAGGGGTAAAGTTGTCTATGAAAAATATTTATTTAGTGAATAGCTTTATTTTGGACACCAACAATTTTAATTTTCTCATTTTGGACAAAAACTTTTTTGTTTGTACTTTTATAACCAAAAACAATTTTCGTGCTTCTATAATTAGAAATTGCCGAAGACGCGAAGTTGGGATAATATCAAACTGAAGTCGGTTTAGAGTAAGAAAGAATAAAGAATGCACATGTAACTCGGTAAATATTTGTTGTAAAGATGGAAACAATTATTATTAAATGTTTGTGGCGAGGAGTTGAATTAATTAGCGGACTACATGTTATTTCCCTCTTGTAATCTTTTCTGTTAAATATTTTCAGCTCAACTTTGTCAGTTACAATTACTCTTATATGATAGTTGTATAAAAGTATATATACATTTACTTTTCCTGTATTGAATCAATAAGAATGTAGATTCATTATTTCTCTATCTTTTCTGTTAGATATTTTTCAGTTCAGCTTTGTCAATAACAATTATTCTTAGATGGCAGTTGAAAAAAAGTACAGATACATGTACTTTTCCTGTATTGAATCTATAATAATGTAGAATTATTATTTTCCTTCTTTTATGTTAGATATTTTACGGCTCAGCTTTGTTAGTTACAAATACTCTCAGATGGTAGTTGTATAAAAATATAAATATATGTATTGCTCTTGTATTGAATCAACAATAATATATAGAATCATTATTTCTCTCTCGTTGTTCTTATTCTTCACATTTTGATACTTTCAATTAAAATATACGGAAAAATACCCACTACAATTTCTAATTATAGAAGCCCAAAATTGTTTATGATTATAAATGTACAAACAAAAAAGTTTTTTTCTAAAAGAGAAAAGTAAAATTGTTGGTGTCCAAATAAGGCTATTCACCAAAAAATATTTTTCAGATAGACAATTTTACCCTTACCCCCCACTGGCATTTCGTCGACACGTAGTCAATTTTGACCGAAATCTACTACTTTTTTTATATCAGGCGTTCCGTAAATTTTTTACGTTTATTAATGTAAAAAAATAAAGTTTATTTCTAAAAAGAGAAAAGTATAAATTGTTAAAGTCTAATTAGAGTCGTTCACTCAAAAATATAAAAGGAAAAAGGAGATTTTGAGACTAATTCTTTTTATTTTATTTTTTTTTTGGTGAATGATTTTGAGACTAATTCATTTCTGAAAGTTTGTAACTTAATTTATTTCAACTATATTGTTTAAATAGGTAAAATATTAATGTGATTATTCGTTTAAGATAATTTTGTCAAGGAAATTTTGAAAAAATTAATATTAATTTTTAATCGTTATTCAGTTACCGTAACTGAATTGACTTCTATTTAAACATGCCAGAGGTTGTTTTTTAAAACGCCATATCGAACCCAGGTTAATATATTGGGCGGAAACTTTTTTTTTGTTGTTGTTGGTAATTCAAAGATTTATATATATAGAATAAGATGTAATTACAGAAAAAGTAAACAGAAAGATAAACTACAAGCCGAATACTATAAGCCGTTGTTATACAAAATATTTTTGCAGTTTGGCAAAAGACTTTCCTAACTTGTCATTTTGCCAATGTTGTTTAGCAAACTGTGGAACTTCAGGAAAAATTTGACAAGAATGACAAGATGAGGATCCAAACTTTGACAAGGAATCAGCCACTTGATTCTACTCTCGAAAAAATATGTAGCATGTTGTGCTCGTGAAATGAGGTCATCAGATATCTGCAATCAGAGTTAAGATTTGAATATTTAAGATTAATATTAGAGTTAAATAAACCAAGTACAAATTGGGAATTAACACCGATACATATAGAGGAGATACAATCCATATCTCAGTGCTAGAATTTCAGCTTCATTATAAGATGTGTTAATCAAATGCAAACTAAAGCCAGTAATCTAGTCACCTTTTGAATTGCATATTATTCCTCCTGCCCCCATCTTTCCAGGATGTACACTATTGGGCGGGAAAAATTCTGATATAGACCTGGCCTACAAGTGGGGATATAGACCACTTGATTCACAATCAACCACATCCCCTCTTTTAATTAAAAAACAATAAAAACGCCTCAAACAATGCCACCAAAAGGGGGAATATTTTTATTATTTTAATCAAAACTGTGATGTGGCTGAATGTGGACCAAGTGGTCCATGTCCACTTGGTAGACCTGGTCCATGACATAATTGATCATTGGGCGGAAACTTTACCACCATTGAAACAGTTTCCTTGACCGAATTGACTCTCTATTAGGGATGGCAATGGGTCGGATCGGGGCGGATTTTCATATTTTTCACCGATCCGCCCCGACCGTGACCCGCAAATGGGGCAACATTATCGCCCCGCCCCGTCCTATTTTTTAAAAATAAAATAATTAGTATATATTTTCTTTTCCCAAGTATAATTACCATATATAAAAAAAAAATTATAAATATATAAATATAAATATAAATATAATATATATATATATATATATTTATATATTATTGGGGTCTAAATGGGTCAAACGGATCGGGGCAGGGCGGGGCGGAGCAAACATCATATCCAAACCCGACCCGACCTGTTTACGGGTCAGTCTCGATCCGCCCCGTCCTTACCCGTTCGGGGGGCGGGGCACGGGCTAATTGCCATCCCTACTCTCTATTATGATAACTATTGAATTATGAATTAATAATTAATAATTTCATTAGATAGAGACTTATTAGTTGGAGACTTGGAGTCCCACATTTTTCTCGTTATGTGTCTCGTTCTCTATCCTACGAATAAATGATTGTCATTTGTTTATTTTTTTTCCTTACGTATTTCATCATTTCTTTTAAGTTATAAATTATTTAATTAAAAAAATTTATTGATAAGGATAAGGAATGAGACACCGAACGGAACAGAAGATTCGTACCAATCGTAGTAAAGCCCTACAAAATCAATCAGCAATGATGTATGAATATTTGAAGCTTTTATTGCTGCGAATGAACAAATAGCAAACTGGCGGATAAAAATCGTCTGTCCCATTCCTGTCCCTAATCCTATCCCAACCAATTAGAATTTATTATATAAATATTTTTTCCAATTATATATACAAAGAGTAAATTGTGATTGGTTGGGGACACACACGGGGACAGAGGATTTTTTGCCCAAACTGAAGGAGCAAAGCGCATAAGAAGCTTCTTGGCAAATGCAGCGAAAAGGAACTGAATCAATTTGTTCATTTCACTTGGACCATCTATTTCAGTTACGACAAAGAGAATGATTCTTTGTTTTCTTGTCTCTTTGAATTTTTAAAGAGCTTTTCTTTTTCTTTTTAAATAAATTCTTAAAGAACTAATTAGGTTTTAATAATTTAGTTATTACCGTCGTGTGATTTCAGCGACATGGTCAGGAAATACTACAAAACCAAAGATTGAAAATATACAAGGTTCCTATTTGTAAAATAATAAATATACTAAGTATAACTCGATGATCTCTCATTCAAATTTCATCTATTTCTCTTTATTTCAAAGTATCTCTTTCCAAAATTCACAACAAAATACAGTAAATCAACTGATTTTCACCATAAAAGATTAGTACTCAAATCTATAACTAATATAAATAAAAATGAATTAGAAAGAATTAAAGAAAATGAAAATAGGGCAAAAGAAGTTGGTCCACGATGTTGAAAGTATATTGTGCAGATCAACAACCGCGTGCAATTATGCACACGAGTTCAATATGAACCGCACTCACACACGTGCGCATTCATGTTTAACCAGCGTGTATAATTACACGAAGTTGCTGATCTGCACGGCGTGCAAATTAATGTGCACGCTTTTTTTTTCGTTTTTTCAATTGTTTTTCATTCTTTACATTCTTATTGTATTTTATTGCATAAATATTTCATTTCTTGCATTAACTCTTGCAAAATGTCTTCAAATTTTGTGTTTTTTTTATGAATATAAAGAGAACGTGATTTGTTTCAAACGTCATTATGTTTGTATTTTATGCAATGCTTCATAGTGATAGTTATAATAAATGTTGTTCATATTGACATTTTAATGTTAGGTATCGACATTTATATTAAATGTTGTCATAAATTGTTACTTTGTGCGGCATTTGTGGTTACATTTATATATTATTATGAGATATTTCACACAAATGTTGCTATGTTTGAATTTTATGCTGCATTTCATTACTACGGTTATAATAAATGTTCTTCAAAGAAACATTTATATTAAACATTATTATAAATGTAACTTTGGACGAATTTTGCAGTGACATTTATATATTATGTTGTTATATCGTATGAAATTTTCACACAAACGTGTAGAATTCTAAATCACAAGGTGCATTGAACCAAGTCCATGATAGAATTATTGTGATACTCGTGACTTTTTACTTACGTGTTGCATGATTTGCATTTAATTTTGCAAGATTAATTGTATTGCATTAATTTATGTGTTATGGAACATGTGTATGTATTATATGGTTGAAAATCATTTGTCCCCATTCCCGTCCCCATCCCCGTCCCCAACCAATCAGAATTTACTATATAAACATTTTTTCCAATTATATATACACAAGGTGAATTGTGATTGGATGGGGACAGGGATGGGGACAAGAAGGGGGACAGAGGATTTTTTGCCTTGTTATATGTTGCGTACATTTATGTTAAGGGGCGCATTTGTCGAGTTGTTAAGTTGAGGGATTTAAGTATGAATGATAGAAATTTTTGGGCTTCTTTGTAGGTTTTTGAAAAGTCATTTAGTAGGGTTAATCGCTGGAGAGAAAAATGGGGAAGGGTAAGAACATAAAAAATAATAGAGGAAAATAGGGGCTGGAAAAATTGAGAGTTGAGACGTTTTTCTGAGATTTGACTAGTAAACGGTGTCGGAATTGAGTGATTCTTGTGGAGTTAGAAAGATGATTGAAAAAGATACGCTTGACCTTTGACGGATTAGCATTTGGAGTTTCTAGTAGGAAGTAATTATAGTTTGAAGTTCGCTGCTTTTCTGGGTTCGACGAACTGAGAGTGCTGTGAGGTTTTTCCTATAATTGAGCTAGGAAATGGAGACGGATCAGAGCGATTCTAGTTGCTTTGAAAAAATGGTTGAAAGGGCTACGTTTTGTACGGTGGGATTATGTTTTCAACAGTTCATTTAGGAGTAATTGGTTTCGGAAGTGGGCTGTAATTTTTTAGAATTTGGTGTTTTGATTCCTTTGGAGTAATTCGTTTAAGCATCTAATGTAAGGATCATTCACCTTTATTTTTCAGTCATAAAAGATGCATGAACTGTCATTTTTCTGAAGTTATTGAATCGTATTAAATTGGGTTTTAAAGCATGTTTTCTTGCATTGAAATTGAATGGATTATTGATGTTATTTGCATTGAACTGTGTGATGGTATTTGGAATATCTGCGCTTGGTAATTGTTATGTGGTTGATCGTCATATTTGGAGTCTACATGTTAATTCCCAATTAGAGTTCTTGTCTGTAAATGATCCTATTCCAGGACATCGTCAAAATTATATATGTTTAAATTTTCTGGGAGAGCTATCTGTTTGTTCTGTCTGACTCGATTCCTAACGAGGATAAAAAAAAGTTTGTTGTTATGTTCTGTCTGACTCGGTTCTTAACGAGCATAAAAGTGGGTTGTTCTAATCTGTCTAACTCGATTCCTAACGAAGATAAAAAAGTTTGTTGTTATGTTCTGTCTGACTCGGTTCCTAACGAGCATAAAAAGTGGGATTGTTAATAGTTGTTGTGGTGCTCACAAGGGTGAGCGATGACATAACCGATATGTCCTTAAAAAACTGGCCCCATCGTTTGGAGAGAAAGAGTATTTGAATCCATGCTAAGTTTATTTGGCCCTCCTTAATGGGAAATGAATAGTAAAGCGCTATTAACAGGGTTGAGAGTCATTGTCAGACAAATGAGCTCACCCTTAACAATTGTACACATAATTAATTTATAATAAACAGATAACATATAAAAATCAATTAAGCATGTTATGATATAATGACAAAAAGTTCAGGTTATCACATATTGCCATCCAATTCAAGAAAAAGAATGCTCGAAAGAATCTAATATACTCTATCTAAAATAGTGCAAACCTAAATTTTATTTGATTTTTTCGAAGAACAATCGCTTAATTTGACATTTCTTAGAAAGTAGGGTATTAGAATGAAATTAATCAAAATGATAAAAAATAAAATAAAAAATAAAAAATAAAAAAACCAAAGTGTTAAAGAGTTTTTCGGTACTACGTTTTAAAAATTGAATCGGAACGGCTGGTCAAAATTCAAGTTCGATCGGGGTTTGACCGGGGACTCAATTGACTCGGGCCGATTTCCATTATAACAAAATTGACTAATTTTAAATATATATATATATATATATATATATATATATATATATTGTTGTAAATAAATGAATAACCTAGTCTAACCCATAGAGTGGGAGGCTCATAGGCCCATGAACCAAATGATTTTACCTCTATAAATAGAGGTCTTTAGTTCATATGATGATACATCTAATTCCTTCTTCTCTCCCAAATTCTTTTTCCCTCTATATTATAACACGTTATCAGCACGATTCTGTAAATTTTTGAATCTGTTACGATTCATAATCTAACACGATTCTCTGAATTTTTATATCTTTTACAAGTTTTTCTTTAGAACACGATTTTCTCAAACTCTGAATTCGACACAAATCTTCTTAATTGGATTCAAGATGCCATTTTTTTATTATAAATCTAGACGAAGAATTTACGTTGAGGGATAAGAGTCCATCAAGCTGAGGTATGATTTCTAATATTCTAGTAAGAACCAATAAAAGGTTTGAATTTCGTTCTCGATATTACGCTGCAGAATATTAGTAATTTTCTCCCAGATTAGCTTTAATTTCATTGGTCAGCCCATATGCTAGATTGTTTAATTATTATTATATGACTAGATTACTTAATCTGCATCTTAGATTTTAGATATGTAGATCTGTATTGTTTTGTATATATACTGTATATGTTTTTGTTTTATTTTTTTTTCATTTATTATTATCAAGAATTTAAAATATCGGTTTTCCTGAAGAATATTGAACGATTACTCCTGATGTAGTAATAGTATAAATTAATAATATTAAATGTTCTTGAAGAACATAATATTATTTATTCATGAAGAATATTATTATAATAAATTATTTATTTATTCTAGAAGAATATCATTATTATAAATTAAATTGATATTGATAAAAAAAATTATTGATAATGGATTCTTGCTGAAATTCATTTTAATATAATGGGTTTTGAAAACCGCTTAATAATGATTTTATTTTGATCATCTCGTTTATAAAACCTTGGAGGTTAACTATGGACTGACTTATTTTGTGACCAAATAAAAAAAAAATTAAAAAGACAAAATACAACCACCAGAAGATGGTTGTATGATAAAACAAATTTATTATTATTGAATATTTATAATACCAATATTCTCGAAGAATATTAAACCATTACTCCTGAAGTAGTAATGGTGTAAATTAGTTCTTGAAGAACATCATCTAATATTTCTGAAAAATACTACACAATTATTCTAAATTAATTATTTACTCTGAAGAGTATATTATAATTTAAAATATTCCTGAAGAATATCAAAATATTGTTCGTAAATTTTTCTTATGCTCCCGATGTAGCCAATCCCTGAAGAAATATATGTCCTACTGACATAATTTATTATTTTTTTGTAGATTTACACATGACCAATATCACCAAATTATTTTTAGTTACGACCACCAGAAGATGGTCTCTCTACCAAAGAACTTTTGTAATTAGTTACAAATTTAATCGAATCATACCAACAAAAAAAAAAATATACGATCACCAGAAGATGGTTGTATCAAATGATGAAGACAAATTACGACCACTAGAAGATGGCTATCACATCAAATAATTTTGTAATTGGTTAAAGATTTTAATTGAATTCTACAAACTATTATATGACCGATAGAAGATGGTTGTATCGAATTGTAGAGATAAATATATAACCACCAGAAGATGGTTTATAAGATTATTATTAAATAAACCACCAGAAGTTGTATGATAAAACAAATTATTATTGTTTGTTCGTAACCACTAGGAGATGTTGTAAAATAATAAAAATTGTGGTTAACCACCAGAAGATGGTTACTTTATTATTTTGGTAAACTCATATTATTATTGTTAATATAAATTCTTATGCGATAAGTCTTGGAGACTCATTAACAATAAAACTCTGAAAGTTTTATTTTTTTAAATTCTAAAAAGAAAGGTAGAACACCCGAAGATGTTTTTTTACCAAAAAGTCTGAATTATGACTAAAATATCACAAAACAATGATATGGTTTTAAAATTGTTTTTTTGAATTCGCTCATGTAGTAGCGCTAGATAAAGAAGATTATTGATATCATGTTTCATTGAGAAAAATGAGTTATTAATAAAATATAAGAGAATCCTAATCAATTAATGGTATATCATTCACTGAAGCGAATGTGGCTAAAATTTCATTGTCTGTAAGAAAGACAATTTGATTATACCATTATTGTAGAAGTACTACTCCTTTATGTTGAAATCAGAATGAATGATTATCACCTGAACTGATAAAAAGGAAAATTCATAGTATCTTATTTTATATTTTGATAAATACTTATTTAATAATTGTTGAGATGTATTAGAAATTTTGGACTGTAATTATATTTCAATTGTTTTGTATTTTATTTCAGATTATGTTTAGTTCTTAAAGATTAATATACTATTAAAGAAAAGCTCCATAAGAGTTTGCATATTGAAGAGTTCCAGCATAACTAATTTATTAATAATACTAGACGAGTTAGTTCATCAAGAAATTTGAAACAACGCTTCCTTTATAATAGTTCATGAAGAACTATAACTATTCGAACAACTAGATGAAAAGCTCCGGAAGAGCTAAAGGATTAAAAGCAGTTTCAATACTTTTAGTTGAAAGTATAATTGTCCACGATATAAACAATATTGTATAATTCTAGTAGGAATAGTCGATTAAAAGCTCCTGGAGAGCTGGTTGATTGAAGACTTTTGAAGAGGTTTGTATAATCAATTATCTATAATTATTAATTCAGATAGTGGACAAATGCATTTTGAATAATTGCTATCATTATTAGCAAATAAATTTGCATTGAAGAGATTATTGTTTTATCTCTTATAAATTATATTGCACCGGAAGTGTTTGCATTGAGATGCATTATTGATTAAGCATGAATCTTACTTGGTTAAATAAATATATTAGTTGGCATGACTGATTAGACCATCTCAGATCATTGAAAATACGAAATCATAAGGAATTCGTGAAAAGGCATTGATCTTGTGGAACCAGAAGTTTCTAAAATATTATTTGTATTTAGCTACATATTTCAAAGCAATTATATTTTGTCTTAGTACTATATTGTGATTGAATATATTTTTGGGATGAATATTTTATTCGATGCATCAAAATATGTATAATCTGCAACTTGAAGTTTGTGTTTTTATTGATAAATTAATGAGCTCGTTCTCCCATAAATATAATTTGTTTCAAATGTACTAGTGATATTATATGACATCTAGAATAAAAGTTGCATATCCTGAAGAATATGTTCATATAATAAATGATCTTGTAGAATCATATATTGCTTTGAATTTATTAGATATTTCTTTGTATTTTTCCAACTATTAATTTCTTATTTCTCCTCTTTTTAATTGGTTTTTATTGTTGCAAACAACAAGATTTCCACCTCAAAATAAAATGTGCGCTCATTCTCCACCACAAGGTGTTAAGATTGGTCCTCAAAATAGGATAAATTATATGTTGATTATCAATCCTGCTGATTGATATATATGTTGTTGCAACATAGATAAGAGGAAATATATAGCCGAACAAACTATTTCTATTCGTGTCTCTTGTTGATCCTCAAATAAATAAGTTTTGAACTAGAAGTTCAAAAGACGAATATTTAGAAATATTTTATAACCAAAATTCGGCTAGAAAAAACTACATGATATTTAATGTCCCTGAAGGACAAGCTATCCATAATATTTGAGACATTGAAATGTGGTAGCATTATGAGTTCCAATAATAAAATTTCTCGCAAATGGAGTAAATATTTATAGATGGTCAAGTCGAGAAGATTAAAATTCTAGAAGAATTCTTCCAAACATGAATATTATATCATTTCCAGAAGAAATTCAAGTACCTGAAAATTTGTGAGAATTATGAGATCTCAAATGTTTGGAAATTGATGGAACTATATACATAAAATTGTGCAAAAGTCGACATTATTTATGCGCGCAATAGAATGGGGATCTTTAATATAAAGTCTGCAAATTGAAAAATTGAAAGTGTAGAGATGATTGGTCAAAATAGACCATTGAGTTCACCTCAAATTGTGAAAAGCCTGTACGAATTTTTTAATACAATTGAAGTGCAAATGTATTCGTTATATGTATTATACACCAGAAGTGTAATCTTAGAAATATATTCGTTTAGAATAACGAATAAATAAATTACTTTGAGGGTGGATGCTAGTGTATTTGAATAGCGCACAAACACTTGATATATACACAATGTTGCAATTTAGTAACAACATTTATAGAAAATCTTTGGAAGACTTGATATGCCATAAGTATATAAGTAATTCTTCCTGAAAAATATAAACATCAAGACTAATGGAATAAGTTATCCACATCAGAAGGAGAGAGCAATAAATGATGTAGATTTAACGAACTTGGAGTTCAATAGAGAATAGTTGCAAATTAACTAGTTAATATTTTGCTAACTCCAGAAGAGTTGCAAATTTATAGATTACAAGTTCGAGGGACACCTGAGGTGTGATTGAACACTTATTTTCTAAGATATAACTAATTGCAATTTTGAAAGGTTGATCTTGAAGATCTATATGCATTGGTCCAATGATGTTAAAAAGGGAAGTAATTTGATATAAGATTAATGTACTCTTTTTCCTTAACTAGACTTATTTTTTCCCACATGGTTTTTCTTTTTTCCTAGTAAGGTTTTATTCTTCATGTTACGTATATCTAAGCAAAAGTGACGACATCGATGTTCAACAGATTCACTCAAGGGATAATGTACAAGATTATTTATCGAAGCGTTGCCAACATCAACATTCAGAAAGTTGATACATCAGAATGGAATACGTCATCTTAAAGACATTCAATTATCAGGGGGAGTAGTCGTACTCTTTTTTCTTCTTTCAGATTTTGTCCTACTGGGTTTTCCTG
Organism: Vinca minor; assembly: GCA_026122235.1. Taxonomy (NCBI): domain Eukaryota; kingdom Viridiplantae; phylum Streptophyta; class Magnoliopsida; order Gentianales; family Apocynaceae; genus Vinca; species Vinca minor. The sequence goes on from JAOCZM010000058.1 coordinate 865,201, forward strand.
ACAAGGTTTTAACGAGGCGGCAATTAAATACTCCAACATCAATTGTATTCATTTTCTTAGTTTGGTTTAATTTTTCCCATTGGGTTTTTTCCAAATAAGTTTTTGTGAGGCAATTGTTGTATAGATTAGTCATTCGAGGGGAAGTGTTGTAAATAAATGAATGACCAGGCCTAACCCATAGAAAGTGGGAAGGATTTTACCACTATAAATAGAGGCCTTTGGTTCATATGATGATACATCTAATTCCTTCTTCTCTCCCAAATTCTTCTTCCTTTTCTCTCTCTCTCTCTCTCTCTCTCTCTCTATATATATATATATATACATATATATATATATATAGAGAGAGAGAGAGAGAGAAGAAAGAAATATATATATATAGAGAGAGAGAGAGAGAGAGAGAAAATGAATCTATATATATATATAGAGAGAGAGAATATATATGAGAGAATATATATATATATATATATATATATATATAGAGAGAGAGAGAGAGAGAAGAATATATATATATAGAGAGAGATAGAGATAGAGAGAGAAAAGGAATATATATATATATAGAGAGAGAGAGAGAGAATATATATATATATATATATATATATATATATATTCTCCCAATTTGAATATCATACTTTCATGTGTGATAAACTCATTTACCATTTTGAATAGGCCCAATATTTCACACACTTCATTCACCTCATTTTATCATTTTATAACAGAGAGAGTCTCATTAAAGAGTTATAAAAATTTAATGTGAAATCTGTTCAAGAGAAAATCTGTTCAAGAGAAAGTCATCATTCATACATTTTCCTATTTTTTCTATCCTACATATCTTTTTTTCCCTATTCTTTTTATCTTAAATAATATATATATATATATATATATATATATATATATATATATATATATATATATATAGAGGAAACCCAAGAGGGGGGTGAATTGGGTTTTAACTAATCTTGTAAACTTTTTCTATTCTTTGCAATGCTAGAGTAAGTTTGAGCAAGATGATTAAAAGCAAAGTAAAACCCAATAACAAGACAAAGGATTCATAGTGGTTCGACTCACTCAGAATCTACATCCACTACCTTGAGCCGCACCCAAGGATTTTAAACAACTTCACTAAGAAGAATGTTTACACTTGTGGCTAACCCACTAAGAGTTTTACAACACAACCACAACTCAAAACTCACAAAGAGCTTGCCCACACAAAGTAGGACTTTTACAACTTGCCCACACTAAGTAGGACTTAATCAAATAACCCTATCACTAAGAAAGGGAATGAGATAGGTTAAGTACAAAGTTGTTCACTCTTCTAAGTGAAAGATATACCTTTGAAGCACAAACAATTTCAGCTCTTAGAACATATGAAGCACACTCTTTGTCTTGCTTTTGAAATTCACCTTTGAATGATTTAGATCATGGCAATGAAGTGCATTTTCTTTGTAGGTGTTTTGGCTTGATGAGAAATCAATGAGAATATGTTTTGCAAGCCTATATAAGTGTTAGAGTCATTCTAAAGCTTTGGAGTATATATACATATCAAAATATGGCTGAAAAACGACTCTTTAACGGTCAAATAACGGCTAGTTCCCGTAGAGTTCGGTTGACCGAACAAGGGAGCTCGGATGACCAAGCAAGGGGTCGGTCGACCGAGGTAAGGCATAAGTCGACCGAGGCTGATCAGTCCATCTCTCTATTTGGCTTCGGTTGATCCGAGGCAAACTCGGATGATCCGACTTTCTGAGCATTGAGAGATGTTATTTTGACCCTTGTATTGAAATCTTTTGAAGTCTAAAAGGTTTTCTCAATATGAAACAAGTAAGAGCATTTAGAAAACCATTTTAAAGACTTATACTTTGTAAACAAAAGCTTTTTGGATAAGAACACATATTTGAAGCTTTTGCCTTTTGAAAACTTGTTTATGAAAACATGCAAGACTTGAGTGTAGAGCTTATGTTCATGAGAGCTTTGGTTAGAGCTTTATAAGATAACGACTAATGACGACAAAGCTAAACTAACCAAACCTAAGTCTTCAATCTTCAATCTTGATAAATGAGCCTTGCATATCTTTGAATCTTGATACCTATGGCTTTCAATGGCCTGATTGAAGTACTTAGAGCTTCCATAATGAGTTCCGATATTCTATCACAAAGATTAAGATCATTAGACACAACATTAAAAGTTTGTCCAATATCAAAAACTGAGTTTGTTCGCCCTTAGGGCTTACAATATAGTTAATATGCTTCATAAAAGGAAAAATATTTAATTGTCTATTTGAATTGTAATACTTTATATTTATCTTTCAATTTTCATTATACACAATACAACTTAAAACATTATACTTAAATATATCTTTTGTTTCTAAAAGTTTTTATCAATTAAAATCTAACTAAATATATCAATTATTTCGTAATATTTAAAATATTTATTTATTTATTCTATAATTATTTTTGAAACCCGAAATGGTGCAATTTTATTGGATAATTAAGGAGCGATCAAATGATATCGTAGCCATTACAGGAGGGGGAAGATAATGATCCCATAACATGGAGGCGAAGAGATTCCCTTGTCGAGCAAGACAATGGGCTACATGATTGCTTGAGCGCTTAACAAAAATAACATTAACTGAAACAAACGAACGAATTAGGGCCTTAGCCAAATCAAATACCGCTCCTAGATGAGAGAAGTCATCATCCAGATAGTTAAGGTGGGAGAGAACCTCCAAACAATCACCTCCCAGAGAGAAAGATTGAAGTCCCATCAATAAGGCCATTTTCAAGCCTTCAATAGCAGCAAGCAACTCAGCATGGCCTGCACTGATGGAAGAAGCGAGGCGACCGCAACGAGCAAGTCGAGGAATACCAAGATGATCGCGCACGATACAATCAAAGGCAATTGCTCCATTACGCCACGATGCATCAAAATTGATCTTGAAAGAAGGTGCGATCGGCGGAATCCAAACAGCCGGGAGCACATGAATTGGAAAGCTGTCTGAGCAGCTCCGCGAGAGCGAAAATAACTCCTTGGACGCTGCACAAGCAGCAACAAAAATAGATGATGCTGATGAACGTTTTCCTCCAAACACGAAACTGCAGCGCTCATTCCCACTAGCCAATCAATGTGAGCGAACAAAGCAACCTCCTCATGTGGCAAAGAATCCAATACAAAAGCTAACAAATCCTTAAAGTTGAGCATGTGCCAGTCAGCTAATGTTCCATAAATTCCAAATGTCCAATGCAGCGGCGCAACGAAGAAGGCAATGTTCGCCCGATTCTTGAGGCTCATCGCAGTGTAGACAATGGGGAATTCTTGAGCCAAGATACACAAACCCTCTTGGCTAGATTTGTTCCCGTTGGAAAACTCCCCTTCGACGCTCGGCATAAAAATTGTGTTATCTGCGGAGAGAAAGGCAATTTCCAAAGCTTGACCCAGAATATGTCCTTTGTTTTTTCCGAGGATGCCCCTACTGAATGAGCATTGTTGGCTTGTGAATCCATGAGAGCATGATAAACCGATCGTACATAATAAACTTCATTCTTGGTATAGTGCCAAATTAGGCGATCCGGGGAGTCGCCCTCGCTCAGCGGAACAGACTTGATACCATCCATTTCAAATGGCCAAAAGCATTCTGCTAGCAAATCTTCATTCCATCGCCTAGGAAAATGGAAAATAAGGTTGCTAACATTTTCATCGGCATTAAAATGACCATTGTTACTCGAAATCCGAAACCTTGTAGGCAAAGGTATCCAAGGATCATGTAAAATTTGAACCGATTCGCCATTACCAATTCGCCAATGCAGACCTAGATTTAAGACTTCTAGCCCTTTAACCAAACTTCTCCTAACAACTAAAGACCGCGGCCCACAAGGTAGAACTAAGAAAATTATCATTTTGAAAATATTTTGCCTTGAGGATGCACGCTACTAGCAACTCAGAATGCTAAATAATACGCCATCCTTGTTTCATGAGGAGCGCAAGATTATATGCGGAAATATCCCGAAGGCCAAGTCCACCGCGCGCCTTAGGCAAACATAAATTCGCCCAAGATATCCAATGGATTCCTTTGCTGTCTTGGCCCATAAAAACTTGCGTATCATAATCTTTAATTCATCCAAAATAGATTGTGTAATAAAGAATGTTTGCATAACATACGTAGAAATAGTTTGAATAACGGATTTGATTAGGACTTCCTTACCGGACTGAGATAAGAATTTCTCTTTCCAACCTTGGAGGTTTTTCCATACTCGATCTTTAATGTAAGCAAACACTTGTCTCTTATTACGAATAATAAGATACGGAAGGCCAAGGTACTTACCATCATCATCACACATATGAACTCCAAGCTCCCCTCAGAGGCTTTCAGCAACCTGAACATCAAAAGATTTACTAAAGAATATAGATGACTTCTCGTAGTTTATAGATTGTCACGAAAAAGCCTCATAATCTGCAAGAATGCTTTTGGTTGTCAAGATATTATCCATGTTACCTTCAATAAATAAGAGTGAATCATCCGCGAAAAGAAAATGTGTTAGACAAGGACCCGAGTGGCCGAAACGCAAACCAATAAGCAAAGCCGAAGCTTTTTCCTTTCTTACCATTGCCGAAAAAACTTCGTCGCATAGGATGAAAGAAACGGAGATAACGGGTCTCTTTGGCAAATCCCCCGTGAATGAGTAATAGCAGCCAAAGGCTTTCCATTTACAAGCACCCGATAAGTAACCATGCGCACACAAGTCATAATTAAGCTGCGAAACCGCGGTGGAAAGAGCATTGTCTCAAGCATTTGCTCCATGTATTGCCACTCCACCCTATCAAATGTCTTACTCATATCGAGCTTAAGTGCGCAACGTTTGCTTCCACCTGCTAAGCCTGTTTGCATGCTATGAAATGCCTCGAACGCAGCAATAGAATTATCTGTTATAAGTCAACCTCGCAAGAAGGCACTTTGAGAAGAATCAATGACATGATGTAACACATTTTTCAATCGATTCACCAAAATGCGAGAAATCAGTTTATAAACAGAGTTACAAAGGCTAACGGGACGAAACTCAGTCATGTGCATTGGAGATTTCACTTTTGGTATCAAAACAATGAAAGTATTATTAAGACCAGATATATCATGTGAACCGTTAAGAAAACCAAGGATAAAGGTTGATATTTCTGGACAAAAAATATGCCAAATGTTTTTGAGAAATATGGTTTGCATACCGTCCGGGCCATGAGCATTTTTTGTGGGAAATTGTTTAAGGGTCGCGACCATTGCTATTGTTTAAGGGTCGAGCCAAAGGGGGCCGAGCCGAACTACTGTATATGGAATCAAAGTATGCCTTGAGTATTGCTTGTAAATCATCCTCGTTTTCGAGAATTTTACTCGAGGAAGATTGAAGCTTCTCAATGAAATTCCGCGCACGCCGAGAAGACACCTTGTGGTGGAAGTAAGACGTATTCTGGTCGCCGTTAAGCAACCAATCTGTCCGGCTTCTTTGTCTTTAAAACTCGCCATCACAAGATAGCAATGCATTGAGTTCCGTCTTAATGCGACGATCTTCCTCAACATTATACGAAGAAGAGGCCTAAAAAGTTACAAGCTTCTCTTCCTTATCCGCATTCTTCTTAAGCAAGTCACCAATTTTTTTTAGCCTCATTGACAAAGCTTGTCCCTAACTCAGTTGATTTCAAAAAATACTCGAGTCCCATCCCGCAAAAAGGCTTCTTCCATGTACTTTCAATAACTTCATTACATTCAACATCTTAGATCCAAAATGGATCAAATCGGGGCAGGGCATACCATTTTTTAATATAGGGAGGTGATCCAAATGTGAGACAACGAGATGTTTGACCACCGTTGAAGAAAACAGCCTTCACCAACAAGAATTGGCAAAACCCCGATCAAGGCGTTCCCTAACCAAAGCCGAATCTTTTCCGTTTAACCATGTGAACCGCGACCCAATAAATCCCAAGTCAGCAAAATCACAGTCCGCTACTACATCTCGGAAAGCACGGATAAGGCTTAGGTTTTAGTCATTCATATCTTCTTTCTCATGGTTAGAAAGGATCTCATTAAAGTCGCCCGCACAAAGCCAAGGGAGCGAGTAAAGTGAGTGCAAGCGCCGAAGCAAAGTCCACGAGTGATGCCTTTGGTCATGATAGGGAATCCCGTAAAACCTCGTGAATCTCCAATTAGAGCCTGCATTACCAACAATTTTAATGTCATTGTGTCCACTACAATAACTTAGCAAATTGACGTAAAGAATATCATCCGACCATAGGAGGGCTAGGCCGCCTCCCAAACCAGACCGGTCAACAATAATGACAGACGAGTAACCAAAGAGAGTCTAATTTTATTCATATCAAAGCTACATAGTTTTGTTTCCTTTAAAAAAACTAACAAGGGCTTGTGAATCTGAATTAGGTTATTCAAAACACGAATTGCACAAGGTTGCCTGAGACCACGGCAATTCTAACATAAAATACTCATTGGTCTTGGCGGGGTTGCTCCTTGGCAACCTCCGCCATTACAGTACAATCAAAAAATCCTAGAGGCTTGGCTTTTTTCGATGCAAAGACTTGGACTAAATCAGCATCATCAGTATTCGGGACAAAAGCCTGTTTAATTCAAGATTTTTTTGGGCGTCCGCGACGCTTGAGGAGTGTCTGATATTTGCGGACTGGTCGGGTATGTCAGATAAATCTGCACTTTGTGATCCTTGAGCTGCGATTCCCTTACCCATATTTGAGCCGCTCCTTGTGCTAACAAGAATATCTATGACATAATGGTTATGAGGATGGGGAACAATAGCCATGCAAGAAGCATTTTGCATAGAGCTTTGCATGGGATTATTGGTCTGTGTACTCCAAGGTGAAAAGACTGGTTCATTATCATTCATCATAACATCAGAAGCAAAGTCTTGGTTTCCTCCATTCATACCATTGTTTTTAACAGTATCATTATCCAAATGGCCATTTGGAATTTATTGCTCGCACAATGCACCCCTTTCAAATGAGGGATGCAAGAATTCTTCATAAGGTAAGTCTTTGGTTTCCTCCTCGGCCGTCTCCACCATTTGGAGGGGGCATGCTTTCAAGGTATGTTCCATATGTCCGTAGTGACGACAAACGTGGGGAAGACATTCGTAAACGACCAGTCCATCAACCTTGCCATAATTCAGGGTATCAATCGACAAGCGTCGCCTGATAGGTTTCGTCACATCTATAGAGACCCTGAGATGAAAGAACTTTTCCCTATGCCGCGTGTTTTCCCTAACTTGAACTTCGCGGCAATTGCGGAATAGCTTCCCGATACATGAACCCACCGAAATAGTATAACATTCCCTATGAAAGCCCTGTACCTGAACCCAGAAGTCCAAGAACGTGAAAGCACCATCAGATAGATTAACAGTCGGGCTCCATCGCATGATCACAAGCAAACAATCATCAAAGCACCACAGACCGTCACAAACAATAAATTCAGCATCTTGTTCGTTACTAAAGGAAAATTGGAACACGTTGGTCCGCAACCGGATAACATAAAATTCTTTGCACTTCCAAGATTTCAACATTGCAAGCTTAAGATTTTTGACCAAGATGTTCGATTATGAGACGAACTTCCCGACAAGACTAAGGCGGGACTCCGCTTCCCCCTCAGCGAGATCATCTTTGGTAACTTTAAGGACATCAGATTCGTTTTCGTTAATGGAAAGAGATTGCAAGAGATTTTGGATTCTCTCTCGGTCTATAGCGATTGTGAGGAGGTTAGGGCAGTGGCGTATGAGTGATTACTGTGGGAAGGAATGTAGGAAAGTAGAGGTCAAGGAAAAACCCTAGGCGACTCTATGGTGTAACCCTAGGCAGGCGCCACAAAAGAGGGGAGAAGGTATTTTCCCTAGAGAGGTAGAAATTTATATTTATTCTATAATGTAACATGGTATAATCCCGGTCGAATTTAAGTCAAACTTATAACCCATCACTAAGGGTGTTCACTATTTGGTTAAATTGAAATAACGAACCAGATCAAATCGAATTATATTATATGGTTCGGTTTATTTGGTATTTTGGTTTATTTGATTCGGTTTTGAAAAAATAAAAATAATTCGGTTTGGCATTCGGTTTTCAATTTTTAAAAACCGAATTACCGAAATACCGAATAGACCAATTATCATTATTATTATAAAAAAATGTATTATACTTATATGTATTATTAATATTACTTAGATCTGTCTTCAATCCATCTGTTTCAGTGACTTCGGGGAGCATACATTTTGTACATTTATTGTCAAATGTTACCGCCAATTCCCCGAATGATTGGGGACTTAATGAGTTATGTTATTGTTGTAAAGTTGTATTTTTATTCTTAACTTTTAATTTTTTGTTTTTGTTTTAATTGTGCATTATAATTTTATCGTTGTCTACATTTTATTAAGTTGAGCTCCACAAGAAAAAAAAATTCGGTACAAACCAAACCGAATCGAACCATACTAAAATAATTTCGTTATTCGATATATAGTTTTCATAAAATTTTGGTTCGGTTCAGTTTTCATAATACGTTAAAAAACCGAATCGAATTTCAAAATTTTGTTCCAAAAACCGAACTGAATACCGAATGTAAACCCCTACCCATCATCACCTTTAAGAAAATCTGAATCAAAGTCCGATCGGTTGGCGGTAACTCCTGAATTTGGTTGGACCCCCGAGAAATAGAACTGGGGAAGTTGAGTCAAAGAGTAAAAGACACTTCAAAAGTCCAGACATGGAAACAGCCCATTCCAGAAAAGACGCGGCAGCTTCGTGGTTTCCCATCATTATCCATTTTAAGGTCATGCAACACGTCATGGGCCTTTGAATATATTTTTTAAATAAAAAGGGCAAACAAATGGTTATATTTGAAGAATAGAGAGTCAAAGGCACATGTCAGCATAATTTTATTAAATTTTCTTTTTCATACCAACAGAATTTTGAAATCAATGTAAAAATTAATGAAGTAGAATCATCTCTATTTGTATTATACATATTCATTCATAAAAATAAAAATAAAAACAAAAACAAAAAGTATTATACATAATCAATTTTAAAACTCTTATCACATGCAATACTTTTCTTCTAAGGTTTCATTACTTTATTTTAAGTTATGTATTTTTTGAATAAATAAAATAATATTGAATCAATTATTACAATCTATAAGTGGAGATTTTACTAAAATATAACGAATTTGTGATAAAATTATAAAAATGTTTCAGTTTTTATTGTTGTTCCAAAAATAGAGGAATCGCTATTGGCAATGGATATTTTAAAGGCGCCATTAGCACTGTCACTTTTAAATGACCAGTATCATTTGCGATTTTATCATTAGACCTTATGAACTGTGTTTTCCCTATTAAAATAGTCACTTGGAGTGTCGTTTTTAAACTAGCAACTAGTAGTGGCGTTTCCTTTATACTTTTGTTGTGAAATCGTCATTCGCCATTTCTCTATTTTTAGAACAACAATAAAAATTACATATTTTGTAATTTTATTAAAACTAAAAAAAATATATTTTGGTAAAAAAAAAAACTAACTCCGCTAGTGAGTGTTGAGAACTTTAGTTCGTGACACTTATTGTCAGTCCCAAGCCCAGATAAATGAGGAGGGTTGCTGTAGGTCTCGTGACAACCAGCGTAAAACTCAGTCACATCCTATGACAAGAACGAAAATAAGAATATTGTTGGGGCGTTCCCTACTCAGCGATGCGTTACACTTTCTAGACCCGTGTGTGGTGATAAATGTGCAAGGGTTGCTAGGTCGTTGCCCGGAAGCAACGCACCATGTCGGGGCCCGAATATGGTGTCAAATGGTGCTCTAAGTCGGCACAAGTACATGTAAAACGGTTAGTGCACAATGGAATGATTCGTTTTGCTTATTGGAATATCATATTGTTATCTAGAAGGTCGATCAAATTAGTAGAGGTTATGGTTAGAAGAAAGATCAACATTTTGTGCCTCCAAGAAACTAAGTGGGTTGGTGGAAAGCAAAAGTCATAGAGCCTTGGGGATACAAGCTTTGGTAATCAAGGTAAAGATAAGAATATGAACAATGTTGGAATAATTGTCGCTCGTGATTTCATCAACAACGTGGCGGAAGTTCGCAGGAAAAGTGACCATTATGAGTATTAAGATCATGATGGGTGGCGAGGTGGTTACCATTATCAGTGCATATGCGCCTCAAGTAGGGTTGTGTGATTCTATTAAAAAACAGTTTTGGGAGGATTTAGATGAAGTGGTCCAAAATATACCGCCAAACAAAAAACTTTTCATTGGAGGAGACTTGAATGGACATGTGGGTTCTAGTTGCGACGAATTTGAGAGTGTTCATGGAGGTCAAGGTTTCAGAGATAGAAATGAGGCCGGTATGGAAATTTTGGACTTTTCCTTAGCTTACGATTTGTTTGTAGCGAATACTTGGTTCAAGAAAAGGGATTATCATTTGGTGACTTATAGAAGTGGAGTAAATGCTAGTCAGATAGACTTTTTTTCTAGTGAGGAGCATGTTTCGTAGTAGTTGTACTAATTGTAAGGTTATCCCTGGGGAGAGTGTGGCGACACAACATAGGTTATTGGTCCTTGATTTTCGTTTCGGTAAACAGGTAATGAAGCATAAATATATGACAGTTCCAAAAATAAAGTGGTGGAAGTTACAAGGAGAAAATCATAAAATCTTCGTTGATAGAGTTATTCAGGTAGATGACTGGTCGTATGAAAAGGATTTGAATTCTATGTGGGGAAAAATGGCTCAAGGCATTTTAAAGGTGACTAAGGAAGTGCTTGGTGAATCTAGCGAAATGTGCCATTCGATAAGAATAGATCGTGGTGGAATAGAGAGGTAAGAGAAGCTATAAAGAAGAAAATAGTTTGTTATAAGACTTTGGGGAAGTATATAAGTGATGACAATTTTGCGAAGTATAAGGTGGCGTGTAGAGAAGCAAAGGCGGCTCGTTAGAGAAGCAAGATGAAAAGTGTATAAGGATTTGTATAATAAATTGGACACTAAGGACGGTGAGAAGGGTATATATAGACTAGCTCGTTTAAGAGAGAAAAATACAAGAGATATTGGTATGATGAGGTGTGGCAAGGATGACACTGAAAGAGTTTTGGTTAAGGATGAGGAAATCAAGGCGAGGGGAAGGGCGTACTGATGAAGTACCTTTGATAACTTGTATCAAGATTCAACAACGAAAGGTTGAAACAGATCTTTCTCTTTCTTGAAATCAGTTTACGAGGAAATATAATCAACGCAACTCCAAGAAGGTTGATTATCAATGGGGGCTGAAACAGCACAATAAGCGTAAACTAAACTACTCAATAATGAATAAAAAAGTCAAAATCTCACATCATATTCCAAAAATATATTGTCTAATAATAACCAATCTAATTAATAAGGTGGCCGAATTTCCCTTTATATAGAGGTGGAATTCGTCCAAAAGAACCCAAAATGGAAGAGTCCTATTCTAGTTAGAGCTCTTCAATCTCTAGAATAACAAATTTGCTACAAAAGAAACACTATCTAAACACATGGACAACATGTCCTTTATTCTAGCACCACGAAGCTAACTAATTAAAATAACAATTAATAAAGTTGAAATTCCAAGAATTAATTACTAACTAAACTTGGAAAGCAAAATAATTTCGTCCAAAATCTGGACAACTTGTTGTAACAACGTGCTTGACGATTTCAGACACCAAGATGGAAGAATCTGATTTTGTGATCTTCATAAAAGTTGTAGATTGGTCTCTTAGCTTTCAAATGCAACTTGAATCAGCTCCATTGGATTCCTGGATCGATAGTTATGACCATTATACAAACTGTCAGAAAGTTGTCCAAGTCCTCATCACCTATTTTGATAGGTTATTTAATGGGAATCAAATACAGAATATTTGAGACCTTTCTATCCCAATTGGAGAGGTGAACCATGATTTTATACCTAGAATTCAGTGAAAAGAAGTGGAAGAGCCCCGTAAAAGGATGAAACCAAAGAAAGTAGTCGGACCTGATAGTATAACGCTTGAGGTTGGACATAAATGGTAATAAAGTTTAAAACATTGGAGTTCAATTTAAAAAAAAAAACATTTATTAGAAATAGTAGGAACATAAGAAGCGAGGAGTAAAGTTTGAATTTAAAATATCTACGTCTTGAAGAGTCCAATTTACAATAATATGTAAAAAGATAAATTTTCTCTAGAATAATTTTGGGGTAGTTGCCATCCAGTCCCACTTATTTCAATTTCACTATGGCAAGTGTAGAAGTCAACGAAACATTGACCTAGTAGTAAATGTTGAGGTCCCAAGTAGTGGAGGTCTTGAGTTTATCTGCTTCTTAAATTCTTCTTTTTTTTGTAATAATTAAGTTTCTCATCCTCAATAAATTAATTATTTTTTTTTTAAAAAAAGTGTAAAACTCAAAGAGTTACACCTCATAAAATTGTCGCACTAAATACAGCTAGATTTATTACACGTTAAAGACTCTCCGTTTTTAGGGCTCTGACATCCTCTCTTTTGGGGTTTGGCCTCGTGGGTTTACACTAGGGGTTTGCTAGTGTTCCGCTAGGCTCTTCCATTTTTTTCTCTTTTCTCTTCGGATTTTGCTGATTATGGATCGGGGGAGCATTCAAGCACTCTTACAATCTCTTTCTATTGCTGATCACGAGGCCGAAACGGTATGTATTTCATCTGTGGAGTTGTGTAAGGGAGAAGATGAATGTTGACGTAGCTTGGTGGGTAAATTCATCTCCCTAACCGAAATCCCTATTAAAAATCTCAAATTTGCTATGCTCAAATCATGGAAGAACAAGAATTTTGAAGTTGTCCGTCTGCGTGAGAACATCCACCAGTTCTTCTTTGATGATCCCCAACACGCAGACTATGTGATCCGAGAGGGACCATGGAATTTTGATAACAGCCTTCTAGTGCTCAAGCCGTGGAGCCCGCAGGTAAACCTTATGGACGATTGCTTCCGACTTGCTGGTTTCTAGATACAATTGTGGGGCTTCCACAGGGATTGTTATACTCTTCCGGTCGGCTCACGTATAAGGAGTACGTTTCCGTTGTGCCATGTAGTTCAGGTGCCTGAGAACAAAAGAATCTGGGAGAAATTTTTACGCTTAAGGGTTTCTGTTGATGTTTCGCAACCTATTCGCCGTCGCCAAATTCTAGATACACCTTGTTATGGTAAGATCTTGGGGTTGATTCTCTATGAGCGGGTCCCTCATCTGTGTCGGCGGTGTGGCAATATGAATCATACCATAAAGAACTGCCCTTTCCAACTCACTGAAACCACGGAGGAGGAGACGAGGGCTTTACCTTATGGTAATTATCTAAGCTCGTTGACTGAAAAGGGTTATATTCGGGAGCAGCTTGTTATGGATGACCCGCAGAATCCGGCTGCTGTCTCGCCGTCAACTGAGCTAGCGGTACGCACAACTCCACCGACTGATCCTCCATCATCTGAGGTACCCTACTATGATTTTTTGAATGCTCATAATTTAGCCTTAATCCCCATATTGCAGGCAGAAAATTTTTCTAGGGTTTCTACATTGGCAGATGGTTCCGTGGGAACTACAACTAAGTTGACTATTGCTCATTCTGCGGTCCGTGCATCCGTTCACAACGTAACAGTCAAGGTTACACAAGCTCGAGGGACTGTTAAGCGGCGTGGTAGACCTCGGAAGTCGGAGAGTGCAATGGTTATTTCATCTTCAGTTACTGATCATGTGGGTATGAAGAGGGGAGCTGATGAGTCCATGTTCGACGCGGTCGATGGTTCAATTCATTGTTTCTCCTCGAAGAAAGCTAAGTCTTCTGGTTTTTTTTTTATTGTATTGTAATAGTGGAGGCTGCTTGTGAGCAGTCCCGCCGAGGCCAATGAGTATTCTTTGTTGGAATTGCCGGGGCCTAGTGCAATCCCGTGCAATTCGTAGTTTAAAAAACCTTATTCTGGTTAATAAACCCGTTTTAGTCTTTCTTATGGAAACAAAACTTGAACGTTCTTCAATGAATAAAATTAGAGTTACTCTTGGTTATTCGTCTGGCGTTATAGTTGATTGCTGTGGTTTGGGTGGAGGTTTAGCTTTACTTTGGTCTGCTGATGTTATTTCTGTTAATTTGCTCAGTTATTCTAGTGGTCATATTCATGCTCGTATTGGGGATGGCTCTGGTCCGTGTTGGCGGTTTACAGGTTTCTATGGTAACTCGTATCATGAGAACTGTAACCATTCATGGACTTTCCTTCGTCGTCTTCACTCTCTATTTCAGCTCCCTTGGTTGTGCCCGGGTGATTTTAATGAACTCCTATCTCCGCTTGAGAAAGAGGGTTTGCTTGATCGTAGTCCGGGTCTCTTTGCTGCTTTTCGAAATGTGGTACAAGATTGTGAATTGGTTGATTTGGGTTTTCTCGGGCCACAATTTACTTGGAGTAATGGTCGTTGGGGGAATTTGGTCCGTGAGTGATTGGACCGAGCTCTTGTCAATTCAGATTGGAGACGGATGTTCCCGCAATCCGTTACCAAACATCTATCGGCCTCCCATTCGGGTCATCTCCCTATTTTAATCACATCGGCTAAATTCCAAAAAAAGAAATGGTACTCCTTACCCCGCTTTGATCCTTTTTGGATTCATGATGATGAAAGTAAGGACATTATTGCTAATTCTTGGCGGCATCCCTTGTTCCGTAATGGTAGCGAGCTCTTTGTTGAGATAACTCGTGTCCAGTATAAGCTTTGTCGGTGGGGTTCAAAGAAGTTTGGAATCTTGGAAAAAAAAGTATTAAAAGTAAACAAGATGAGTTATCTACACTTTGGGAATCTCCCATTTTTTCGGTCCATGAAGATCAACGTCTTAAGCAGGAGCTTAATACATTGTTATCACACGCGGACGAATTTTGGAGATAACGCTCTCAGGCTGACTAGTTGTTACAAGGAGATAACAACACTGCTTATTCCCACCACAAGGCAACTTCCCGACGGTCCCACAACTATATCGAGAGACTTCAATTGGAGTCGGGGGCGATTATGGATGCGGAGGGCGATTTAGAAAATATTTCTTGTGATTATTTTGGAAGCATTTAAACTACAAATGGTTCGTCACCTTTATCACTTACTAACTTGCCAATTCGCATGCTTGGTGATGCCACTGTCTCGAATTTAGCCGAGCCTTTTACCTTGGATAAAGTTCTTCTGGCCTTGAAGCAACTCCCGGCTAAGAAGGCCCCGGGCCCTGACGGTATGCAGACTATTGTCCAAAAAAAATATTGGTCAATGTTTGGTCTAGAAATCTCTTCATTTATGTTTGGTTTCCTCAATGGAGATCGCGATATAGCGGGCCTTAATAATACATTCATCGTCTTAATCCCTAAAGTTAAATCACCTTTACGTATGACTGAGTTTCGCCATATCAGTTTATGTAATTCTGTATATAAATTGATCTCGCGGATTTTGGCTAATCGTTTGAAACTTTCTCTTCCTTTTGTTATTGACGCTTCTCAAAGTGCTTTTCTTAAAGGCAGACTGATTATAGATAACTCAATTGCGGCCTTCGAAACTTTTCATAGTATGCAGGTAGGCTCTTTTGGTGCGAATCATCACTGTACTCTCAAATTAGATATGCGAAAGACCTTTGATCGAGTTGAATGGCGATACTTGGAATTAATGTTGGAAGCGATGAGGTTTCCTCCTCGTTTTTGGACTTTGCTTATGACTTGTGTGCGGTCTGTCACGTATCGTGTGCTCATTAATAGGAAGCCATCAAAATGGATCATCCCAACACGGGGCCTTCGCCAAGGCGACCCCTTATCCCCATTTCTGTTCATCATGTGCGTGGAAGGCCTTTTGGACATGCTTCGTAAGGCTGAAGCCGAGTCCTTCTTTGAGGGCATTCGTTTCGGTCGATCATGTCCGTCTTTATAACATATTTTCTTGGCTGATGATTCATTACTTTTTATGGAAGGGTCGTTGGAGAATGTTAATACCATCAAAAGAATCTTGGCGAATCATGAAGTTTTTTTAGGGCAATCTATAAACTTTGAAAAATCATCGATGTTTTTTAGTAAGGGGTTTGAACCGGCCCTCTCTGCTTCACTATGTGACATTTTGCGAGTCCGACCTGGACAAGGCAAAGGTACCAATCTCGGGCTCTCCTTCATGATTGGTCAGAATAAAAGGGAAGTGTTCTCGTACATCAAAGATCGAGTGTGGAAAAAGCTTCATGGGTGGAAAGAGAATTTTTTTACTCCGGCGGGCAAATAAGTACTCATCAAATCGGTAATTCAAGCTATCCTAACTTATATTATGCAAAGTTTCTATATCACTCGCACCATTCTTGATGATATTATGGTCATGATTCGACAATTTATGTGGAGTAAGAGGAATGGTGATAGGGGCATTCATTAGGTGTCCTGGGATATATTATGTGCACCCAAATCGCGAGGTGGTTTGGGGTTGCGGGATATGCACCAATTTAATCTTGCGCTCCTCGCAAAGCAGGGTTGGAGGATTATCCAGCAACCTGGTTGCCTCCATGCTCATATTCTGCGCGCTAAATACTTTCAAAATTGAGGCTTTCCCGATGCGGGTCGGGTATTTCGTCCTTCAACAGTTTGGCAGGGGCTCCTCAAAGGTCGGGAACTTATTCGCCTCGGTCTACGATGGCGTATTGGGACCGGCTCAGAGGTCAAGGTATGGCAAGACCCTTGGCTACCCCTTCATTTTTCTTTTCAACCCTCCATTTCCAACGAGCACCTCCTTCCAGAAGCCCGGGTGAGTGATCTCATTCTTTCTTCCCCTTGTTGGTGGAATTTAGAGTTAATTCAGGGGACTTTCTTACCACATAAATTTGATCTTATCCGGAATAAACCTTTGGGGGAAGCTCAAAGGAGAGACTATTTCATCTGGCATTACTCAAAAAATGGATGTTATTCTATCAAATCGGGTTATCGGGCGGGCATGGATGATCAACGACGTTCAAATAGTTCCTCAGGATCCTCTTCATTGATCTCGGAGGAAAGCTACTGGAATTCATTGTGGAGCATTCTGATCCCACCTCGCCACATACACTTTCTGTGGCGGGGTTCGCCAACGGCCTTTAATTTGTCTAAACGTATATCCATCTCTACGGAATGTGCTTCATGTAAGCATCAAAGGAATCTGCCTTGCACTGTCCTATCACTTGTTCCTTTGCTATGAATGTTTGGGCTTCTTGGGATAAAAGTGTGATATGGTCGAGGTTGTATCTTGGATCCTTCAAAGACACTCTTCATTATATTCTTCAGAATCTTACAATGAAGGATGTCATGGTATTTGCTCATCTAGAATGGTTCATATGGAAGGAGAGGAATGACCCGATTTTTAATGATACTCGACGGACCTCATCAATGGTATACAGCGATGCCATGGCTGCGGCGGAGGAATTTAGTAAGCTGCTCTCGGACACCTTTCCTCCTTCACCAGCTCCATCGCCCCATCCCTCTGTTTGGTCTCCGGCTCCAAAGCCCTTTATTAAAATTAATACTGACGGTTCGTGGAAACATGGCTTTGCCGCTTATGGTTGTATCGCTCGCGACCATCTGGGAGTGCCACTACTTGATTCGTGTGAACAACTTCAATCTTGTCTCAATCCGTTGCACAGTGAGATTTTGGCCCTTATTGAAGGTTTTAAAATGGCGTCGACCTTGGGACTTCGCTCTGTTTATTTGGAATGTGATAGTTTGGAAGTTATTTCGCACCTCCTTTTCCCAGAAGAGGACTTCTCTGCATTTGGCCATTTGCTCGTCTATGCTAAGTCTTTTTTCCATTTTTTTTATTCTCTTTTTTTTTTGGCTCTTTGTTAAACGTGGAGGGAACATGGCAGCTCATTGCCTAGCTGGACATGGTCATCATTTTACCTCTATGTTATGGAACTGTCGTTTTCCAACTGATGTAATGTCTGCGATCGCCAATGATCGTTTGATTTATCCTTAATGAAATTCGCACCCATTTGGGCTTCAAAGAAGTTACAGATTTATGTTAGTTGAGCTTATATATCTTTTCATAAAAGAGGTTTATTATGGAAATTTTAGAAAATGTTTATTTTAGAATAATGAACATTAACCTTTGACAAAAGAAAATAAGAATGTGAAGATTTCTATTTCGGACGAAAGAAACCTTTTTTTTCTTGGACAACTGTAGCCTTTTTGTTACTAATACTCTAGTCTCTTTTTTTTTTTCTCTTACTAACTTTGGGATTTTTTATGTTTTTATTGAGTACTATTTTGACGCCATTTTTTTGCTTTGTTGACACCTCCTCCCTTCATTTTTACATTTTATTTTTTTCTCTCTCTAAAAATATTCTTTGAAGATTTGAAGAATTGCATCCATGAGCGACTAAAATCCTTATTCCTACTTAAACGACATTGATCTTGAGGTACATTTTCATCAATTACATTCTTAAAGTTTAGATATTTTATTTTTTTTGTAAAAAAAAGGTTGGAAGTGTAAGGTGGGGGCATGAACTGAGCTCCCAGGGGTTGTGTGTTCTTGGATCATGGGTTGGGGTGCCGTGAATTCTAGTCTCACAGGGTGGGGGAGTCTGCGGGGTTCTGTGCTTGCCGGTGGGAAGGGGGTTTCGACGGGTTGCTATCTTGGTGCTCATTTTTTACCCCGTATTTTTTATTTTTTAATTAATTAATCTAATTGATATTTTATTAGTTATGTGAAAAAAATACAGATTTTAACTAGTGCATATACTTATTTGATTAAATGACATTTATTTTGTAGATTTTAGAGGACGGTCAACATAGACCTTGAGGAATTTCCTCCTACTGAGGATGATTGGCATGATACTTGGGCTATTTTTATTATCCACAGTGATTATCCTTCCGACGGTAAAGTTCATCAAATGGATTGGTTAAAGTAACTTGGTATTGAAAATAAAGTGTACCTTAGTCTACGTCATGCTAAGTGTTATCTACAAT
Source organism: Vinca minor (assembly GCA_026122235.1). Classification (NCBI taxonomy): domain Eukaryota; kingdom Viridiplantae; phylum Streptophyta; class Magnoliopsida; order Gentianales; family Apocynaceae; genus Vinca; species Vinca minor. Next base: position 884,168 of record JAOCZM010000058.1, read on the forward strand.
GTGAAAGATGTGGAAAGTATACCTCGGCAAAGGTTAGATAAGGTGGTGAAGGAGATAAAGGTAACATGACATGGAATACGAAACAAATATGTTTCCCCTATAAGATTAATGGGAAATAGAATAGTCAAGGGAAATATAAATTGCAAATGTCAATGGTCGACACAACCAGTCAACCACTACCTCGGTGTAACTCAGCTTGGTCCTTCTATAGTAGGGCAGAAGATTCCTGATAAGAAGAATTTTGTCAAGGACATGACTAGGTTGTCATACCTCGTAACCTGGAGGTGACCTGGCAGCATCCCATAAGTCAAATAGCCCAGTCAAGTCAAGATATGACAAGCAATTTGATCTAACTCAATATAAACAATTAAGGTTCATACAATCAAGTTCATGTGAAATATAAGCATAAGTATAATGTAAGAACCTGAAAGTAAAGAGATAGAGTTAGAAGATCAAACACAAAGATTTAGAGTGGTTCGATCACAAAGATCTACATCCACTACCTTGGGACACACCCAAAGATTTTTCGCAAATTCCACTAGCTTTTCTTGAGAGAGCTTTACACGGAAGGACAAAACCAACCCATTGGTCTTTTATGCACACATGCAACCTTCCAAGAGAAAGGCCAACATATTGATCCTTTTATGTACACATGCAACACTTCTTCACCATTGGGAACTCTAACCTAGTCTATTAAGTGAGGAGGTTTTGCGAACACATCAATCGTACTTCACTTTCGGGTTCATCTTTCACTCTAGGTCCTACAATTACAAGAAAGATCCACTCCAACACATTGGAGGCCCAAAATCACTACTCTCACAAACAAGCCTCACCTCTCAACCTTTTACATAGAAAGATAATCTCAACACATCAGATTTTACATTTTAAGCTCAAGAATATAAATCCCTTAATGGATTGGATATTACAAATGAAAGCTCTAATTCATATTTGAGAATATAAGAATATGTATGTGAATCTCTTTCTCAAAAATAAAATATTTTGATGAAGAGGGAATGACTCTAATTGGACGTTAACAATTTTTGCTTTTATCTTTTTAGGCATAAACTTTGTTTTTGTACATTAATGAACGTAAAAAATTTATGGGAAGCATGATATGGAAAAAGTAGTAGATTCTGGTCAAAATTGACCACGAAGCTATGCCAGAAGCGACTAGTCGCTTCCCGAATGCCTTTTTACTTTTACTTTAGTATAGTCTAGTTTGTTTTTGCCCGAAGAAGACCCTTGCCAATCCACGTGGCCTTCTTGACGAACGTCAGCGATGGAGACATTGTAAATTCTCGCAGGCATCACTTATTTCACACAATTCTTCTTTACTTTCTATATTAGAATCGGTTGTGTGCCACATACATGGCGCGAATCCAGAGCTTATTGTTACCGATAGGCAGCCTGCTCCTAAACCTGGGACTGCTGGAGGGGAAGCTGAAACATGCGGGTGCTTGGTCCTATGAGGTGGTCCCAACTTCAATGACTACGGGACGAACCAGATCATTCATCCTACTATCGTGGGTAAAATTGTCTGTCTGAAAATATTTTTTTAGTAACTAGTCGTATTTGGACACCAACAATTTACTTTTCTCTTTTTAGACTATTTTGTTTTTGTTTGTACATTTATAGCCATAAATAATTTACGGGTTTCTATAATTAGAAATTGCTAAAGACACGAAGTTGGGACAATATCAAGCTGAAGTCGGTTTAGAGTAAGAAAGAATAAAGAATGCAAATGTAACTCGGTAAATGTTTGTGGCGAAAGAGGGAAACAATTAATATTAAATGTTTGTCGCGATGAGTTGGATTAATCATGGTTGTCGTAGATCGTTTTTCTAAAATGTCTCATTTTATTCCTTGTAGGAAAACAAACGATGCAAGTCATGTTGCGGATTTATTCCTAAAAGAGGTGGTGCGGCTTCATGGGATTCCGAGAACCATAGTTAGTGATAGAGACGTAAAGTTCTTGAGTTACTTTTGGAAAACATTATGGAGTAAGTTGGGGACTAAATTGCTATTTTCAACATCTAGCCATCCCCAAACCGATGGCCAAACTGAGGTAACAAATAGAACTTTAGGAGTGTTACTTAGGGCTTTAATTTCAAAGAACTTAAAAAGGTGGGAAGAATGTTTACCTATTGCTGAATTTGCTTATAATAGAACTTTACATTCTACTACGAATAATTCTCCATTTGAAGTTGTGTATAGCTTTAATCCCTTAACCCCATTGGATCTAATTTCTTTACCTGTTGATGAGTATTATAATGTAGAAGGTGATTCTAGGGCAGAATATATACAACAACTTCATCAAAATGTTACCGAGAGCATCAAGAAGAAAAAATGCACAAACTTCAAAACAAGTAAACAAAGGCCGAAAGCAACTTTGTTTTGAAGTTGGAGATTGGGTTTGGTTACATCTTCGGAAAGATAGATTTCCGAAGGAAAGACAAAGTAAATTACATCCAAGAGGAGATGGACCATTCCAAGTTATTTCGAAGATCAATGAAAATGCATACAAGATAGATCTAAAAGGTAAGTATGGCGTTCATTCTACTTTTAATGTGTCTGACTTATCTCCTTTTGATTTTGATATAGACTATGGTGCTGATCATGAAGATGATTCGGGGACGAATCATGCTTTTCAAGAAGGAGGGGATGATACGGGATTATACCAAGGGCAGCCCTACTCCAAAGATCCACTAAAGAACCTTCAAGGGCCAATCACAAGATCAAGGGCAAAGAAGACAATGGACAAAGTATCATCATTGATCCGAAGTATCAAAACTAAAGAGGAAGTTAATCTTCATCTAGAGGAAGACATTCACATCAACCTCTTAAGTTTTACAAGTATTCAACACGGCTCAACTAAGCAAAGTGGCTAAAAAGGGCATTTTAGTCTTTTTACATATTAAAGTCTATTCTAGCCTATTCTAGACTATTCTAGACTTTAATTAATTTTAGTATTGTTATTTCATTATTTAGCCGTGTAATAGCAAGACATTGCTATAATAAAGGACATGTTGTCCATGTGTTAGTTAGTTTGTTAAGAAGAGTCCTAATGCAACTAGGACTCTTCATAGATTTGGTAGTTAGAAGAGATTCTAGCCGCCACCTTTTTGTTAGTTAGTTACTTGATATTCAAGAGTCCTACTTCTTCAAGGACTCTTATTTGTTTTCAAGAGTCTTAATCCTTTAAGGACTCTTATTTCTTTTATGGGTTGAAACCGAAATCTCAACTAACCGAAATCTCAACCTTACTTAAGGGAGATTTCAGCCATTGTAATACTTACGTTAGATATATTGATATTTTGGTAAGGTTATTCCTTAGCTTCTCGTGTTTGAACTTCTAGATAGAAATTCATTCATTCTTGAGTTACTGTATCAACTAGCTTGTTTCTCTAGTTGTGGTGTTTCAGCCTCCATTGTTAATTAACCTACCTTAGAGTTGCGTTGATTAAATTCCCATAGAAACTAGTTCGAGAATTAAAGAAAGATCGGGCTCAACTTAAGTCGAACCTTGCGGTTCTTCACAGTTACAATTACTCTTAGATGGTAGTTGTATAAAAATATAGATACATGTATTTTTCATGTATTGAATCAATAAGAAAGTAGAATCATTCTTTATCTCTTTTTTTTTTAAACCTCACCAGAGGAGGAGGAAAAGCCTCACCAGCAAGGAGTAGTAGTTATAGCCTCACTAGAGGAGGAGATATTATTGCCCTATGAACAGGGAGATACGGGAATCGAACCCTAGACCTATTGTCCAAGGAAGAATAGCCTTACCACTTGGCTATTTGATTCTTATTAGATGGTAGTTCTTTAAAAGCATAGATATATGTACTTTTCATGTATTGAATTAACAATAATGTAGAATCATCTCTCTCTCTCTCTCTCTCTCTCTCTCTCTCTCTCTTCTTAATAACATTTTGACACTTTCAATTAAAATCTACGGATAAAATCTATGACAATTTCTAATTATAGAAGCCCGAAAATTGTTTATGGTTATAAATGTAAACAAAAACGTTTTTGTACAAAAAGAGAAAAGTAAAATTGTTGGTGTCCAAATAAAGCTATTTACTAAAAAATATTTTCAGATAGATAATTTTACCCCTACCTCCACCGGCATGTCATCGGCACGCGGTCAATTTTGACTGAATCTACTAGTTTTTCTATATCGGGCGTCCCGTAAATTATTTACGTTCATGAATGTACAAAAATAAAGTTTAATTAATTGTTCATTTTTTTTAGTTTCACCTTTTGCTTTATTAATTTACCCAAAATACAATTAATTAACAAGATAGTTACTTTGGTCTTGTGAGACTACTTTAGTGAGTTTTGTGCAACAAAAATTTCGCCAGTCGTCGAACAGATAGCTAGGTGATCGAATTTGGTTTAACACCTTATAATTCTCTCTCACAATAGAATTTACAATTTTGGAGAAAGGAGACCTGGCCTAATGTGAATTACAGGAGACAAATCTTCATGGAGAAAGTTGAACTTAAGTCTAATTGGCCTCAACAATATTATGCATTATCAGCGACAAATCTTCTAGAAGAAAGCAAAGCTATTTTTTTTTTTAACTGCACCTAGTATGTGTTATTATGGACAAAATCCTCATGCAGAATTCTAAGCTAAACTTGTAAATGGTGTAAAAGGGAAAAACAATGAATGCAGAAGACTACTGTAAAATGAAGTGCATTATGCAACTGAATGTAGAAAGCTAGAATATATATTTAAATAAAAGTCATTATATGAGTGCTTATGTTGGAGGGTGACCTTCAATTTTCAAGTCTTGTATGATTTATAGCTACTCAAATTCCCTTGAAACATACCCTATTTCCTTGTAAAACGTTCATTACCTATATGATCTTGGATGTTTTGCCTTATTCTATGAGTTATGGTAGTAATGACATCGGATGGGTGTTAATCCATGTTTAAAGATTATTTTCACATGCTTCTTGGAGAGGCTCACAAGTCATATAAAACTCTACACAACCAACTTTTATGGGAACCGACCGTGCATGCTATTATGACTCTAAGTTGACTAAACCTTAGTTTGACGAGTTCGTCTAGTTAACTATGAATTGTTGATTTTGCTTTTGAACATCAAGTGCGGGATTTGATAGTAAAACTCATTAACTTATGCAATTAGTATTTCGATTGTCCCTAGTTTTATGTAATATTCTTTACAATGAAATAAAACTAATATTATGTTTGATTGATGATTATGTTTTACTGATCATGTGTATTGAATACAAATCATATAATAGATACAATATATTGGGATATATTGTATCGAACGTTATCCATTAGAAAAGTAATACTTCATGGTTCTTTAGTCATAAGTATTACTTCATCAATACTGTTTGGAATCCTTATACCTTATGTCTCCATCGTTTCCAGCATGAATGGAGCTACGTTTTGACTCAGTCGGACGTTACTTTTAATCGAGTAATTAATACGACTGATGATCGGATGTAGTATCATGACTTGAATGTGAGAGGCATTGTAAGGGATTTGTCTCTCTCTTATTAGAGAGAGATCCATGGACCCCTCGATAGGGAAGACTGTTTAAATGGATGATTGTGCTCAAATATATTTTATAAAGTGGTTATTAAATACTATTTGTTGGAACAGTCTACCTGGAGATCGAGCATAAATACAATTAAGCTTTATAAGGGTGACGTCTTATACTTAATTTGGATATCGCGAGACAAAGTGTTATTATTCGAATTAGAGATTAAGGAGGGACATTTTCGGTATTTAGTTTTAGCTGGGATTGCGTGGGAGTTATTATGTGATAAAGACTCCCACTACCAGAAAAGGTTGATAGGACGTGGGAGTTATTTTCGGAGAAAACTCTCACACCTATATAATCCACTTTTGGCCGAAACCCTAGGTTAAATTCTTACTTGAGCCGCAATAAATCAAAAACCCCGAAAATTAGATTTCTTGTTTTTTGCCCTTCCCTTCTCTCTAGATTATTCGAAACTTAGAAACGAAGAGCTAGCACTCGCTCCTTGTTTCGTCGTGTGGATACGGTAGAGAACAATTCCGCTAGGAAAAGCTATTGGTGGCAGTAGCACGCAATTTGAGATCAAAACCTTAACCAAAAGATGTAAGTTTTCGTTTATTTTTTTTTCGATTAACCAATCGGAGAACTCATGGATGTTTAGAATGAGTTTCTTCCCATGAATCCCTTCATTAACCTGATAGCTTTCGTTGCTTTCTCTTGACCAACCACATGACTTCTCCCACCTCATCAAGACTAACAGTCCTTCCATGGCTGGGACAGCGGTCTAGCGAATCAAGCCAGACCAAGTAATTTTGTGTCAACAATATATATGTCAACGTAATTGTCCCTTAATTTATTATCACTTTATTGTATTTATAACATTCTATTCTCTTTCAAAATATAATACATTTTAGCATTTTACATATGACTCATTCTACTCGAAATTGAATATCCTATTTTTTATTTTAGGATGTCTAGAATTGAATTCTTGATCCCCAATATAGTACCCCTTCGTCACAAATTGAATGTTTATTTTCTATTTTAATATGCCCAATATTTAATGTTCGTTTTCTTTATATATATAACCTCTTATATGTAAGGGATGCAAACTTTACTAACACGTGAATACTACTATATTTAAAGATATTATATTAACTTACTCATTGTTAAATACTCTTTTTAATTTTTGTACAAAACTAATATGAACATTCAATTTGGTCGAATATTTTATTCGATGGCTCAGATGAAAATAGCTACAATAGTTATTTACATCTAACATATTTTGAATATAAAATTTCTATTTTCATCTTAACCGACGAATCAAATTATCTGACAGTCCATAACTGGTTCGCATTTGCGGGAGAATAAGGGTCTCCTCCAGACCTTAACCGACTTGACTGTGAGCCAAATGCTCGTCCCTTTATAATTTTATTTCTCTATCGTTTTGACAGTTTGTCCTTTTATAATCTTGGTTTAAACTTATCTCTACGTGATCGGATATTGTATTATGGATTGGCATCTTATAGCGCTCATCTTCATTTGTCTTATACAATTTTAGAGTTTTTTCTTTTTCTTTTTACCAACAACAACATCCAAGTTAATCCCAAAAGATTGGAGTCGGTTACATGAACTAAAAAAAGAATAATGTAAAGTCATCCACATGGATGCATTATCTCCATTTCTTTCGATCCCAAACAAAACTCTCATCTAATTCTAGCAAATTCATATCCTCTTTTATCACTTCCGTCAAAGTCTTCCTCGATCTCCCTCTACCTCTTTCACCCTCAATTAATATTACATAATCCTTCAATTCTCCTAACTAGAGCGTCACTTGGCCTTCTTTTAATGTGCCCAAACCAACGCAAACGATTCTCTCTCATTTTGTCTTCAATATGTGCTACACCTACCTTCTTATGAATAGTCTCATTCTCTACTCTATCCATTCTCGTATGCCCACACAACCATCTTAACATACGCATCTCCGGTACATGCATTTTCTGAATATGACACCTCTTAGATGCCCAACATTTTGTGTCATATAACAATGCCGGTCTAACAACAGTTCTGTAAAATTTTCCCTTCAATCTCAGCGGTACATTACGATCACACAAAACACCAGTTGCACTCTTCCATTTCAGCCAACCAGCTTTAACTCGATGCGCCACATCTCCGTCAAGCTCTCCGTCCTTTTGAATAATAGAACCAAGATATCGAAAATACTCACTCGCTGGAATATTTTTGTCATTCAAAGTTAATACAGTTTTCTATGTAGTTCTACAAGTACTAAACTTACACTCCATATACTCAGTTTTACTTCTACTAATTCTAAAACCTTTAGATTCTAAGGTTTTTCTCCATACATCCAACTTGGAATTAACACCCCTTTTGTCTCATCAATCAAAACTATATCCTCGAAAAATAACATGCACCACGGTACTGGATCTTGTATACACTGGGTCAATTCATTCATAACCGTTGTAAACAGAAAATGACTAAGTGTTGAACCTTGATGTACCCCAATTGTAATAGGAAACTCTTCACTCATCCCGCCACAAACTCTAACACTAGTTCTGACTCCCTCATACATATCCTTAATAAGATCAATATACTTCCGAGATATACCTTTCTTAGTCATTGCCCACCAAATTACCTCTCAAAGAACCTTATCGTAAGCTTTTTCCAAATCTATGAACACCATATGCAAGTCCATCTTTCTCTCTCCATAACGCTCAATCAATTGTCTTAGTAGGTGTATTTCTTTCATGGTTGATCGTCCGAACATAAAACCGAATTGGTTCTCTGAAATGCTCACAATGTTTCTCAACTTGTGCTCAATTACCCTTTCCCACAACTTCATAGTATGAATCATAAGCTTAATACAACGATAATTTAAACAATTTTGAACATCTCATTTATTCGTATATAATGACACCAAAGTATTTTTCTCCACTCTATTGGAATATTCTCAACTCTAAGTATTTTATTAAAAATATTAGTCAACCAGTCAACACCTATTTCTCTGTGTTCTAATTCCTCCCTTGAACGAATAGTATAAGTTAATTAGTGTTAAATTAATCTCATAATTTTTTGTGTAAAGTCAAAGTGAAATACTACTCAATTTAGGTGTAGGATTTAGAGTGTAAAGCATATTTGAATGTTTATTTGAAAATTTTACTTTAAAAATTAAAAAAAAAAACTAATTATTTATGAGAAAAATTATTTGCCAAAGTAAACAATTTTTTGGTTGAGAAGGAATCAAATACAGCCGAAGGGATTCACGAGGGTAAAATGTTCAACTTGAGTAAAAGTGTAGTGACTGATAGATTTTTTCTACACATAAGGGTCACTACAAGAGTGAAGACATTCAGTTACAACTGTTTTGTGACCATACACCATTTTGTCACAAATAAAACATTTATTGTGACAAAATAGTTTGTTGTCACTAGTATAGGTACTAATTGTGACTTACATGTTTGTCACGGTTGTAGTGTTAATGTTGATGATTTAAAGTCTTTCATAAGTAAGTTGTCACTATTACTATATTAATAGTGCCGTAATTTCTTTTATCACAAAAGTTTTGTCACTAATAACATATGCGCTCTAGCACCATTTTTTTTTTTTGTGGGGATGAAATTTAGTTGTGACAAAAACAATTTTCTCACTAGTATTCCAATTTATTATGACAAAAGTGCTTTGTCACTCTACTTATGCCTTTCTATGATGAAAATTTGTGAAACTAAAGTTCATACAAATAGTGTTTAGCTTAATGTAGTCACAAATAAGATGTTGATTGTGACAAAACATGGATGGTCACTATTGTTTGTACTAGTGGTGACGACTTATTTGTTTGTTACTACCGCAAATTGTGACAATTAGTCTTTCCACAATTAATTTTTCATTTTTAATATATTACTAGTGTCCTGTTAATAATGTCTTCATCATAATCAAATTCAATTTTTCTTTCAATACTCATTGTATGAATAGTAAACGAATTTCCTTCAACGATTATTACATCTAAATCAGATATATGTTCATGCACAAAATCATTATTATCATTTGTACACTACCAAAAAAATACTTTTTAGGACGAAAGTTTTCGTGACAGATATATTCGTCACAAAAGGTTTTTCTTTCCTGACGAAAATGACTTCTCCACGGAAAATGACATTTTTTGAAGAAAATCTAGATTCGCCAAAAAACAGTAGTTTCATCGTCACGAAATTTCGACCAATTTGACGAAGACAAATTTCATCACGATAGGGATGACTTTTGGTTAAGAAAATGTCTTTGTCACGAAAAAATTTCGTCCTAAAAAATATTTTTTATTTTATAAAATATAGTTTGTATATGATATAGTTATAGAATTATGAGTAAATAGCACTAAATGGCCACCAATTATTTCCATATTTCCCTTTCTAACCAAATGCTTTTATTTTAGTGGGTTATAGCCATCATTTATCTACGACTTGCAGATTTTAGCTCCGGAACGATTTCAGGCCAAATTTTTCAATTTTTTTGCCGGAAAGTGTAAAAAGACAATTGTATCCCTTATGGACCCGAACCCGAACCACCTAAAATCGACCCAAACTCTTTTATCCAATCTTCATCATTTCCGGTCATCTTCTCCGATTACCTCATCTTTCTCTGGCGACAATATGTAAAATTTCAAAAATTCATTAAAAAAAAAAAAACCTACTTACATTTCCATTTCATGAAAATTGATGAAAATTTCATGAAACTCATATCATTTGCATGATTAAAAACAACTCATTTCCAAAATACAACAAACTAGAAGCCATTCTTGAAGCAACCCGTTTCCTAAATTTGGTTACCAATTTCTCTGATGTTTCACTCCCCAATGAAGGGATTCATGGGCGGAAACTCGTTCCAAACACTCATGGATCCTCCCCTGAAGGATCCGCTCATACGTAAACGAATCGAAAAACAGCGGAAAAACTTACTTTTCTTGGATTCAAGAAGCTACTTCTTGAATGGAGGATGATGTTTCTTGGATGCTAATCTGCCACCAATTGATCTCCCTTTGCGGAAAGTCCCTCTACCGGTATCCACGCGACGAAACGGGCAGCGATTGCTAGCTCTTCGTTTTTCTGGGTTTTGGGAATTAGAGAGAAAAGGGAGAGGCAGAAACTATTTCGGCTTCTTAGGTATTTCGGCTGAAAAAACATTGAAGTCTAGGGTTTCGGCCAAGAGTTTATTATATAGGGTGTGAGAGTTTGTTCCCAGAACTAACTCTCACGTCCTTAACTCCTCTCGGCAATGGGAGTCCTTAACTCCCACGTCCATAGACTTCTGCGGTAGTGGGAGTCCTTATCGGATAATAACTCCCACGTAATCCCGACTAAAGGTAAAATGCACGAAATTGCCCCTATCTACTAATTCGAATAATAAACACTTTATTATTTCCCGAGGAAAGACAAATGTCGAGATACTAATGAACCTAGACACATTCTAGATTCATTGAATGCGGACATGAGCTTCGTTAGCTCGTCTATGCGTGTGACCACTGTAGGTCCATCTCACAATGGCAATGAAAACACACTTAGTAGTAGTGTGAGTCCATAAATCACTAAAGCGGTCCCTAGCGGGACATTGCTGACTACCCAAAGTGAATGAATATACAATGGAACCTAATATCAATCACTATTTAATCCCACTTTGTCTCGCGATATCCTAATTAAGCATAAGGCATGGTGGTCGTCACCCTTATTAAGCTTAATTGTATTTATGCTCGATCTCCCGTGTAGATTGTTTTTGACAAATAGCATTTGATAACCACTTTATCAAATACATTTGAGCACTGCCATGCATTTAAAATGAGTCTTTCCCTATCGAGGGGCCCATGGATATCTCTCTCAATAATAGAGAGGGACAAATTCCTTACAATGTCTCTCACATTCAAGCTATGATATGACACTACATCCGATCTCGATCGTATTGATTACTCTGTTACAAGTAACGTCCGATCGAGTCAAAACGTGGCTCCATTCATACTAGAATCAATGAAGACATAAGGTCTAAGGATTCTAAAATAGTATTGAGGAAGTAATACTTATGACTTAAGACCATGAAGTATTACTTCTCGACTGGATCACGTCCCAATACAATGTATCCCTATATATTGCATCTATGATGTGATTTGTATCCATTACACATGATCAGTAAAACAAGATCATCAATCAACAATCATACTAGTTTTATTTCATAGTAATTAAGCATTACATAAAACTAGGGACTACTAGAATAGTAATTACATAAGCTAATGAGTTTTACTATCAAATCACACATTTGATAATCAAAAGCAAAATTAACTATTCAATTACATGCTCAAAAGATAACAAAACGCACAACATGTGCTAATGGTCCTAGGGCACTACTAACACCCAACTGATGTTATTTGATGAAAATCCCAAATTACTGTCAAGAGTGTCAAAATGAGCGGACATTCGAATCTAAATCTTCACTTTTTTTTCCTCTTAAGCAAGGAATTAGAATTACTAACATCTTTCAAATCTTCAAACATAATTTTTTGAGCATTAAATTTACTTCTAGAAGAACTTACATAATTATTTGACTCCTCAGAGACATCGGGCCCACAATTGCCAGAACCCTGAGACTCGGGAGATGGGCAATTCAAAACGGTGATGGAAAATTCAAGTACCCAGAAACATCACTGAAAATTTTATTCCTCTCAAAGCTTTGTTCGCCATAATCCTGACCTAGTGACACCTGATAAACCACGGGCTCCTGAGACGACGAAGAATTCGAAAACTCCGGCGAAGTCGACTTCAGAGCATTCATCAACCTACGATCGGGTACCAGTTGGGTTAAATACGGTTCGGATCCAGGTAAAATGAAGTAATTAGAATCGAAAAGCGCCGGGTCGGGTAAAAAGACTGTTCCTGGTCCATTGAAGCGCGTAGTAATAAATCGTCGAAGGAAAATCCAAGTCAAAATCAAGGTCTTCCAATACGACGTCGTCGTCCGGATTGAAAATGAAGGCGGCACCACCGTGATTATCGGAAAATTGGGCATCCTGATTGAAAAAATTTGTCGTTGGCAGTTGACGACGTCGTTTGCTGTGATGGAGAGTATAAGAGCAACAAAAAAATTTGTGGACAAAATTGTCCTTCGCGTGCCCGGCACGTGTGTGAAATTTTGAAAAATTTGGCCTGAAATCGTTCACGGAGCTAAAATCTGCAAGTCATAAATAAATGGTGGCTATAACCCACTAAAATAAAAGCATTTGGTTAGAAAGGGAAATATGGAAATAATTGGTGGTCATTTAGTGCTATTTACTCTAGAATTATTATCCTCTCACGTTGAATGTATATTTCTTTTATAACGAAAAAGGGAAAGTGGCATTGCAACGGAAACTGAGTGAAAGTATATATAAAAAAAGAATGAGTATAAATATACAGGTATATATGCTATAATTTAGAATATATTTTTTTTTAGTAATACATTAAATTTATTACAAATACATAGATTATGTTTTTGAAAAATATTTTGTAAAAAAAAATTAAATATATTTAATTATTTAAAATTTAATGAGAGCGTATTAATTTGATTCATGAAGAAAATAAAATAAAAAAACAAAGAGAAATTTAAATAAGTAAAGGTTCAGAATCAAAAACTTCATTATTATGATAAATATAATAGGAGAAACAACAGTGAACAAATGATCATCTAGCCTAGCGGCCCAGCGCACGACACACATGCAGGAGGTCGCGAGCTCAATTCACATCCCTTTGAGAATGGAGATACTTTATTCTACATTATTCAAAGGTGATGACTTGGCGGCTTGGCTCTAGCTCGGCAGTGAATCGGTTCGGTTCGGTTCGGCTCGGCGGGGAGGGGGGTCGGCTCGGTCATAATAAATATACAAGTGACAAAATATTTGTAACAATAATTACATTTTCTGTGACTAAACTCGGTCAACGCTATTTCAAAAAAATGAGTTACAAAGTAGTTGTCACTGATATGAGTAGTATGTGTGACAAACATTTTGTCACTATTAATAAGTATTTTTGTGTCAACAATGTCATCACTATAAATATAAATATGTGACAACTTAATTCGTCACAATTGCTTTTTTTTTTTGGTTAAAACTATTGTCACACATATTTATATTTGTTGTGATCACTTTTTTGTCACTTATTGTAAAGTTTTTTATGTCGAGAATTTAGTCACAAAAGTATTGAGTAATTGTGACCAATCATAAAATGTCGTCACAATTTCATCTGTGACGAAGGTATTTGTGAAGGCAAGTGACGATTTCAAAAAATGGTTACAAGCGATAATAGTGACCTAAAATCGACCTTAGAGTGACGACTACATGTCATTTTTTTTGTAATGGATCTATTGAGATTTTAATTAAAAATAATTAATTCTCCATCTGTCTTTAACCATTAAATTAAGTGATTCAGCGATAACATGTGTTTTTCATATACGATATAAACAACCGGTATATTTGGGTTTATGTCAGGCACAAAGTAAAATGATGTCAGCACTTTCCGTCATAATGCATCATTTGAAGCCAAAAAAGGTAAGAAATGTTCGAGCACAAAAAGAAGAAAAGAAAAACCGACCGCCCGACATGTCAATTAAAATCCATCGAGACAGAGCTATCACCTGCAATCGATATTGGAAATACCAATACAGACGAGCTCTTAGGACCAATAGAAATATAGAGATATCTAGCATATCTCCTTACCTTGGGCTTTACATTAGACTGTCACTGTTTTGGCATAATGGTCATAACATGGCATAATATTTTTTTTGAACAAAATTTTTGTCCAGACACTTCCATCTTCAAACCAAACCCTAAAACAATCCGTGACTTTGAGGACGGAATTGCCACTTCCGTCCTCATATTGCAGTCTTTTTGCAGTGTATAATCTTTTCTCACTTTTGTTTTTTTGACTATGAATAATTGAAGAGATAAATTCAGAACGGATTCAGCATTTCCGTTGTCATTTTTGACCAATTTTTAGAGACTTGTCAATTCAAAAATTTAAATTTTGAATTCTTAAAACACCAATTTTATCTATAAATAACATCAAAACAATCTACAACATTCACAACTCTCAAACATAAAATTTCCTTACCCTCGTAAAAAATTCTTGTTTCTAAATTACCTTCCCCCATTCAAAAATCATTGTTTAAAATGATAAACTTTCCACAATTTAATCAAAAAGAAATGCTTGACAAATTTAGGGATGTTGATTTTACCAAAGAATGGCCTTCAGAATACGAACATGCGTTAATAGAATTTTTTTTTGATTTTGATACACTTGGTTACAATGATGAAAAAAGTTGGTCCGATTTGTACAATGAAATTGTCTACGGCATGAACTCCGTCACCGGCGGATTTTTCACAACAGAAATGATCGATGCAGGCTTAACAAAACTGCGGATGTGGTTTTGGGATTTTGAGGCACTTTTGCAACGACCATGGTTCAAGTACGACAGTAGGACCAACACTGTTGATTTAAATAGTGTTAAAGCCCAATGGGTGAAATATGTTGCGGTAAGTTACATGTAATTATGACAAACTATTATAATATAATGTTTTCATAACTTACATTTTTTGTTATTTTTACTCTGCATTAGGCTAATCCAAGGGCTAAACGATATAGAAGGAAAGGCGAACTCTGGTTTAACCTTCTAGGCCATATTTTTTTTGTCAGAAGGAAGAGCATGTGTGGACGAAGCTGGTCAATGTTCAAAATGACAAGAAGAGATAACTGTTGAGCCTCCCCCGACAACTCGATGTCGGAACAATCGTCCAGCAACCCTTACGTGTGGGAACGGATTGCACATAAATTTCGAAAGAATTAGGGTTTGAACAATCAGGTTGACTTGGCTTGGGACCGAAAGGTCCCAAGTTCGACACCCTCTCCCCACAAAATGGGGCAATAATATTTCTCCTCCTCTGGTGAGGCGTTCTCCTCCTCCTCTGGTGAGGCAATACTCTCCCCAGGCATGGGGCATGCTACAATAGACCGATCTAGGGTACTATCCGCTGTAATTCGCCCATTAGTGGCTTCAAAAAAAAACAATCAGGTGTAATTTTTTATATTTCCCATGTAATTGTATTTATAACAATTGAATTTAATTGAGGGATTATTATTTTGTGCCAAAATCTTACTTTTATGATATTTAAAAAATATTAAAATGCACAATATTAAAAAAACATTTGCCAACACACTACAGTTAAAAATATGGTGGACATCCGGGGAAACAATTCTGCCCATTGAGGACGAAAAGGAAGAGCTTTGTGGCCAGAATTTTTTAGGATAGAAAATCTTAAACCTTCACCACCAAAATATCTATAAACTGCAGCAACCTTTACTCCATTTTCTCACATCAACAAACCATTCAACTCATTTAAATCCTTCAACTTATTTCCTACCAAAAAAAAAAAAAACCCTATCTTCCCTCATATATTTTTTGTCTAGAAAAAGGCACTTGAATGTCCGATGAAATTGTATTTACATTTCGACCACAATTTAGTGTACGAAGCCGGTGGTTTTCCTTGTTTCGTAGAGCCAAGTGAAAAAAATATGGAATTAATACAAAAAAAAATCATTTCGACAACTATGCCACCGAATATGTCGGCGCAAAGGAGTCGATCTTTCTAGTGTGAATGTTCGTCTAATAATGATTCGTCCATTTTTCATGCCGACATACGGAATGGTGGTGCATGACAATGACGAAGAAGATCTTGAAAATTTGTGGGGAATCCAACCCGATTTCAAACTACAAGGGATTCATGTTGGTGCTTTGTTAGAACTTGTGCGGAGACAAGTAGATATTTTTGTAATCCCGACAACAAATTTTTCTGAACAATCACAATTTGTTCCGGAAAATTATTTTCTAGTGTCAAATCCAATACCATGTATGCCCACACTGTCCAGTTACAAGCCTTCATTTTAGGAACCGACCTCACCGAATCGTTCTCATGTAACTAATGTTACACAATTGCCATTTTCTGATCCACCAACAATACACAATGATAATTCAGTAATGGATTCGTTGGATCCAACATCTAACATTGACGGTGCGCCGGAAACGGAAGACGATGGGGTTGATGATAGTGTTGGAGACCACGAGGATGACGGGGTCGAGGAAGAGCTTGATAACGAAGAAAATGATGTCCCCGAAATTCCCCAAGAAATCCACCAAGACATTCCTGGAAAAAGTAATGACGAGACAGTCCAAAAGACATAACATGCACCTACTACATCCGTTATACCGGAATGTAATATGTCATCATATGCTAATTATGCTAATTTTGCATGTTAACGATATGGGTAACATGCAACCTGTTCCTGAACTGACTTACAAGAAAATACTCATTAAAAAATGGAATCGCGATTTCCCTCAAATATGTTTGGTGATGCAGTTTAAGGATAGCGGGAGGCAATGTTAGCAGTTAACATATGGCATGACCAGGTTGCCTTGAGGGAGTGAAAACGAGACCGGAGTAACAAACAATGGTTCAGCGGGGTGTGCAGAAACTCTACACAATCTAGCCGTATATTCGCGTTAACCATAGCAGAGTGGATGGAATGTGGAAGGTTACCAAACTCCAAGATAGCCACTACTGTTTGATGGATCAAAATAAAAAACGCAACATGTCATCCTGCTAAATTGGAGTAAAAATTATGCACCTTATTCAGGCTGACCCCGAAATATCTGTTAAATTGATTATGGCTGCATGTTTGGATAAATTTTTTTTAACATGTACATATAGAAAAGGTTGGTAAGCCCGCCGACACGCTATTGAAACACTGTTTGGTACTTGGAAATCAACTTTCCAAGTACTACCACAATACATGCTGGCACTCCAAGATTCTAATCGGGGTGCAAAAGTCAAATTTCTTTACCATCCACAACTCATTGTTGATGGCCCTAATGTGTTCAAGTCAATGTTTTGGACATTTAAACGATTAGTCGACGATTTAAGTGGTGCCGGCCTATAATTTCAATAGACGGCACACATCTTAGGGGGAAGTGTAAAGGGGTATTTATGGTTGCAAGAACTATGGATGCTAACAATCAAATTTTACCCCTTGCTTTTGCTATTGTTGACTCTGAGGCACTTTCGACTTGGCCTTGGTTCCTTAAAAACTTAAGGGATCATGTTGTTCAAGACATACAAGTTTTCCTGATTAGCGATCATCATGCCGGAATTCTAAGTGTTGTGGCTAGTGTCCCCGGATGACTACCACCAATGGCAGTACATCGATATTGCCTAAGGCATTACAAGTCAAATTTTCACACACATTACAAAAATAAAGAATTGAAAGATCTTATGCGGATTGCTGCTTCTCAAAAGAAGAAAGTTAAGTGTGATCAAATTCTTGACCTTATAAAACACAAAGATCAAGATGCATTTAACTGGGTAATGCAGCATCCGAAAGAGTTGTGGACTTTGGCGGGGGAAGCGCTTCGGGTGCATGACGACTAACATGTTTGAATTGCTTAACGGTGTTTTGAAACATTCCAAGGCGCTGCCTTTGAAAGGTCTTTTGGAGATGGTATTTTACAAGCTTGTTCACTATTTCGACTCGCACAGGCTAGACGCTAATACTTGTAAAACTCCATTTCCTAAGAGAATATGGGATCAGTACTTCACTTACGAACTTAAAGCTCAAAGTTTGACTGTGCACAGACACCACAAAAAACAAGGAATCTATAGGGTCCAGTCCCGAAATAGAGGACCTGGTGAAGGTGGTAAAATATACTCAATCAACTTATCAACTCTTGAGTGTAACTGCGATAAATGGTCTACTTATACAACTACATGCACGCAAGTAATTGCAGTGTCCAAATCGGTCATGGAGGATGCTTCAAAATATATACACCCTGTGTATTCTCTAGAATACTACAGGAATACATACAAGTCCATTTTATATCATGTACTTGATCCCATGCATTGGAGGCAAGTTCCTTTTGATTTGACACATCACCTTCCTAACATGGAAGGTTCACAGGTGGGTCGACTTAAAAGGTGGAGATTTGAAATTCCGATGGACATATAGAACCGGGGAACTCTAAGACCGAAGATGTGCTGCAACTGTAAAGAGTTCGGGCACAACCGGAAGACTTGCCCCAACCAACCACCTCCTACTTAATTGTATTTAAATTTTGTAACTTGTAATATTTTAGAATGTATCAATTATCACTTATCTTAATTTTCTACAATCTTATCAACTTATTTTAAGAAAACAATGCAAATATTACAATGACGTATTATTAAAGCTGTTCCTTTAAATTGGCAAAATCATCATTCCCGCCCTTATAATCAAAGATATCGTAAGGGACAGGATGGATTTGTACATGGTCACCGGGGTGCAATCTCGAAAACACAACAAACTCATGACACCCCCAAAAAATAGTAATCGTCTCTGCCTTCATCTCTAGTCACTTGGAGTGTCAGTTTGTTCCCGCGACTATTACGCATGTGTAATATTTCAGGGATTCCAACCTGCATTCTAACGCGTCATTGCATGTAGTTTCTACCTATCCACTGTACACAAAAAAATAAATTGAAGAAGAACGAATATTTTTCCAAGAATTTAATATTAAAAAACGTACCGATTTTGAAAGTCCCGAGTAGGTTTTGTCTATATCTATCGAAAACTCTGTCGAAAAAAGCCCCGTCGGAGGGATACGATAATTCTCCCTTCAAGTAACAAATCTCAGGCCTTATCAATAACCCTCCTGATGCACAAAATCCTAACAAGTGAACTAGTGTCCAGTTGAGTATATAAGTAAGACAAGTGTCGTTCCCACAGAGATTATAATCAAGTAACAAAATTGTTTATTATCCTAATTTAGACCTACAAATATTTTTGGAGCTTTTACTAACTACTAACTAAAATAAAACAATGACTTAAATTAAACAATTAAGAAAGAAGATATCAAATAATGAGAGAAAGGTTGATTAGGACATAGATCCAACTTGTTTTCCCAGTGATCAGTTTAAAAGATTCCCTTTTTAATATGTCAAATTCCCTTAATTTTATCCTAATTCATTAACGGTAAAATTCTCTAATCTAGGTTTTATTCAATTCCTTGCAATAAACCCCCTAATCTCAATTAACAAAAACCATATGTCTATGTGAAATTGATTAATGAGACAGCATTAACGATTTATGGAATTCCCCAATTTCAATCCTCGTAGTTATCTACTTTTGTAAACCGCTCAATAGAAACTGAATCTATTCCTAGTCAGTTTTACTACGAGTTATTATTACTTAGTTCCTAATTAATTACTTCACCTCCCGGTCCTTCGCAATTAAATTATGAGATCATGTATAGAGTGATCAAATCCATACAAGCATTAAACACACCATAAAAATAATTAATAAAATAGGGATTAAGGGAATATTGAACACAATATGAAGGGAAAAATAATAAACTAAATCATTGTTCCAACAAAGTTTTCACAACCTAATCAACTAGAAAATTTAGCCAATCATCATGTAGCAACCAACCATAGCAATTAATTTAGACATGAGAAAATTACGAATCAAGAAAATAATAACAATAGGTATGTTTTAGATTACAACTTGATGTCGAAATTATATGAAAAGGTGATGATTCAGTGATGATTGGTGGTTGATGATTGATGGTGATGATGATGATTTGTGATGATTGGTTTGTGGCTGGCTCGTGCTGCTGATCGGGGTTTTTGGGGTATATTTCTTTGGAAAATGATTTACTCTTAGAATTTTGAGGATAGAAACCCTAAACCCCCAAATTGAGGGTGTTAAATGACTATCTCACCCCCTGCTGGTATAAGGGATTCACCCAACTATAAGGGCAAAACGTTCTGAAAAACTATTTTAGTCAATCTTTTAGCCAATAATTCTAATAGTCTAGCAAGGTCCTATTTCTTTAGGGCTTCATGTCCTCTTTTTATAGAGATGTGAGGATGTGTCAACTTTTTTCCTTCTCAGCTGTTTGTTCTTGTGGCCTAAGGCCCATTGTCTTTGTTTCCAATTAATAGACTTTCCTACAAAAACAAATCTAAGAAAATATAATATAATCTTAAAATAAAGATTCTTAATAATAAGTTTCTATTTAGCATATAAAAATACCTAAAATATATATATATATATATATCAAATCAAAATAAATATATTACGAATTTAATATCAAATCGACTCTAAAATATGGAAATATAATATTCTTTAGGTAAAAACGAAGTGAAAAGTAGTATATTTTATATAGAAAATATGAGTTTATCACCTTACTTAAAAAAAAAAAATATCTAGTAGGTTAATCGGAGAAGGGATAAAATGAACTGTATCTGTCAACCAAAGATTGTTGTCACGCAAAAATTCTTGTAAACCACCGTCTAGGTAGTATTTGTCATCGGTTTTGGTTACATAAACGCACCATTGATTCCCAATGACGTCTTTCAGATAGACACAACTTGCTAAGCCGAGACCAATTCGCTCCAACCAATTTGTATACATTGATGGAAGACGCTACAAAAAATCATATTACTTAGATAAGCTCAACACATTTGATAAAATAAAAAATTACACATAACAAAATAAGACATTACCATTTTTCTATTGTCTGATTTCCGACAACAATTTTGAATTGATGTCTGAAATACTCTTACAGGGCGGGAACCATTTCGCTATTCATTTTCAAAATGTTAAGTTTCAGAGTAATTACCTAAGTTTGGAAGGAAATTTGGAGAGAAATATGAAAATTGATATGATTTTGGAAAGATAAGTATGGATGTATGTATATATAAAGGAAAGTCAAAGGATTTAAAGACTGCAATATGAGGACGGGAGTGGCAATTCTATCCTCAAAGTCACGAATTTTTTAGGGTTTTTAGGGTTGGGTATGAAGACGGTCCGTCTTCGTCCGACGTGGCAATGCGCGTTTGGAAAAAAAAATTCATAAAAAAATTTGTTCAAAAAAAATCCATGTCATGTTATGGCTATTATGCCAAAATAGTGACAGTCTAATGCAAAGATCCTTCAGCTAAATTGTCTAATACGTCATTAGCTCATGAGCAACGAGTAGCAGCAGATTTACTTGCTGAAAACGCCTGATCGTGTTCACATTAGTCAAATGAATCACCCACAAAACCGTTCGTTGTCAGAGCCGACTCCTCCTCACACGAAATGAACCAAATAAGTGACGAAAGCAATGACAAAATCACCCACACGAGGGGCTCAACTTGCTAACGTGGCGTCCAATGATTTGACTGCTGGTCTCCTATTCTTTGGCTGCGATCAGCCCACAAGTCATTTGTACTTTATAAATTAAAAATTTAAGTTTTTGTTGAAATAAATATATTTCTAGTAAATTGTATAGTACATTAATGATATTAATGTATATTATTAACGTGTAATAATATTACTGATGTAATAAATAGTATGGAGTACTAGAAAATCTAGTTTTTTTTGCTAAGTAAAATCTAGTTGCATATAA
Source organism: Vinca minor (assembly GCA_026122235.1). NCBI lineage: Eukaryota > Viridiplantae > Streptophyta > Magnoliopsida > Gentianales > Apocynaceae > Vinca > Vinca minor. Next base: position 906,183 of record JAOCZM010000058.1, read on the forward strand.
TGATTAGTAGTATAAAATGTCATAAAATATTGCCTAATTCCTTAAAACACTTTAAAAAACAAATAAATTGAAATGTTGACCAATATACTGTTATTCGCGTATTTTCCCTGGCTTTCGCTTTTTCTTTCTCTAAAAGTATGTTCAGCTCTAGATACGACCGGTACAATCCACCACGTGGGGAAAATGCTGATTCATCACCCTCTCTCATATATAAATATCTCTTCACCCACACCTCCTTCCATTCAATTATTTCGGCAGAAAGAAAATCAGACAGAGAAGACTTGCGATTTAGAGCAAAAGAAAAAGGAAGCAATTATTATATTATTATTATTTCATCAGTATCAGAAGATCAACTGGGAATGAATTATAGAAACAGTAGGGAGTCAGCAGCCGACGCCGGTGATCAGAAGTTGGACTTACCTGCGGGATTTCGATTCCATCCGACGGACGATGAGCTCGTCATGCATTACTTGATCCGCAAGTGCGCGTCTCAGCCGATTGCAGTTCCAATTATGGCTGAAATTGATCTCTACAAGTTCAATCCATGGGATCTTCCTGGTAAGTATTACTCACTTCTTCGATTGAATATCCTATTTATTTTAGTTTGTTTTCACATTCGAACAGTTAAATGCGAAAATTTAATTTGAAACGGAAGGAATAATTTATTTAATTTATCAAATTTTAATTTTAATTGTACAATTTCTGACCTTAAATTTGGTTTTTTTTTATCAATTCAGAAATGGCTCTGTACGGTGAAAAGGAGTGGTATTTTTTCTCTCCAAGAGATAGAAAGTACCCGAATGGTTCGAGGCCGAATCGGTCAGCGGGCAGCGGGTATTGGAAAGCCACAGGAGCCGATAAGCCCATAGGGAAGCCTAAGCCACAGGGAATAAAGAAGGCGTTAGTGTTTTATGCCGGAAAAGCCCCTAAAGGAATCAAAACCAATTGGATAATGCACGAGTACCGCCTCGCTAATGTGGACAGGTCCGCTGGCAAGAAGAGCAACTTGAGGGTATGTAATTTCTTCATTTCTTTTTTTCCTTTTCTCTTGTGTATTATAATTATTTTATTATTTTAGATTATTGGTCATTTATATTTCAAATTTGCTTCACTACAAGGTTTTAGCCTCCCAAAATGTTGTTTTTCTTTTAACTGGGTCTATTCTCCCAATATATGACAGTGGAAGGCTAAATTCGCGATATCATGTGAAACAATAGTAATATTAATAGTGAGATTCATTTTTGTCAATGCAGCTTGACGATTGGGTGTTGTGCCGCATATACAACAAAAAAGGAACTCTTGAAAAGCATTACAATGTGGATGAAAATGCAATTAATTCGACGGAATTTGAAGAAGAAAAGCCAAAAATCAATGGAGGATTTGGACACACTAATAATACAATGCAGCAAATGTTGCAACAAACTATGAATGACTTTTTGCAATTTGAAACATCGGAGTCAGTACCAAGATTACACACAGATTCAAGCGGATCAGAGCAAGTCCTATCACCTGATTTTCAATGTGAAAGAGAGGTTCAAAGTGTCCCCAAATGGAATGATTTGGAGATCAGAGCTCTTGATCAACATATGAATTACATGGATGGTTTCCAAGAATACCCTTTTGGTTCACAAATGCAGTTTGATCAACCCTTTTCTCCTCCCTTGCAAGATATGTTCATGTACATGAACAAGCCCTTCTGAATGCTCTCCATTGATGCCCCTTATATATCAGCAAGTCAGCATATAAAGAGTAGTACATTCCCTTAACTCAAGCAAATGCCAATGGGCTTAATAGACCTGTTATAGAAGCAATTAGGTAGGAATCAGTGCAAGTCCATGGGCCTTGGTTAATTGGCCTTTGATAGGGTTAGTGGGTATGGCTGTTGAAATTACTTGATGGGTCTTGGGAGTTAGGAATGTTTTGTAATTTGTTTATTTGATTCTTTTGCTGATAATACCTTATGAAAAGTTTGTTAATGAAGATAATTTTTTAATCTCAGGAAAATTTAAATTTTGACTGTTATAAGTTTTTTTCTTCATCTGAATAATGCATTATACTCCCTCCATTTCTAAATATAATGACTTTCATTATATATTGTTAAAACTAAGGAAACAACAATTAAAATATCAATATTACTCTCTTAAATATGACTTGTATACCACTAAGCAATTTAAGAGAGTAATATTCTTATTTTGATTATAAAAACATCTTAATTTTCGCTTCCTTCATTTTTACATGTAATGGAAGTCTGGAGGTAGTATTTCATTAGAATCAACTCCAGTTACATCAAGTAGCACCTTCAGTTCCTCCTCTATCATTAGAGAATTCCAGGGGATAGAAGGAGGTGTTAAATAACCTATAAACGCGCGTTACCTTTCACCCATTTTTTCCAGGTTATGAGTTTGGGTTTTACAATGGCGAGGGAAGAAAAAAAATTCAAATCACAGAATTTCTTTAAAGCTTCTTTGCCATTGCCAATGAGTGGGATGCTCTGCCAATTTTCCATACCCTTCTGACTTGAGAGAGATCGCATAACACGGCGACGGATCCACATAAGGATTTGACCCCACTAAAAAAAAAAATTTTTTTTTTTTAATTATATATGATGTATTTTACTCCATTTAGATAATAAATGTATAAATGACCCCAGTGAATTATTGTATATATCGAATGACCCCAGTGAATTTTTTTAATTATATATGATATATTTTACTCCATTTAGATAATAAATGTATAAATAACCACAGTCAATTATTGTGTGTATTAAATGACCCCAGTGAAATTTTTTTCTGGATCCGTCACTGGCATAACAAACATGTCATCTCATTTGAAAAAGACATTTGCTTATTCGGTATCTTCCGCAGCTGCAAATGCTAATAGGGCTGTCGATACTTCCCCAACAAAACATCCCCTACTAGGTTCTTATTGTCCAAGCACCCAAAACCTCTCCTAAATCACTCCCCATAATGCTGTCCGCAAAGGAAACTCCTGAATCCTCATTGCTCGTATCGAAATTGAACTTGATCCAATCAGGAGGTGGCGGCACCCAAGATGTGGCTGAAATATTTGTGTTATTTGATCTGCTGTTCAATAACCTGTGCCAATAGACTAGAGCATTTTTGTTAACTAACTCACAAATTTGCTTCCAATCCATCACCATGTAGATATTTATTTCTAAACATCCAAATGGATTCGATGTTGTAGGAATTAAACCAAGTTTTACTTAATTAATTGTTCTTTTAGTTTAACTACTGTAACATTTATTAATTGTTATTGGCAGATAGATTTATGGCTGTTTGTTTCGTGTTGGTCTTTAGTTTAGTCGTTCGCCAATGGTGGTTGGGCAGTAAAGCCTTTAATTGACTGGTCATTGATTGCCTATAAAATGGGGCATTTGCATTACATTTGAAATTATCCAATAAAAAAAAAAAAATACAAGAAGCATTTTGGCCTCTGCCTTAAGAACCGCATTTCTCCACTGCCATTTTGGCTTTTGTCCTATGATCTCTCTCTCTCTCAAAGCCAATTGGCTCATCCTTTCCATATTCTTCATTATATAAAATATTTGTCTTATAATTTCTTTTGTTATTTTGTATATCTCCTTAATTATATTATTTTGGGATCCTTTTAAAAAGTCTTTAAATTGGTATCATAGTAGTGTTGTGTGATGGATCTCCGACCTTTGTGTGCTTGTGATAGTTTTGTATTTGATGGAAATAAATATTTTGATATTTGGAGAAAATATATGCAAAATTTCTTCCAAGTTCTTGGAGTGTGAAAAATTATTGAGGAAGGTTATGAAGATCCTCCTCCGGATACTCCGTTAACAAATGCACATGAGAAGAAACAACAGTTAGAAGCGTTTGCAAGACATCATTTGTGCAATCACTTGTCTTTAGATGTGGCAATAAATTTTTTCCATGCTAATACGACAAAGGAGATATGAACCATTAAATTCCAATAAAGAGAATAAAGATGTGAAGCGGGTCAGATTACAAGCTTTTAGGAAGGAGTATGAATTGACACTTATGAAATCAACGGAGTCCATTAAGAATTACATTGGAAAAATTCAGATTCTTGCTAATGATATGAGATCAAATGGTGAGATATTAAAAGAGTCTCAAGTTGTTGAGAGAATTTTGCGGTCCATTAATTCCAAATTCCATACCAAAAAGATTGTTTTGGAAGCTACAAATGACTTAGAAAAATTGACAGTTGATGAGTTAGAAGGAGAATTATTTTCCTATGAGTTGTGTTTGGATCAATAGAGTTTTCAAAGTGTACATGAGAGAAAGCGTTGCAAGCTCAGTGGATGTGAAAAAGGAAAGAGCTGAATGAGTTAGCAAGGCGGTCAAAATTTTCGCGGTAGAGGCCGCGGAAATTTCTGAGGTCGTGGAAGAAGTAATTTTAATTATAGCAGAATAATAATTCTTATAAGATGATGTATAAATCTAAAATCAGTGTTATTTTTTGCAAAAAATATGATCATTTAGAAAAAGATTATTTTCTTTAAAAATGCCATTTTGGCCCGACACAAACAAAATTTGCTGAAACAAATATTGATGGTTCTGAGTCTGTTTTATTTGCTTCCTTTAGTAATGGTGAAACTGAAAATAATGCTTGATTTTTGAATTCTGGTTGTAGTAATCATATGTGTGGAAATAAATGTATGTTTATAGATTTTGATACATCTGTTCAGAGTACTGTAAAATTTGAAAAAAAAGAACGAGTAGCAGTTGCAGGAAAGATAAAAATTTCTATCACTTTGAATGATAGTTCTTCTAACTTTATTTTTGATGGTATGTATGTTCCGAGTCTTGGCCATAATTTGTTGAGTGTTGGACTGCTAGATACTAAAGGGTACAATATCAATTTTTGTGGTAGAGTTTGTACTGTTTCTAATGCTAAAAGGCTAATTGCAAAGGTAAACATGACTAATAACCGTTTATATCCTTTGAAAATCAACTCTGGTGGTTTACCTTGTTTTAATACAGCTGTATTTGATGATCATTGGTTGTGGCATATGAGGTTTCGACATTTTGAATTTTTCTAGCTTGAATTTGCTTGTCAAGAAAAATTTAGTTGTGGGACTACCTTCGCTTGATTTTAATGATAGAAAATGTGAGGCATGCATTGTTGGGAAAAAGTATAGAGATTCTTTTCCTAAGGATAGAACATGGAAAGAATATTTACTAGTGCAGTGAATTCATTCTGATTTGTGTTTTGTGGAAGTTCCTTCTTTGGGTGGTAAAAACTATTTCATTACTTTTATTGACGATTTCAGTAGAAAGACTTGGGTTTATTTTCTGCGAAATAAATCCGAGGCTTGTGATGTGTTTAAAATTTTATGTTGAGAAACAAAGTGGCTATGTGATTAAAATTTTGAAAACTGACAGAGGAACTGAATTTCTTGTTTGTGATTATTTTCTGAGAAATTATGGAATTAGACATCAGATGAATGCCAAATATACTCCTCAACAGAATGGAGTAACAGAGAGGAAAAATAGAACTGTGATGGATATGGTAAGATCAATGATGAATGCTAAACATATGCTTAAAGAATTTTGGGCAGAGGTTGTTGCTTGTATTGTTTATGTTTTGAACAGGTGTCCTACAAGGAGAAATGATGGAAAAACTCCACAAGAGTTGTGGACTGGTAAAAAACCAAATATCAGTCATTTTAAAGTTTTTGGTCGTGTTGATTATACTCATGTTCCTGATCCTCTAAGGAAGAAATTAGATGATATGATAGAAAAATGTATTTTCCTTGGCTATAGTCATGAGACTAAATGATACAGGGTGTAGAATCCTGATACTGAAAAGGTAATTGTCAGCAGAGACGTTACTTTAGATGAGAAATCTACATGGGATTGATCTGGTAAGAAGCTTGTTGTGCCAGTTTCGTCTTCATATATCCTAGTACAATCACCTTCAGAGAGGTCACCAATTTTGCATGATAGATCTGTTCAGCCTGATAGAGAGCAACTTGAGCAACCAAAAAATGTGCAGTCCATTTATGCACCGTCTTTGAGTCGCCCTTATCGGGAGACTCAAATGCCCGCTCGTATGAATGATTTGGTTCTGATTTATCTTATGAAGATATTGTGAACTTTTCTTTATTTGTAGATTGTGACCCAGTTACTTTTGAGGATGCAACTAAATATGATCATTGGATTCTAGCAATGGATGATGAGATTCATGCCATTGAGAAGAACGACACTTGGGAGTTGACTTCACTCCCGTCTGGTAAGAAAGCCATTGATGTTAAATGAGTTTATAAGACTAAGTATAAATCATTTGGTGTGGTTGATCGTCTCAAAGCACAATTGGTAGCTAAAAGCTGGTATGGATTATTTTGAGGTATTTTCACCTGTTGCTATGCTTGATACAGTCCGTATGATTATTTTTCTTGTTGCTCATAATTCATGGTATATTTATCAAATAGATTTTAAATATGCTTTATTGAATCGAGTGTTAGAAGAAGAAGTTTATGTTGAGCAACTTGCATGTTATATCATAAAAGGTCATGAAGATAAGGTTTACAGACTGAAGAAAACTTTGTATGGTTTGAAACAAGCACCGAGAGCCTGGTATACTCGATTTGATTCTTATTTTCGCAGTCATGGTTTTGATAGATGTTGTCTGTATGAACATACTTTATATGTGAAGTCTAATGCTGATTGTGATATTCTTATTGTGTGCTTGTATGTTGATGATCTTATCTTCACTGGAAACAATCCCAAATTGATTTATGAATTCATGGAGGCTATGATTAATCATTCTGAGATGACAGATTTGGGGTTTATGTCTTACTTCCTTGACTTGGAGGTTAATTAGTTTTGATGGGGAAAATTTTCTTTCTTATAAAAAATATGCAGGTGATATTTTGAAGAAGTTTAAGATGGATTTTTCTAATCCTATCATGACTCATGTTGAAGAAAATTTGAAGTTGTCAATAGATGGCACTGGAGAATTAGTACATGCTACCAATTTCAGAAGATTGGTTGGAAGTTTGAGATACTTGACTTCTACGAGGCCTGATATCACTTATGGTGTCAGTAGATTTATGGAGTCCCCTCGCCAATCTCCTTTGCAAGCTGCAAAAATTTAAGAAATGTTCTAAGAGCTTTTGGCTAGCTCACAAAGAACTAGTTCTCAACTAATGAGAAGCTTTGGGTAACCTATCTCTTTCTAAGGAGATTTACAATTTAGCTCACTTTTATAAATCTCACAATTGGATTAGATATACAAATGAAAATCTCTAATCACTCTTTGAGAATAGAAAGTGTATATGCCTATGCCCTATTATGGCTTGACTAGTTATGTAAAATTCAGCTTTGAAAGCTTTTTATATGGAAATAATACACTAGCTTTGTTGGTCACAACGGCTATAATTTTAGCCTTGAATTGCCAACTCCGGTCGACCGCTACTAGACAGTAGGTCGACCGAAGTGCCTTAAATCAAAGGTTAAAGGCCTACTGTCTCTATCTCAGTCGTCCGAGTTCATGGGTCAGGTCTTCCGAGGCAATGTCGGTCGACCTACCTTACAACTCGGTCGTCCGGATAGAATATAGTCGTTGGAGCATTGGACCATTCAAAACTCAGATATGGACAAAAACCAACTGGTCGACCGGATCAACACTGCCTGTCGACCGGACATCTCAGGTCTGCCGAAGCAAAGTCTAGGTCGACCGGAGACATGTCTCAAAGTGGTTTTTACACTTAGTTGAGTTTCTAATATTCTTGTGCACATACCTAAGTGTTTTGTAAAGATAGAAAACACATTTTAAAGTACTTAGGCATTGACCAACTTGTTTTCAAAAACCATTTCAAAATAATTGAATAAATGTAAACATGAGGTTTTGAGAACATGCAATGTTGAGCTTTAAACATTCTTATATCCTAGTATTCTCAAAGGAAGATTAGTCACAAAGAATATACCTATGTAGACTAGACTAATCTTCTTGGAGGTCTTCTAGTCTTGTAGATGAAATCTTCTAGGAGCTTTGACTTGAAACATTTTATCAACATCTTCTTGAGTGATGAAGTCCTCTTGTATTTTGTATTCTTCATGTAGTGTGTTGGACTTCACATCTCTTTTTGTCAATGAGTCTGCCATTAGAAATGCTTGTTGGATTGTGTAGCTTTTGACACGTTGATCTTCCCTCTTCATTGATTTTGCAAGTACTTTCATAGCATGTGGATTGACTTCATGCATGTGCGATGGAGTCTTGCAAAGTGTAGCTTTCTTGTGTGTAATATTCATACCTTGGTATACACAAGAAACTAACTTACAATTTTCATCAATGTTGGTGTGAGTGCTAAGGATCCTATCCTATCCTATCACACAAACATTAGAACTATCAATAGTTTGTTATTATCAAAATAAGATTGATCACTTTGCCCTTCGGGCTAACATTTATATAACTTCAAAGAAATCTCTTTTTTAGTCAGATTTACAAACAACATACAAAGATATTTAAGATTACGAGTGAACTCAGACATGTGAAGTAACATTCCAATTTCTTTTTTGACATTGTCACAGTGTTCCTACTAGAATGGATAACTGATTTATCATAGTTCACTGGTTGCTCGGACCAAGAACAAAATTGGTGAAGATAATGATTGGCAACTTCAACCTCTTATGTTGGAAATTGGCATTGGATCATGCATGAGTGAATGGATAATTGATTTGATTATTTACCTACGTTGAATTTGGCAATGGATAATGTATCATGGTTTTTCCAAATACATTCATTGATGAGATGTTTCATTAAAACATGTGATTCACTGTATTTAAAGATGATACATGTATCTAGTTTCCAAGAATACTGAAAGTGTATCTAGAATTCCGAGATCACTTAATGCTATTCATGAACCTTCCACTTTGCATATTCTATAAATAAGAGACTCCCTTTGTGTTTTCTCTACCGAAAAATTGCATATTCTCAATCACTTTCTAAATTCTACATATTTTATAGTGTTCTTGTTTGGTTTGTTCAAAAGTTCGCTTGGCAGAGAGTTTTTTGTGCTAAACTGCTTTGCCGTATCCATTGTATCCTCGGAGACAAACATACATTCAACCTCGAGCACACTTTCCGAAGGGGACGAATCCATCTTAAGAAAAATGTGTGGAACACGAGCCTCAAATATTGGTCTCTTCTTCTTATCTGATTTGTTTTCGTTACCTGAAAAATTATTCTGTTTTATCGTGAATTCTTATTCTATTATAGCTGAATAATTATTCTGATGCGCCTGAATGATAATACTATCAAATTTGATATTTATTTTATCTTCGTTTTCTAACATCTTCCAGGTTGGCCCTACAAAAAATAGCGAGACCGCACGCAAACATAAGATGTGAGAAAACTAGACTCTCGTGATTGGCTACTGAAAGAAAGAAATATGGATTCCTAAACAAAGTCCAGCGGAAAGTAAAAGCGGCATCAGTTTCTAACATGATCATTCACAAGTAAGAACCAATGAACTTTGAAATAGGATTTTTACCTTTAGTTTATGAGATGATAGAAATGCTTTCTATTTGATTTTGCTACGGAATCACCAACAACGACTGATTAAATTGACTTTTTTCTCTAGCGGTATCCATACGATTAACTTGAACTTGTTCTTCGTGTCTCTAATGCTAGTAAGAGAACTCCAAAGGTTGAAGACAATCTTCAGGAGTTATGTATATATAGGTTTAAGTAAAATAGAAAAACGAAAAACGAAAAAATCTAATTTTTCTTCAAACTTTTGATGTTCTTGGTGTTGTTAATTCTCTAGGAATTTTCGGCAGCATATGAGAGAGTTAGGAGAGATCTTAATTAATCAACAATTTATTAAGAAGAGAAATGAATAGTGGGGTGAAAATTAATTCACCCACTACTTCTACTTTCCCCTCAATATGCTCCCCATGTGTCTCACTACACACAACCAACATCTTCGGTTTTGACCGGTTTTTCGATTCAACAAATTGATTTCGGTTCAACAAACTGGTTCAATCGGATCGGTTTGACCAATCGAGTATTGATCGGTCGAATCCAATTGGAGAACCTATCAAATGTAAATTCCAACCCTTTTTGTAACTGGTAGCCTTGCAAAATAGTAAAATTTGAATTCACAATTTTTATCATATTTCTTCAAACAAGGATCAAAGAGTATAAAATGTAAATGATTGTTAGAATTTAATGTGAAATTATGCCTTCTTAATCCAAATGTGATCCCAAATGTTTGATCCAATAATCACTACCCATTTGCTTAAAACCCTCAACAAGATGAAGGTGGTGCGGCGGAGTTGGTGCTCAACTGTGAAGTAGAGGTAGATATGGTGGTGGAGGAAAGAGAGACTATGAGTGGGTTTGGTGGTTTGAAGGTAGGAGCCAAAGAAGGTGGTTTGAATGTAGAAGACAAAGAGGTAGGGTTAGGGGTCCGGGTCCGGGTCGGGTGTGCTGGGTTAGGTCATGTTTAAGAATTGGATTGCCATTGTTTCTTTAAGAGTTAGTAACATTTATAATACCCGGCCCGGCACACTATTCTACCGTATTCGATCCCCATATCAAATCCGACCGAGCTGCTTGCTCTCCACCTCTCCCATCTTCTTCCACCAGCGCAACAACCAACCACCGGCTACTGCTGAATCCTTAGTGGAAAATCATCTCAAAACCCTCGAAAACCACCTCAAATCCTCAAGCTACTTTGCTTCACTTTCTTCTCAAGAAGATGGAGCTGGATAAAATAAACTGTTGGAGAATTGTTATTTAAGCAAAGAATTAAAGTGGTATTAATGTGTCGTGAGGACATATTTGAGCTAATATATTTATATGTTACACCTCTCGGTTTTGAATGTTATTGAGTTTATCACGAAGTGGGTTGCGCAAGCTTCGTGATGATATATAACATGTGAGAAAACCAATTCTTGGTGTGAATGATAAAATGGTATAAAGTAGGGTGGATGAAATGTGGGAAATGGGTTTTTTAAACTCATCCCACATAGGAAACCCATGAAAGAGGAAAACACTTTATATGTTAAAGTGGTCTATTTGGGTTTAAATTGTATTACTACTATTATGCCCTATGTTAGAACCTCGCGTACGCCCGCGCAGGGGGGGGGGGTGCAAACGAAAGGTCTGTTGATACCAAATTAGCTTGAACTTGTGTGCAGGCGCGACCTGCGTACACGAATGTCGGACCAAAACTCGCGGGCCTGATCAGCCGAGTTTTGCTACTGATTTAATTTATTGAATTTCAAACAAATGCTGGACTTATTGCTGCTGTAACAGTCAAGGCATTAAGGCTGAGTAATGCAATGGCATTAAGGGAGTAACAGACAAGATTAAGGTTGGCATTAAGCCTGTAACAGTCAGGGCATTAAGCCTGAGTAATGCAATGGCTGTTACAGATTTATTTTTCAGCCTATAAAAGGCAGAGCAGGCTGCCAGGAGAAATGATCAGAAATCCCTCTCTTTTTCTGCATCCTTGTCATATTTTACCCTGCATTCACATTTTGCCTGAGAGTTTGGTACTGTTACTATTCGAAGGCTTCTGCTTCTTTTGCTTCAGAGAAACAGAAAGGTGTTGGGCGTTGTACCTTGGGAGTTCAGTGTTCAAGAGTGCCAGAAGCTTATCCAAGGCCGGACATATTGAACTTAAGGGGGAAGCGGTTAATCGCTATCTCGCCCGGGGATAATCAAATCCAAAACCGGTTAAGGTTGCAGTAATTTAATTTTTATTGCAGTTTCCTGTACGTGATTAATTTTTTGTTTTCCAGTATTATTTCAGTGCAGGAAAAATATTTTACTGTCCAGAAAAATATTTTTCCAGTGCTGATAATATTTTTACCACTGCAGAATTTCAGTGCAGAAAAATTAATTTTACTGTCCAGAAAATTATTTTCCAGTGCAGAATTAATTTTATCAGTGCAGATTTTTTGTGCAGCAATTTATTTTACTGTCCAGAAATTTATTTTCCCGTGCAGAATTAATTTTATCAGTGCAGATTTTTTGTGCAGAAATTTATTTTACAGTCCAGAATTAATATTATCAGTCCAGAAATTTATTTGTCCAATCTAGAAATTATATTTCAATTTAAAGGGAAATATAGAATCCAACATTCTTAAGTTCAATACTTGTGATTAAGTTTGTGTTTATTTTCTGCTGCTATTTCTATAATAGATTACTAACTTTGTTTTTGTTTTTATTATAGAGAAATGGAAAATACTGAAAATCAAAATGCTGCTACTGATATTGGCAGTGGTTCCGGTAATGTTCCAGTTGGAGTACCAACTACAGCGGTTCCTCATTTCGGTAATCAGGCAGGCGGTATTGAGACCGTCTTTCCACCATTTGTGGCTGCCATGCCAGACCGACCAATTCAATTTGGTCAGTTTGACAAACCCGAAAAATTTAAGGGTGGCAGTAATTTTAAATTGTGGAAGGAAAAAATAATGTTTTTCCTTACCACTCAACATCTGATTCGGTTTATCACTGAGGATAAACCGGTGGAGGACAGTAATGATCCTCAATCAGAAACCACGGTACGAGCGTGGCTAAGTGCGGACTACCTCTGTCGGCACAGTATATTAATGAACTTAGATGATTCCCTTTATCAGTTGTACTATGAAAAAAGTACAGCAAAAGATTTATGGGAATCTCTACTGAAAAAATATACTGTGGACGATGCGGGGTCCAAAAAGTTTATAGCTGCTCGTTTCCATGATTTCAGGATGGTGGATGGAAGGTCTGTTCTTGAACAGAGTGAAGAGCTTCAAAAGATATATCATGATCTTGCCGCTGAGGGCATGGGAATTAACGACACTTTACAAGTAGCGTTATTGATTGAGAAGCTTCCTCCTTCTTGGGCTGATTTCAAGCATTACCTGAAACACAAGAAGAAGGAAATGACTCTGGAAGATCTTATGATACGGTCCCAACCTTGGGGCTGCCCAACTCAAGGGAACGTGCATTCAGATACAAAGAGGACTCTAAATTACATCTAGGAATGTTGTACAAGTCAACCTCTTAGTATCACAAGTGTACAAGGAATGGACAGCTTTGCTACTGTTTGGAAGAATGAACATATCTTTCGATATACTTATCCAATGGAGCTGATTCCAGTTGCATATTAAAGATAAGAGGCAGATCTACAACTTTCATGAAGATCACAAGATCAGATTCTGCCTTCTTGATATCCCATATTGTCGTGCAAGTTGGCCCAACAAGCTGTCCAGAATGGGGACGAATTATAAAGGGCATTTTAGTCTTTTTGTGTACAATTAAAGTCTATTCTAGACTTTAATTATTTTCAGCATATTTCTTTACTATAATTTCGTGTATAGCAAGTAGTTGCTATAATAAAGGACATGTTGTCCATGTGTTAGTTAGTTTGTTATTAAGAGTCCTAATGCAACTAGGACTCTTCATTATTTTGGTAGTTACTTTTATTTCAGCCACCAAGATAATAGGAACATGTGCCTATTATCTTGTTTAGGTAGTTACTTGATAGCAAGTTGTTATTCAAGAGTCCTAATTCTTCAAGGACTCTTATTTCCCTTTTCCTAGTTTGAGTTAGATTGGTTCTCTTGTAACCGAAATACTCTATTTAATAGAGATTTTGGCAGCCATGTAACTGGGACTTGATATATTGATATTTTGATTAAGGTTAATCCTTTGATACTTGTTTATGACTTCCGGTTGAAGTTCATATTTCTTTAAGTTACTGTATCAACTAGTTGGTTTATCTAGTTGTGGTGTTTCAACCTCCATTGATACTTAGCCTTTCCGGGACTGTGTTAAGTGTATTCCCCCATAAACTATTCGAGATAGAGAAAGATCTGCTAATTAGGCCGAGTCTTGATATAACCCATCAAGATTTCGCATCATCTTATGTTAAAACTGAGGATTGAACAGGACTCACGGAAGATGAGTAAGAAGCCCAATAGCTTTGTGGCTAAGGCTAATGTGGTTGAAATTGACAACTCAAGGAATAATGCTAAGAGAAAGCGTCCTAATGAGTCAAAAGGTTCAAACTCCAAGTTTACGGGAACCTGCTATGTGTGTGGTAAACCTAACCACAAAGCAAAAGATTGCCGCAGTCGAGTTGCGGTAACTAACAAGAACAAGAGGAATCTTGGTGCTGGAAACAAGAACCGAGATCGAAGTCTCGCCCAAGTTAATGTGGCGTAAGATGGAAGACTCGGGCTCTGGAATAGAAGACATGCATCCGATAGTCTGTCTGCTTTTAGAGGTCAACTTGGTTGGAGGCAACCAAAAGGAGTGGTTTGTTGATACGAGGGGCCACTAGTCACATCTCAGTACTAATAAATGGATGTTCAAGACATACCAAGTCGTGGAAGATGGAGTCCGCTATATGGGGAACTCGCTACCTCCAAAATAGAGGGAAAGGGCACTCGTTGTCCTAAAGATGACATCCGGAAAGCGAGGTGACTCGACCGATGTGTGCCATGTGCCGGAGATCCGAAAGAACCTCATTTCGGGAATAGTCGTTTGAACAACAAAGGTTTTAGACTTGTCTTTGAAGCAAACAAGTTTATTCTTACCAAGAGTGGTGCCTATGTGGGAAAAGGGTATTTAGCTGGTACTTTATTTAAAATGAATGTAATGACTGTACTACCAGGTACTGAGCCAATTGGCGCTAATGTAATTGAGGCTTCCACTAGCTCAGCTGGGAAAATTGCCCAAGAGGCTAATAAAGATGTTAAATTTGCTTATTCTGTTGAGTCTTTTAATTTATGGCATGATAGACTAGGTCATGTAAATATTAAAAGTATACAAAAGTTAGTTTCATTAAACTTACTTCCAAAATTTAACATTAATAAAAATTACAAGTGCGAGACTTGTATTGAGGCAAAGCTAGCTAAATCCTCTTTTCATTCAATTGAAAGAAGTTCATAACCGTTAGACTTAATTCACACTGATGTATGTGATTTAAAATATGTGCAATCAAGAGGCGGTAAAAGTTACTTCATCACTTTTATTGATGATTGCACAAGATTTTGCTATGTTTACTTAATGAGAAGTAAAGACGAAGCAATAACGATGTTTAGCCATTATAAAGCTGAAGTTGAAAATCAACTTGGCAAGAAAATTAAAAGGCTAAGAAGTGATAGGGGTGGAGAATATGTATCTCCATTTGAACAGTTGTGTGCTGAAAGTGGAATAATTCATCAAACAACTGCTCCCTATACTCCAGAACAAAATGGAATAGCAGAGCGCAAAAACAGAACTCTTAAAGAGATGATGAATGCAATGCTAATAAGCTCTGGCTCACCCCAGAATTTGTGGGGGGAAGCTTTGCTTTCCGCAAATCACATCCTAAACAGACTACCACATAAGAGACTAGATAAAACTCCTTATGAATTATGGAAAGGTCACGCACCTTCTTATAAGTTCATAAAAGTTTGGGGATGTCTAGCAAAGGTTCCAATTCCACCCCCTAAGCGGACGAGAATAGGACCTAAAACGGTAGATTGTGTGTTTATAGGATATGCACAGGATAGTAGTGCTTATAGATTTTTAGTGCATAAATCAGATAACTCTGAAATGCGTGTAAATACAATTATTGAGGCTAGAGATGCTTCCTTCTTTGAAGGGATTTTTCCTTACATTAAGCGTTCAAGCTTAGACCCTAAAAACAATCATGTTGAGAAGATTGTGGGGGAAAAAGAACTTCAAGAAGAAGTTGAAGAACCCAGACGTAGCAAAAGAGCTAGAAGGGAAAAATCATTTGGTCCAGATTTTCTAACTTACTTGTTAGAAAATGATCCTTTGACTTATAGAGAAGCAATTACTTCTCCAGATTCAGACTTATGGAAAGAAGCGATTGATAGTGAAATAAATTCAATTCTTCAAAACCATACATGGGAACTTGTGGAACTTCCACCAGGTTGTAAAGCATTAGGTCACAAATGGATCTTTAAGAGGAAGATTAGACCTGATGGTACAATTGACAAGTACAAGGCAAGACTTGTAATTAAAGGATACAGACAAACTGAGGGTGTCGATTATTTTGACACTTATGCCCCTCGTATCTAGAAAAAACATCAATCGAAAGCTAATTATTGCTTTTGCAAACCTTGTTTGATTTGGAGATCCATCAAATGGATGTGAAAACAGACTTTTCCTTAACGGAGAACTGGAAGAAGAAATATATATGGAACAACCTGAAGGGTATGTTGTTCCAGGCCAAGAAAATAAGGTGTGTAGACTTGTCAAATCACTGTATGGATTAAAACAAGCACCTAAACAATGGCATGAGAAATTTGATAGTGTAATGCTATCAATTGGTTTTCAAATAAACCAGAGTGATAAATGTGTCTACGTGAAAGGAAGCAAAGACGATTATGTAATAGTCTGTCTCTACGTAGATGACATGATTATTATTGGTAACAAAGAAAATATTAAAGTTACCAAGAAATTGTTGTCGCAAAACTTCGATATGAAGGATATGGGAAATGCTGATGTAATACTTGGAATGAAAATTTCCAAAACATCAGATGGATATTCACTTTCTCAAAGTCATTATATTGAAAAAATATTAGACAAGTTTGATAAAGGAAGTGATTTAATTGCGAGAACACCTATGGAAGTAGGTGCTAATCTTCACAAGAATCGTGGAGAAGGAGTGCGACAACTTGAATATTCTAGGATCATAGGCAGTCTAATGTATCTCATGGACTGTACTAGACCAGATATTGCAAACTCAGTCAATAGACTGGCGAGGTATACAAGTAATCCCAGTTATGAGCACTGGAGAGCGTTAGTTAGAGTACTTAGATATATAAGGTACACTGCTAACTATGGATTATTTTATACTAGATATCCAAATTGTACTTGAAGGGGTACACTCGATGCAAATTGGATAGCAGATTCCAAAATATAAAATCCACAAGCGGATACATTTTTTGTAATTGGAGGTGCAGTGGTTTCATGGAAATCATGCAAACAAACTTGTATTGCGAGATCAACTATGGAATCAGAATTCATAGCTATGGATCTAGCAGGCGAAGAGGCCGAATGGTTACGTGGTTTTTTGGAAGATGTTCCAATGTTTTCAAAACCAATGCCACCACTTAGCTTACATTGTGATAGCATGTCAGCTATTGGTAGAGCAACGAATAATGTGTATAATGGGAAGTCTAGACATATACGTCGTAGACATAAATCCGTAAAGAAACTTTTGAAAACCGGTGTTATAGTTTTGGATTTTGTGAGATCCAAAGAAAATATAGCGGACCCATTAACAAAAGGTCTAACGAGAGATCTTATTGAGATTTCATCGAGGGGAATGGGACTAAAGCCCATAAAATTGATTACCACTCATGATGGCAACCCTACCTAAATTGTAAAGCCCAATTGTAGGTTCAAAGGGACAACCGAATTGTGGGGGGGAGTCGAACAAAGCACTCGGGAAAGGAGTTCCCAGCTCATTCCTAAGGTGAAAGAGTGATAGACCTGTCCATTGGAGGATAAACGAAAGTTTTCAATGATCCTTATACGTATCACGTGAAGTATGACAGGATACTTCTAAATAAGAGATCACCTATATCGAATGTGAAGGGGCCACTTCTATGAGATGACTTTAGGGCTAAATCTCTAGAGCATTCGATGAACATTTCCAAGGCAGTCCAGGGCCGAAATGGACAACAACGAAAGAATAAATTTACAGTATAGAGAAATCGTTGTGTGGGTATCGTTGTTTTGATACACACAAAACGCTGAACAGTTCAAGGCATCGCGTCCACTGGTTAGCAAGTGTATCCGATGGTATTTCACTAGGGAAGGTTCAAGGCTAACAACTACATATCCTGATGCAACGAATTCTCGCCGAACTCTTGCATTGCATTTCATGTGCATACCTAAATATTTTTCATTCATGTGGGGGATTGTTGGAGAATTGTTATTTAAGCAAAGAATTAAAGTGGTATTAATGTGTCGTGAGGACATATTTGAGCTAATATATTTATATGTTACACCTCTCGGTTTTGAATGTTATTGAGTTTATCACGAAGTGGGTTGCGCAAGCTTCGTGATGATATATAACATGTGAGAAAACCAATTCTTGGTGTGAATGATAAAATGGTATAAAGTAGGGTGGATGAAATGTGGGAAATGGGTTTTTAAACTCATCCCACATAGGAAACCCATGAAAGAGGAAAACACTTTATATGTTAAAGTGGTCTATTTGGGTTTAAATTGTATTACTACTATTATGCCCTATGTTAGAACCTCGCGTGCGCCCGCGCAGGGGGGGTGCAAACGAAAGGTCTGTTGATACCAAATTAGCTTGAACTTGTGTGCAGGCGTGACCTGCGTACACGAATGTCGGGCCTGATCAGCCGAGTTTTGCTACTGATTTAATTTTTTGAATTTCAAACAAATGCTGGACTTATTGCTGCTGTAACAGTCAAGGCATTAAGGCTGAGTAATGCAATGGCATTAAGGGAGTAACAGACAGCATTAAGGTTGGCATTAAGCCTGTAACAGTCAGGGCATTAAGCCTGAGTAATGCAATGGCTGTTACAGATTTATTTTTCAGCCTATAAAAGGCAGAGCAGGCTGCCAGGAGAAATGATCAGAAATCCCTCTCTTTTTCTGCATCCTTGTCATATTTTACCCTGCATTCACATTTTGCCTGAGAGTTTGGTACTGTTACTATTCGAAGGCTTCTGCTTCTTTTGCTTCAGAGAAACAGAAAGGTGTTGGGCGTTGTACCTTGGGAGTTCAGTGTTCAAGAGTGCCAGAAGCTTATCCAAGGCCGGACATATTGAACTTAAGGGGAAGCGGTTAACTGCTATCTCGTCCAGGATAATCAAATCCAAAACCGGTTAAGGTTGCAGTAATTTAATTTTTATTGCAGTTTCCTGTACGTGATTAATTTTTTGTTTTCCAGTATTATTTCAGTGCAGGAAAAATATTTTACTGTCCAGAAAAATATTTTTCCAGTGCTGATAATATTTTTACCACTGCAGAATTTCAGTGCAGAAAAATTAATTTTACTGTCCAGAAAATTATTTTCCAGTGCAGAATTAATTTTATCAGTGCAGATTTTTTGTGCAGCAATTTATTTTACTGTCCAGAAATTTATTTTCCCGTGCAGAATTAATTTTATCAGTGCAGATTTTTTGTGCAGAAATTTATTTTACAGTCCAGAATTAATATTATCAGTCCAGAAATTTATTTGTCCAATCTAGAAATTATATTTCAATTTAAAGGGAAATATAGAATCCAACATAAACTTATGAGAGAATTTCTAAAGAACAATAACATTTTTGTGCAGGGCTTGACCTCAATTCATTTCAAGGTAGTTGATTTCCACTTTTGATTCGTGGGTTTTGTTCATTACGAGGTTTCGCTGCAGTTCTTGAAATTCCGTTAAGTATCTATGAGAAATCGGGAAATAGTTAAATTTGGTTTGGTTAAATAGTTGAACTTGTGGAGGCCGATTCCTTCGATTTGTACTATACTTGTGAATAAGAACAACATTTTTGTGTCGGGATTAGCGTCGATCCATTTCAAGGTACTTTATTTTGAGGTCTGATTTTGGAGGTATGCCAAATTATGTTCTTTAACAAGCTTTATTGAAGTGTATGGTGGTGGGCGGTGAATTTTTGTGGCCCAAAAATGCTTGAGACTAAAAGTAGTCAAAATAAATATTTTTGACTAAAATCTAAAAGGCATAATTGTTGGTGGTCATTTTGTACAAATTACTTCAGGTTAATTCAAATTTTCACAAACAAGCGTTATCCTTTATATATGACTTAGAGAATTAAGAGAAAAAAAGTTCAATTGAGAATAAAATTGTCAAAACAAAAATAAAATACTATTGACATCTATGCTTGTAGAAAGACTTTTGCAGTATTTGACCTTCTTACCTCTAAAATGAATCAATTTGAGCTGTCTAACACAACCTTGTTAAATATTAAAAGTTAATTTACAATATGCTTTTCTATTTATGTAGCCTAAACCATTATTATTAAGAGAAAATCGCTCTATATGTACACCACCTATTTATGCTTTTCTATAAATAGCACAAAGATAAAATTAGAGCCCCGTGTACATGAACAATTTATGGGACCGCTCTGTTTGGCAAATTAAGGATTCAGGCCAATTTCAGGCAAAAAATGACATGTGCGCGGCACATGACACCAGATTGAAGGGCATAATAGTCAGATTGTATAATTCCCTCCAAACCTGACCAATACCCGACCCGCCCGCCCGTTTCTTCATCTTCTTCATTCAAACATCCATAAAATCTTAATGTTCTTCACCTTATTGTGTTTCCTCCGATCACCTTCTCCAACGAAAAACTCAGACCAAAGACAACTTTTCAAAGAAATCCCATCAACAACAATCAAAGACTCATTCTGATAGAGATAGGAATTCTAATGAAGTGATTGCCGTAATAGTGCCCTAATTTTGTGCCCTCCATTTGAAATAAAAAAAAAATACTTCGACCTCATCGAGAGCATCTTGTTCAGAACTGAAATCAGAGCACCATCTTCAAGATGAAACTTGAAATTGACTTCTGGCATCTGATCTGGAACTGAAACTAAAAAATATAGAGCTTTTTTCTTCAATTTTCAATCTTCAAGTTCAAGATTCTGACTTGTTGTTATAGTTTCTTTGTGATTTTAGGCATTTCTGAGTATCTTTGAGGTTGAATTTTTAAAAGAATGGCAGACCCATTTCAGATTCTTTGACATAATGGCAGACCTATTTCATTGAGAAGGAGAATGATTATGGTGATTTTTAATCGGTGGAGGAGGAGGAAGGAGGAGGGAGTGGCGGAAGGGGAAAGGGATGGGTGGAGTGATGGTGGTGTGTGAGGTGCTGAAGGGGAGGGGAATGGGTGGAGTGATGGCGGTGTAGAGAGGGAGGAAGGCTGCAGAGGTTTTTTTTTCCCTTTATAATCTGACCATTTTACCCTCCATTACGGAGCCATGTGTGCGGCACATTACTTTTTTTGACGGAATTTGGCCTAAATCCTTAATTTGACATATATAGCAGCCGCGTCAATAGTTCATGTACGTGTATGCTCTAATTTTATCTTTGTACTATTTATAGAAAAGTATAAATAGGTGATGTACATATATAACGATTTTCTCATATTATTAATTTTATAACTTAACAATTTGGTGATGTTTTCATTTCTTGCCTGTGGCTGTCATCAGTCGACAAATCCACTCTCCCTCCTTTGTTCCATCTAGCATTTGAATTGTTATTTTTCACAGGTTTCAAAACATTAATTTTTGAAGTAGTTCCAAACCAGGGCTGCCAATGGATTATACAGATGGGCAATGGAGAAAAATGTAAAACCAAATAACCAATATAATATAAACACCACCCAATACTTATTTTTTATTTTCTATAGGTAACAACACCATCTTTGGCTAAATGTTATTTCAGTACAATATCTATTTACACTTTCTGTTTTGCAAAATTACCTATTTACATAAAGATGGAAAAGAGCACAAATTATTACACATGATTGTTTTATTCCTTTTGCTAAATAACTATTATTACACATGGTTACAAGACATAAGTATTGGATTTAGGTGGTTGATCACAATTTGCAGCTGACCAACCTATTGCTTTCTTCTCATTGTCATAAATCACCATTTTGTTTTGCATAAAAATATCTACACAAAAGAAGGTAGACAAGTGTAAATGGAGGAGAGAGTTGAGATATAACATCTTCACTTGTACTTTCATACTTCTAATTTGATACTTACGGCCTTAAAATTATCTGGTACACTAGTGAAATTGTTCCACGTGTAAAAGCATCATCAGACTAAGAAAAGTTAAGAGACTTAGACTGACGACGTTGTTCCATGTGGAGAAATTTAATTGGTGTACTAGAAGATCATGGCCCTAACGTACCTCCAATGATGTTATATTGCAGCCCTATTTCTGTACCATTCAGTATTCCTAAGCAGACACTGCCTCTCGACTGGACCAAAGGAATAGGGAGTATCAGAATATCAGTATATTTTGCTCATAGCACTCGGCAAAAGACAGGAAAAACAATAGTAATTTCTTACCGAGATTATGAGATACGCTTCAGGGAGTATTTCAAATTGAGGTTTAGATCTCCAACCGCCCGGGAACCTCAATCCTAGAGGCTTGAAATATTTCCTTACTTCATACACACTTCTGAATGGCTTCTTTCCTTTCCAGCAGACTGGGAGAGTGCGATCATCTGTAGCTTCTTGCAATGGCTTTCCATTTAGTTCTTTTTCCACCTATGCAAAAAGGTTTGATTTTTTATGTACAAATTTTCATCTTTACAAGAACTTAAATAAACAGAAAACGATGCTGTAAGATTCACAGAAAAAAGCCCTCAATGCAGACCCCAGTTCTGTTTTAGGACTTCCTTTTTCTTTATTTAAATTTGAAATTTCACTCTGCGGAAATATTCACAGTGAGCAAACAGATCTATCGGTAATAATCAGTATAAAGTGATCCAAGCTTTTAGGAAGGAAAAAAATATCCAAACTAGATGAAATATTTAATATGTAGATTTAGAAATGCGATCTAGAAGTTTCTAGAGGAAAAGAAGTGAGGGAATTTCATACCAAAGAAAGTAATGCAAGATATGCCTGAGAATTCAGGTAACTGTATGAACTCCCGCTGTCGAAGACAACGAGAAGATTCTTAAATCCCACACTTTTCCCACCAAAAGTCAGTTCTGCAGATCCAGCTGAGTAGTGCTTTCTGTCAGGAAATTATTACTTGAGAAATGTCTAATACATTCTTGAAGTTAAATATTTCTACGGAAGAAAGACAAAGTGCTCTAGAGCGTGCATTATTTCTTTGAGAAAGAGATAACAGGGGAGGTCTGAATGGAAGAGTATGGCATTACGTGTAATCAGAAGACATTGGCGTCCAGACAACACGTGAAGTATCATAAACATCATTCCCAAAAAAGAGAAATCCTCCGCCTCTGCCACTTAAACAGTGGCCAACTACATTGCGAACAAGTCCCTGATTGTGGAGCTGTGTCACAATGCTGGATTTTCCCTTCCCAAGGCCAAGTACTCCATCTAAGGTATTAGGAGATGCACCAGGTATCTGATCATAACCACACCTACCAAAAGATATACACAATGGTGAATGCGTTAAGACGCCATTTCCAAGATATTATTATGATATCTAGTAGATATGAACCTGAGAAGAAAGATAAAGTAAGACATTGTCAAGATCTTTGTTAGAAGTTTCTCTACGAGGTTTTGAAAAAAGTTCACTTATACAGCCTTTTTATGTTGCCAACATCTGCTCACAGGATTTGAAGAGTAAACTTGAAATTGGAGACTACACTATTTAACTACGTAAATAATTTCTGTAACCCGCTGGAGACTTTCTGTGAGCATATTCTAATTGGAAGAGTATTGGCGAATCCGAGTAAACTACACACTAATCAAGTGAAAAGGTTTTTGTTTCTGAGATTATCTATAGCACTTCACTTCTCCAGATACTGTGTTCTAATGGAGGTAAAAAACAAAAATCAACGGAATGATTCTTATTTAAACCCATCCTCCATATAAATAGCCCTACATAATGGCAGAATTAAGGAAAGAACCAACCCAATTAAGTATAAGTGGGCCCTGTTTATGTTCCTTTCATCAACATTTGTTTTTTCATTTCTTTAACTTTTTTTTTTTTTTACGTGTTCACTGTGTTCCACATTGTCCAATTCCATAGAGTTAAGGCATTCGGAAGACCAAGACCCTTATTTCAGCAACTACAAAAATGAACTCGAAACAAGTTAGGCAACCCGTCGCTATAAGAAAAAGTTCTGAAGAAAAATGCCTGGTCAATATCATAGGTTTGGGAAGAATATCCACTAAAGTAGGTTAGGCTACAGTAGGCCCCTATTCTGATGCATTTGTCAATAATATAAACGAATCAACTCACCCGAAGGCCAGTCGAGGGCTCACGCGAGCTCCGCCAGTACGATTTAGAGAGAAGACGTCATTAACTAGGACACCAAGGGATGAACCTCCATCCGCATACTCAACTTCATAATCACATTGTTCTGGGTTGTCACATTGGTAGTCACCTGAGTGCAAAGATGCGCATAGGGGATCCCTACAAATGACAAGGTCATTTGTGGGTCGGTAGAGGGGATGAGGCGCCTACAACATTAGAAGGATCAAAATTAGACAAAGAGGTTCAAGATAGATAAAACCAAGTCATTGATACACCTGCGAAGAATTTTTGTAGAAACTAATGTGGTGCAAATTTTGTTTAACTCAGTTTTCCCCAAGAAAATAAACAGATTATATAAAAACAATCCTAAATTTCTCTAGGATTGTCCAAATTAACTCTGCCTAAGCTACTGAGAAATGGAGAACTAGGAGTTCAAAATGTTTATTAAATTTGACAAGCCTTCTATTTCTATAAGAATAAGAAGTGTCTATGACAGTTCGATTCCAAAATTAGAATTTTGAGTAGAAGCCCCATGATCCATTATGCTTTACATATGATCAATTGTACTATTGACATCGTAGAGGATTTTTCATTGTATTATTACTAAGAGGTTATAGGAAGGCAGACTCATTTAGTTATCTTCCTCCTCCTATGAAACGCACTGGCTGACCTTTTCCATTCAATCTAGCGTTAAATTATCCTATTATTAGTTTGATTAGATTTCATCTCCCATGATCACAGACAGAATGTTTGAAGGTTAAAAGTAAGAATGTCTGAAATTGTTGCCGTAAAGAGTAAACTAAACAACGCACAATAAAGGATAAAGGAAGCAGAGTATATACCCTTGTACAATGGATACAAGGAGCATCACATTGAAGCCAAGTGAGGTCACTGCCTGTATCAGGATCAAGAAAGTAGGGCCTTGGAGGCTGTCCTAAGTTAACTTGAGCAAAGTAAAATCTACACATTGACATTTACATTAGTTTATTAAACAAAAAGTACATCAAAATCAAAAAGTAAAACAGTTCAACACATTCTTCAAACCCAGGTAAAGAAATAAAAATATTGAGATAATATTAGTTCCTCTTCCTACCAAATAAGAATAAAAAAAAATGTATGCAAAGCTTCTACTACCGAGATTTTGCAGTTTTCATCTTTATTTTACTTCTTTTCACGTACAAGTGACTAAAGAAATGTACAATTTGGGAAACTCAAAAAATTAGATTCACATACAATTAAGACAAATTATCTAATTAGGAAATGTACTCCAAGAAGCAAAAAGAGATTATGTGGACTCCAAGAAAAGGCATAAAGTTCATCTGCATATCAATCAAATAAAAAAGGCAGTACTCTATCCATTCCATAAATATAAGTCGTTTAGTATTTTGTTAGTCAAAATATGATTTGTATACCATTAATTAAATTAAATAGATTTTTTTTTTTAATTTTCGCTACATGTCCTACACAACTTATATTATTGAATGCAATGTAGGTAGTTTGGGAATCTTTAAATAATCATATAAAATACAAGACTAAAAATTTCAAATGGTAAGAGGAAGAGAAAATGGATACCCATCAGGATAAACATTTCCATAGAGTGGAAGAACAATGGAGGCTCTTGAAGAACCACCAACTTCCATTCCCGAGGACCTCGATTTCCACCATCCTCCTTGCTGTTGCTGCCTATCATTTGAAGCCCCTCCACATAAACCAATTCCTAGAAAAGCTATCAAAAATTTTAAAATTATTACTTTTCCTACTCCCATTTTCGGAGATATCGAGGAGGAACAGAGCTAACAAATACTTGAATCAAATCGATTTTTTTGGTGTTTTTATTGAGATGGGCTTTTCAAATTCTAGCGGTTAATTCTGAGAAATATATTTATAGAAGAGTTGATGATTGAGTGTGTGAGGGTATGGGTTTGAGTTTGCTTGAGAATAAGGATAATAAAAGGTATTGCTTTCATTAATTCCCAGTTTGATGCTACCTTTCTTGTTTAGGTAATAGACTACTTTTCCGGGGATTCCTTATAGTCTTTCCTCTGCTTTTCTTTGATTCCTTGCGCGCCGTCGTCACTGCAAATCCTTTTGGCTTCATTGGGATTCTGGTTTTTATTTTGTAACTTTTTCTTTTTCTTTTCTTTTTTTTATTAGAGAAAAATGAGACTTATTATTAATGAAAAATATGTGAAAGTCGCAGTGAATACATAAGGAGCACTACCTAACTAAAAAGAAGAACTACATAAATTTAATTCGGGCGAATTAATATGATACCCCTATTTTATTTTATTAACACTCCTAATTTTTGGGATTAGATTCTGAAGATGATCGAAATATATAAGGAGCATTACCTAACTAAAAAGAACTACATAAATTTAATTCGGGCGAATTATTGTGATACTCCTATTTTATTTTATTAACACCCCCAATCTTTGGAATCAAATTTTGAGGATAATCAAAGTATAATCGGAAAATATGACCGAAAACATGTCTTTAAGGTTTCTTGATGTTGTGTACCACCAACAGTATCTTTGCAAATGGGGTTTGTATTACATTAGAATTCAGTGACGGATGCAAGTTGACTCCAGTGAATTTTTTTTTTTAATTATATATGATCTATTGTACTCCATTTAGATAATAAATGTATAAATGACCCACACAAAAAATTTAATGACCCCACTAATAAAATAAATATTCTCAAAATTTTGATCAAACAGATAAAAATTCGTTCCGCACTGGAGCAGTGGTGTTAACCATTCTTGTTGTTTCTAAAAGATATTTAACAAGCAGCTTTAAATATTGTAAAGATTTAAAAATACTTTTTGTTTCTAGTCTTCTAGAAGATATTTAACAAGTTGCTCTAAATAAAAAATAGTCTTGTCTCTCAGCTTTCAATTCTCAATTCCTTCCCCCTTCGCGGGATATTTAACAAGTTACTCTCAATAAAAAATAGTCTTGTCTCTCGTCTCTCAGCTCTCAAGTCTCAATTCCTTCCCGCTCCTTCCCGCAAGACATCTCATTCTCAATCATTTTTTTTATGCTGCATATTGTTTGATAAAATACAAAAAAAAAAACTTGGGGAGGAGTGCGAACTTGATAAAATACTCCAAACTACATATAAAATTTACCATATTTAGTAGTATTTTTAAAATCTTTGGGCCCCCTAAAATCGTCTCTTACCCCACTGATCTCAAGTACTGGATCCGTCACTGTTAGAATTAACATTTTCATCAGCAAATTCATCCTGGGGATTAGGCAAATCTATCGCTGAACTGCAGAAGATCCAAAGAATGCATCAAATAATTTGCTCAGTTCAACTCTATATTCTCCACCGTTATTTATTATCTTGAATGTTAGGTTATGGAGTATAAGGTACCAAACAAACGATTGATACTGATTAGAGAGTTCCTAAGTATGCGGGGTTACGGGGGCAGTAGCCTCCGAGGCAGATTTTTTGGGTTTTTCTATTAATGGGTTGTCCACGTTAAATTGTAATTAGGCTTTCGTCTATTCTTATAAATAGTCTACCTGGTTTGGCAGTGGCCCAATTCCTTGATGAACTAGGTTAATATTTTATTGTGTCTTTCTTTATCTCGTTTCTCTCCCATTATTGTTTTTTAATTCCTATCAATTGGTATCGAAGAACCGAGTTTAGGGGCCAACAGAAACAATCACGATGGTTGAAGGAAAATTGTCGATCGAAAAGTTTGACAGAGCATATTTTGGGGTTTGGAAGATGCAAGTTAAGGATTGCCTATATGGTAAATATATGTATCAACCTCTAGGTGAGAAACCAGAGTGTCAGTAATGTCCCGGGGACCATGAGTAAATGTTGTACTTTATTATTTTTGAGCATGTTATTTGAATAGTGAATTTTGCTTTTGAACATAAAATATGTGATTTGTTAGTAAAACTCATTAGCTTATATAATTATATTCTAACTTGTCCATATTTTTATGAAATGTTATATACAAGAAATAAAACTAGTATGATGTCTCGTTGATGGTTATGTTATATTGAGCATTTGTAATGGATACAAATCATATCATAGATACATATGGAATATATGGTATCGAACGTGATCCGAAAAAAGAAATAATATTGCATGGTTATATAAGTCATAAGTATTTCTTCCTCAATACTATTTAGAATCCTTAGAACTTATGTCTTCATTGTTTCCAACATGAATAGAGCTATGTTTTAACTCAGTCGAACGTCACTTTTAATCGAGCGATTAATATGATTGATGATTAGATGCAGTATTTTATCATGTCTTGAATGTGAAAGACATTGTATGAGATTTGTCCATCTCTTATTAGAGAGAGATATCCGTGGGCCCCTCGATAGGGAAGACTGTTTAAATATGCATGACCGTGTTCAAATATATTTAATAATGTGGTTATTAAATATTATTTGTTGAAACAATCTACCAGTAGATCGAGTACAAATACAATTAAACTTTATAAGGGTGACATCGTCAATGCCTTGTGCTTAATTAGGATATCGTGTGACAAAAAGGTTAAATAGTAGATTGACAATAGATAATCGATCCACCGATTTTTTTTATTTACTCTAGGGTAGTCACACTGACTTGCTAAGGACCGATTGTGACTTGTGAGTACATACTCTACTAAGTATGCTTTCAATACCAGTGTGAAATGAACCTTCAGGGTCACCCACATAAAAGAGATAACAAGCATTATGTCAAAATTCAATGCATCTAGAAAGTGTCTTAGTTCATTATATTTGACATGTATTTTCTGGGAAAAATAAAATGTTATTATTCGAATTAGAATAACTGTTGGGATAAGGATTTCGGTTTATATTTTGATTAGGATTACGTGGAAGTTATTATGTGTCAAAAACTCCCACTACCAAAAGGAATTGGCATTACATGGGGGTTTGTATTCGAGACAAACTCTCAATGCCTTTGTATAGATCTTTTGGACGAAAACCTAGGAAAAGGTTTTTCAGCCGCACCAAAGTCCCCAACTACCAAAATATTTCGCCATCCCTTCTCTATGTTTTCGAAACTCAGAAATCCAAGAGCTAGCACTCGATGCTCGTGTCGTCGCATGGATACAAGTAGAGAGCGAATCCGGAAGGGATAGTTTTTTATGGTTGCTGCGTTTTTTTCAAAGATATGTTAAGGTTATTGCTGAATCAAATGGATCCTTTCGGGGTGATTCGTAGATTTTATATTGTATCTTTCTGCCTACGATTTCCAACAGTGGTATCAGAGCCTTGTTCATACCATCTGAATTCCATTATGTTGATCAAATGCAGTATATATATATATGTCAATCTCGATTTAATATGTGTATATATGAAACAAAAAAATTGTTTATTCTGTGATTATGCTATATGTGATATATACATGTATAATTCTGTTTATATGATGGTTAGTATGTTGATATCCATGATTTAATCTGTTATTAATATGATTAATACTAATAAACTGTTTCATTAACCTGATTTATGTTGATTAAATAGGTTATTAATTTGATTATACTAATATGGTGATAGAGGGTAAAACCGAGACAGAAACACATTCAATGAGTAGAAGGGCAATCAGATTTTCCTTTTGAGACCGTCGCTAGGGGCGCAGCCCCTTAAACTCCGTTAATGGGGCGCTTCCTCTAAGACTCTGTATGAATACTTATTGTTTATTTATAATATACTTTATGTGAGTTATAGTATTGTGAATAGCATGACCTACTATACCCTTCTATTTTTCATTTATTTATTGGGTTGTATATTATATAATACGGCTTGCGAATCGTTTTTCAATCATGTAAAATTGTAATTCCTTTATTAGAATAGTTCTCATTACTTTATATGAAGAATGAGAATGCCCATGCAATTATGCAATAAAATTGGAAGGACGTTGGATCGAAGATCAAATTCATGTCGATGAATATTGATCTAGATTGACCTTTGACTTCCACAAGGCTCATGGAAGTCATTATAGGATTAGTCCATGGTATCTCACGTTTATATTTATTTATATTCTCTTATGCATGTGATGGTTAATACTTTTCTAAAGGGGTAAACAAACGAACACTAAAAACAGATTTAATTACGTCTTAAAATGCCTACCATTTTTAAGCACTTCTTAAGTTTGGATCATCATATTGTCTGCTTGACAAAGCAAGATATAAATGGTTATCTAGGTAAACGGAGATGGAAAATAGTGATTTCCATAAGCTTATATATGACCTGACTTAACTTGGCTATCAAAATAATTTTAGGCCTAGGCCATCATATAGGATATAGCCGGGACATGTAGATGTCAATCCCATAGTTTGGTTGTTTTTTAATTATGGGTGATAAGACAAAACTTACTTATAATTATTGTAAAATGGGGTTTTCACTACTCATCAAGTGTTGAAAATTTGTAGAAAGTTTTTGCTTCAAAATAATTAATGGCTTTGCAAAATTTTATGTAGATAATGACAACAAACACTTCACATGATTCATTGCGATCTGTTCTTGAAAAAGAAAAACTAAGTGGGACCAATTTCCTTGATTGTGCCCGTAACTTAAGGATAGTCCTTAAGAAAGAAAGAAAGTTGTATGTTCTTGAGTATGATATTCCTGAACAACCTGCAAACGCCGCCCATAGAGTTGAGAAATATGCTTATAAGAAGCATGTAGATGACTCAAATGATGTGACCTGCCTTATGCGAGCCACTATGAACTCTGAACTTCAAAAACAGTTTGAAAAGGTTGAGGCTTTCCAAATGATTGGGCAGCTCAAGGAAATGTTCCAAGAGCAACTTCGTCAAGAAAGGTTCCTCACCACAAAGGCGTTGAATAGTTGCAAGATGGCCTCTAGCACTTCTGTAAGTGCACATGATCTAAAGATGAAGGGCTATATTGACCAACTTGGGGCTCCCGTTAGTCATGACATTGCTACTGGTATGATCTTTGTCTCTTTACCACCTGATTACGGCTAGTTTGTCATGAGTTTTAATATGCACAATATAGAGAAGACCATACATAAGATGCATGGGATGCACAAACATGCTGAAATGAATATTAAGAAAACAACTCTTGATGTTTTAATGGTTTAGAAGAAAAATTCCAAAAAGAACAAAGGAAAGTGGAGACTCGTGGCCAAGAAGGGAAATGACAAAGAGAAGCCTAAACCCAAGGCCAAGGCCCCAAAGGAGGGATTTTTCTTCCACTGCAATGAACCGGGTCATTGGAAAATGAATTGCAAGCTCTATTTGGAAGAGAAGAAAAAAAAGGGGGAGAAAGCCAGTACGAATGTCTCTCTAGGTATTTTTGTTATTAAGATTAACATTTCTTCTCTTACTTCGTGGTTATTAGATACCGGTTGTGGATCACACATTTGTGTAAATGTGCAGGGGTTCAAAAGGAGCAAATCACTGGCAAAAGGAGAAGTAGACAGTAAAATTGAGCAAACATTGTTGCAGGAGCTATAAGGTCTTTTGATTTAGTTTTTCCAAGTGGCCTTGTGCTTAATTGCATTTATCCTTTTGTTATTTTATTCCCATTTGCAGCAATGTTTTGTCATCATAAAAAAATGGGGAGATTGTAAGCCCCTAATGGCTAATGTGATCAATCTAGTTTTGATGATAACAAACCATTGAGAAGTTCCCATGTTTGTGTGAGTTTATGTTTTGATCATATGATCTATTACTCACACCTACATTGATGAAATAGTAAAAAAAACTTCTATGAACCTCAAAGGTGTAATACTACAACATAGGAAGTTGTTGCAACTCAAAGAAGGAAGATCAAGTGTTAATAGCTACTCAATCCAAAGTGAAGTATCAAGTGGTATGCTCTTAACCTTGAAGTCCATGATGCTACAATCTTAGAAGATTACAAAGGACTTCACAACATGAAGAGGTTGATAAAGGTCTCAAGTCAAGCTCAAAGAAGATTACATCTTGAAGACTTGAAGACCTAAGAATATTAGTCTTATGCTTTATAGGTATACCTCTTGTGACTAATCTTACTTTGGGAATACTAGTGTAAAGTGTGTCAAGCTCTTGCATGTTTCAAAACCATCATATTTACATTGATTTGATCTTTGAAAAGGTTTTGAAAATCATATATTAGTGTTGGTTTATGCCTAAGACCTAAAACTTATTTAAAAGACTTTAAAAAGCACTAAGGCATGAGTTTGAGAACATTAGAAATGTGACCAAGTGGAAAAACCACTTTTGAACTGAAGTCCGGTTGACCTGACATTGGCTTTAAGGGACTTGATGAAGTCCGGTCGACTGACATATCTTGTCCGATCGACCGAGGCGTGTTTTTGTCCTTACTCAATTTTGAATGTTCCAAGACTCTAATGGCTATATTCTCCAAACGACCATGATTTAGGTCGGTCGACCGAGCCTATGCTCCGAACGACAGGACCACCCTTTGCGGTCGTCCGAGATGTGTCCAGTAGCCTTGTTATTCTGATTCGGAAGCACCCCGGATGACCTACCATTAGTTTGGTCGACCGGATTTGTCTGTTAAGGTAAACATATAGCTTTTGTAACTCGATTTTCTTGTCATTGTTTGCCTCTATATAAAGCCTTTAAGGTTGATTTTTCATAGTTAACTAAGCCATTAGAGGACATTTGATATACACATTTTATACAAGCTATCAAACACTTTCTACGAGTTTAAATCTTTCTAGCATTCATCAAAATACTTCATGTTGAGAAATAGTTGAAAGGAAAAAATCAGAATCCCCCACATAAAAGTAGCGAAAAGTAAAATGGCATTCCGTTCCTTTAGAGGATCTATTCACGAGAAAGAACCAATAACTTGTGATAGGAATTATACATTTTTTGATCTAATCGAAATAGTTAGGATTCTGCTACTTTGAATTACCAACGGCAGCCTTCGGACTCCCGTCTCTACCGATATCCACATGCTAAACCTTGAGCTTGTTCGTTGAGCCTTTGATGCTAGTCACGAGAGCTACGAACTTTGAATACGATCTTCGAGAGCTTCGTTGATATAGAAATATAAAACTGGAAATTTAGATATAAGAAAAAAGGTTTTTCTTTTCTCTTTTGTGTTCTTGAGAGTGTTTTGGAGAGACAAAAATCAAAGGATTTTCTTCTCTTGGTTTCGGCTAGAGTGTAGAATGAAAATGGTTGAAGTGAAAATTTGTGTGATGAACAATTCATCATGTGGTGTTATTGGAACCACCCACTAACTCCACACTCACACATTTATCTCCCCAATACTCTCTTCACATAGACACACATACTTTCTCTCACACAAGACATGTGTCAGTTTTGACTTTGTCCAACTGGTTCGATCGACCGGAGAAATGGTTCTACGGACGACCGGAGTGACAAACCGGTTCGGTCGACCCGAGACAACTCTTGGTCATTCGGGTCCGGTTTTGCCCAATCCAATTGAGCACCTATATCAAATGTAAACTCCAACAAGCCCAATCCAGTTGATTATAGCATGCGACCCTTTAGGTATTTCCTATGTTGGCCATGACAATAATTGTAAACAGTAGTGTGAGGTATCTAGCAACACATCATTACTCCCAATTCACAAATAGTCTCGGTGATTCAAGTAACCACGAATATGATCTTTTGCACTAATACATTTGTCCTTGATATCTAGATTGAACACAAGTCACGGAGTATGTCAAACTTTTATTGTCCAATCAGTCAATTTCTTGATTCCCGACTATACTAATCAAATGACATTAATATCTCACATAAATTCACTTGTTCATGGCCATGAATTAGTCTCACTCAATCAAGGGGGCCAAGATATCATTCCTGTTGTATAGGAGGGACAAATCCTCTATCTATCACACCTCATCTTGACATGGTTCATAAATATACCTAACAAATGCCTTTATAGACCATCTAGTTACAGATGGCGTTTGACACCATCAAAGCATACCATTAGCCAAGCATGAAATCTTGTGTGATTTCAAAGCGAAGGATTTACGTGCAAACAAAATCCTTATAAGAACACTGTTGACATTTATATAACAATCCATGAAATGTTCTTATAAGCGGGTCAGTCCAGTATCAAATACCCATGTGTTTGACTTAATATCATATATTTAATTACAACACATACTAGTCTCCACACATTATTGTTGTCCTAAAAATTCCACAATAATGATTGACCAGTGACATTTTAGAATAGTTCATTGTAACGATTTCATAACTATCTAAGGACGTTATTATGTTTTATTACATTTGCACAGCCTTAATGAAAACACTAATAATGGAATTCATGCCCTCAATATTTCATCAAATGAAAGAAAATATAACAATCTCCCACTTACACTAAAGACAACAACCTTGCCTTTTAGTGTATATTGTACATAAGAACTATCTCTAAGACCAGTTCTCTTGGTATCTAATACCCATGCTACAAGTATGATGATCATGTTGCTGCTATGTTAGCGGCTTCGTCAGTGGGTCGACGATGTTATCATCTGTATGTACATTACAAATTTTCACATCCCTATATCAATGATCTCACGGATCAGGTGATACCTTTGCAGTATATGTTTGGGCCTTTGGTGAGACTGTAGTTCCTTTGATTGAACTATAGCTCCATTGTTGTCACAATAGAGATCAATCATATTCGTAATACTAGGCACCACACCAAGTTCAACAATGAACTTTTGGATCTAAACAGCTTCCTTAGTAGCATCTGATGCAGCTATATACTCGTCTTCGGTTGTAGAATCAGCCACGGTTCCTGCTTTGAACTCATCTAGCTCACAATACCGCCGCTTAGGCAAAATACATAACCCGATTGCGATCTAAAGTCGTCTCTATCAGTTTGGAAACTAGCATCAGTGTAACCACTTACAAAGAGCTCGTCTTCCCCACCATAGATTAAGAACGTATCCTTAGTCCTTTGCAAGTACTTCAGATGTTCTTGACAACTATCCAGTGATGTTCACCGTATGTTGACTGGTATCTGCTCGTTATACGCAAAGCATACGAGACATCTAGGAGAGTACACAACATGGCTTACATGATAGATCCAATTGCCGAAGCATATGGAATCTCACTCATGCGTTCTTTTTCATCCATTGTCTTAGCACACTTTGTCGTCTTGAAAGAACCGTACCAAGTGCTATTGGACAAAGGCCCTTCTTAGATTCTTGCATGCTAAACCGATTTAGCACTTTTTCTAGATATGTACTCTGACTTAGGCTAATGAGTCTACATGATCTATCTCTATAGATCTTGACTCCTAAGATGAAGCTTGCTTCACCTAAGTCCTTCATAGAGAAACATTTCCCCAACCAGACCTTTCTGATTCCAAGGTTGGAATGTCATTCCCTATAAGTAGTATGTCATCTACATACAAAACTAGGAATACAAATGAGTTTCCACTAAACTTTTTTGTAAACACAAGGTTCATCAACATTCTTGATAAAATCGAACTCGATTCCATCTTCTAAAAGTTTGCTTTAGTCTATAAATTGACTTCATTAGCTTACATACTTTATTTGCATTATTTGGATCGACAAAACCTTCGGGTTGTATCATACACACGTCCGCATCAAGTTTTCCGTTAAGGAAAGCTGTTTTGACATCCATTTGCCAGATTTCATAATCGTAGTATGCAACTATAGCAAGCAAGATACGAATAGATTTGAACATGACTACAGGGAAAAAGGTCTCATCATAGTCAATACCATGAATCTTTTAAAAATCTTTCGCAACAAGTCGCCCCTTGTACGTCTGAATGTTCCCTTCCATGTCAGTTTTCAATTTGAAAACCCACTTGCACCCTATTGGGGTAACCCCCTCAGGCGCATCTACCAAGATCCATACTTGGTTAGTGTACATGAAATCCAATCGGATCTCATGGCCTCAAGCCATTCCTAATAATCTGGAATAGTAATTGTTTGTTTATAGGTTGTAGGTTCATCGTGATCAAGCAAACATAACATCTTCATGTTTTGTTACGAACAGTTCCAGATTTTTCGGGTGATCTACGAACTCTACTAGACCTACGCAATTCTTATGTTTCTGGAAATGGCTCCACAACAGCTTGTGTAGCTTGTTCCAATTCCACCTGATCACTTGTGCCTGGAACTTCACCAAGTTCCCTTGGAATTTCAGTAAGTTCCACATGGCTCCCACTTATTTTCCCAGAAAGAAACTGTTTCTCCAGAAAAACTCCTTTTTGAGCAACAAACACTTTGTTCACGTTAGGAATGTAGAAGTAGTATCCTTTAGTTTTTTTAGGATACCCCACAAAGGTGCACTTGACCGACTTTGGGCTGAGCTTGTCCAAAGCTAGATGTTTCACAAATGCTTTGCAACCCCAAATATTTAAGAAAGACATACTAGGACGCCTCCCAGTCCATATATGATTTGGTGTCATTTCACATATTTAGATGGAACTCTGTTTAGTGTTAAAGTTGCTGCTTCTAAAGCATGTCCCAAAAATGAGTTTGGAAGGCTCGCATAACTCATCATTGATCGAACCATATCTAATAGAGTTCGATTTCTCCTTTCGGATACACCATTCCATTGAGGAGTATCCGGTGGCGAAAGTTGTGAAACAATTCCACAACGCTTTAGATAGTCACGGAATTCTTGACTTAAGTATTCATCACCTCAATCGGATCGAAGTATCTTAATACTTTTGCCAAACTGGTTTTCTACTTCATTTTTATACTCTTTGAACTTTTCAAAGGCCTCAGACTTGCATTTCATCTGAAACACGTATCCAAAACGACTAAAATCGTCACTAAAAGTAATGAAATATAGATAACCTCCTGTTGCATGGATATTGAATGGACCACATACATCACTATGTATTAGTTCCAAAAAATCATTTGCTCGTTCTCCAGTTCTAGTAAAAGGAGAAGCAGTCATCTTACCCATTAAATAAGGTTCGCATGTATCATATGATTCAAAATCAAATGATTCCAGCAAACTATCTTTATGGAGTTTGGAAATGCGGTTTTGGTTTATATGGCCTAAGCGACAATGCCAAAGGTATGCAAGATTAGAATCTTTTGTCTTTATCCTCTTTACATTTATGTTATAAACCGGTGAATCTAGGTCTAACAAAAAAAATACAATTCACCAAAGTAGCACTACAATAAAATATATAATTGAACGATAACGACATTCGTTAGTTTTTAATATGAATATAAAAAACAATATTGTCCAAACGAGAGATTAAAATAATATTTTTCGTTAAAGTAAGTACATAAAGACAATTGTCTAAATGTAGAACAATTCCAGATGGCAAACTAAGACTAAATATTCCTACAGCTAATACAGCAACTCTTGCTCCATTGCCAACGCGTAAGTCCACGTCGCCCTTTGTCAGCTCCCTACTCCTTTGTAGTCCCTGCACATTCATGCAAATGTGAGAACCACATCCGATATCTAATACCCATGAGGAAGTAGTAGTAGACAAATTGATCTCAATAACATAAATATCTGAGCCGAAGCAACATTTGCTCCCTTTCCATGTTTTTTACCGGCAAGATAACTTGGGCAATTTCTCTTCCAGTGTCATTTTTGTCCACAATGGAAACAATTTCCATCTTTAGCCTTGGGTTTCAGTTCTTTCTCATAATAGCTAGGTTTGCCCAAAGGCTTGCCTTTATGCTTACCAAAAACCCTTGCCCCTGTTGTTGTTGACCATGTAAATGGCCTTGGACTTGCCTATTTCTTTCTTGGCAGTCCTCAACAGGTTCAAAAATTCTGGGAGGGATTTGTCTATCTCATTCATGCTGTAGAATCAAGTCAATGGATAGCTCCTGACCAAGAGGAAATCCCAGTCTTTCGAGGCTCTCAATATAGCCTATCATCTTCAGAACGTGAGTTCAGACTGGTGTTCCCTTTGCCATTTTGCACTGAAACAGAGACTTCGACACATCGAATCTCTGTTGACGAGCTTCACCCTAAAAGAGTTGCCTTAGATGATTAATCATATTTAAAGCTCCCATTTCCTTGTGTTTCTTATGAAGCCCAGAGGTCATAGTTACTAAAATAAGACTTGACACATCTAATACGTCATCTAAGTGCTTACGATAAGCATTTCTTTTAGCGACCGGAGTCCCCGCGACTGGTGGATCAGGAATAGGAGTTTCCAGAACATACAACTTTTTCTCGTGCTTGAGAACGATTCTCAAGTTCCTGTACCAGTCAAGGAAGTTTCCTCCCTAGAGTTTGTCCTTCTCAAGGACGGATCTCAATATAAAGTTTGATATTACGATTGCATTTGCCATTATATCTACAAAGAAGAGTTTGCCAAATTTTAGATGTCATATTTTAAAATCATTAATAGGACTTTAATTAATGATTCTCCCACTATTTTCTTTTAAATGAATAACCCTCAATTATTCATTCGGAAAGTTCAAAAACTTTCTGGTAAGACCAAGATCCATATATCACCAATCCCGATGAAGCTTTGGTTACAAAGCTCGAGATATGGTTATTTCGGTAAGCAATGTTTGCTAATCACATGAATTATGTGACTCCTGGTTGGTTAAGTAGGTAACAATTACCCTAAGTACACACATGCACTTCTCAACCCTTTTGCCTCCAGATCCAATACCGATGCATCTTTGGCTACAAAGCTCGGGATTGGACATCTGAGTTAAGTATGACCCAAGATTGCACCGGCGGATATCACTAACTTATCCTTCGCGCCTCACCCGAACAGACAAACACTTATTCCACTCAAAAATTTACACTATTGTCAATCTAGGCCTGGACGACGGCAATCTTGGAAGGCATAGACTTAATATTTAAAATTGAGGGTTTTTAATTGTCTCACCAAACAGTGTATAATCTGATTATACGTCTGAATTAACATGCATAATATGTTATGAAAACTATAAATAATGCAATAGGCATCACATGCGAAGTGCATAAAGTAGTAAATAAAACCGTGACCTAGTAATTGCCCCTATACGAATTTTCCGAGCCAACATAAAATCCTAAGTCAATCTAAGGTGGAAAAGCAATAAATCATATCTATTGTCTTCCTCCTTTTTGTGATTCCCTCCATCTGATGGACGCCTTTTGTACATTATTTGTTACATATGAAAAAAATATAAATTCCTATCCTATACTTTTACATAATTGAAGGAAATCTCGAGTTACATTCGAGATGAATTTTTACCACAAGAAATAATAGATAAGGCACAACACGTAGACGTGTTATAATAAAAATCACTGGGTCAAAGGCTATTACTATGCACCATGCTCAAATAACATGACAATTATGCTGAAAAACGCAGATACACACAGTCTGCTCCTTTCCGGTCGACCCAGGCCATACTCTCGGTCGACCGTAATGAGACAGTAACCAAAATAGTGTAAAATTAGGGCACCTCGGTCGACCTAGAACATTTCTGATCGACCGGCCCAAAAACGGACTAGCTTCGGTCGACCGTGATTGCTCACCGGTCGGCCGAGCTCTAGGCAGTAGCAAAATCCCATTTTCTAGATCATGTCTGGTCTAGTGAGAATCTCTTTCGGTCGACCGAATTATGTCCAGAAAACAGAAAAAATAGCCAAAAACACGAATCAAAAATTCGTTCTGGGATTCGTTTAACACTTATGCGACTTCCCAGAGGTTGTATAAAGGTAAATACATCTTATGCCATGCATTATCCGGCTAGAAAAATTGTGATAACACATAATTAAAGCAGTTGGGTTCTCGTGATAGGCTTTGATACCACTAAGGTAAGTATGGTTGATGTGTTCGTAAAACCTCCTCACTTAGTATACTAGATTAGAGAAAGAGTTCCCAAGGGTGAAGAAGGGTTGCTTAGTGCATAAAAGGATCATTTGTTGGCCTTACCCTTGAAAGGTTCCTTTGTGCATAAAAGACCATGTGTTTGTTTTGTCCTTTCGTGTAAAGATATTCTCAAGACATCCCAAACCAATACCTGAAGCATCGCTGTATATTGTGAAACTCTTAGTTTCTACTGTTAATGCTAAGATGGGTGCAGTAGTTAACATTTCCTTCAACTTCACAAAACTTTCTTCACATTCTGAATTCCAATCAAAATTCACTTGCTTCTGTGTTAACTGTGTCAGAGGTGCTGCAACTCTTGAAAAATCTTCTACGGACTTCCGATAGTACCATGCTAACCACAAGAAACTTCGTATTTCAGCTACCGTTGTTGGTCGAGGCCAATCTACTATTGCTTCTATTTTAGCTGGATCTACTGATACTCCTTTAGCTGATACTACATGACCCAAAAAGGACACACTCTTCAGCCAGAATTCACACTTGCTGAATTTTGTATAGAGCTTCTCTTTTCTCAGAATTCCTAAAGTTACCTTAAAATGTTCTTCATAAGATTCTTCAGATGGTGAATAAATTAGAATGTCATTAATAAATACAACCACGAACTTGTTTAAACAATCTTTGAAAACTTGATTCATCATATCCATCAATGTCGCCGGTGTATTGGTCATACGAAACGGCATCACAATGAATTTGTAATGTCCATATATGGTTCTGAAGGCACCATTTGGTATATCTTTTGGCTTGATTCTCAATTGATGATACATGGATCTTAAGTCTATCTTAGAGAATACCTTGGCACCTTTCAATTGATCTAACAAATCATCTATACGAGGCAATGGATATTTATTCTTGATGGTGATCTTGTTCAATTCCCGATAATCGATACACATCTTCATGCTTCCATCTTTCTTCTTTACAAACAACACTGGTGCTCCCCATGGTGACACACTAGGATGGATGAACTTCTTGTCTAACAACTCTTGTAACTTGTTGGAGTTTACATTTGATATAGGTGCTCAATTAGATTGGGCAGACTCAATTCGATTGGGACGTTCGATTGGATTGTACAAAACTGGACCCGGTCGACCAAGAGATGTCTCGGGTCGACTTAAAGGTTTGTCACTCCGATCGACCGAGAACAATTTCTCCGGTCGATCGGACCAGTTGGACCAAGTCAAAATCGGCACATGTCTTGTGTGAGAGAGTGACATATGTAGTGTGTGTAGCGGGGAGAGAGAAGTGGGGAAAATGTAGTTTGTGGGTTGATTTTTGAGCCACTATTCATTTTCTTTGGGGATTGAATTGTTCATTCCAATCACAATTATTCTGTTCCTCTCTTCATCATTCTAGCTGAAAATAATAGAAGCAAAAATATGAAAATTTTCTTCTTGATTTTGACACACTCTCAAGAACACTTAAGAGAAGAAAATAAGATTTTCTTATCTCTTTGATTTCCGGTTTTTCTTTCTTTCTCGTGAATCGATCCTTTAAAGGAACGTAATCCCGCGCTATTTTATTCCGCTGCATTTTGATGATTACAAATTTTTCCTTTCAAGTGGTATCAACACCTATCACGAGAACCCAATTACTTTGATTATGTGTTATCCTAATTTTTTGTAGTCTGATAATTTATGTCATAGGATGTCTTTACCTTTGTACAGCCTCTGGGAAGTCGTTTAAGTGTTAAACGAATCCTGGAACGAATTGTAAATTCGTGTTTTTGGCTGTTTTCTATTTTTTGGAAAAAGTTTGGTTGACCGAGAAGAGGTTCACGGCAGACCAAACATGTGTTGGAATATGATATTTTGCTACTTCCTAGATTTCGGACGACCTATGAGCAATCATGGTCGATCGATCAGAAATGTCATGGGTCGACCGAGTTGGCCTATTTTTACAATGTTTTGGTTACTCCCTTATCGCTGTCGACCGGGAGTATGACCTGGGTCGACCGGAAAGGGACATGCAGTGTATATTTTCACTTTTATCATGATTGTCGTGTTATTTGAGGATGGTGCATAGTAATAGCATTTGACTTAGTGGTTTTTATTATAATACGGCCTGCGTGTCGTGCCTTAATAATCAATTCTTGTTGTAATTTTAATCTTGAATGTAACTCGATAATTCTTTCAATTATGTAAAAGTATAGAATATGATTTTATATTTTTTTCATATGTAACAAATGATGAAAAAAGGCGTCCATCAGATGGAGGGAATTTAAAGGAGGCGGAAGACAATAGATAGGATTTATTGCTTTTTCCACCTTATATTGACTTAGGATTTTTCGTTGGTTCGGAAAATCCGTATATGGGCAATTACTATGTCACTGTTTTATTTACTGCTTTTGCATGAGATCCATGAAGCATGATTTACTGCTTTTTATTGCATGTTTTTAAGACGTATAATCAGATTATACACCGTTTGGTGAGACAATTTAAAAAACCCTAATCTTAAATATTAGGTCTATGCCTACCATGATTAGCCCTCGTCAAGGCCAGATCGACAGTAGCGTGAAATTCCGAGTGGAATAAGTGCCTGTCTTTCCTGGTGAGGCGCGAAGGATAAGTTAGTGATATCCGACAGCGCAATCATGGGTCATACTTAACAGGGTTACCAATACCAAGCTTTGTAGCCAAAGCTGCCTCGGTATTGGGTCGGAATGCAAAGGGTTAAGATGTTCATTTATGTACTTAGGGTAAGTGTTACCTACTTAACCAACCTAGAGTCACATAATTGATGTGATTAGCAAACGTTGGTTACCTAAACAACCATTTCTCGAGCTTTGTAGCCAAAGCTGCCTCGAGATTAGTGATATATGGATCTTGGTCCTATTAGAAAGTTTTTAACTTTCCGAATGAATACTTGAGGGTTATTCATTTGAAGAAAATGGTAGGAGAATCATTAATTAAAGTCCTATTAATGATTTTAAAATATGACAACTAAAATTTTGCAAATTCTTCTCTGTAGATATAATGGCAAAGGAAATCGTTGCATCAAACTCTTTATCATTGCGATCCGTCCATGAGAAGGACAAACTTGAGGGAGGAAACTTCCTCGACAGGTACAGGAACTTGATAATCGTT
Source organism: Vinca minor (assembly GCA_026122235.1). Classification (NCBI taxonomy): domain Eukaryota; kingdom Viridiplantae; phylum Streptophyta; class Magnoliopsida; order Gentianales; family Apocynaceae; genus Vinca; species Vinca minor. The sequence continues at coordinate 948,983 of JAOCZM010000058.1, forward strand.
CTCAAACACGAGAAAAAGTTGTATGTTCTCGAGGAACAAATTCCTGATCCACCAACCGCGGGGGCTCCGACTGCTGAAAGAAATGCTTATCGTAAGCACTTAGATGACGCATTGGATGTGTCTAGTCTTATATTAGTGACCATGACCTCTGAGCTTCAGAAGAAACATGAGTAAATAGGAGCTTTTTATATGATTAATCATCTAAGAAAACTCTTTTAAGGTCAAGCCCGCCAAGAGAGATTTGATGTGTCGAAGTCTCTATTTCAGTACAAAATGGTAGAGGGAACACCAGTCGGAACTCATGTTCTGAAAATGATAGGCTATATTGAGAGCCTCGAAAGACTGGGATTTCCTTTGGGCCAAGAGCTATCCACTGACTTGATTCTCCAATCAATTCCTGAAACATTCAATCTGGTTGTATTAAACTAGAACATGAATGAGATAAACAAACCTCTCCCAGAATTGTTGAACCTATTGAAGACTTCTGAGAAGGGAAGAGGCAAGTCCAAGGCCATTTACATGGTCAACAACAACATAGGCAAGGGTTTTGGTAAGCCTAAAGGTAAGCCTTCGGGCAAACCTAAGGGTAAACCTAAACATTCCGAGAAAGCACTGAAACCCAAGGGCGCTGTGGCTAAGGATGGAAATGTTGTATTTCTTTTCATGTGATGAAATATTAAGGCATGAATTCCATTATTATTGTTTTGAATACGGCTGTACTTTTTTGTATTAAAATATATAATAACGTCCTTAGATAGTTATGTAACTATTACATTGAACTATTCTAAAAATTACCCTAGTCAATCATGATTGTGGAATTTAAGGACAACAATAATATGTGGAGACTAGTATGTGTTGCGATTAAATATGTGATATTAAGTCAAACACATGGGTATTTGATACTGGACTGACCCGCTTATAAGAACATTTCATGGATTGTTGCATAAATGTCAATAATGTTCTTAAAATGATTCAATTTACACCTAAATCCTTCGCCTTGAGATCACACAATATTTCATGCTTGGCTTAATGGTATGCTTTGATGGTGTCAAACGCCGTCTGTAACTAGATGGTCTATAAAGGCATTTAGGGGTGAGCACCGAATTTGAATTGGCCAATTCCGCAATTTGAATTCGGTTTTTTCATTTTTTCCTACCTAAAAAAAACCGACCAAATTCGAAACCGAATTCGAATTGGACGAATTGGGGAATTCGGAAATCGGTTTCGACCGAATTGGCCGAATTGGAGTGTATATTTTTTATTATATAATATTTAATTATATAATAATAATATTTAATTATTAAAAATTCAATAATAATATTTAATTATATAATAATAATATTTAATTATATAATAATAATATTTAATTATTAAAAAATTTGAATTCGAATTCAGCACACCAAATTCAAAAATAGTCAAACCGAATTCGTCCCAAATTCGACCAATTCGAATTCGGTCTTGATCGAATTATCAAATTCAAACCGAATTACCGAATTCGAATTGCGAATTGAATTCGAATTCGGTCGGAATTCGGCAAAACCCGAATTTGCTCACCCCTAGAGGCATATGTTGGGTATATTTATGAACCATGTCAGGATGAGGTGTGATAGATAGAGGATTTGTCCCTCCTATACAACATGAGTGATATCTTGGGCCCCCTTGATTGAGTGAGACTAATTTATGGCCATGAACAAGTGAATTTATATGAGATATTAATGTCATTTGATTAGTCTACTCGGGAATCAAGAAACGGACTGATTGGACTATAAAAGTTTAACATACTCCGTGACTTGTGTTGAATATTGATATCGAGGACAACGGGATTAGTGGAAAAGATCATATTCGTGGTTACTTGAATCATCGAGACTATTTGTGAATTGGGAGTAATGATGTGTTTCTAGATACCTATCATTACTGTTGACAATTGTTGTCACTACCAACATAGAGAATACCTAAAGGGTCGAACACTATTATCAACTGGATTGGGCTTGTTGGAGTTTACATTTGATATAGGTGCTCAATTAGATTGGGCAAAAGACCCGGTCAACCGAGAACTGTCTCGAGTCGAACGAACTTTTTGTCACTCCGATCGGCCAAGAACCATTTCTCCGATCGACCGAACCAGTTGGACTAGGTTAAAACCGGCATATCTACATGTGTGAGGGAGTGTGTGTAGTGTGAGAGAAATAAGGGGAGAATGGGGTGAGTGGGTAATTCCACTTACCCCACATTAAAGGAAAATTGGTTTTTCATTCTAACTCTCAAGAGAATTGAATTCTCATTTTTTTTCCCTACTCTAGTCGAACCAAAAAGGAGAAGAAAATACTGATTTTCTTATCTTTTATTAACACACTCTCAAGAACAATAAAGAGAAGAAAATTCGATCTTCTTGTCTCTGAGATTTCCAATTTTCCTAAGTAACCTATACTTTTTGGATTCCGGAAAAATTGTTTTAAATCTTCATAATTCTTAGACTAGCATCTAAAACAATGAGTAGCAAGCACAAGGTTGGTGTGTGGATACCAATAGAGACAGGAGTCAGAAGGTTGATGTTGGTGATTCCTAGTAGCAGAATCCGGGCATTGTCGATTAGATCAATAGAAATGTATAATTCCTAACACGGGATTCTGGTTCTTTCTCGTGAGTATATCCTCTATAGGAACGTAATCCTGCGCTTTTACTTCTGCTGCATTTTGGGGATTACAAATTTTTCGTTTCAGGAAATTGTTTCCATTGTGGACAGAAAGAACAGTGGAAGAGAAACTGCCCTAGTTTTCTTGCCGGTAAAAAGCTTGGAAAGGGAGAAAAATGTTGCTTCTGGCTCAGGTATTTATGTTATTGAGATAAAATTTTCTACTACTACTTCCTCATGGGTATTAGATTCCGGATGTGGTTCTCTTTTCTTATCGGTAAAAAGCTTGGAAATGGAGAAAATGTTGCTTCTGGCTCAGGTATTTATGTTATTGAGATAAACTTTTCTACTACTACTTCCTCATGGGTATTAAATTCCGGATGTGGTTCTCACATCTGCGTGAAGTGCAGGGATTACAAAGGAGTAGAGAGCTGGCAAAATGCGACGTGGACTTACGCGTTGGCAATGGAGCAAGAGTTGCTGCATTAGCTCTAGGAACATATGGTCTTAGTTTGCCTTCAGAAATTGTTCTAGATTTAGACAGTTATCTTTATGTACCCACATTAACAAAGAATATTATTTCGATATTTTGTTTGGACAATATGGGTTTTGATATTCATATTAAAATCAAACGTTTGTCGTTATTGCTAAATGATATATTTTATTGTAGTGCTACTTTGGTAAATGGTTTATGCTTGTTAGACATAGAATCACTGGTTTATAATATAAATACAAAGAGGATAAAGAATAAAGAATCTAATCCTACATACCTCTGGCATTGTCACTTAGGTCATATAAACGAAAACCGCATTTCTAAACTCCATAAAGATGGATTGTTAAAATCATTTGATTTTGAATAATATGATACATGCGAACCTTGTTTAATGGGTAAGATAACTGCTTCTCCTTTTACTATATATGGAGAACGAGCAAAGGATTTGTTGGAACTAATACATAGTGACATATGTGGTCCATTCAATATCCATGCAAGAGGTGGTTATCTACATTTCATTACTTTTACTGACGATTATTTCTTATGAAATACAAGTCTAAAGCCTTTGAAAAGTTCAAAGAGTATAAGAATGAAGTAGAAAAACTGCTTGACAAAAGTATTAAGATGCTTCGATCCGATCGAGGTGGGGAATACTTAAGTCAAAAATTTCGTGACTATCTAAAAAGTTGTAGAATGGTGTACCCGAAAGGAGAAATCGAACTTTGTTAGACATGGTTCGATCAATGATGAGTCACACGAGCCTTCTAAACTCCTTTTGGGGACATGCTTTAGAAGCAGCAACTTTAACACTAAACAGAGTTCCATCTAAATCTGTTGAAACGACACCATATCATATATGGACTGGGAAACGTAATAGTATGTCTTTCTTAAAGATTTGGGGTTGTGAGGCATTTGTGAACGTCCAGCTTTGGACAAGCTCAGCCCAAAGTCGGTCAAGTTCATTTTCGTGGGGTATCCTAAGGAAACTAATGGGTACTGCTTCAACATTCCTAACGAGAACAAAGTGTTTGTTGCTCAAAAAAGAGTTTTTCTGGAGAAACAGTTTCTTCTTGGAAAACAAGTGGGAGCCACGTAGAGCTTAATGAAGTTCCGGAGTTTAGTGAAATTCTAAGGGAAGTTGGTGAAGTTTCATGCACAAGTGACCAGGTGGAATTGGAACAAGCTACACAAGCTATTGTGGAGCCAGTTTCAGAAACACAAGAATTACGTAGGTCTAGTAGAGTTCGTAGATCACAAGAAAAAATTGGATTTTTCGTAACAAAACATGGAGATGTTATGTTTATTGATCACGATGAACTTACAACTAACAATCAAGCAATTACTAGTCCAGATTCTGAGAAATGGCTTGAGGCCATGATATCCGAAATGGATTCCATGTACCCTAACCAAGTATGGATCTTGGTAGATGCGCCTGAGGGGATAACACCAATAGGGTGGGTGCAAGTGGGTTTTCAAATTGAAAACTGACATGGAAGGGAATGTTCAAACGTACAAGGGGCGACTTGTCGCGAAATGTTTAAACAGATTAATGATTTTACTATGATGAGACCTTTCCCCCTGTAGTTATGTTCAAATCCATTTGTATCTTGCTTGCTATAGATGCATACTACGATTATGAAATCTGGCAAATGGATGTCACAACAGCTTTCATTAACGGAAACGTAGATGAGGATGTGTATATGATACAACCCGAAGGTTTTGTCAATCCAAATAATGCCAATAAAGGATGTAACCTATTGAAGTCAATTTATGGACTAAAGCAAGCTTCTAGAAGCTGGAATCGATATTTTAAGGAACGTTGATGAACATTGTGTTTATAAAAATTTTAGTGGAAACTCGGTGGTATTCCTGATTTTGTATGTAGATGACATACTACTTATAGGGAATGACATTCCAACCTTGAAATCTGTAAAGGTCTGGTTGGGGTAATGTTTCTCTATGAAGGACTTCGGTGAAACAAGCTTCATCTTAGGGGTTAAGATCTATAGAGATAGATGATGTAGACTTCTTGACCTAAGTCAGAATACATATATAGACAAAGTGCTAAATCGGTTTAGCATGCAAGAGTCCAAAAAGGGCCTTTGTCTTATAGCACTTGGTACGGTTCTTTCAAGACAACAGTGTGCTAAGACACTGGATGAGAAAGAATGCATTCTTTGAGTATAACGAGCAGATACCTGAACATCACTGGATAGCTGTCAAGAACATCCTTAAGTACTTGTGAAGGACAAAGGACACGTTCTTAATATATGGTGGGAAAGACGAGCTCATTGTAAGTGGTTTCACTGATGCTAGTTTCCAAACCAATAGAGAGGACTTTAGATCACAATTAGGATATGTGTCTTGCCTAAATTACAACCAAAGCCGAGTATATAACTGCATTAGATGTTGTTTAGAAGATTTGGTGTGGTATACCTAGCATTTCGAATGTGATTGATCTCAATTGTGAATGGAGCCATACATCAAAGGAACCATGGTCTCACCAAAGGTCCAAACATATACTGTGGCGGTATCACCTGATCCGTGAGATCATTTATAAAGGAGATGTGAAGATTTGCAAAGTTCATACAGACGTTAACATGGCCGAACCACTGACGAAGTCGCTGACACGGCAGCATCAACATCGTCATACTTGTAGCATGAGTGTTAGATACCAAGAGAACTAGTCTAAGAGATAGTTCTTATGTACAGTATACACTAAAATGCAAGGTTGTTGTCTTTAGTGCAAGTGGGATATCGTTGTATTATTTTCATGTGGTGAAATATTAAATGCATGAATTCCATTATTATTGTTTTGAATACGGTTGTGCTTTTGTATTAAAACATATAATAATATCCTTAGATAGTAATGTAATTGTTACATTGAACTATTCTAAAATGTCCCTAGTCAATCATTATTGTGTAACTTTAAGGACAACAATAATGTGTGGAGACTAGTATGTGTTGTTATTAAATATGGTGATATTAAGTCAAACACATGGGTATTTGATACTGGAGTGCCCCGCTTATAAGAACACTTCATAGATTGTTGTATGAATGTCAACAGTGTTCTTATGATGATTATATTTGCACCTAAATCCTTCGACTTGAGATCACACAAGATTTCTGCTTGGCTAATGGTATGCTTTGGTGGTGTCAAACGCCGTCTGTAACTAGATGGGCTATAAAGGCATTTGTTGTGTGTATTTATGAACCATGTCAGGATGAGGTGTGATAGAAAGAGGATTTGTCCCTCCTATATAATAGGAGTGATATCTTGGGCCCCTTGATAGAGTGAGACTAATTCATGACCATGAACAACTAGAATTAATATGAGATATCAATTTCATTTGATTAGTCTATTCGGGAATCACTAAACTGACTGATTGAACTATACAAGTTTGACATACTTCGTGACTTGTGTTCAATCTAGATATCGAGGACAAATGGATTAGTGCAAAGATCATATTTGTGGTTACTTGAAACATCGGGACTATTTGTGAATTGGCAGTAATGACGTGTTGCTAGATACCTCTCATGACTACTGACAATTGTTGTCACGTCCAACATAGCAAATACCTAAAGGGCCGCACACTATAATCAACTGGATTGGGCTTGTTGGATTTTACATTTGATATAGGTGCTCAATTAGATTGGACAGATTCAATTGGATTGGGAAAAATCGTACCCGGTCGACTAAGAGATATCTCAGGTTGACCGAAACAGTTTGTCACTCCAGTCGACCAAAAACCATTTCTCTGGTCGACCGGACCAGTTGGACCAAGTCAAAACTGGCACATTTCTTGTGTGAGAGAGTGGCATATATAGTGTGTGAAGTGGGGAGAGAGAAGTGGGGAAATGAAGTTAGTGGGTTGATTTTTCAGCCACTATTCATTTTCTTTGAGGATTGAATTGTTCATTGCAATCACAATTATTCTGTTCCTGTCTTCATCACAATTATACTGTAAGCCCTAAGGGCGAACAAACTCAGTTTTTGATAATGTACAAACATCTGATGTTGTATCTAATGGTTTCAATCTTTGTGATAGAATAATGGTTTTCCAAGATGGAAGCTCTAAGTACTTCAATCAAGCCGTGCTCAAGACTAAATGTTTACATTCTTTGAAGGCACATCTCTCAAGACGTGAAGATTGAAGGCTTAAGTGTGGTTAGAATAGCTTAGCATATCATTATATATATCTTAAAGCTCTAACCATTGCTCACATGAACTTAGGATCACAACACTATTGTCTTGCACTTTTAAAAATAGTTTTCTTAAAGCTCAGTTTCAAAAATGGTCTTTAAAACTTGTTCCCTTCTCAAAAGCCATTGGTTTCATTATCTAAGACTTTGAAAATTGTTTTTCAAGTATTAGTTATCCTTTTGAGAAAACCATTTTGACCTTAAAAGATTTCAAAACTTGTAAAAAAAATCAACATCTCTTGAATCCATGAAATTCGGATCATCCGAGATTTGCACGGATCATCCGGACCGAAAAACCAGTTGTCCCGGTCGACCTAGGTAGACTTAGGATCGTCCGATCCTTTTGATCGGATCATCCGAGGTAATTTGCGGTCAACCAAACTCTGCGAAAACTAGCCGTTATATGACCGTTTTAAAAGTTGTTTTTTGGATTCTTTTAAAAAGTATAAAAGCTCTATTGCAGAGGAATCTTCTAACAACAACCAGAGAGAATATACATTGATTATACAAAAAGCTTTAGCAATTTCAAAGGATATCCAACTTTATTCATGTGTTGAAAAGTTCAAAATCACCATCTCTCTTGCAAGACACAAGTTGTTGAGTCATAAGTTCAAAGAACATTAAAGTAAGATCTTTAAAGGTATCTATCCTCCACTATTTGAGTGTGTAACTTTCTCTTTATATGTCCATCTTTCCCTCTCTTAGTGATAGGGTATTTATTGTGTCAAGTCCTACTTGGTGTGGGCTTTGTACTCTTAGTGAGTGGAGTTTATAATTGTGGTTATTTGTGTAAAACTCTTTGTGAGTTAGCCACTTGTGTAATTACTTTTCTTAGTGAAGTGGTTGAAAATCCTTGGGTGAAGATCAAGGTGGTGGACGTAGATTCTTTGTGAATCCAACCACTCTAAATCTCGTGTCTTGCTTTCATTGGTTTATTCTTGCTTCATTTTCACCTTATTTCAAATACAAGTTTCACATTCCAAAAAATTTGAAAATAAAAAGAAGCCACTTTTATAAAAACCCAATTCACCCCCCCTTGTGTTTTTCAATACATTACAACTCAAGATTGCTATAGGACTTCATCACTCAAGAAGATTTTGATCAAAGGCTTCAAAGTCCAAACTCCAAGAAGATAAACAACTTGAAGACTTGAAGACCTTAGGAAGATTAGTATTTTCTTTATAGGTAATCCCTGTGACTAATCTTTCCCTTTATAATACTAGAATATAATGTTTAAAGCTCAACTATGCATGTTTTAAAAACCTCATGTTTCGCATTGTTCAATTCTTTGAAAAGGTTTTTGAAAACTTGTTTAAGTGTTGGTCAATGCCTAAGTACTTTAAAATGTGTTTTATATCTTTACAAAACACCTAGGAGTGTGCATGAGAACATTGGAAACTTAACTAAGTGGAAAAACCACTTTGGGACTGCAATCCGGTCGACCCAGGCTTGGCATCGGAAGACCAGAAGAAGTCGGTCGACCGACCAGTGTTGAGTCGGTAGACCATTATGTTTTTTTTCCTTATTCAAGTTTTAAATGTTCCAATGCTCCAAGACGGCTATATTCTCTCCGGACGACCGAAATTTATAGCCGACCGAGATGAAAACAGAGGGCCTTTACCTTTTGATTTAAGGCACTCCGTTCGACCTATTGTCTAGTAGCGGTCTACAGAAACTGTCTTTTCAAGGCCAAAATTATAGCCATTGTGACTCAGCATTGCTTGTGTATTCTTACCCTATAAACTTCATTTATCTTTCTATTCTCAAAGAGTGATTAGCGCTTCAATTGTAGATCTATTCCAAGAGGGAATTCTTTGTAGTTAGCTTAATTGTAAAGTCTCCTTTGTAAGAGGTTAGTTACACAAATTTCTCTTTGTGAGAACTAGTTGTTTGTGAGTTCGCAAAAAGCTCTTAGTGAGCTTCACTCTTTGTGAGTGTTTCTAAGTCCTCATTGGTGAGGCATAAATCCTCTTGTGAGAGGTATCTCTTTCGAGAGATTGACTCTTAGCGAGCTTAGTTCTTTGAAGAACGAGAAAAACACTCTATGAGTGGAGACTTCTTAGTGAAGCAAAAGTCCTCTTTGTGAGGCAACTATCTCATTGGTTAGATTTGCTCTTAGTGAGCTTAACACGCTTTGTGGGTGGAGTCTTCTTTGTGAAACACAAGTCCTCATTTGTTGGGGCAATTGTAAAAGGTAAAACCACCCACCTTGCATTTGTTGTGAAGGGTATCCATTAGTGGATGTTGAAATCCTTGGGTTTGTCCTAAGGTAGTGGATGTAGATTCTTTGTAAATCAAACCACTACAAATCTTTGTGTTAGTTTTCTCTATCCTTACTCATTTACTTTATAGTTCATGAATTGCTATAACTTGTTTACTTGACTACATGAACTATTTGCTTAGGATAAAAAACTTTCACAGGCTTCCTTGCTTTATACAATTGCTTCACTTAGTCATCTAAGTTGCCTTGATCATAATTAAATGACCTTATGTGCTTAAACAACATACTTGTTGTTAAGGTGAATACTTAGGCAAAAGAAGTTTTAGAAAAGCTTAAGAAGTTTTTTAAGAACCTAATTCACCCCCTCATCTTCAATACCCTCAAAGGGGGTTTTCAATTGGTATCAGAGCCTAGTCTCCATTTTTATTGGACTCACATCCTAGGAGGATCCATGGATCATAGCTTTTCTAACTTAGACCACCTCTATTTGATGGATCCAACTTTGGTAGATGGTAATATGCTTTTAAATTGTTTTTGTCTTCTAATGACATCTCCTTGTTGAGCATTATAGAATAAGGTTCTTTTATTCCTTCAATCTGCATACAAGGTGTTATGGTGCAAAAGTCTAGAAGAGACTATGATGAAGAAGACCTCAAGGAGATGTCTCTCAACTTCAAAGCCTTAAATGCTCTTTGTTGTGCATTAAATGAAGAAGCTCTAAAAAAAAGTCCATGAATGTGAAGATGCTTATTCCATGATGAATATGCTTGAAGCTTCCTACAAAGGAGAAGTTGAAGTGCAAGAGCCAGAGGTGGCAAATCTAGATTTGGGGACTCAATCTTGTGAAGGTATGGAGGACATCTCAATCACACTTCAAGAAAATCTTGTTACAACCAAGAAGTGTGATAAAGGAGAAAACAATGATCAATCCTCAATGAGCTCAAAAGAAATATAAATTGAGCCTTCACAAGATGAGATAGAAGAAGAGATAGAGGAAGCACAAGAGCTTGATCTTCAAATGGATGTAAATTATGATGGAGACCATGAAGATCAAACATCTTGCAAAAGGAAGAGAAAAAGATTGCCACAAAGCTTCAAAGAAAGATGTACAAGAAGAAGTGGCTTGAAGCATGAAAAATTTAAATGGAGATGTTCAAAGAGAAAGAAATGACAAACTCTCAATAGCTCTTGGAATCTCAAAATTCAAAGGATACAATCTTCAAGGAACCAAGAAGCTTAAATTGCACAAGTGATGAAAAGAGCCACAATGCCAATTTTCACCTCTCATCACTTGGTAAGGTTACAAAGGTATCAACCTCACTATCTCATAGTACTTTAATTAATGATTTTAATAGTATGAGAAGTAATTAAGCTTGATGCAATTGTTGATGTTGCATCATGTCCCTTTGATAATCTTTTACACGGAGATAACCTAATGCAAGAGCTTCATTCGCTTTATGTTTCACTTGCTAAGGTATCTAAAATAGGCAACATCACAAGATTAGATGATTCTTGCTCTTATTTACATAGTTCTCATAAGAATCATCCTAGGTTCTTTAATATTGAATATGTTGATCCTTGTGCACACACTTGTCACTTGAGGAATTACTTTGACAATGAAGGACCTTTACAAAAGGTACCAAGTGTTTCTCAAAGTCTTGTAGGTTCAAAACGATCCAATATTCAAAGTGAAGAGATGAACCTCAAGGAATGGAAAAGCAAAGCTAAGACTCCAAGAAAAGAGTCATGTGGCAAGGAAACAAACTTGCGAAGAACTCATCAAAGAACAACAAGGAAAACATCAATGATGACTTCACAATCCAAAAGGAGATTGCTTCTAGTACAACAAATGCAATGATCACAAGAAGAAGCAATCAAAGGATAAGCTCCTCCCAAGATAGAAAAGGTCAAGATCAAGGCCAAATATTATGCCTAGTTGGTCTAGTTGATGAAGATCAAAATAAAATTCAAAGTCCTAACTCTATAGGCAATGAGGTACAATCTAATTCTTCCCTTGATTTTGACTATGATAATGAGGTTGATCCTTATATGTTTTTAAATGATTTATATGATGAAATGAAAAGATTGTCTAAGAAGAACAAGATCACTCGTAATGAACTTGCTCGCTCGCTAAATGAAAATTCTAAAATGCAAGTAGAATATGATAGTCTTCTTACTTCTTTTCACATCATATCAAATGAAAAAGAGAATGCGCTTTTATCGCTAAATTCTATGTCTCTTGAGTACCAAGAGTTGCTTGACAATGTGCATATTGTAGAATCTAAACTTGTTGAACATGATATCTTAATGTATTAACTGCTTATGTGAATAAGTGTACATGTGCCAGAGATATACTTGGTAATGTGCTTGTTGCTCCACTTGCTCTTCTTGATAATACTCTAGAGCACAAACACAAACAAAAATATACACACTCTACTTCTATTAAAGCTAGAAAACCACACACCACTATGCTAAATGTAAATTGCTCATATTGTGGTAAATGTAGTCATCATGTTACTTGTTGCATTAATAAGAAAAGAATATAAACCGGGGCTAAATCATTTTGGGTTGAAAAAAACCCCAAGAACCCATAAATAAATGGGGTACCAAAATTGATTTGTTCTACAGGAAACATGGGAAAACCGGCTGAACGGACAAGGCAACGGTCGACCGCAACAATGGTCAAAATGCCTCAGTCAAAGAAAGGATATCTCGGTCGACCTCAATAGACTCTCGATCGACCGCAGCTAAAGGCTATTCAGTAACAGGGTATCCCGGTCGTCCGACATCCCTCCTCGGTCGTCCGAAATCTGGACATAAAGAAATTCAAATTTTAATTGGATGAGGGAGGGCGACCGGATAAGACCTCCGGTCGACTGAGCATTCGTGATTTAGCATAAACCAATGGTTTTCAGTTCAGAAATTCAAAAGTCTTCATTTTCCCTCTTCAAAATACTCTCAAACCCTCTCACAAAATTTCCTCAAATCCGAAACCTATACTATTCCAAAATTCAATTCCTTCCATAAACATCAAAATCCTTCAATCATGGATCAAAATAAAAAACTCAATCATTCCAAAGGAAAATCAAGGATAATTCTTCAAAGAAGAAACCTCCCACCAAAAGACCACTTGAAAAATCTCTAACAATTAGAGAATCGGTTGAACCCGCTCCAAAAAGAGTAAATATCAAAATAATGGCTGATCGGAGCAGAGGAAAGGAAAAAAGGACAAAATACTCCGACGAAGACACGAAGTCCGATGAAGATTATCCAATTCCACTTCCTCCTTCGCAATTTCAAGGTGAATCTTCCTCATATACTACTAAGAAAGTGAATTCAAGATTTTATAAGTAGGAGAGGTATAATCCATGGGTACACAATGGTTAGTGATATGTACCTTGGACCTTTGGAAGAAGTAGTTGAATACTTCATAGACATGGGTTGGTTACGTCTTTTCTCTCATAATTCTGAAATTTATCCATTAACCATATATGAATTTGGAGCCAATTTGAGAGAAGATGGATTAAAGGAGGATGTGATGTATTGGTGGACTTCTCGGGTTGAACATTTGGAGTTTAGCTTCTTGGAGGGTATGCATGAAGGGATTCATGGGAAGAAACTCGTTCTAAACACCCATGAATCCTCCCCTGAAGGATTCGCTCATACCATAGGAATCGAAAAACAGATGAAAATACTTACGATTTTGGTTAATGGTTTCTGAAGACTAATGTTGTGCTGCGACGACCAGAAGCTTTCCCTTGCGGAATTGCTCTCTACAGGTATCCACGCGAAGAAATGAGCAGCGAGTGATAGCTCTTCTTTTTCTGAGTCTCGAGAATCTAGAGAGAAGAGAAGGGAAGAAATCTTATTTCGGGTAATAGGTTTTGCGGCTATGAAAATTAGTCCCTAGGGTTTTTGCCAAAAGAGATTATATAGGCATGAGAGTTTGTTCCGAAAACTAACTCCCACGTAATCCTAAACTCTTTTGGTAGTGGGAGTTTTTATAGCATAATAACTCCCACGTAATCCTAGCTAAAACCAAATACCGAAAATGCCCCTCCTTAATCTCTAATTCGAATAATAACATTTTATTATTCTTAGAAAAATAAATGTCGGATACAATGAACCTAGACACATTCTAGATTCATTGAATCTGGACATGAAGCTCGTTAACTCGTCTATGCATGTGACCCTGTAGGTTCATGTCACAATGGCAATGAAAACAAACTTACTAGTAGTATTTGTTCATAAATCACAAGTGGTCCCTAGCAGGACATTGTGACTACCCAAAGTGAATGAATGTATGGTGGAACCTAATATCAATCCACAATTTAATCCCTTTGTCTCGCGATATCCAAATTAAGCATAAGGCATGGTAGTTGTCACCCTTATAAAACTTAATTGTATTTATGCTCGATCTTCAGGTAGACTGTTCCAACAAATTAGTAATTAATAACCACTTTATTAAATACATTTGAGCACAGGCCATGCATTTAAACAGTCTTCCTTATCGAGGGGCCCATGGATATCTCTCTCTAATAAGAGAGGGACAAATCCCTTACAATGACTCTCACATTCTAGTCATGATAGGATACTACATCCGATCATCAGTCGTATTAATTACTCGATTAAAAGTAATGTCCGATTGAGTCAAAACGCAGCGCCATTCATGTTGGAAACGATGGAGACTTAAGGTCTAAGGATTCCAAATAATATTGAGGAAGTAATACTTATGACTAAACCACCATGGAGTATTACTTCTCTTTCGGATCACGTCTGATACAATATATCCCAATATATTGTATCTATGATATGATTTGTATCCATTACACATGATTAGTAAAACATAATCATCAATCAAACATCATACTAGTTTTATTTCGTTGTATAGAACATTACCTAAAACTAGGAACAACCAGAATAGTAATTGCATAAGCTAATGAGTTTTACTATCAAATCACATATTTGATGTTCAAAAGCAAAATTAACTATTCAAATGACATGCTCAAAATATATCAACTCATACAACATATGCTAATTGTCCTAGGGCACTACTAACAATGCTTCGTGAAATACTTGGGATTAGATTTGAGTGGGACTCAATTAGGCATTTTGATAATTCTGGGAATGTACCAAGTGATGAAGTTTTGGACAATGAAAGGTTCAAGCTTTATGTTATTATCGAAGGGCCTTTCAATAAGTCTAAGTAAAGAGAAACCAACAAGTTGGATGAATATGGACGCATTCTACATCACATTGTATCTAACGTTGTTGTCCCCATCTCCGGTCACAAGAATTCGATCACCTACATCCAAATGACAAGAATGGTTGGTTGAACGGAAGAAGGCAAACTTTGCATTCTTGGCTGTGAATAACTTCATAAATAGCTTGTATCAAGCCTCCAAGTTCTTGCCTTATGGGAGTTTATGGACTTTTCTATTCAAGAGATTCAAGCTCAAGCTTACGACTCCTACTCCAAGAAGTGATGTCTACAATATGTACAATGATGGCCTCTTCCATCAAATGCACATGATATTGGTCAACAAGAAGTGGAAGTTCCATTCTAGGTGCACAAATGAGGAGTTATTGGCCGCAATGATAGCACACAAAAAATCTTCAAAAGTGTCTAAAACATTGAAGAAAGAAATGGAGAAAAGAGGACTCCAAAGGCCAAATGTGCAAAATGTACCATTGAATGAAGAAGTGCCAAAAAAAGGTCAAGGAGATGGAGGTGATGATATTCACTTTGAAGTGAATGAAGAAGGGGATGTCCAAGTAAATATTGGTGATCAAAGGGATATTCCAAGAGAAGATGTTGGTATAAAACCTCCTCAAACAAGAAATGAAGCTCAAAATGACATCCTCAATCACATCAATGAAAATTTGAAGACAATACTTGAGAAGTTATCAATCTTAGAATGTGATGTGAAGGATTTAAAAGAACAAGTTGTGGATTTAAAGACAAGGTTTGATGAGATGGACTACAAGATTGATAACATAAATAGGAATACAAAGTCGAATAAATCAACCTTTGTAGTAAATGAGGAGGAAGAAGAGGAGAAGGAAGAAGAGGAGAAGGAAGAAGAAGAGGGTTATGATGAAGTTTCTATCAATGGAAATCATGGAAATGAAGATGAAAAATATGAAGAGCCCAAGGATGTGGTTAATATTGAAGATGATGAAGAAAATTTGGGTGAATAAAGGGTAGAAAATGTTGGGAATGAGGGTCAAGACATGGATTTGGGAGAAGATGAAGGTGACAATGATAAGAAGAATGAAGAGAAAGATCAAGAAAAATAAGCTGCACAAATTGTACAAGAAAGCCAAGAAAAGGGAATTGAAGCTTCAAATGAAGATTGAGAAGATCAAGGAACTCATTGAAGAATCTCAAATTGCAAAAGCAACTCTTCAATTCAATGAGAAATTCTAAAACCCAATCTCTTTTATTTCCTTGTATTTTATTTCATTTCTATGTGTCTTTCCCTTTGTTATCCCATGTGTACCCCCTAGAATAGAAATTGTTGATCTTTGTCCTTCATATTTCTTGTATGAATTACTTTTAAGGGGCACCTTGATGCTTATAACATGTCATTGCTCTTTATTATGTTTTGATCCTATGAGCATGTTATTAGAGAGCTTAATGATTTGATTCTTGTGATGAAAGCTCATTTTTAACTCCCCCACTTATATTCTTTAGTGTTTTATGATTTGGGGGAGATATTAGATGCTATGTTTTGTTTTAACTGGATCTATACAGCATTTAGGGGTTGTTTTGTTGTTTATATTAAAGTCTTAAGCAGGAATCTTTTGTGGTTGATCGTCTAGATGATTGACTTAGGATATAAACTGTGTTATGTGGCATTATATATTCTTTGGTTGTGTTATTTGGTTGTTAGGTAGTGGTTTAAACTAAAAATTGCATGTTTTTTTTCTGTTTTTTACTAAAAGTCCAGTTGACCGAACTATGGGGATCAGGTCGACCGAAGCTTTATGATCGACCAGAGGGACCCTATGCGGTCGACCGGGACAGCCAAATTTCAGCAAAATTCAAACTTCAACTTTTGTAATCTGTAAGGTTTGCTGCTTTATTAATATAGGCACAACCTTAGGGAAGTTTTCAAATGTTTTCATCCTATACCTTCTAAAAAACATGTGATATATGCTCAATTGTTCATATTTTACATCATCACATCACTTGTTGGCTTGTTTTCATCTTTTATCCCTTATAGACAACTTGTGTAAGTTATTTTGGGAGTTATATGTGTTATACATATTCTTTATTTTCCTTACTATTTCGATCTCATTTTTAGTTTTTGGTTAGTTTTGCTTTAAGAGTTGTTACACTCATTATAGCTAACCATTAACTTGCTAGAGGAATGTTTTTAAAGTGTTATCTTACACTTCCTCTAGTTCTTTGGTTGTGATACATGTGCTTAACTTGTGTATTCATGGTATCAAATTCATTCTCACACTGTTAGCTCTGTCTTTCAAACTTGATTTCATCTTGATAAAGCTAACATTGTGGTTTTGTTAAATGGGGAGATTGTGCTTAAAAGGTTTTATTCCTTATCTCCTTTGAGTTTAGCTTAGGTTGATTCATTTTTTAGCCATAAAGACCATTTTTAGTTTATGTGTCATTATAGACTCTTGGTATTTTGAAATCAACCAAGCTTATTCAAAATTATCCTTCTTCAGATATATTTTTGGTCTTTAAATTTGATTATTCGGTTCTTATCTTATCAATCTATTAGACCATCAAGCTCCTCCAAAATTTTAAACTTAATCCCTCGTTCATATTCTTTTTAAGCATAAAGGGGTCTTTCAAAGGGGAGAAATCCTTTAGATCTCTATTTTTCAATAAAAATGAGGAGAATATGCTTTCCATATTGACGCTCTGATTACCCTTTTAGATTTTGAAATAGTGTTGCAAATGTGCCAAGAAAAGTAATTTAGAAAAGGAGAAAGCTTAAGAACTTGCAAAATGGGAGAGATAAAGGTTTCTTTAAAATAGGGGGAGTAGAATATTTTTTCAAAACATCTACTTGCCTAGATCCTATATACCATTATCTCATGCATACATATTTATATGCTTTATAGATTTATCTTTTGCATATTATTCCCATTTGCATCAATGTTTTGTCATCATAAAAAATGGGGATATTGTTAGCCCTAAGGGCAAACTGATCAATCTTGTTTTGATGATGACAAACCATTGATAGTTCTAATGTTTCGCGTGAGCATGTTCTTAATGATAAGATCCTTAGCACTCACACCAAAATTGATGAAAATGGTAAGTTAGCTCCTTGTGTACATCAAAGGTATGATCATACACACAAGGAAGCTACACTTTGTAAGACTCCATAACACAAGCATGAAGTCAATCCACATGCTATGGAAGTACTTGCAAAGTCAATGAAGAAGGAAGATCAACATGTCAAAAGCTACTCAATCCAACAAGAGTACAATCAAGTGGTAGACTCTATGACAAGAAGAAGTATGAAGTCTATTACACTACAACTCAAGATTGCTATAGGACTTCATCATTCAAGAAGATGTTGATCAAAGGCTTCAAAGTCCAAACTCCAAGAAGATAAACAACTTGAAGACCTTAGGAAGATTAGTCTTTGTTTTTTAGGTAATCATTGTGACTAATCTTTCCCTTGAGAATGCTATAATAGAATGTTTAAAGCTCAATTATGCATGTTTTCAAAACCTAATGTTTCACATTGTTAGATTCTTTGAAAAGGTTTTTGAAAATTTGTTTAAGTGTTGGTCAATGCCTAAGTACTTTAAAATGTGTTTTATATCTTTACAAAAAACTTAGACATGCGCATGAAAACATTGGTAACTTAACTAAGTGGAAAAACCACTTTGGGACTACAATCCGGTCGACCCAGGCTTGGCCTCAGAAGACCAAAAGCAGTCGGTCGACCGACCAGTGTGTTTTGTCCTTATTCAAATTTTGAATGTTCCAATGGTCCAATAGCTATATTCTATTCGGACGACCGAGATTTATATAGGTCGACTGAGATGAGAATAGAGGGCCTTTACCTTTTGATTTAAGGCACTTCGGTGTAATTTCATGGAAAAAATTATAGTCGTTGTGACCAACATTGCTTGTGTATTCTCGCCCTATAAATAGCTTCTACAACTGAATTTTCATAACTTATCAAGCCATCAGAGGGCATAGGCATATACACTTCATAAACACACAAGCAAACACTTTTGAGCTTAATATCATATCTTTCAAAAGCATTTGCGTTGAGCTATAAACTTCATCTATCTTTCTATTCTCAAATAGTGATTAGAGCTTCAATTGTAAATCTATTCCAAGAGGGAATTCTTTGTAGTGAGCTTAATTGTAAAGTCTCCTTTGTAAGAGGATAGTTACCCAAAATTCTCTTTCTGAGAACTTGTTCTTTGTGAGCTAGCAAAAAATCTTTTAGTTAGCTTCACTCTTTGTGAGTGTTTCTAAGTCCTCATTGGTGAGGCATAAATCCTCTTGTGAGAGATATCTCTTTGGAGAGATTGGCTCTTAGTGAGCTTCGTTATTTGAAGAACTAGAAAAATTCTCTTTGTCAGTGGAGACTTCTTAATGAAGCAAAAGTCTTCATTGTGAGGCAACTATCTCATTTGTGAGATTAGCTCTTAGTGAGCTTAACACTCTTTGTGAAACACAAGTCCTCATTTGTTTGGGCAATTGTAAAAGGTAGAACACACCTTGCAATTGTTGTGAAAGGTATCCATTAGTGGATGTTGAATTCCTTGGGTTTGTCCTAAGGTAGTGGATATAGATTCTTTGTGAATCGAACCACTATAAATCCTTGCGTTAGTTTTCTCAATCTATACTCCTTTACTTTATAGTTCATGAATTTCTATAACTTGTTTACTTGACTACATGAACTATTTTCTTAGGATAGAAAAACTTTCACATGCTTCATTGCTTTATACAATTGTTTCACTTAGTCATCTAAGTTCCCTTAATCATAATTGAATCACCTTATGTGCTTAAACTGTAAGCCTAAGGGCTAATGTGATCAATCTTGTTTTGATGATAACAAGACATTGAGAAGTTCTAATGTTTGTGTGAGCTTGTGTTTCAATGTTAGGATATTATGAACTCACACATGCATTGAAAGGTAGCTTCTTGTGGACATCAAAGATCATTCTACAACAAGAAGAATCTACATTTTGCAAGTCTCCATAGCACAAGTCAAAAGATCATCCATCATGCTAATGGAAGATATTGCAAAATCAGAGGAAGATCAACAGGTGTTGAAGTTCAAGATACTTCAACTTGACAAGTCTTCAAAGGTCTCAAGTCCAAGCTCAAAGAGGAACTCATCTTGAAGACTTGAAGACCAAGAAGAATATTAGTCAATATGCTTATAGGTATATCTCTTGTGACTAATCTTATTTGATGAATGTTAGTTTATAGTATGATGAAGCTCAAACTCTTGCACGTTTTAAAAACCACATTTTATATTTTGATTTAATCTCTCAAAGATTTCGCAAAACATTCTTTAAGAGTTGGTTAATGCCTAAGATCTTTAAAATGATTTAAATATCTTTCAAAAACACTTTGGCATGAGTTTGAGGACATTAGAAAGTTGAGCAAGTGGAAAAACCACTTATGGACTGAAGTCCGGTCGACCGGGTCCTAGACCTCGGGCGACCAGATGAATTCCGGTCGACCGACAAGTGTTGTCTGGTCGACCGAAGTGTCTTTTGTAATTTATCACTTTTGAATGTTCCAAGACTCCAACGACTATAAATATCTCGGAAGACATACTTCAGGTCGGTCAACCGGCAATTGCCCAGGTCGACCGGACCACTCATCACGGTCTACCGAGATCAAGACAGATGCCTTAGATCTTAACTTTAAGACTATTTCGGGCGACCGACTTCCTAGTTTGGTCGACCGAAGATGTCACGTCAAGGCAAAAATATAGCCGTTGTAACTCGATTTGCTTGAATTTTTTGGACCCTATATAAATGCTTTAAGGCTGAAATTTGTTCTTTGCTCAAGCCAATAGAGGGGCCTTAGTATACAAGTTTTAGACAAGCAAATCAAACACTTTCCTAAGCTAAATTCTTCCAATCATTCTTCAAAATATTTCTATTTGAGAAAGAGCTTCAATTACCTATTCTTTCATTCTCAAATACGAATGAGTGCTTTCATTGTAATATCCAATCCTTAGAGGGATTTCTTTTTCTTGAGCTTAAGTGTAAAATCTCATGCGTTGAGATTATATTTCTTTGTAAAGGATTGAGTGGTAAGGCATGTTTGTGAGAGTGGTGGTTTTGGGACTCCATTAGTTGGAATGGATCTTTCTTGTAATCATAGGAACTAGAGTGAATGGTGAACCCAAATAGAAGTAGGGTTGATGTATTCGTAAAACCTCCCCACTTAGTAGACTAGGTTAGAGAAAGAGCTCCCAAGGGTGGATGGTTACACGAGTGTGTAAAAGACCATTAGCTGGTTTGTCCTTCCCTGTAATCTCTCAAGACAAGCACAGTGGAAAGTTGCCAAAATCCTTGGGTGTGTCTCAAGGTAATAGATGTAGATCGTTGTGATCGAACCACTCTACATCCTTGTGTTTTATCTTCTAACTTTGTCTCTTTACATTCAAGTTCTTCATTATACTTGTGCTTATGTGTTAATGAACTTGTTTGCTTATATCATAAATTGTGTATATAGAGTTAGTCAATTTTCTTGTATCTCTAATATTAGCTTGGGCAATTTGTGTCTATCTTCTTGGCTTATATTAAAGTTAACCAACTTTCTTGTTATCTCTTTCCTTGGCTTGGGAAATAGGAATTGTATTTAGAGATACTTATAGCTTTATATATCTCTTGCTAAATGCTATTCCTCACTACTTGTGTGTTTGTTCCTACAAGCTTTGTATATAGGAATCTTGACCTAGGCAATCCATGATCATATTCATTGTCTTGTATTCCTATGTGTTGCATATACACACATAAGTAATCTAAGTGATATTCCTTCAATTAACCTTATATGCTTAATAAACATAATTGTTGTTAAGGTGAACACATAGGAAAATAATTTGGTAGAAAAGTATAAAAAGTTTGAGAACCTTATTCACCCCCTCCCTTCCTCCCCCCCCCCCTCCCCGCTAGGGTTCTCCCCTTCGGGTATTGCAAATGCCCGACGGGTAGTTCAATTGGTATCAGAGCCTTCTCTCCCTTTTTGTTAGGATTAACACCTTAGGAGGATCTATGGCCATACGCTTTTCTACCCACTCTTTAGAAGAGTGCATCCTACCTTCCTGTGATGACTCCACCTTCTTTATTTTGGACAAATGATTATACTCTGTGTGTCTATTGATAAATTCACCTTGTTGAGCTTTATAGATATAGGAATATATGTTCCCTTCAATCAATAAGGAAGGTGACAAGATGCTTAAAGACAACAGAGAGATTATAAGAGATGATGGAACCACAAGGAAGAAGAAAAATATGCCACAAACCTTTAAAGTTATATACTCAGAGAAAAGTGGCATTGGGGGCGGTTTAAAAGGAGATGTGTCAAAAGAATAAATTCAAAAGCACTTCTTAGCACTTGGATTCTCAAAGCTCAAATGACAATCAATTGAAGAACCAAGATGCTTAAATTCAAATAGCAAAGCTAAAAGTGATGAAAATGTACCTATTAGTTCTCAAGATTTCCTTGTATGTACAAGAAGTTCAATGCTTCTACATGAAGATCAAAACCACAAGGAAGGGCACAAATGAGCTAAGACTCCAAGAAAAGAGTCACATGCAAAGGGTTGCAAGATTGTAGAGGGTTCATCAAGAAAAGAAATTCCATCCATCATGATGACTCTACAATCACTATGAGTGAAGAGGAGATTGCACCCAATTCATCAATCAAGGATGAACATAAGAGAAAAAAGGGAGCAATCAAATGTCACATCTTCAAAGAGCTTCAAAAGAAGGTGTTGATCATGACAAAGATCACACAAAAGGCCTCATTAGACATATTGATGATCAAAGATCAAACAAATGGTAAAATGTCCAAGCTCTTTGAGCAATGAGGTACAAAAGCTTAACTCATATATTTTTTGTGATCTTTCTTTAGATTTTGGTCCCTTTGTGCTATAACTTAGTTTTATGATGAGTTAAGTAGATGACTAAGAAGTGTTGTGCTTAAATGTTTTTAAAGTTTCTTGCTCACTTAAGGAAAGATTCTTAGTGCAAGTAGTTTAGGATATACTTCTAGTCATTTAAAAGGAAAAGAGAGTATGTGCTTATTTGTTATTTCTTTTTATGTATCTCAAGTTTTGCTTGACAATGTGCTATTTGTTTATTCCAAACTTGTCAAGTATGATATTTTAAAAGCATAAACTTGTTTCTTTAAAACTCTCTTTGTGCTATGTGTACTTGCTCTTTTATCTTGTTAAGGTGTTTTGTGCTCTACTTGTACCCCTTGATCTTAATTGCTTAGAGTACAAACACAAGCATAAGTATGCACATATAATATCTCTTTGATGCTCACTCTTCATTCCTATATGCTTAACATAATGTGTGCTTAATGTATCATCTTGATCATCATGTTAAATTGATTACATCATATAGAGATATTTTTAATAGAGATGTATTAACTACGTGGGTTGTAAAAAACCCTATCTTTAACCCTCTAGGACCCAAACAAAATGGGTAGCAAAAGTGTCTTCATTTGGAGGAAACATAGATGAGAGAAGAGGAATTGAATCTTGTTGAAAACATTATTCATCTTCTCTACATGTATGAAGAAGACACTTCTTCCTTGAAGAAGATGAGATAAAAGAGACGCAATTTCAAAGAAGAGCTCACCTTGAAGGAAAAAATTTGGAAGACTAGACACACCATCAAAGAAAGTGCAAAGAAAAGATTAGAAGTGGCTAGATCTCGTGCAAGAAGAAAAATGGGGAAGAAGAGCTAAGATGGAAAATGGAAAGAAGTTTCACATATCACTCCAAAGCACCAAATGCACCTCACGGGAGAGTGAGAGAAGAAGATTGGAGTCATCCCCAAGACTTCCTCAAGTGCTTCAAAGATGACAACTCAATGAGGAAAGCCAAGTATGAGCAAAAGAAGTCAAAAGCTAGAGGATCATCAAATGAAGAAAATTGGTAGTAACCCAATCTCCATTGGTTTAGCTTATTATTATTTTTTATGATTATATATGCTTGCTCTTAGTTTATGTTTGTTATTTCCATATCTCATGTGCTTTCTTTCTTATCTTATGAGTGTGGTTATAACTTGTTTTGATTTTCCTATGTGTTTCAATTTCTTGATTTCCAGAAAGGCATTTTCAAAATGACCACCTTAGTCTTGTTTTAAAGATTTTTAAAATTTCAAAGAATCTAAGGTGTATCCTTCTTTTACAAGGTTTATCCCTCTTTGTAGCAATTTGATCTTAAAAGTTTTCATCTTTCTATAGTTGCTTAAAGTGTTTTGGAAAAACCTTATTTAATGGATATATGGAAATCTTGTGATTTCTAAGTTTTTCTTAACTAGATGCCTATATCCTTTGTTTTTACTTATGAATGCAAACAAAATTTCTTTAGATTATACCTTATGTCATGTGATTGATTTGTTCATTCTAAGTATGGTGTGCCTCTTTGAGCCACCTTTTATGAGAAGTATGACTTGATTTTAGCCTTTTATGGCATAATCTTGATGTTTGTCATACTCTCTTGTTGAAGTTGTTTTTGGGCAATGATAACTTTGTTTTTACATGCTTTACATCATTTTAAAACAATTTGGTCCATTTCAAAAGGGCCTAAAAATATGAGCACCATAGTTGGTTTTCAATGTTTTCTTTTTCAAAGATCCTAAGGTGTGATTTTGAGCACTTTGTTGTTTTTATGAGGTTTAATCCTTGTTCTAACTTGTTTTTATCTATTCAACGTTGCTCATGATGAATTGGAAGTGATTTAAAGGCTTTTTGGTTAAATTTCAAAAACCAGAAAATACATGTTTGCCTCAACTCCGGTCGACCACCGATGATTTCGGTTGATCGAAGGGCATGGACACCGGTCTACTGAGATCCACATCTGGTCGACCGACGTGTCCTGTTTCAGCTTTAAAATGGTATTTTTCTGAGGTTTTCGCTTCTAAGACTTTATTTTCAAATTTATTGGAAGTTGGAACTATTGTTAAATATTCTTAAAACCTTCCAAGAGTTTCCAAAACATCTTAAACAAAATCGGCACATCGTAAGGGGGAGCTTTCTTATTTGTTATTTTTAAAAAACCTTCTTATGCACTATTCAAATATTTATCTTTATATGTGCCTTTTATATGGATACTTAGAGATGATGGAGAGTATTTTGAGCTTTATGCTTTTTAAGCCTTGTTTTAATAGAGTATAATTTGATAAGTATGTTTACTTGGATGTAATACATGACAAATGTGCCTCATATTATCTTGGTTGTCATGTTTCCTTGAAACTTCTTTGATATTATAACTCTTAGCATTTGATTAGTCTGTTGATAGTTTGTACATGGTAAGTAATTTCATAGGAGAAGTACCCCGTGACAAATGTTCTAATTAAAATCTTGGTTGTCTCCTTGGAATTTCTTGCATAACATGTTGCAGTCTTTCACATTCTATCATGCTTTGAAGGATGTTTTTTTAAACTGCATTTTTTTCCTATCCTCCTTCTTTAGTGATATGTTTTATTTGTTATATTTTTATATCACTAGTTTTGATGGCTTGTTTTTAAATATTTCCAAAACCTCCATCTCTTTTGGTTATCCATTTTTGGAAAGTTTGTGCTCACATTGATTGATTCATAACTTCCCTTTCAAACTAATGTGTTTATGTGCTTGTTTTGCCTTATTTTTCTTAATCACCTTTGTAGTTTGGTTTGAATTCATCTCTTTGAACTATATTGTTAACCAACTACTTGAGGAAGAGACTCACATTGTTTTATTTATTTAAAAGTCTCTTAATTTTCCTCTAGGTGTCACTTAAGTTTTTGGTTGTTGCTTGCTTATGCCTTGTAAATAATGTCTTATTAGGACATGATAGAAGTGGCAACGATGTTACAAGCAAAGGCATACGTACACACAAAGAAAACGAGAAATCCCTTCACCAACAACTACTCTCATCCATTCGCCATTGATGATGATCTTGAGGGATGATGATTAGAGAAGACAGTTAAAAAGTGAATAAGGAAGATAGAAAGTTCTCGGTGTCTCTCTGTTCAATAAGGTCACAATATTGCAAGCAGAGCCAATTGAAGAGGAAGCAACAATGTTGGAAGCAGAGCCAATGCATTAGCCAAACACAGAGAAAACGAGAAATCTCACTTCACCAACAATCATGGAAAGCATCCAAATGTGAAGAAGAAGAAGGAAGTCTCTTTGTTGCTCTCTGCCAGAATTCCGGCCGACCGGACACTAACACTGCAGTCGACCGAACCTGTCCTGTTTATGCAAAACTGTACACTCTATACCTTATATCTTTTCAGTTTTTGCATTTACTTGTTTGGGCACTGGTTGAGGGAGGGTTTTTATGTTGACTATCCTATACCCCCTCATATTTGTGATGTATGCCTAAACTTGTCATATCATTTGCATCATCATATCATAAGTTGGCCTATGTTTTCATATTCTCATATTTTTGCCAACTTATGAAAATTGTTTGGGAGTAGTATGTTCTTTATTACATATCTTTTGTACTACCTCCCTTATCATTTGATATCTTGGGCTTTTTCTCTCTTATATCTTTTGATCTCACTTGATTACTTTGGTTAGCTCATTGCCTTAGTTGTTATACTTCATTTGGCTAACCATTGTCTTAAAGAGGAATGTTCTCCAAAGTGTTAACTTTACACTTCCTCTTGTTTTGTTTTTGGACTGTGATACATATTTCTTTCATTTATTTATATTTTCATGATATCACATCCACTTTATCTTTGTTAGCTCAGCTTTATAACTTGTTCTCATCTTGTTATAACTAACATTGATTTTGGTAAAAGGGGAGATTGTGCTTTCAAGGTTTTACTCCTTAATCTCCTCATGTTTTAGCTTGGGTTGTATATTCACTTTACAGCCATATGACCATTTTAGATTTTATGGGTCATTATGTGCTCTCCCTATTTAGAAATCAACCAAGCTTAAAACCTCTTCAAAAGGTTCTTTTAAAGCTTGCATTCATCTTTAGATAAGCATCATCTCGTGGTCACTCATATTTTCATTCAAATGGCCTTTTACAAATGATGTTCTTACATAGCTTGAAAGGTTTCTTCCTTTTGGTCTTTAGTTTTGCTTTCTCTTTCTTAACTCTTTACTATTGACCAAAACTAAAGAGTTAAACTCGATACCTCCTAAAGATTTTTATCTTTTGGTCCTTTAGATCTCTATTTTTAACAAAATGGAGGTGAAAATTGTTAGTAGTGCCCTAGGACCATTAGCACATGTTGTGCGTTTTGTTATCTTTTGAGCATGTAATTGAATAGTTAATTTTGCTTTTGATTATCAAATGTGTGATT
This sequence comes from Vinca minor, assembly GCA_026122235.1. Classification (NCBI taxonomy): domain Eukaryota; kingdom Viridiplantae; phylum Streptophyta; class Magnoliopsida; order Gentianales; family Apocynaceae; genus Vinca; species Vinca minor. The sequence continues at coordinate 976,037 of JAOCZM010000058.1, forward strand.
TGATAGTAAAACTCATTAGCTTATGTAATTAATATTCTAGAAGTCCCTAGTTTTATGTAATGCTTAATTACTATGAAATAAAACTAGTATGATTGTTGATTGATGATCTTGTTTTACTGATCATGTGTAATGGATACAAATCACATCATAGATGCAATATATAGGGATACATTGTATTGGACGTGATCCGGTCGAGAAGTAATACTTCATGGTCATAAGTCATAAGTATTACTTCCTCAATACTATTTTAGAATCCTTAGACCTTATGTCTTCATTGATTCTAGTATGAATGGAGCCACGTTTTGACTCGATCGGACGTTACTTGTAACAGAGTAATCAATACTGACCGATGATCGGATGTAGTGTCCTATCATAGCTTGAATGTGAGAGACATTGTAATGAATTTGTCCCTCTCTATTATTAGAGAGAGATATCCATGGGCCCTCGATAGGGAAAGACTGTTTAAATGCATGGTCGTAGCTCAAATGTATTTGATAAAGTGGTTATCAAATGCTATTTGTCGAAACAGTCTACCTGGAGATCGAGCATAAATATAATTAAGCTTAATAAGGGTGACGACCACCATGCCTTATGCTTAATTAGGATATCGCGAGACAAAGGGATTAAATAGTGGATTGACATTAGGTTCCGTTGTAATTCATTCACTTTGGGTAGTCACAATGTCCTGCTAGGGGCCGCTTGTGACTTATGAACTCACACTACTAACAAGTGTGTTTTCATTGCCATTGTGATATGAACCTACAGGGTCACACGCATAGACGAGCTAACGAGCTTCATGTCCAGATTCAATGAATCTAGAAAGTGTCTAGGTTCATTGTATCTGACATATGTTTTTCTGAAAATAATAAAGTGTTTATTATTCGAATTAGAGATAGGGGCAATTTTGGTATTTAACCGAAGCTGGGATTACGTGGGAGCCATTATCCGATAAAGACTCCCACTACCAGCGGAAGTCTAGGGGACGTGGGATTCAGAGTCTCCCACAGCCGAGAGAAGTTGAGTAGACATGGGAGTTGTTCTGGGAACCAACTCCCACACTCTATATAACATCTCTTAACCTGAAACCCTAGGGATTAGTTGTGATCAGCCGAAATACCTAGACCAAAAGAAAAACCGTTTTTCTTTCTGCCTTCCTTTTTTTTCCTTCTCTAATTCCCGAACTTCAGAGAGACGAAGAGCTAGCAATCGCTGCTCGTTTCGTCGCGTGGATATCGGTAGAGGGATATTCCGCAAAGGGAAATCCGGTGGTGGCAAGAAACTGATCAAGAAACGTCATCCTCCATTCAAGAAGTAGCTTCTTGAATCCGAAACATGTAAGTTCTTTATCGCTGTTTTCGGTTCGGTTTTGTATGAGCGGATCCTTCAGGGGAGGACTCATGGGTGTTTGGAACGAGTTTCCGCCCATGAATCCCTTCAAAAATACTTTTCTTTTTTGCGCTCTGATGAACCTTTTTGATTTTGGCAAAAAGGGGGAGAAAAATTAGCTTTGAAAATGTTCCAAGAAAAGTAATTTTACAAAAGGAGAAAGCTAGGAACTTTGTAAAATGGGAGAGATAGGAATTCTTTAAAAAAGGGGGAGTAGAATGATTTTTCAAAACATCTACTTGCCTTGATCATATGCTTCTTTATCTCATAATTTGACATTTTGTGCTTAATTGCTTTTCTTTTGGTTAATTTATTCCCATTTGCATCAATGTTTTGTCATCTTAAAAAAGGGGGAGATTGTAAGCCCTAAAGGCTAATGTGATCAATCTTGTTTTGATGATAACAAGACATTGAGAAATTCTAATGTTTGTGTGAGCTTGTGTTTCAATGTTAAGATATTATGAACTCACACATGCATTGAAAGGTAGCTTTTGTGGACATCAAAGATCATTCTACAACAAGAAAAAGCTACATTTTGCAAGTCTCCATAGCACAAGTCAAAAGATCATCCATCATGCTAATGGAAGATATTGCAAAATCAAAGGAAGATCAACAAGTGTTGAATTTCAAGATACTACAACTGGACAAGTCTTCAAAGGACTTCATCACAAGAAGAGGTTGATCAAAGGTCTCAAGTCCAAGCTCAAAGAGGAACTCATCTTGAAGACATGAAGACCAAGAAGAAGATTAGTCAAGATGCTTATAGATATATCTCTTGCGACTAATCTTATTTGATGAATGTTAGTTTACAATATGATGAAGCTCATACTCTTGCATGTTTTCAAAACCACATTTCATACTTTCATTTAATCTCTCAAAGGTTTTGAAAAACATTCTTCAAGTGTTGGTTAATGCCTAAGATCTTTAAAATGTTTTAAATATCTTTCAAAAACACTTAGACATGAGTTTGAGAACATTAAAAAGTTGATCAAGTGGAAAAACCACTTATGGACTGAAGTTCGGTCGACCGGGTCCTAGACTGTTAGTAGTGCCCTAGGACCATTAGCACATGTTGTGCGTTTTACTATCTTTTGAGCATGTAATTGAATAGTTAATTTTTCTTTTGATTATCAAATGTGTGATTTGATAGTAAAACTCATTAGCTTATGTAATTACTATTCTAGGAGTCCCCAGTTTTTTGTAATGCTTAATTACTATGAAATAAAACTAGTATGATTGTTGATTGATGATCTACAACAGAAGCTGAGTATCTAGCTGCCTCTGAAGCAGCTAAAGAAGTTGTTTGGATCAGGAAGTTTGTTGATGAATTAGGTGTCGTCCCTAGCATTGTGAACCCAGTGGACCTCTATTGTGATAGTACTAGTGCCATTTCACAAGCTAAGGAACCTAGATCTCACCAACGATCCAAACACATTCTCGGGCGTTTCCATCTGATTAGAGAGATCATCGATAGAGGAGACGTTAGTATTTGCAAAGTTCATACAGACGACAACATTGCAGATCCATTGACCAAGCCACTCACACAGCCTAAACATGAGAGTCATACTAGGTCAATGGGATTGAGGATCATGTATGATTGGAACTAGGGCAAGTGGGAGATTGTTAGTAGTGCCCTAGGACCATTAGCACATGTTGTGCGTTTTGTTATCTTTTGAGCATGTAATTGAATAGTTAATTTTCCTTTTGATTATCAAATGTGTGATTTGATAGTAAAACTCATTAGCTTATGTAATTACTATTCTAGGAGTCCCTAGTTTTTTGTAATGTTAATTACTATGAAATAAAACTAGTATGATTGTTGATTGATGATCTTGTTTTACTGATCATGTGTAATGAATACAAATCACATCATAGATGCAATATATATAGGGATACATTGTATTTGACGTGATCCGTCAGAGAAGTAATACTTCATGGTCTTAAGTCATAAGCATTACTTCCTCAATACTATTTTAGAATCCTTAGACCTTATGTCTTCATTGATTCTAGTATGAATGGAGCCACGTTTTGACTCAGTCGAACGTTACTTGTAACAGAGTAATCAATACGACTGATGATCAGATGTAGTGTCATATCATAGCTTGAATGTGAGAGACATTGTAAGGAATTTGTCCCTCTCTATTATTAGAGAGAGATATCCATGGGCCCTTCGATAGGGAAAGACTGTTTAAATGCATGGCCGTGCTCAAATGTATTTGATAAAGTGGTTATCAAATGCTATTTGTCGAAACAGTCTACCTGGAGATCGAGCATAAATAAAATTAAGCTTAATAAGGGTGACGACCACCATGCCTTATGCTTAATTAGGATATCGCGAGACAAAGTGATTAAATAGTGGATTGACATTAGGTTCCGTTGTAAATTCATTCACTTTGGGTAGTTACAATGCCCTGCTAGGGGCCGCTTGTGACTTATGAACTCACACTAATACTATGTGTGTTTTCATTGCCATTGTGATATGAACCTACAGGGTCACACGCATAGACGAGCTAACGAGCTTCATGTCCAGATTCAATGAATCCAGAAAGTGTCTAGTTTCATTGTATCTGACATTTGTCTTTCTGAAAATAATAAAGTGCTTATTATTCGAATTAGAGATAAGGGCAATTTCGGTATTTTACCTATAGCTGGGATTACGTGGGAGTTATTATCCGATAAGGACTCCCACTACAGCGAAAGTCTAGGGAACGTAGGATTCTGAGACTCCCACTGCCGAGAGAAGTTGAGTAGAGGTGGGAGTTGTTCTAGTAACAAACTCTCACACTCTATATAACATCTCTTAGCCGAAACCTAGAAGATTAAGGTTTTCAACCGAAATACCATATAGAATCAGAAAAACGTTTTCTATTCTTTCCTCTCCATTTTCTCTCTGATCCCCGAATTTTAGAAAGACGAAGAGCTAGCAATCACTGCCCTTTTCGTCGCGTGGATACCGGTAGAGGGACATTCCGCAAAGGGAATTCCATTGGTGACAGCAAAGAATCCAAGAAACGTGATCTTCCATTCAAGAAGTAGCTTCTTGAATCCGCAAAAGTAAGTTCTTTATTGCTGTTTTTCGAATTGTTTCATATGAGCGGATCCTTCAGGGGAGGACTCATGGGTGTTTGGAACGAGTTTCCGCCCATGAATCCCTTCATAGACCTCGGGTTACATGATGAAGTTCGGTCGACTGAAATGTGTTGTCTGGTCGACCGAAGTGTCTTTTATAATTTATCACTTTTGAATGTTCCAAGACTCCAACGACTATGAATATCTCGGAAGATTTACTTCAGGTCGGTGGACCAAAAATTTCCCAGGTCGACCAGACCACTCATCATGGTCTACCGCGATCAAGACAGTAGCCTTTGATTTTAACTTTAAGACTATTTTTTGGACCCTATATAAAGCTTGCAAGGCTGAAATTTGTTCTTTGTTCAAGTATACAAGTTTTAGACAAGAATATCAATCACTTTCCTAAGCAAATCAAACACTTTTCTTAGTATACAAGTTTGGGCCTCGATTAGTTGAACTGGATCTTTCTTGTAATCATAGGAACTAGATTGAATGGTGAACCCGAAATAGAAGTAGGGTTGATGTGTTTGTAAAACCTCCTCACTTAGTAGAATAGGTTAGAGAAAGAGTTCCCAAGGGTGGAAGGTTACATGAGTGTGTAAAAGACCATTAGTTGGATTGCCCTTCCTTGTAATCTCTCAAGACAAGCATAGTGGAAAGTTGCCAAAATCCTTGGGTGTGTCCCAAGGTAGTGGAGTGTAGATCGTTGTGATCGAACCACTCTGCATCCTTGTGTTTGATCTTCTAACTCTATCACCTTACATTCAAGTTCTTCATTATAATTGTGCATATGTGTTAATGAACTTGTTTGCTTATACCATAAATTGTGTATATAGAGTTAGTCAATTTTCTTGTTATCTCAAATATTAGCTTGGGCTATTTGTGTCTATCTTCTTGGCTTATATTAGAGTTAACCAACTTGTTTGTTATCTCTTTCCTTGGCTTGGGCAATAGGAATTGCATTTAGAGATACTTATAGCTTTATATATCTCTTGCTAAATGTTATTCCTCATGACTTGTGTGTTTGTTCGTACAACCTTTGCATATAGGAATCTTGACCTAGACAATCCATGATCATATTCATTGTCTTGTATTCCTACGTGTTTCATACACACACATAAGTTATCTAAGCGATATTCCTTCAATTCACCTTACATTCTTAATAAACATAATTGTTGTTAAGGTGATCACTTAGGCAAAGAATTTGGTGGAAAAGTATAAGGTTCTCCCCTTCGGGTAATGCAAATGCCCTACGGGTATTTCATAAACAACATACTTGTTGTTAAGGTGAACAGTTAGGCAAAAGAAGTTTTAGAAAATAATTAAGAAGTTTTTAAGAACCTAATTCAACCCCCCCCCAGGTTCAATACTCTCAAAGGGTCTTTCACCTAGTTCATCCAAAAATCATTCTTGTTGTCTTAATTTGAATTTAGTTGATCCTTTTGCACACACTTGCCACTTGAGAATTGAAGTTAATATTGAAGGACCTTCTCAAGAGGTACCTAGTAGTTATCAAGATTGTATGTACAAAAAGATAAATGCTTCATAATGAAGTTATGAAAATCAAGGAATGACAAAAGCGAACTAAGACTCCAAGAAAAGAATCACATGCCAAGGACAACAAGATTGTAGAGAGCTCATCAAGAAAAGAAAGTTCATCTATCAATGATGACTCTACACGTGTCATGAAAGAATAGGAGATTGCTTCCATTGCATTAGCCACATATGAGCAAAAGAGAAAAAGAAGCAATCAATGGACAATCTCTTCAAAAGGAAACAAGAGTGATGATCAAGACAAAAATCACACTAAATGCCTTACTGTAATCATTCATGCCGGTTGTACGTTTGAATGTTCCCTTCCATGCCGGTTTTAAATTTAAAAACCCACTTGCACCCTATTATGGTCACCCTCTCTGGTTGATCAACCAAGATCCATAGTTGGTCTAGTGTACATAAAATTCATTTCAGATCTCATGGCTTCAAGGCATTTCTCATAATCTGGACCAGTAATTGCGTGTTTGTAGATTGTAGGATCATTATGATCAATAAACATAACATCACTATATTCTGTTACGAGAAATCCAAATTTCTCTATGGATCTATGAGTTCTACCCGACCTACGCAATTCTTGTGTTTCCTAAACTAGATGCACAACAGCTTGTGAAGCTTGTTCATATTCTATATGATCACTAGTGCTTGGTTGAACTTCATTAAGTTCGGAACTTTACTAAGTTCTGGAACTTCATTAAGTTCCACTTTGCTTCCACTAGTTTTCCTAGAAAGAAACATTTTCTCCAGAAAAACTCCTTTTCGAGCAACAAACACTTTGTTCTCGTTAGGAATGTAGAAGTAATATCCTTTAGTTTCCTTAAGATACTCAACAAATATGCACTTGATCGACTTAGGACTGAGCTTGTCCAAATCTGGATGGTTCACAAATGCCTCACACCCCTAAATCTTAATGAAAGACATACTAGGACGTTTCCTAGTCCATATCTCATATGGTGTATTTTCAACAAATTTTGATGGAACTCTGTTTAGTGTTAAAGTTGTTGCTTCTAAAGCATGTCCCCAAAAAGCATTTGAAAGGCTCGCATGACTCATCGTAGATCGAACCATAACTAATAAAGTTCGATTCACCTTTCGGATACACCATTCCATTCAGGAGTAGCCGGTGGAGAAAGTTGTGAAACAATTCCACAAACTTTTAGATAATCATGGAATTCTTGACTTGAGTATTCCCCACCTCAATTAGATCTAAGCATATTTATACTTTTACCAAACTGGGTTTCTACGTCATTCTTATACTCTTTGAACTTTTCAAAGGCTTCAGACTTCTGTTTCATAAGAAACACGTATCTAAAGAGACTATAATCGTCCGTAAAAGTAATGAAATATAGATAACCACTCTCACATGGATATTGAACGGACCACATACATCACTATGTATTAGTTCCAATAAATCCTTTTCTCATTCTTCAGTTCTAGTAAAAGAAGAAGCAGTCATCTTACAAATTAAACAAAGTTCACATGTATCATGTGATTCAAAATCAAATGACTCCAACAATCCAACTTTATGGAGTTTGGAAAAGCGGTTCTCATTTATGTGGCCTAAGAGATAATGCCAGAGGTATGTAGGATTTGAATCAATATTATTCTTAATCCTTTTTGTATTTATGTTAGAGACCGGTGGATCGAGGTCTAACAGATATAAACCATTCACCAAAGTTGCACTACAATAAAAAATATTATTCAATGATAACGACATTCGTTGGTTTTTAATATGAATATCAAAACCCATCTTGTCCAAACAAAAAATTTAAATAATATTTTTCGTTAAAGTGGGTAATAGAGATAATTCTCTAAATATAGGACAAACCCAGAGGGAAAAGTAATTCCATAGTTTCCTACAATTAAGCCAAGAACTCTTGTTCCATTGCCAATGCGTAGGTCCATTTTGCATGTTTTCAAAACCATCATATTTACTTTGATTTGATCTTTGAAAAGGCTTTGAAAAACATATGTTAGTGTTAATTTATGCCTAAGGCCTTAAACTTGTTTTAAAAGACTTTGAAAAATACGTAGGCATGAGTTTGAGAACATTAGAAATGTGACAAAGTGGAAAACGCACGTTTTGGACTGAAATCCGGTCGACCTGGCCTTGGCCTCGGGCGACTTGATGAAGTCCGGTTGACTGGTATGTGTTGTCCGGTCGACCGAGGTGTGTTTTTGTCCTTACTCAATTTTGAATGTTCCAAGACTCCAACAAAAATATTCTCCGGACGACCATGATTTAGGTCGGTCAATCGAGCTTATGCTCCCTGGACAACCCTTTGCGATCGACCGAGATGTGTCCTAGTAGCCTTGTTATTATGATTCGGAAGCACCCCGGACGACCTACCTTTAGTTCGGTCGACCGGAGCTCTCATCTCAAGGCAACAATATAGCCGTTGTAACTCGATTTGCTCGTCATTTTTGGCATCTATATAAAGCCTTTAATGCTGATTTTTCATAGTTAACCAAGCCATTCGAGGGCCTTTGCTTTACACATTTTATCCAAGAAATCAAACACTTTCTAGAGCTTAAATCTTTCTACCATTAATCAAAAAACTTCATTTTGAGAAAGAGCTTCACATACTAATTCTTCTTTTCTCATTTTTATTACAGCTTTAAATTGTAATCTATCCAATCCATAGAGGGATTTGTATACTTGAGCTTAAAGTGTAAAGTCTCATTTGTTGAGACAAACTTTCTTGGTAAAGGTTTGAGTGGCAAGGCTTGTTTGTGGAGTGGATTTTGGGCCTCCTGTGTGGAGTGGACTCCCTAATGGTTTCGTAGTGCATAAAAGGATCATTTGTTGGCCTTACCGTTGAAAGGTTTCTTTGTTCATAAAAGACCATGTGTTGGTTTTGTCCTTTCGTGTAAAGATATTATCAAGACAAGCTAGTGGAATTTTCCAAAATCCTTGGGTGTGTCCTAAGGTAGTGGATGTAGATCTTTGTGATCGAACCACTCTAAATCCTTGTGTTTGATCTTCTAACTCTATCTATTTACTTTCAAGTTCTTACATTATTATTTGTGCTTATACTCTTAAGCACTTATTTTCTTGAAATTTATATATTTATATTGAGTTAGGTATTTTGCTTGTTATACCTTGGCTTGGCTTGGCCATAAGATTTGCACCAAGTGTTCTTGCAAGCTTTATATATATATATATATATATATTGCTTAGTGTTTGTCTTATGACTTGTGTTGTTTGAACTTACAAGCTTTGCATATATCAACCTTGACTTAGCTTATCCTTGATCATATACAATGGAGTGGTGTATTAGAAAGAAGAAATCACACCTTATTAGATATGGTACGTTCTATGATGAGTCAAACTGATATTCCAATTTCCTTTTGGGGTTATGCCCTAGAGACTGCTGCATTTATATTAAATAGAGTTCCGTCTAAAGAAATTTAGAAGACTCCATATGAAATATGGACTGGGAAACGGCCTAGTTTGTTATTTCTCAAGATTTGGGGATGCGAAGATTATGTAAAACACTTATTATTTGATAAACCCACCCTTAAATCGACAAGAGTTTGTTTGTGGGATATTATAAGGAAACTAAAGGCTATTACTTATATATTCCATCTAGAGAACAAAGTGTTTGTTGCTCGAAATTGAGTATTCCTTGAAAGGGAATTTATTTCCAAAAAGGATAGTGGGAGGATCCATCTTAAAGAAATTCAAGATCCACAAACAACGTTTGAACTAACTTTAGAACCTCAAATAAGCTCACGCGCTGATAATGAGCTTCTATCTTTGACACAAGGCCCCATGAGGTCAAGTCGGGTTCAATAACAGTCTGAGAGATATGGATTTCTCGTAACTGATGATCATCCTATTGAATTGATTGATCAAAATGAACCCACGTCCTACCAAGAGACAATTCATAGTTTTAAGTCTACGAAGTGGCTAGAGGCTATGAAGTCTGAGATGCAATCCATGTATGAGAACAAGGTTTGGGCTTTGGTTGACTCACTCGAAGGTTGTAAGATCATCGGTAATAAATGGGTGTTCAAAAAGAAAATCGACATGGATGGTAATGTACACACTTTTAAATCTTGACTAGTAATTAAAGGTTGTAGACAAATTCATGGTATGAACTATGATGAAACCTTTTTTCCCGTCGTTATGATAAAATCTATTAGGATTTTACTTGCCATAGCTGCATATTATGACTATGAAATATGGAAAATGGATGTTAATGTGATAACCTTAAATGTTTACAATTTAATTAAAGCATACTAATTGAATTTTATGTGCTACATGTTTATTTAATATTAGTTGTGTGTATATTTAACTATGGGTGGCATTTATGTTGTATGTGAGTTGGGGGACTTAAGTGTGCATAACTAGAAACTTGTGGAGGTGGTTTGGCACCTTTTGAATAATTGTATCACTTAGTGGTTTTGTTGGAAAATAAAGAGCTATAGAAAGAAAAAGAAGTTAGAGAAATAGAAGAGGAAAATAAAATCTAGAAAAACAGGAGAGTTGTGAGTAAATTGAATAATTAAAGTAGTAAACAAACTATTTTTGGAGTGATTTTAGTGTGTTTCGAAGCTAACTGAGAGGGATATGCATGAGAAGTGACATGCGTGCATTTTTACATTTGAAGTTTCTGCATATTTCTGGAATTTCTGTGATTTAATTGATTGCTATAAATTCAAGTAAGACTCTTCACCCTTGTAATTTATGTTCTAAAATTCATGAAATGTCTACTTTTTAGTTATGGAATTGTGTTGGAAGGATTTAAAAACATGATTTACTGCATTAGATGAAGTGTCAGATTATTCATTGTTGTGTGTTGAAGCATTGAATCTAATTGCGTATGTTATTTGCATTCTCTATCTTGATCATTGATATTGAGTATTTACTAATTTTGGAGTCTTAAATTCTATGTGTTCTATGAAGTCGTCACCGGTTTTGAGCTCTTGTTTAGAATTGACCCTATTGAAGGATTCATTCGAGTGCATGTGTGTGTTGTCGTTGAACTCGAGAGTTCTCAATATGTGTAAATATATGAGTCCGCTCCTAATTGGGATTATAAATTAGGGACTACAAACGGTTGTTGTAGAATACACATCAGTGGGAAATGACATAATGTGAATGAATCCTTAAATTGTGAGCCATTCGTTCGGGGAGAAACTGAACCCATGTATTGCATATTTTAAAGCCTTTCCTTCTAGGCTTAAAGATGGGGACCGTTGTAGATTATTGCTTTAGAATTGTCAATTGAGCTCAGTCGCGTAAATTGTTGAGTCATAGCATGAATTATATTCAAAGAGTCCAACGTTGTGTATGTCCGTTTGTTGGTATGAACAATACATATTGTTTTTGTCTCATTCCGATGTCTAGATGTTAGATTTCGATGAGTATAGTTTATTAGCTTATTTGGTCTTATTTGTTATTTGGTTTGAGTCTAAAAGGTGTCATTTTGGGTTGGGGATGTTTTAGTGAAGAAATATGGCTTTTACATGTGTTTTTGTATTGAAAACTAACTTTTCTGCAAGTTGCGGAAGAATGGTTCGTCCTGTGTATCTTCCTCAGCTTCGTCCGCAGAGATACTGGGGATTTCTGCCCAACTGACGAAGGAATGGATTCATATGAGGACGAATGCTTCATCCTGAGGTTCGTCCTGAGGCCGCGGACGCACCTGCAGACAAATGCTTCTTCCAGAGGTTCGGCTTAAGGTCCTGTTTTGGTCATTTTGTTTTTACCGTTCTGTTTCATTTCAAGCCAAGTCTTTTATAAGTTCTTTAAAGTATTTTGCAAGTGTTTTAAAGGTTATTCTAAGTCAAGTAAAGTTGTGTTATGTTTTCAATGGTTTTGGGAAAGCCGGAAACCGTTTTGTCCTATTTGATATTTCATCCCAAGGGTGTTGATACTTACTGGGCTTCATAACTCATGTCTTTACTTTCTTTACTTGCAGATGATGAGGTGCCTGATGATGGTGATTACATGGAGCCTTGTGATGGGGATTACGATGAGTGATCCATAATGAATCTATAATAGTTGAACATTGGTCTATTTCCTTTGAACTTCTAATATGTAATCACACTTAGTAATTAACTTACACTTTACTTTATGTTGGACTTTTGGATTTACTCTGATTATTAATGTAAGACTTGATAGTCTCCTTTCAGTAATGGTATAATGGAATTTATCATTTCTGCTCTGTCTTTGTTCCTCATTGGCATACGAGGTGCTGCCAGGTCAACACCCAGTTTCGGGGTGTGACAGTTAAAACTGCATTTCTGAATTAAAACCTTCTCGAGGATATGTATTTGACACAACCTGAGGGTTTTGTTCATCCATCAAATCCTAAGAAAGCGTGTAAGTTTCAAAGGTCCATTTATGGATTCAGTAAGCATCTCAAAGCTGAAATCGTCGTTTTGATGAAGCAGTTAAAGAATTTGGTTTCATAAAAATGAAGACGAACCTTGTTTATGTAAGAAAGTGACTAATAATGCAGTAGTGTTCATTGTGCTTTATGTAGATGACATCTTGCTTATTGGAAATGACATCCCCACGTTACAAAGTGTAAAAACTTGGTTGGGGAAGTGCTTTTCCATGAAATACTTAGGTGAAGCTACCTACATTATAGGTATAAGGATCTATAGAGATAGATCAAACATAATGATTTGCCTAAGTAGAGTGGATACATTGACAAAGAACTTAAACGGTTCAGTTTTCAAGACTCCAAAAGAGATTCTTGCCTATGCCACACGCATAAAACTCAACAGAACTCAAGGACCTTCCACGAAGGAAGACCAAGAGTGCATGAGTAATATACCATATGCATCAACCATTGGGTCTACTATGTATGCCGTGTTATGCACTCGTACAGATGTATTATTTGCATTGAGTATGACTAGTAAATTTCAATATGACCCTGGAGAGTCACATTGGACTGTTGTCAAGAGCATTCTTAAGGACTTTAGAAGGACTAAATTTATGTTCTTAGTTTACGGAGGTCAAGAAGAAGGTCTACTTGTACATGGTTAAACATACGCAAGCTTCCCAACCGACGTAGATGATTTTAGATAACAATCTGGTTTTGTGTTTTGTTTGAATGGAGGTGATGTGAGCTCGAAGAGTTCAAAGCAAGAAACTGTGGCTGATTTTACAACTAGAGTTGAGTATGTGGTTGCTTCTAATGCAGCTAAAGAAGTTGTTTGGATTCAGAAATTTATTGGTGGATTAGGTGTCATCCCTAGCATTGTGAACCCAGTGGACCTTTGTTGTGATACTACTGGTTACATTTCACAAGCTAAGGAACCTAGATCTCACCAACAATCCAAACAGATTCTCAGGCGTTTCCATCTCATTCGAGAGATTATTGAAGGAGCAGACGTAAAAATTTATAAAGTTCATAATGCGAAAACATTGTAGATCCATTGACCGAGCTACTCCCGCAACCTAAACATTAAAGTCATACCAGGTCAACCGGGTTAAAGGTTATGTATGATTGGACCTAGGGCAAGTGGGAGATTGTTAGTAATGCTCTAAAACGGTGATCAAATGTTGTACTTTGTTGTTTTGAGCATGTTATTTGAATATTGAAATTTTCTTTTGAACATCAAATATGTGATTTGATAGTAAAACTCATTAGCTTTTATAATTACTAATCTACTTATCCCTAGTTTTATGAAATGTTATATACAAGAAATAAAACCATTATGATGTCTGATTGATGGTCATGTGTTATTGATCACGTGAATGGATACAAATCATATCATAGATACATATTAAAATATATAGTATCACACGGGATCCGAAAAAGAGAGTAATATTGCATGGTTCTATAGGTCATAAGTATTTCTTCTTCAATACTATTTAGAATCCTTAAACCTTATGTCTTCATTGTTTCCAGCATTAATAGAGATATGTTTTGACTTAGTCGAATGTTCTTCTAATCGAGCGATTAATATGACTGATGACTGTTATCTTGAAAGAACTGTACCAAGTGTTATAGGACAAAGGCCCTCTTCAGACTCTTGCATGCTAAACCGATTTAACTTTGTCTATATATGCACTCTAACTTAGGCCAAGGATTCTACGTGATCTATCTCTATAGATCTTGACCCCTAAGATGAAGATTGCTTCACCTAAGTCCTTTATAGATAAACACTGCCTCAACAAGACCTTTACAGATTCCAAGGTTTGAATGCCATTCCTTATAAGGAGTATATCATCCACATACAAAATTAGGAACACAACCGAGGTTCCACTAAACATCTTATAAACAGAAGGTTCATCAATATTCTTGATAAAAATCGAACTCGCGTACTGCTTCATCAAAACGTCGATTCAAGCTTCTAGAAGCTTTCTTTAGTCCATAAATTGACTTCATTAGCTTACATACTTTATTGGCATTAATTGGATCGACAAAACCTTATGGTGTATCATATACACGTCCTCTTCAGTTCCAGCAAATCCTTTACTCGTTCTCCAGTTCTTGTAATAATAAAAATATTATTCAATGATAACGACATTCGTTGGTTTTTAATATGAATATCAAAACCCATCTTGTCCAAAAAATAAATTGAAATAATATTTTTCATTTATATAGGTACATAGAGACAATTCTCTAAATCTAGGACAATCCCAGAGGGCAAAGTAATTCCATAGTTTCCTACAATTAAGGCAACAACTCTTGCTCCATTACCAACGCGTAGGTCCACTTAGCCTTTTGTCAGCTCCCTGCTCCTTTGCAGTCCCTCCATATTCATACAAATGTGAGAAACACATCCGGTATCTAATACCCAAGATGAAGTAGTAGTAGACCAATTTATTTTTATAACAAAAATAAATGAGCCAAAAGCAACGTTTGCCCCATTTCCATGCATTTTCCCAGCAAGATGGCTCTTACAGTTCCTTTTCCAATGTCCTCACTCACCACAATGGTGACAAGTATCATCCTTAGCCAAAGTGCCCTTCGCTTTCAGTGCTTTCTTGAATTGGTTAGGTTTTCCCTTAGGTTTTTTTATAAGGATTGCCCTTGGGTTTACCAACACCTTTTCCTTTGTTATTAACCATCAATATGGCTTTGGATTTATTTCCATCTCAGCAGTCCTTAACATATTCAGCAATTCACTTAGTGATTTGTCTATCTCATTCATGTTGTAGCTTAATACAACCAGACTGTATGATTCAGGCAACGGTTGCAAAATCAAGTTAGTGGATAGCTCCTGGCAAAAAAAAACCCAATCTGCCTAGGTTCTCCTTATAAACTATCATTTTCAGAACGTGAGTTCCGACTTGTGTTCCCTCTGCCATCTTGCACTGAAACAGGGAATTTAACAGGTCAAATCTCTCTTGGCAAGCCTGACCCTGAAAGAGTTGCTTTATTTGATTAATAATGTCTAATGCACCCATTTCTTCATGTTTCTTCTAAAGCTCAGAGATCATGGTAACTAGCATTAAACTTGACACGTCTAACACGTCATCTAAATGCTTACGATAAGCAGTTCTTTTAGAGGTCGTAGACACAGCGGCTGGTGGATCAGGAATATGTTCTTCGAGAACATACAACTTTTTCTCGTGTTTTGAGAACGATTCTCAAACTCCTGTACTAGTCAAGGAAGTTTCCTTCCTCAAGTTTGTCATTCTCAAGGATAGATCGCAACGAAAGAGAGTTTGCAACATTTCCATTTTCCATTAAATCTACAATAAAGATTTTGCAAAGTTTTAGTATCATATTTAAAAAAAAACATTTTTAGGTCTTTAATTAATGATTCTCCCACTATTTTCTTCAAATGAATAACATTTGCCTCACTCGGATAGACAGATGGATATTACCTCGCAATTCTATATTAATGTCGATATAGGCTTTGGCGAGGGCAAAATCGAGGAAGGCATAGACTTAATATAATTAAAATTGAGGGATTTAATTTTATATGATCTCACCAAACGTTTGTATAAACCATTTATACGATTGAAAATCATGCATCTCAAGCTATAAAATTGTAAAACATGCATCACATGCATAAAAACAGTAGATAAAACGTGAATAGTAATAGACTTTATGTGGATTTTCCAAGCCAATGGAAAATCATAAGTCTGTCTAAGGTGAAAAATAATAAATCTAATTTATTGTCTTCAGCCTCCCTGTGATTTTCTCTGTCTGATTGACTCCATTCCGCTCTTGTAATTACAAAAGAAATTTCATACTATGTCTTACATAATAAAGAAAATAATTCTCGAGTTACATTCGAGAAAATAAATTACAATCAGAATATCAATAGAGAAGGCACGATATGCAGGCTGTATTATAAAAAAAATCACTTGGTCAAGGGCTATTACTATGAACCATGCTCAAATAAATGATAATCATGTTAATAAAACGCAAATATACACTGCTTGCCCATGTCCGGTAGACTAAATACATATCCCGGTCGACCACGATAAAGGCAATAACTAAAATAGTGTAAAAATAAGCCACCTCGGTCGACCGAGAACACATCTGGTCGACCGGCCCAAACCCAGACTAGCTTCAGTCGACCTGAATTTCTCTTCAGTCTTTCGAACTCTAGGCAGTAGAAAAATCCCATTATCCAGAACATGTTCGGTTTGCCGCGAACCCCTTCCGGTCAACCGAACATTTCTAGAAAAACAGAAAAAAACACGAACAAAAAAATCGTTCTAGGACTAGTTTAACACTTAAACTTAATCTTAGAGGTTGTAAAAAGATATAACATCCTATGGCATGCATTAAACGTCTACTAAAAACGAGTAACACATAAAAGAATGATTAGGTAGTTGATATTTTCTCTCAAAGCAATATTTTAACTTGTATAATTTGTTTCATAATTTCATATTTGCATGGGGAAGATTCTACTTATACTCCATTTTCTCTTACTTTTGGTTTAGGTGGAAGATATTAAAGCTTGGAAGATACTTGGATGAAAGAAGATGAAAGTCACCAAATGTGGACCAAAATTTAGAAGACCGAAAGTACATGTACTAGACTGAAAAAGAGCTAAAACTTCAAGGTCTTTTATGCAAATAGAAGAAAGTGTTAAAAATATCTACACCTTCCCTTTTGTCTTGTGCATATCTCATCACTTTGAAGAGAAAAGGAAGACATTATTCTCCTAGGTTTTTCAAGAGAGTTTTGAGAGAAAAAAAACACTTCCTAAATTCTAGAGGTAGATTTAGAGGTAGATTTAAAAGAAAATCTTGAAGCTTCATTGAAGATTCTTGGCAAGAAATTGAAGTGTGGCTCAAGACTTGGTTTTTCTTGAAGGAAGAAAGAGGATTTCAAAGAAGAAGAGAAGCTTGAAGAAGATTACTTAGCAATGAGAATTTCTTCCTCTCTCTTTTAATTTATTATTTTCCTTCATGAATATGGGTAGCTAAATTTGTAAACTACTCGAATGAGTTGAACCCTAGCATGTTATTTATGTGTTGACAATTGTGGGTTTTTGTGAATTGAAGTTAATTAGTGAAATTATTTGTGAATTATCTTTTTCTATCTTGTTGGTCATTTAATTAATTGAGAAATAGAATTACTTGACTAGAACACTCACTTTTAATGGGAATTAATTTTGACCTAGAGATGGGCTTAAGCAATTCTTCCTAATTTGAGTTTGGATAATTAAGGGTTTTGGGTTTAATGCACTCTTGGTGTAAAATTGAGTAAGTAGAGATACTAACTTGATGAATCCTAGAGTAGGAACTTCACAAATTGAGAAATGAGTGAAGTTTATTTGGAAATCCCTTTATAGGTTCACCTAAGACTTCTAATTCACAATACCCCTTCCTAAACACATAAGTACATCTAGGGGATACCCGTTTAAGTATTCAATCTCCTAATTGAATTTTCTCTCTAAACACTCTAAATCTTAGTTTTAGCTTATAAGTAGATTAATTTAGTTAAGTAACCAAATTTCTTAAATTTTTAGTCAACTAAACAATAAAATAAAAGTCACTACTAGTACTTACCCTTCTTCGCGAATACGATACCTTGGTTGCTCACTCTATATTACATTAACGATAGGTGCTCTTGCCTTAAGTTTCTTGTGTCCAATTTGAGTAGAATATTGTGGGCTTGCAAGAAAACAACAAGTTTTTGGCGCCGTTGCAGGGGAAGGGTGATATTAGGAAAGCTCTAGTTTTATTGATTTGGTTTTTATGTATATTTGTTAATATTCATCTTTTAGTTTATGTTATCTTGAATTTCTTTGGATTTCTTGTTATTAAACTTTGTTAGTTTTGGTTTCTTGAAGGTGACTCTTGTGTTGCATGACCCGCAAGCATCCGGAAGAATTACTTGATATTGATCCCGAAATTGATAGGACATTTCACCGGAATATAAGGGTAAGGCAACAAGAGAGTGTATATATTGTTGGGGAAGGTCTTCAACAACATAACAATATGGAAGTCCCTTGTAATGTGAATGAACAAATGAACGAGAATAACCAAGGAAATGCTCAAAGACAAGATAATGTGAATGAAAATGGTAGAAGAACCATGGGTGATTATGCAAGACCTTTCTTGACCAGGTCCGAGTCAAGCATTACTAGACCAAGAGTTGAAGCTAATAATTTTGAGATCAAGTCAAATGTGATACAAATGGTTCAAAATTCGGTACAATTTGATGGGCTCCCCGAAGAAGACCCGAACGCTCACATATCAAACTTCCTTGAAATTTGTGATACTTTCAAAATTAATGGAGCTTCGGATGATGCAATAAGATTGAGATTATTTCCTTTCACTTTAAGGGACCGGGCTAAGTCATGGTTGAAGTCATTACCTAATGGTTGTATTACCACTTGGAATGAGTTGGCCGAGAGATTCCTAGCCAAGCACTTCCCACCGGCTAGAACCGCGAAGATTAGAAATGATATTCTCCTTCCAACAACAAGAAGGGGAAATTTTATATGAAGTATGGGAGAGATACAAGGAGTTGCTAAGGAAGTGTCCTCATCATGGCCTAGACCTTGGGCTTCAAATGCAAACATTTCATGCGGGTTTGAACTACTCTTCCAAACAACTCATTGATGCTTCAAGTGGAGGATCAACAAGTTCAAAAACCCCGGAAAAGCTAAGAGATTTAATAGAGAGCATTGCCGAGGACAATTGCTCGTGGGGTAGTCAAAGGATGAAGCCAAAGATAAGTGGAATTCACAATGTTGATGCTTTGTCTGCTTTGGAGGCAAAGATGGAATTTTTAACAAAAATAATGGATGGGCTAAATACTACCTCCCACAAACCTTCTACTGTGATGATGGCGTGTGACTTTTGTGGAGGAGGTCATCCGAAACATGAGTGTCAAAACATGGTGATACGAGATCCTACCAAGGGCAGCCCTACTACAAAGATCCCTTAAAGAACCTTCAAGGACCAATTACAAGATCAAGGGCAAAGATGACAATTGACAAAGTATCATCATTGATCCGAAGTATCAAAACTAAAGAGGAAACTAATCTTCAACTAGAAGAAGACATTCAATTCACCCTCTTAAGTTTTACAAGTGTTCAACACGACTCAACAAAGCAAAGTGGCTAAAAGGGCATTTTAGTCTTTTTACATATTAAAGTCTATTCTAGCCTATTCTAGACTATTCTAGACTTTAACTATTTTTTTTTTAGTATTGTTATTTCATATTCCAGCCGTGTTATTTAATAAAGGACATGTTGTCCATGTGTTAGTTAGTTAGTTAATAAAGAGTCCTAATGCAACTAGGACTCTTCATAGATTTGGTAGTTAGAATCTAATCTAGCCGCCACCTTTATTGTTAGTTAGTTACTTGATAGCAAGTTGTTATTCAAGAGTCCTACTTCTTCAAGGACTCTTATTTGTTTTCAAGAGTCTTAATCCTTTAAGGACTCTTATTTCTTTATTTGGTTGTAACCGAAATCTCAACCTTACTTAAGGGAGATTTCGGCCATTATTGTAATACTTACGTTAGATATATTGATATTTTGGTAAGGTTATTCCTTAGTTTCTCGTGTTTGAACTTCTGGATAGAAATTCATTCATTCTTGAGTTACTGTATCAACTAGCTTGTTTCTCTAGTTGTGGTGTTTCAGCCTCCATTGTTAATTAAGCTTCCCTTAGAGTTGCGTTGATTAAATTCCCATAGAAACTAGTTCGAGAATTGAAGAAAGATCGGGCTCAACTTAAGTCGAACCTTGCGGTTCTTCATCAGGTGGTATCAGAGCAAAAGGTTCTTCTCCAATTCCCGGTGTACCCTACACACAATTTTTTTTCTTGTTTGCTAGATTGACAAAAAAAACACAAAAAAAGCCACGGCATAAAAAGAAATTGGCAGCCGATTGTCATAAAGAAAAAGCCTCTTGGTGTAAAGAAATTGGCAGCCAAGTTAGTATAGATTGAATAGCGAACTATAAAGCCAATAGCAAACTTCTTGATCAAGCGAAAGCAACAGCTTCGTCCAAGAATTGGCAAACGTTCCTCCTTGTTTTTGTTTTAGCCGAAACAATACCATAAATCAAGTATTGAAAGAAACCCCGCTTCACTCCTTGATAACTTCGGCCAAAATCAAGGGAAAATTCAAGCAAACAAGAAGATCAAGAAAAGCAAGAACATCAAGAAAATCAAGAACATCAAGAACATCAAGAAGATCATCAAGAACCGGTTTCTTTTCTCGATTAGGACTTGTTCTTCATCTTTTTCTTTCTAAAAACTTTTTTAGGTCAAAGATAGGATTTCTTTCCTTATTTTTCAGCCTTGTGTCAATGCAACAAGTTAGGAACCCATTCTTTAAATCTAGAGTTTAAAGTTCTATACGAGCGGTGTTGGAATAAAGAGTGAAACTTTCTTTGCTATCTAACGTTTTTGAGTGTTTTCTTTTGTTTTTCTTATCTCATAACAATGTCTTTTGAAGGATCTCCATCAAAGAAAGGTGAAATTTCTGATATGGAAAAGTTACTTCAAATGATGGCGGAGATGTCGGGAAGAATGGATTCAATGCAAGGACAAATGGCCGCAACAAATAATAATGTTCAACAAATTGCAAATCAGCAACGTCTTCAACAAGACAATGCCGAGATTTATGATCAAAGGGTTGAGAACATGGAACCGCCAAGGGCACCACAATTGCCGAGGGTAAATGTGGCAAATCCGGCAAATCTGGCAATTCAAGCAAATCGGTTTAACAACAATCCAATATTTCAGCCGATAAGAGGGGATTACATTCAGCAAATTGATGCCAATCTTGGTTCCATCAAGACCAAGATTCCCCCTTTTGAAGGTACAAATGATCCCGAATTATTTTTTAGATTGGATTCAGTAAAATTAACCATGTTTTTGCTGTTCATAACTATTCGGAAGAAAAGAAAGTAAAGTTAGCAGCCATGGAGTTTTATGGATATGCATCCATTTGGTGGGACAAAGAATCGGCAACAAGGGCAAAAGTGGAACAACCGGAAATTTCCACTTGGGTTGAGATGAAAGCGGTTATGAAACGATGTTTTGTTCCTTTAAAATACTTAAGGGAACTTTACAACCATCTACAAAGATTAAAGCAAGGCGATAAATCTGTCGATGAATACTACAAAGCCATGGAAATTGCAATGATTCGCGCCGATATTTGTGAAAGTGATGAGGCAACAATGGCTCGATTCTTTGCTGGCCTCAATGACAAAATCCGGATGAAGGTAGAACGTGCTAACCTTGATAATATTACTGATATGTTATATTTTGCTGAGCAAATTGAAAGGCACCAAAAGGAGAAGGGTTTAAATGCAAAACCGACAACTTTCCAAGCTTGGAGGAAGCCGAATTCAACTCAGCAATTTTCTACTGTTTTGCCGAACCAAAACAAAGGAAAAGAGGTATTTTATGAGGGCAAAACAGCCCCGGGACAGTTTGGGGCAGCAAGGTCTCAAAACACATCAAATCCGGGCAATACAAAGGTAAATTCGACTCCAATTGTGCCTCGTGAATGCTTTAAATGTAGGGGCAAAGGACATATTGCTAGGGACTGCCCTACGAAGCATACAATGATAATGTTGGACGATGGATCGTGGGTAAGTGATGAAGAAGCCGAGACACCCGATTTGGAGGAAGAAACCGAGCAATATGAGGAGGATTCGGGTAGGGGGAACATTTTGGTTACACAGAAACTTCTTTATTCTCAACCTTTGGATGATCTTCACCAACATAGAAGTAATCTCTTCCAAATCAAATGTGAGGTAAAAGGTCAATCTGTTTTAGTCATTATTGATAATGGAAGTTGTACAAATGTTTGCTCTTATGATATGGTTTCTGCACTTGATTTACCATGTAAGGCACATCCTATGCCTTATAAATTATCGTGGTTGAATAATAATGGTGAAATCAAGGTAGATAAGCAAGTTGAGATAGAGTTCGAGATCGGGAGATATAAGGACTCGGTTCTATGTGATGTAGTCCCGATGACTGCAAGTCACATAATATTGGGAAGACCATGGCAATACGATCGAAGTGCAAATCACATGGGTAGAGAAAATACATATGTGCTTCAAAAAGATGATGTAAAGTTTAAACTAATTCCTTTATCTTTAAATGCAGCTTGTGAGATTCATAAACAAATGGCCATCAATAGAGTGAAGAGAGAAAAGCAAAGAAAAGAGAGTGAGGGGAAAAAGCCGAGTGTCCCAACCCTTGAGGTAAAAACCGAGAGGAAAAATGAGGTAAAAGCCGTGAACTTAGTGAGACAAAAGGCAAGTTCCATCAAAGAGAGAAAAGAGTGTTTGTTTACAAGCCAAGGAAAGGTAGATAGGGCAATACGAGCAAAACAACCCCTTGTTTTGTTGGTATTCCGAGAAACCGAAAGGTCTCTCCCTTCTAATAATTTTTCATTTAATCTAACATTATCTTCTCTTCCTAGTCTTGCTTTTGATCTTTTGAAGGAATTCCAAGATGTATTTCCCAAGGAATTGCCGAAGGGACTGCCTCCAATTCGAGGAATCGAGCATCAAATCGACTTCATTCCGGGAGCAAGTTTGCCAAACCGGGCTGCCTACCGAGCCAATCCGGATGAGACCCGAGAAATACAAAGGCAAGTCGATTTACTCCTTGAAAAGGAGCAGGTAAGAGAATCTTTAAGTCCTTGTGCTAGTCCTGTCATTTTAGTACCTAAAAGAGAAGGGACTTTCAGATTATGTACGGATTGTCGTGATATTAATAAAATAACTATTAAATATAGACATCCAATTCCTCGCTTAGATGATATGCTAGATGAGTTAAGTGGCGCTTTGATATTTTCTAAAATTGATTTAACTCAAGGCTATCACCAAATTCGAATGAAAGAAGGTGATGAATGGAAAACTGCTTTTAAGACTAAATATGGATTATATGAATGGATTGTTATGCCTTTTGGTCTTACTAATGCACCTAGTACTTTCATGAGATTAATGAACTACATATTTAGACACTTTGTTTTTGGCAAGTTTGTTGTAGTTTATTTCGATGATATTCTTGTTTATAGTAAAAGCTTAGAGGAGCATCTAGAACATCTTAAAGCTGTTTTTTACTATTTTAAGAGAAGAAACCTTATATGCTAAACTTGAAAAATGTGTTTTTTGCACTAATTCGGTTAACTTTCTTGGCTATATAGTTAGTTCTCAAGGTATTTGTGTTGATCCGGTTAAAATACAAGCCATTCAAGAATGGCCGAGACCAACAAGTGTGACACAAGTTAGATCGTTTTATGGGTTAGCAAGCTTTTATAGGCGTTTTATTCGTGATTTTAGCACGATGGCTGCCCCATTAAATGAAGTAATGAAGAAGGATGTCTCATTTTTTTGGGACAAGCCGCAAGAGGAATGTTTTGAGAAGATGAAACAATTACTTACTTGTTCTCCCATTTTAGCTATACCTAATTTTGATTTAATGTTTGAAGTTGAATGTGATGCTTCGGGTTTAGGTATAGGGGGCTGTTTTACAACAACAAGGTAAGCCTTTAGCATATTTTAGTGAGAAATTAAGCAATGCCTCAGCTTAATTATCCTACTTATGATAAAGAACTATATGCCATTGTTCGAGCCTTGGAGACTTGGCAACACTATTTGATCGCAAGAGAATTTGTCATTCATACCGATCACGAGTCAATCAAGTATCTTAAAGGCCAAAGTAAGTTGAATAAAAGACATGCAAGGTGGGTTTCTTTTATCGATACTTTTCCTTACATCATAAAATACAAGAAAGGTAAAGAAACATCGTTGCCGATGCTCTCTCTAGAAGATATACTTTACTTTCTTTAATGCATGCTAAATTACTTGGGTTTGATCATATCAAAGAATTATATAAGGATGATTCAGAATTTTCAGATTTATATGCTCAATGTGAGCTCTCGGCTCAAAATTCATATTATAGGTTGCAAGATTTCTTGTTTAAAAACAATAGGATGTGTATTCCTTCATGTTCTATTAGAGAATTAATTGTTAGGGAAGCACATTGTGGCGGTTTAATGGGTCATTTTGGTGTTCTTAAAACTTTCGATATTTTACAAGAACACTTTTATTGGTCTAAAATGAGACAAGATGTTAGAAAAATATGTGAACTTTGCATTAAATGTAAACAGGCTAAAAGTACAAGCAAAGCTCATGGATTATACATGCCTTTACCCATTCCCTCTTCACCTTGGATTTTATCTTAAGCTTGCCGAGATCTCAAAGAGGTAATGATAGTATCTTGGTTGTCGTAGATCGTTTTTTCTAAAATGTCACACTTTATTCCTTGTAGGAAAACAAATGATGCAAGTCATGTGGCGAATTTATTCCTAAAAGAGGTGGTGCGGCTTCATGGGATTCCGAGAACCATAGTAAGTGATAGGGACGTAAAGTTCTTGAGTTACTTTTGGAAGACATTATGGAGTAAATTGGGGACTAAATTGCTATTTTCAACATCTAGCCATCCCCAAACCGATGGCCAAACGGAGGTAACAAATAGAACTTTAGGGGTGTTACTTAGAGCTTTAATTTCAAAGAACTTAACAAAGTGGGAAGAATGTTTACCTATTGCTGAATTTGCTTACAATAGAACTTTACATTCTACTACGAATAATTCTCCATTTGAAATTTTTTATGGCTTTAATCCCTTAACCCCGTTGGATCTAATTTCTTTACCTGTTGATGAGTATTATAATGTAGAAGGTGATTCTAGGGCAGAATATATACAACAACTTCATCAACATGTTTCCGAGAGCATTAAGAAGAAAAATGCACAAACTTCAAAACAAGTCAACAAAGGCCGAAGGCAACTTTGTTTTGAAGTTAGAGATTGGGTTTGGTTACATCTTAGAAAAGATAGATTTCCAAAGGAAAGACAAAGTAAATTGCATCCGAGAGGAGATGGACCATTCCAAGTTATTTCAAAGATCAATGATAATGCATACAAAATAGATCTCAAAGGTAAGTATGGCGTTCATTCTACTTTTAACGTTTCTGACTTATCTCTTTTTGACCTTGATGTAGACTATGGAGCTGATCAGGAAGATGATTCGGGGACGAATCATGCTTTTCAAGAGGGAGGGGATGATACGAGATCCTACCAAGGGCAGCCCTACTCCAAAGATCCCTTAAAGAACCTTCAAGGACCAATTACAAGATCAAGGGCAAAGATGACAATTGACAAAGTATCATCATTGATCCGAAGTATCAAAACTAAAGAGGAAACTAATCTTCAACTAGAAGAAGACATTCAATTCACCCTCTTAAGTTTTACAAGTGTTCAACACGGCTCAACAAAGCAAAGTGGCTAAAAGGGCATTTTAGTCTTTTTACATATTAAAGTCTATTCTAGCCTATTCTAGACTATTCTAGACTTTAACTATTTTTTTTTTAGTATTGTTATTTCATATTCCAGCCGTGTTATTTAATAAAGGACATGTTGTCCATGTGTTAGTTAGTTAGTTAATAAAGAGTCCTAATGCAACTAGGACTCTTCATAGATTTGGTAGTTAGAATCTAATCTAGCCGCCACCTTTATTGTTAGTTAGTTACTTGATAGCAAGTTGTTATTCAAGAGTCCTACTTCTTCAAGGACTCTTATTTGTTTTCAAGAGTCTTAATCCTTTAAGGACTCTTATTTCTTTATTTGGTTGTAACCGAAATCTCAACCTTACTTAAGGGAGATTTCGGCCATTATTGTAATACTTACGTTAGATATATTGATATTTTGGTAAGGTTATTCCTTAGTTTCTCGTGTTTGAACTTCTGGATAGAAATTCATTCATTCTTGAGTTACTGTATCAACTAGCTTGTTTCTCTAGTTGTGGTGTTTCAGCCTCCATTGTTAATTAACCTTCCCTTAGAGTTGCATTGATTAAATTCCCATAGAAACTAGTTCGAGAATTGAAGAAAGATCGGGCTCAACCTTAGTCGAACCTTGCGGTTCTTCATCACATGGAATCTTCAAGTGAGCATGTGGATTACCTTGGAGGAAATAGGCAACAAATTAACCCTTTTTCCAACACTTATAATCCCGGGTGGAGAAATCACCCCAAGTTCTCTTGGAGGGATCAAGGACAACAAGGGGCACAAAATCCACCGGGTTTTCAAGCTTATTCAAACTTTCGGCCTCAACAACTATTACCTTATCAAGCACAAACCCTCATCATCTTCTCATGTACCCATCAAGCCTACTTTGGAGGATCTCATGACTAAGTTTCTTTCTACTTCGGAAGCTCGTTTTCAAGATCAAGAAACTAAGTGTAAAATTCAAGAAGCTAGGTTCAAGAATCAAGAAGCCTCCATACATAATTTGGAAAGTCAAATTGGGCAACTAGCTAAGTTTGTATCGGAGAGGGCTCAAGGATCTCTTCCTAGTAATATCGAGCCAAATCCAAGGGAACAAGCTAAAGCAATTACCCTAAGAAGTGGAAAGGAACTTGATGATCCAAGACCTCAAGTGCTAGAAAAGAAGAAAGAAATGATAGAGGATCTTGAGAATGATCAAGAAGAAGAATTGGTGGAAATCAAAGAAAAGGCCAAGGAAGAAGTCACAAGAAAGGAGATACCAATTTACAAACCGCCCGTACCTTATCCCGGGCGCCTTCTCAAGGACAAGGAAGGTGCACAATATGGAAAGTTTCTTGAGCTCTTTAAACAATTGCATATCAACTTACCGTTTGTTGAAGCTCCTTCTCAAATGCCAAAATATGCTAAATTTCTCAAGGACATCCTTTCTAAGAAGAAGAGGCTTGAGGACATTTCTACCGTCACATTAAATGAAGAATGCTCCGCCATCCTCCAAAACAAGGAGAAGCTACCTCAAAAGTTAAAGGACCCGGGAAGTTTTACTATCCCTTGTAACATTGGTAATCTTTTCTTTGGACGTGCTTTAGCCGACTTAGGAGCTAGCATTAACTTGATGCCATACAAAATGTTCAAGAAGCTAGACATTGGTGAACCTAAGACTACTAGGATGAGTATACAACTTGCGGATAGATCTATCAAGTACCCTAGAGGGATTATTGAAGATGTTTTGGTAATGGTTGAAAATTTTATTTTTCTGGTGGATTTTGTTATACTTGACATAGATGAGGATATGCATGTTCCTTTGATCTTGGGTCGTCCTTTTCTTGCTACCGCTAAGGCACTAATAGATGTTCGTGAAGGAAATTTGATCCTTAGGGTAGATAATGAAGAGGTAGTTCTCAAGATTCCGGAGTCTTTGAAGCATTCTCTTGATCATTATGATTCTTGCTTTATGATTGATGTGGTGGATGATTTGGTTGCTAACTATGGGAATGAAATGTACATTGATGACCCTTTGGAGATAACCTTGATTCAAGGTGAAGAAGCAAATGAGGGTAGTCAATCAATTCAAGAAGTGTTGGCACATTTGGAAGTACTCGAGTCAATTCCTTTGAAGACAAAATTTGAGAAGGTGAATGTTGAGAAGTTGACAAAGATAAAGACATCTCTTGAGGAACCCCCTACTTTGGAACTTAAGATTCTACCGGAGAACTTAGAGTATGCCTTCCTAGAGGAAAACTCTAAGCTTCCGGTCGCTATTGCAAGTGATTTGAATGAGGACCAAAATGAGGAGCTTATAACAATGTTGAAGAGGCATAAGAGAGCTATGGCATGGAAAATTACCGACATAAAGGGGATTAGCCCTTCTTTTTGCACTCATAAAATCCTTTTGGAAGAAGATTACAAGCCGGTGGTACAACCTCAAAGGAGGTTAAATCCAAACATGAAAGAGTGGTGAAGGCTGAAGTCATCAAGCTTCTTGATGCGGGAATCATTTATCCCATCTCGAATAGCATATGGGTGAGTCTGGTTCAAGTAGTACCCAAGAAAGGTGGAATGAATGTGGTAGCTAATGAGAAGAATGAGCTCATCCCAACAAGGACCGTCACCGGTTGGAGAGTGTGCAATGACTCTAGGAAGCTCAATGATGCTACAAGGAAGGATCACTTTCCACTCCCATTCATTGATCAAATGTTGGAGCGCCTCGCCGGTCACATGTATTATTGCTTCCTAGATGGCTTCTCCGGATACTTTCAAATTCCAATAACACCCGAGGACCAAGAAAAGACAACTTTCACTTACCCATTCGGTACATTTGCTTACCGTCGCATGCCTTTTGGCCTTTGTAATGGCCCCGGTACTTTTCAACGTTGCATGTTTGCTATATTTGAGGGGTTGGTGAGGGAAATCATGGAACTTTTTATGGATGATTTTTCCCTTTTTGGTGATTCATTTGATATTTGCTTGAAAAACTTAGAAAAAGTTTTACAAAGATGTGAGGAAACTAACTTAGTGCTTAATTGGGAAAAATGTCATTTCATGGTTCAAGAGGGAATTGTGCTTGGTCATCTAATATCAAGTAGAGGTCTAGAAGTAGATAGGGAAAAAATTGAAACCAATGAAAAATTGCCACCTCCCACATCGGTAAAAGCAATTAGGAGTTTTCTAGGTCATGCGGGTTTTTATAGAAGATTCATTAAGGATTTCTCAAAGATTTCTAAACCTCTTACTACTTTGTTGGAAAAGGACACAACTTTTGTGTTTGATGATGCATGCTTGAATGCTTTTAATATCTTGAAGGCTAAACTTGTGAATCCTCCCATTTTGGTTGCTCCCAATTGGTCCCTACCCTTTGAACTAATGTGCGATGCTAGTGATTTTGCAGTAGGGGTAGTTCTTGGGCAAAGAATTGGTAAGCACCTTCAACCGATATACTATGCAAGCAAAACCTTGACCGATGCTCAAAGAAACTACACTACTACCGAGAAGGAGTTGCTTGCCATAGTATTTGCGTTTGACAAATTTCGATCTTATTTGATTATGTCCAAGGTTGTGGTCTACACCGGCCATTCGGCGCTCAAGTTTCTTTTAAGCAAGCAAGAGGCGAAACCGAGACTAATTCGATGGGTATTACTTTTACAAGAATTCGACCACGAAATTCGCGACAAGAAATGAGCGGAGAACCTTGCCGCTGACCATCTTTCTCGCCTAGAGAATCCTTTCTTGGAGAAATTAAATGAGGAAGAGATCAATAACACTTGTCCAGTGGAGAAATTGCTCATGTCAATAAGTAAACTTACCAATGAACCATGGTTTGCCGATTATGCGAATTATTTTGTGAGTGGGGAAATTCCTAGTTGCTTGAGTTCACAACAAAGGAAGAAATTCTTCTCGAAGCTTAAATATTACTTTTGGGATGATCCATATCTTTTCCGCATTTGCACTGACCAACTGATTAGGAGGTGTGTTGATGACTCGGAGTTCGAGTCCATTTTTAAGCATTGTCATGAAGGACCGGCCGGAGGACACTATCAAGCCAATGGGACAGAAAGAAATGTATTAGAGTCGGACTTCTATTGGCCGACCTTATTTAAAGACGCCAAATGGTATGTAGAGAATTGTGATAAATGCCAAAGATCCGGTAATATCTCTAAACGCCATGAAATGCCTCTTTCTACTTTTCAAGTATGTGAGATATTTGATGTTTGGGGAATTAACTTTATGGGACCCTTTCCTACTTCATTCGTCCATAAGTATATCTTGGTAGCGGTGGATTATGTCTCTAGGTGGGTAGAAGCCCCAAGCTTTGGCTACCAATGATGCTAGGGTGGTTGTGAAATTCTTGAAAAAAAAAATTTCCCGTTTTGGCATCCCTAGGGCTATTATTAGTGATAGGGGAACCCATTTTTGTAACCATCACCTTGAAAAAATGCTTAAAAGACTAGATGTTACTCATAAGATGGCGACCCCTTACCATCCTCAAACTAGTGGCCAAGTCGAAGTGGTAAATAGAGAGTTGAAAAGAATTTTGGAGAAGATAGTGGAGACCTCTAGGAAGGATTGGAGTGCTAGGTTAGATGATGCTCTATGGGCCTATAGGACGTCTTACAAGACCCCCGTTGGTTTTACACCTTATAGATTGGTTTATGGGAAGTCTTGTCATTTGCCGGTAGAAGTAGAGCATAAGGCTTTTTGGGTATTGAAGCTTGTTAACTTTGATCTTGAACTTGTAGGTCAAAAGAGGATGCTTCAAATCAATGAGCTTGACGAATGGAGACTTCAAGCTTATGAGAATTCTAAACTTTACAAGGAAAAGGTCAAGAAGTGGCATGATAAGCACATCATACAAAATCGGGACTTCAAAGAAAGTGACCAAGTGCTTTTATACAATTCAAGGTTGAAGCTTTTTCCCGGAAAGCTCAAGTCGAGATGGTACGGACCTTTCATCGTTACAAAGGCGTTCCCCTATGGCGCGTTCGAGAACTCACATCCGGAGAAGGGGACGTTCAAAGTTAATGGTCACCGACTCAAAATGTATCATGGAGGTGATCCTAAGGAATTTGAAAGAGTTCATTGGAACCTCCATGATATGGAGGTTAAGTAATTTACTTCTCTAGTCCTCTTTTCTACATATGTGTTTAGGATGATGTGGGTTTCCTTTAATTTTATTGTGATCTTGAACTTAGTTGTGTTTTGTGTTTTAGTATTTCGGTAAGTATATTATATTTATTTGTTTTCTAGAGTAATTATATATAAAAAAAAATCTATTATTTATTTAGTATAGTTTTCCTCATTTCAATTATCTAATTATTGTTGATTACTTGTTTGTGTTTTAGCGAAATGTCCCTAAAAAAACCTTCGAACAAGAGAAGTAGGACCTCGGCATCTTCCTCTCTAGAGAACCCAACAAAAGTATCTCGAGTGTCTTTCTCATGGAAGTGGTGGAGGAGTCAACACACTTGATGATGAGGGAGATGGCAACCATGAAGATCCAAACTAGGGGAGTTTCCTTTTCATTCGTGTTATCCTTTAAATTTGTTAGGTCGTCTCAACATTGAGGACAATGTTGTCCTAAGTGTGGGGGAGTTTAGTTTTATATTTTTCGTTTTTAGTTCTATTTCCTTATTTGTAAATATTTGTTAGTATGTGTTAATAGTTATTTTAAATGTTTCGTTTTTAGTTTTATGTCCTAAAAAAAATTTAAAAAAAAAACTCAAAAAGTGGTAGAGTTCTCTTTATTTATTTTGCAAAAAGAAGCTCAAGTTTTGTTGAGAATCCGGTGTATATAACAAATTAGTTGCTATCATTTTTCATGCTTATGTGATTTCACCTCTTTTCCACGCCTAGCTTACTTGTATTTGAGGAGTATGCTTAATTGTTCCTAAGATTTAGTTTAAGAACCATTGGGCCATCCTAGACATATTCTTTGTAGTCCTCGGCAAAGCTTTTTGGTGCTTAGAAATGAGGGTCATGGCATCTCTTTGAACCGTTAGAGCCAAATTTACCCATCCTTCACTTAAATATATCACTAGTACCCTATTGAAGCCTTTATTGATATGAATGAACCTCTTGTTGATAGTCACTTTATAAAACCCTTAATTAGTGGAGAGTTGATCTTATTTGTCAATCTATGTGGATTTTGGGTTTATTGAAATGTCTTGAAGCATGAAGAAAGTTGAGGGAAAATGAAAGGCATGAAAGTTTTTTTTGGATTATTGAATGAAAGAAAGAAAGATATGGATAACCAACATCCTTCTCATTTTATATGTTTCAAGTGTTCATTTATGATTTATGTTGGAAAAAAAAAGTGAAAAAAAAAAAGAAAAAGAAGAAAAAGAAAATGTAAAAGTCTTTATGTTTTATGTAAATGTTCATAGCATGGGATGATGTTGAGATCTTTCAAAATGGTTTTGGGTATCCTTTTGTGCCCTAAAGAAGAAGATTTGGACTCATAAGTTTTTGTTGAAATGTGAGTTTATGAGTTATGGAGTGATTAGTGATTTTGGTCGACATGTTTGTATAGCTTTTCCTTGCTCAACTCTCATTAGATTTGCATATCCCTACCGTCGTTTGGAAACCATAAACCTTGGCCTACGTTATAAGATTTAAAGTCCTACCTAATCTAAGCATAAATTAGTGACATAATTCTTGTAGAGGAACACAAGTAATATGCATGTGGATGCCCCAATGGTTCGTTTACCGAATATTAGGATTCTTGAGTGAACTTCTCGAATACTTGTTATGTCTAGGTTCGCATACACACTTGAAATCCCTTCCATGTTAAATGATGGAGACTACTTTTATATATACATTGGATTTGAAGCTTCACTTGCATGATTATGTGTTGATGGTATTGAGAATCTCTAACACCACTTGAGCACTTTTTGGAAAATAAAAATCTCTTGGAAAAATGGCACCTCATGTTGAGCTTATAATGGTTGAAAAATATTTTTCATTGAGAGTGTTGAAAATGCTTGGTTATTCCCTTTAGACTTGGAGCTTCATTGATGAGTTATGTTTTTGGGCGTATATGCACTTTGCTGGAGGACAAGCAAAGATCTAAGTGTGGGGGAGTTGATATTTGCTCTCAAAGCAATATTTTAACTTGTATAATTTGTTTCATAATTTCATATTTGCATGGGGAAGATGCTACTTATACTCCATTTCTCTTACTTTTGGTTTAGGTGGAAGATATTAAAGCTTGGAAGATACTTGGATGAAAGAAGATGAAAGTCACCAAATGTGGACCAAAATGTAGAAGACCGAAAGTACATGTACTAGATTGTAAAAGAGCTAAAACTTCAGGGGTCTTTTATGCAAATAGAAGAAAGTGCTAAAAATATCTACACCTTCCCTTTTGTCTTGTGCATATCTCATCACTTCGAAGAGAAAAGGAAGACATTATTCTCCTAGGTTTTTCAAGAGAGTTTTGAGAGGAAAAAACACTTCCTAAATTCTAGAGATAGATTTAGAGGTAGATTTAAAAGAAAATCTTGAAGCTTCATTGAAGATTCTTGGCAAGAAATTGAAGTGTGGCTCAAGACTTGGTTTTTCTTGAAGGAAGAAAGAGGATTTCAAAGAAGAAGAGAAGCTTGAAGAAGATTACTTAGCAATGATAATTTCTTCCTCTCTCTTTTAATTTATTATTTTCCTTCATGAATATGGGTAGCTAAATTTGTAAACTACTCGAATGAGTTGAACCCTAGCATGTTATTTATGTGTTGACAATTGTGGGTTTTTGTGAATTGAAGTTAATTAGTGAAATTATTTGTGAATTATCTTTTTCTATCTTGTTGGTCATTTAATTAATTGAGAAATAGAATTACTTGACTAGAACACTCACTTTTAATGGGAATTAATTTTGACCTAGAGATGGGCTTAAGCAATTCTTCCTAATTTGAGTTTGGATAATTAGCGGTTTTGGGTTTAATGCACTCTTGGTGTAAAATTGAGTAAGTAGAGATACTAACTTGATGAATCCTAGAGTTGGAACTTCACAAATTGAGAAATGAGTGAAGTTTATTTGGAAATCCCTTTATAGGTTCACCTAAGACTTCTAATTCACAATACCCTTTCCTAAACACATAAGTACATCTAGGGGATACCCGTTCAAGTATTCAATCTCCTAATTGAATTTTCTCTCTAAACACTCTAAATCTTAGTTTTAGCTTATAAGTATATTAATTTAGTTATGTAACAAAATTTCTTAAATTTTTAGTCAACTAAACAATAAAATAAAAGTCAATACTAGTACTTACCCTTCTTCGCGAATACGATACCTTTGTTGCTCACTCTATATTACATTAACGATAGGTGCTTTTGCCTTGAGTTTCTTGTGTCCAATTTGAGTAGAATATTGTGGGCTTGCAAGAAAACAACAGTACTCGTGATTGGCTCTGATACCACTGAAAGAAAGAAATTTGGATTCCTTAACGAAGTGTAACGGAAACCATTTCTAATATGGTCATTCACGAGTAAGAACCAATGAACTTTGATTATAATTTTTACCTTTAGTTTACGGGATGAAAGAAACGATTTCTGTTTTGATTTTGCTACGGAATCACCAACAGAACCGTATCAGATCGACTCGTGTCTCTAGCGGTATCCACACAATCAACTTGAACTTGGTTTTTGCTTCTCTAATGCTAGTCATAGAGCTCCTAAGGCTGAAGACAACTTTCATGAATTATATGTGTATAGGTTCAAGTTCTAAAACCGGAAAAGAAAGAACAAAAAATCAAAATTTTCTTCTAACTTTCTATTGTTCTTGGTGTTGTGTTATTGGCTGGTTTTTCTCTCTAGAATTCAGCAGCCTTGGAGTAATTAGTGAGAGTTTTCCATAATCAACTTTTGATTAAGAAGTGAAATGAAGTAGTGGGGTGAATATTAATTCACCCACTACTTCCGTTTTCCCCTCAAAAGGCTCCCATGATCCCCCACTACACACAACCCCTAACATGACCATCACATGGCTGGTTTTGACCAGTTCTTGGACCGGTTTACCGGTTCAACCAGATAGGTTTGACCAATCGAGTATTGGTCGGCCCAATCCAGTTAACTGCCCAATACAATTGGAGCACCTATATCAAATGTAAATTCAAACATTATATGCCTTTGATATGTGCCTATGGCTGTTGGAAATTATGTTGAATTGCAAACTGCATGTTTTTAGTGTTCTTTCCATAAGTCTGGTCGATCGGATTTG
This sequence comes from Vinca minor, assembly GCA_026122235.1. Taxonomy (NCBI): domain Eukaryota; kingdom Viridiplantae; phylum Streptophyta; class Magnoliopsida; order Gentianales; family Apocynaceae; genus Vinca; species Vinca minor. The sequence continues at coordinate 1,010,964 of JAOCZM010000058.1, forward strand.
GTACCTCGGTCGACATGAGGTTTCCATGATGTTGATTAGAGCCTCAAAATTTCAGCAAAAACTGAACTTCACATAATCAATTATGTAAGTTTTGTTGTTATTTTTATATAAGCATAACCTCAAGGGGAGCTTTCATAGGTTTCTATCGTATACTCTCCATATATGTGATGTATGCTTACAATTGTCATTTCATATATATCATCACATAATAAGTTGGCTTTGCTTTCACTTTGCTCACATCTTTAAGACAACTTGTGTGAGTTATATGGAGTTGTATGTTCATAATAAGTGAATCTTCTGCAACTACCTCCCTTATAACTTTGAGATCATGTGCTTTATTTTTTTATCTCTTAATCTCATATAACACCTCTTCTTGATTGTTGGTTTGTGATACTCATGCTTATCATATTTTTTTTTAACACGGTATCACATATCATGTTTCTTGTTAGCTATGGTTTTAAATTGATTATGTCTGGTTATAACTAACATTTTTTTTTATAAACGGGGAGATAGTGCTTTAAGGTTATATTCCTATATCTCCTTAGATTTTAGCTTGGGTTGTAAAATTATTTTTGAGCCATATGACCATCTTTGATTTTATGTGTCATTATGTGCTCTCTTTATTTTGATATCAACCAAGCTTAAAACCTCTTCAAAAGAACTCTTTAAAAGCTTACATAACTTTCAAGATAATATCATCTCTTGGTCACTCATATTTCATCTTAAATGACCATTTATAAATGATGTGCTTACATAACTTTAAAATATTTTTCTTCTTCGCTTTATTTTGGTCTTTAGATATGCCTCTTTTGGTTCTTTTATTTATCAATCAATTTGACCAACTAGCTTCTCCAAGATTTTAAACTTGATCCCTCCTAAAAGATTTTCATTTGTAATCCTTTGGATCTCTATTTTCAACAAAAAATGATGAGAAAATGCTTTTCATATTTGCGCTCAGATGAACCTTTATTATTTTGACAAAAATGGGGAGAAAAAAAGCATTGCAAATGTGCCATGAAAAGTAAACTTTACAAAAGGAGAAAGCTAAAGAAATTTGCAAAATGAGAGAGATACGAGATTCTTTAATATAGAGGGAGTAGAATGGTTTTTCAAAACATCTACTTGTCTTGATCATATGCATCCTTATCTCATGCATGATTATTTTGTGCTTAATTACGTTATCCTTTTGTTATATTATTCTCGTTTACATCAATGTTTTATCATCATGAAAAATGAGGAGATTGTAAACTCTAAGGGCTAATGTGATCAATCTAGTTTTGATGATAATAAACCATTGGTTAGTTCTAACGTTTGTGTGAGCATGTGTTTCATTGTTAGATTATTTACACTCACATGGACATTGATCAAAATGGTAAGTTGGCTTATTGTGGACCAAAAAGGTGTCATCATACATAGAAAGCTACAATTTGCAAGACTTCATGGCACAAATTTGAAGTTAATCCACAAGACTCGGAAGTATGTGCAAAGTCAAGAAAAAGGAATATCAAGTTAAGAGCTACTCAATATAACATTAAAGAATCAAGTGGTATGTTCTTAACCTTAAAGTGATGAAGTCCAATATAGTACAACGTGAAGATTGCTATAGAACTTCACCACAAAGAAGAGGTTGGTAAAGGTTTCAAGTCAAAGCTCAAAGAAAGAATTCAACTACAAGACTTGAAGCCCTTAGAAGATTAGTCTATGCTTATAGGTATATTTTCTTGTGACTAACATTCCTTTGAGAATACTAGAAGTTTAAATATGTTTAAAGCTAATACTCTTGCATGCTTTCAAAACTACATGTTTACTTTGGTTCAATCTTTTAAAAGGTTTTTGAAAACTTATTTAAGTGTTGGTTAATGTCTAAGACCTTTAATATGTTTTAAATATCTCTGAAAAAACACTTAGACATGAGTTTCAGAACATTAGAAATGTGATTAAATGGAAATCCCATTTTTGGATTGAAGTCAGGTCGACCTAACCTTGGTTCGGACGACCTGATGAAGTCCGATCGACCGACATGTGTTGTTCGGTCGACCGAGGTTGTTTTTGTCCGTAGTCATATTTTGAATGTTACAAGACTCCAACGACTATATTCCCTCAGACGACCTTGCTTTAGGTTGGTCGACCAAGCTATGCTTCGGACGACTGGACCACATCATGTGGTCGACAGACATGTATCCAGAGACCTTTTAATCTTTAATTCGGAGGAACTTCGGACGACCTACTTGTATGTTCGGTCGACCGAAGCTGTCCCTTCAAGGCAAAAATATAGCCGTTGTAACTCGATTTGCTTGTGTATTTTGGCCCCTATATAAAACTTCTAAAGCTAGTTTTTCAAAACTAACCAAGCCATAAGAGGGTATTTGATATACACTTCTTAAATAAGCAATCAAGCACTTCAAGTGCTTTAATCTTCAAATTATTTTTTCAAAATACGTAATTTTGAGTTGAGTTTAAACATATATATTCTCTTCTATTTTCAAGAGTGATTAGAGCTTATCATTTGTATATTCAATCAAAAGAGGGATTATTTGTAGTGAGCTAAAATTGTAAAGTCTCTCATTGTTGAGGCTATTTCCTTTTCTCTTTGTGAGAAGTAGCTCTTTGTGATTTAGGAAAAAGCTCTTTGTGATCTTCACTCTTTGTGATATTTGCTCTGTGTGAGTTTAGTTCTTGTGAGTCCTCTTTGTGAGACAAAAGTCTTCTTTGTTAGGCAAGTATAAAAGGTTAATCCCACCTTGCATTTCTTGTGCTGGAAATCCATTAGTGGAGTTGCCAAAATCCTTAGGTGTGGCCTAAGGTAGTAGATGTAGATATTTATTATCGAACCACTATAAATCATTGTGTTCGTTTTTTCTAACCCTTACTACTTTATTTTATAGTTCATGAATTTTTTTTAACTTGTTTACATGATTACATGAACCTATTTGTATAAGAGTTAGTTGTAAAACTTACACATGCGTCCTAGTTTTACATATTGCTTGGCTTTTCTATATTTGGCTTAGGTCGTATGATTTATGGTGTTCAATCCTACAAGCTTTGCATATATGACACTTGACTTAGAATTTTATTGATCATACTCGTAGTCTTGTGTTCCTATGTGTTGCATATAACACCTAAGTCATTTAAGTTGTCATAACAATTAATTCACCTTATATGCTTAATGGACATATTTGTCGTTAAGGTGATCATTAGGCAAATAATTTTAAGAAAAGTTAAAAAAAATTAGAAGCTAATTAACCCCCTCCTAGTTCAAACATATCGGGTATTTCAAAAACCGATCAAAAGAAAGGTAATGCAAAGAACGACCTTTGATAAACTAAAAACAAATAGAACCATAGATCTGTTCTCTATCTGAAGACCTCACTAACCTCTGATACCATATCAACAAACAGGCAAAAAATCTTCTGTCCACATTCGGAATAATTAGCCACATTGATCATCAACGTTTTTTCGTCTAGCCACTTTGGTCAAAATTCAAGTTTTTTAACTTATTTCATCATTAAACATTTTTCGGCCTGCCATTTTGGTCAAAAATAATTTTTTTAACTTTTTTCATCACTAAAGTTTTTTCATTCTGCCATTTTGGTCACTAAAGTTTTTTCGGTCTGCCATTTTGGTCAAAAATTTTAGTGACCTAAATGGCAGAATGAAAATACTTTAGTGAGCAAAATGGCAGAATTAAAATACTTTAGTGATCAAAATGGCAGATAGAAAAAACTTTAGTGATGAAAAAAGTTTAAAAAATATATTTTTGACCAAAATGGCAAGCCGAAAAATGTTTAATGATGAAATAAGTTAAAAACTTGAATTTTGACCAAAGTAGCTAGACGAAAAAAACGTTGATGATCAAAGTGGCTAGACGAAAAAAACGTTGATGATCAAAGTGGCTAATAATTCTCCACATTCGTGTATGTCCCCGTATTCCTAACCAATCACAATTCACCATGTGTATATATAATTGAAACAAATATTTATATAGTAAATTCTGATTGGTTAGGGATACAGGGACATACACGGATGGGGACAGAGGATTTTCACCCCAGCAAACATGAGCAGGAAGAAAGAAAACTTTTTCCTTGTATTTCATTCAATGAGAATGGAGCACGTGACTCCTGTGTTTATACACATATTCAACAAATCCTTTAACCTATCACAAAATGACAAGTGAAAATAATAATTAATTACAACTAATTACCCGTCATCTCATTCTAACTAACTCTAACTAATCATATACATGGATCATCTAATTGGATATTTTTCTATTTGACCCGAACCAGCCCAACCAGCCATGCATCATAAGCTTGCGTTCTTCTTCTTGTTCTTCACATCAAGATGCAATCTTCCAGCTTCTGCAACTTCAATCATCTGAACTGAATTCTGTAATCCTTTCTGCTCTTCTTCCTTTTTCTGTTTTAACACCTTGCTTTGATCTCTATATAAACCATTATTATCGTTCATTTTGTTTCTACATTTTGATTATTCTCTCTTTAAGCTTGGGGGCCTATTTAGGCATCAAGGCAGGACCATAGAAGGAGTTCCACTTTATTTTATTTTTAGGTAACTAGCTTGAGCAGGGCATCAACATCCATCAATGATGCCCACCATGGATGAACAATACACATCTACAAAGAAGACATTTTATGGAAAAAGAAGGATTCCTTTTGACCGACATCTAAATGCATCAACAAAAAATGTAGCAAACTAGGAGAATACAACAGTTTATCATAGTCAGGTTACGTGCTAGGTTGAAGAGGACATTCGCCCTCATTTTCCCCATCATCTTCTCAACCCAATGGGATAGGAGTTGGTTTTATTTCAAGGCGAAACCAGTCCGATTGTGTGACCGGATCGTTAGAGGAGCAACATAAATGGTTACCTGGATTTAACCCATAGGAGGATTTGTCTCTCAAAGTAATCTTTAAGGCTTATGATGCTCTTGTCGCGGCTCAGCACAAGGGTAAATGGTAAGATCTGATGATCTTTCTCTAGCTCCTATGGTCATTTTGGATCTTGTGGTCTATAATTAGTCATGTCATCACAGAATCTCTCCTCATTCTATAGTGATATGACCAGTTCTGCAGTACACTGTCCAATGGATCTAGTTCATATCAGAACTACCCTGGTAGTTGAGGGGGAGGAAGTAAACATTCCTCTCCAAATAGTCCAAGGGCCTCCGGGAGAAGGCAACATGACAATCAACACCCATCACACATTATCTCCCTCTTACCACTTTAATATTCTTTTTCTTTTAGTTTCCTGAATTTCAAAATTGATTTTATCCAGGATTCAACCATCATATTCTCATTCTGAAATATGGTTATTGGTGATGTAATCAGAGCACTTGCAGGAACGAAGAGAGTGGATTAGTGCCAAAGAAGCGATTGCAAAAGCATTCGAGGATTAGTGTTCATACAAACAAATTTATGAGATCATTGGTAAGAGATGGTATTGGAAGTTGTTATTTTAGTACTACCTAATTAATTAGGAAGTGTCTAATTGGCGATTGATTAATTAGTACATTTACATAATAGATTTCTACTCAATGTATAGTAATTACCTAAATAGTGTGTAGTATGGAATATTTGGCAATTAACTAATGTAGTGTAGGAACATATGTATAAATACCCATGTATTAGTTTTTATTTTTTGTAAGAGAGATATATAATTTTCCTTCAAATCTTTTATGGTATCAGAGCAAAAAAATGAGGTTAAAAAAAAAAAAAAAAAAAAATCTATGTCCTAGACCAATATGTTGGAGACAAGTAGTGTCATTGACACCACAGCGCAGTGCGCGAGCTACCCAAGACCAGCGCAAGACGCGGCCTATTCAATGTAACAAGGACTAGCACATGGTGCGGCCTATTCGGTGCAACAAACAGCTACCACCTCTTTAGACAAAGTGCATTTGAGAAAATTGCCTCAAGAAATAGCTAGAATACTCCAAGAAAATAAAGTTGCGGCATTTCACACCACTGGTAAAAACGTCGCCTTTTATTCTTTCCCATGGATTCTTGATAGCGGTGCCTCTCATCACATTACTTGCGAGAAAAATAAATTGGAGAATTTGCAAAATCTGATAATTCCTATTAGCATAAGTTTGCCTGATGGGAAATGTATTTGGGCACAACAGTATGGTACAGTGACTCTAAATCCCAATATTCGTATCGCTAAAGTCTTGTATATGCCACAATTCTTGTGCAGTTTGATTTCTATCTCTCAATTAACGCGTGAATTACAATGTTGCGTCACCTACTTTGATGAGTATTGTGTTGTGCAGGATCTAATCCGGAAGACGCTGATTGGGGAAGGTGAGCTAAGTGGGGGCATCTATCGTCTTAAAGGCGTAACTCACCAAAGCGGAGTAATATCGGGTGTCCGTTCAGAGGAAAATTGTAAGTTGTGGCACCAAAGACTCGGGCACCCATCTTTTAGTGTTTTATCTCATATTCCTATTTTGTTAAAACATTCAAACGATAAATCCCTACCGTGTGATGTTTGTCATCTTGCGAAAGATTCCAGATTACCTTTTCCTCTTAGTCAAAATAAAGCTGAGCGTCCTTTTAAATTAATACATTGTGATTTATGGGGGAAATACCAAACGCCCTCCTTAACTGGGGCGCATTATTTTTTCTGTTTGGTGGATGATTTTTCTAGGTGTGTTTGGGTTTATCTCCTTAAAGAAAAAAGTGAAACAAAAAATGTCTTTATTAATTTTCACAAAATGGTCTCCACCCAATTTCAAGGGGTTATTAAAAGAGTTAGGAGTGACAATGGAACCAAATTTTTAAGCCTCAGAGATTTCTTTTCCCAAACTGGTATCCTTCACGAAACATCTTGTGTTTACACTACTCAACAAAACGGGCGGGTAGAAAGGAAAAATAGACACATTCTAAATGTCGCACGAGCCCTTCGTTTTGAGGCACATCTACCAATTCGTTTTTGGGGGAGTGCATTTTAACCGCACGGTATCAAGTCAATCACATTCCTAGTAAAATACTAAATAATAAAACTCCATACGAAATTCTTTTTGGAAGACCACCTAGGTTTGACCACCTTCACGTTTTTGGATCACTTTGTTATGCCCACAACACAAATCCCTCAGGAGATAAATTTACCGAACGGTCTGAGGAAACCCAAGAGGGGGGGTGAATTGGGTTTATATAAATCTTGCAAACTATTTTCAATCTTTTCTAGGTAAGTGCAAGTTTAACAAAAGCTAAAGCAAAAACCCAATGCAAATCACAAGACAAGAGATTTAGAGTGGTTCGATTCACTAAGAATCTACCTCCACTACCTTGAGCCGCACCCAAGGATTTTGCCAACTTCACTAAGAAGAATGTGCCCACACAAAGTAGGACTTTACACTAGTGGCTAACTCACCAAGAGTTTTACAAACAACTACTAAACAAGAAGCTCACTAAGAGCTTGCCCACACTAAGTAGGACTTATACAATTGCCCACACAAAGTAGGATTTTTACAACAATTACCCTATCACTAAGAAAGGGGGATAAGATGAATGATTAAGCACAATGTTGTTCACTCTTCTAAGTGAAAGATAATTACATATGAAGCTCATCTTGTTGGCTCTTTGAACATAATAAGCTCACTCTTTGTCTTGCTTTGCAAATTCACCTTTGAATGCATTTAAATCATGACAATGAAGTGCATTTGCTTTCAAGGTGTTTAGACTTGATAAGGAATCAATAAGAATATGTTTTGCAAGTCTCTCAAAGTGTTAGAGTCATTCTAAAGCTTTGGAGTATATATACATTTCAAACTATGGCTGAAAAAGCGACTCTATAACTGGTCGAAAACGGCTAGTAAAAACGAGTTCGGTGGACCGAATAGGACACTCGGATCCACTAGCCAAGCTTCGGTTGACCGAGCATCACTTCGGTCGACCGAAGTACCCATTAGGTCGACCGACCTCATATTTCGAAACTCTCAGTTTCTGGTCGGTTGATCCGACCTTAGTTCGGTTGACCGACCTTCCTGAGCATTCGGAGAGTTGTCTTAACACACGTTTTGAAATCTTTTGAAGTCTAAAATGTTTTCTTAATATGTAACAAGTAAGAGCACTTTGGAAAACCATTTTACAAGACTTATACTTTGAAATCGAAGGCTTTTGAAATACGAACACTATTTGAAACTAAGCCTTTCAAAAACGTGTTTATGAAAACATGCAATGCAAGACTATAGTGTAGAGCTTATGTCCAAGAGAGCGTTGGTTAGAGCTTAAGGATAAATACCATTTTCAACAAAGCTAATCTAACCAACCTAAGTCTTCTGAAGGAACCCAAGAGGGGGGGTGAATTGGGTTTCTAATAAATCTTGCAAACTATTTCCAATTTAAACAATGATAGTGCAAGTTTAACAAAAGCTAAAGCAAAACCCAATGCAAATCACAAGACAAGAGATTTAGAGTGGTTCGATTCACTAAGAATCTACATCCACTACCTTGAGCCGCACCCAAGGATTTCACCAACTTCACTAAGAAGAATGTGCCCACACAAAGTAGGACTTTACACTAGTGGCTAACTCACCAAGAGTTTTACAAACAACCACTATAAACAATTGCCCACACTAAGTAGGACTTATACAATTAACCCTATCACTAAGAAAGGGAATAAGATGGAAGGTTTAGAGTACAAAGTTGTTCACTCTTCTAAGTGAAAGATACATACATTTGAAACTCATCAATTGTTGGCTCTTTGAACATTTGAAGCACACTCTTTGTCTTGCTCTTATGAAATGCACTTTTGAATCATATAGATTTTGCAATGAAGTGCATTTTACTTTGAAAGTGTTTAGACTTGATAAGAAATCAATCTCTATTGTATGTACAAGTCTATGTAAGTGTTAGAGTCATTCTAAAGCTTTGGAGTATTTATACCATTTGAAATCTCATTTGAAAAATGACTTTTTAACGGTCGAAAACGGCTAGTTCAAAACGAGTTCGGTTGACCGCTGAGCAACTTCGGTTGACCGAAGCTCACTCGGATCCACTTTGGCTGGGGTCGGTCGACCGACTATCCCATAGGTCGACCGAGATGGTGCTAAGGTCGACCGACCCTATTCTAGTTGAGCTCTCGGTTTCTCGACGGTTCAACCGAACTTGAGCTCGGTTGACCGAACTTCCAAAGTGATTTTTCACACGTTTTGAAATCTTTTGAAGTCTTTTTAAAGTCTAAAAAGGTTTTCCTAAAAGGTAACAAGTAACACAACATTGGAAAACTTTTCTAAAAGACTTATCTATGAAATCAAAGGCTTTTTGGATAAGAACACATTTGAAACTTTTGCCTTTTGAAAACGTGTTTATGAAATCATGTATGCAAGACTAGAGTGAGAAGCTTATGTTCATAAGAGCTTTGGTTAGAGCTTTAAAGATTACGACTAATGACGACAAAGCTAAACTAACCAAACTAAGTCTTCAATCTTCAATCTTCATAGATGAGCCTTGAATAGTATGACTTTGAATCTTGAACATGGCTTGATTGAAGTACTTAGAGCTTCCTACAAGATTTCCAATATTCTATCACAAAGATTAAGATCATTAGACACAACATCAAATGTTTGTCCAATATCAAAAAGCAGAGTTCGTTCAGCCCTTAGGGGCTTACAATCTCCCCCTTTTTGATTATGACAAACTTTGATGTAATAAGATAGAATATGGACAATGTAAGTACATGGAAGCATGGCAAAAGGATCTAAGAACAAATAAGTACAAAGACTAATGCTTAGAAGATACCAATAGTATACGATACCAATTGTAAAGACAAATATATGCAAAGACATAAGCACTAGCATTATAAGTTCTTTTGCCATATAAACTAGGGACTCTTAGAAGAGCCCTATTTCCCAACCATCCTCCTTGCCTCCTTCCTTCCATCAAGTAGCATTCTTGTGTGTAATATACATACCTTAGTTTACACAAGAAGCTAACTTACCATTTTCATCAATGTTGATGTGAGTGCTAAGGATCCTATTATAAAGAACATTGCTCACACAAACATTAGAACTCTCAATGGTTTGTTATCATCAAAAACATCATAGAGTAACTTTGCCCTTAGGGCTAACAATCTCCCCCTTTTTGATGATGACAAAACATTGATGCAAATGGGAATAATATGCAAAAATAAGATACCAAATGTATGCATGAGATAAGGATATTAAGGATCCAGACAAGTAGAAGTTTTCTCAAAACAATTCTACTCCCCCTATATTAAAGAATCCCTTATCTCTCCCATTTTGCAAAGTTCTAAGCTTTCTCCTTTTTGTAAAATACTTCTCATGGCACATTTGCAACACTAAAAATTCTCCCTCTTTTTGTCAACATTAAAAAGGGATATCAGAGCGCCAATAAGAAAAGCATTTAGCGAAAAGTAAAGATTAATATTGGAGAAGCTTGATGAAACATACGAATTCTCCCCATATAAAAAAATGATACCAATTAAAAAAATTTAATACCAATTGAAAACAAAACTGATATCAATTGAAGAAAAACTTTTTTTTTTTAAAACACAGGAGAATCCTAATGGTTCAAAAGATCAATCTTAAAGATCATAAATCATTTTGAGAAAGGATTGATCAAGAATAAGCTTGGTTGATTTCTAAATAAAGAGGAGTCCATAATAACACATAAATCAAAAGATGGTCATATATGGCTCAAAAAAAATATCAACCTAAGCTAAAACAAAGGAGATGAGGAATAAGCCTTAAAGAACAATCTCCCCGTTTATTAAACAAAACATGTTAGCTCTTTAAGATGAAAAACAAATTGAAAATATAGCTAACAAGAGTGGGATGTGATACTAACTGTTAAAACATAAAAGTTAAGCATATGTATCACAACCAAAAAAAATATAGAGGAAGTGTAAGATACCAATTGTAGTACATTCCTCTAATAAGTTAATGGTTAGCTAAATGAGTATAACACTCTAGAAGCAAGACTAACCAAAAGCTTAAATGAGATCACAAAAGAATAATACCAATAACAAAGTATATGATCTCATAGTTATTTAGGGAAAACACATGTAGAATATGAACATGTATAACATGTATAACTTCCAAAATAACTAACACAAATTGGCTATAAGATAAGAAAGTTGAAAACCAAGCCAATAAGTGATGTGATGATGTAAAATATGAAAAATTGAGAATACATCACATATAAGGGGGTATAAGATAAAAACATAAGAAGACTCCCCCTATATCTCTTAATGATGCAACTTCTTAACATGATACTCAAAAACGATAAAAATCAAGCGCATCATGTTAAGCATATGTAAATGAAGTTCAAGCACCAAAGAGATATGGTATGTGCATTCTTGAAGACATAGATATCAATTGTGATTGTGTTTGTACTTTAAGCAATTAAGATCACATAAGTAGAACACAAGACACGATATCAAGATAAAAGATCAATTGCACATTAAAAAGAGAGTTTCAATAACCAAGTTTATGCTTTTAAACCATCATTCTTGTCAAGTATGGAATACACTTTTAACATGTTGACAAGCAAAAACATGATGTACACAAACCATAATCCAATAAGCACACACTCTCTAGACAACTTCTTAACTCATCAAATAATAGCCCATAACGATCAAAAACACATAATGACCACTAATAGGAGATGAGTTAAGCCTTGTACCTCAATGCTCCTAGAGCTTAGACTTCTTACCATATTGGTAGATCTTCTTCGTCAATCAAGTCCATTGAGGCATCTCGTGTGATCCTTGGCATTTGACTCTTTTCTTGGAGTCTTAGCTCATTTGTGCCTTCCTTGTAGTTCATATCTTCTTCTTGAAGTGTTAGAACTCTTTGTTACCTACAAGGAATTCTTGAGAACTAATTTGGTACCTTTTCAAAGGTCCATCAAGATTAGCTCAAAATCTCAAGTAACACAAATATGCATAAGGATCAAGGTTATCAAAAACCAATACAACTAGATGGATTCTTAAATGAATATGACATAACAAAACAAGAATCAATCAAGTTGCATATGCTACATCTCATCATAGATACCTTAGCTAAACATAAGCATGAATAATCAAGAGTGTGCTAAAGGTTATCTATTTGAATATAACAATCAAGAATTTGAGATGCAACATGTATATAAGAGCAAGCATGTATATATATCAAAAACACTTAACTCATTAATCAAAGTGTTATGAGAAGGTGATTTTGATACCTTTGCTTTCTTACCAAGTGATGAAGACATTGGATTGACACTTTGGCTCTTGTCATCACTTGATGCTTTGCTCTTATTATCTAACCAACTTGGTTCTCCAATTGATTTGTCATTTGAGCTTTGAGAAACCAAGTGTTGAGGAGTGCTTTAGAATTTCTTCTTTTGGCACATCTCCTTCGATTTCTTCCCAATGCCACTTCTCTTTGAATCTATAACATTCAAGTTTTGTGGCATACATCTAACTTATAAGAACCTATGAGATCAAGGGAAGAGTAGCTTTTGGTACCCATTTTTGTTTGGGTCCATTGGGGTTAGTCAAAGTACGTTTGATTCTCCAAACGGTTTTTACCCCTTTTTCAATCTTCCTCTTTACATGGCATCTATCACAAGTGTGACCATGTTTACCACAATATGTGCAATGAATGTGTGGCTTAGAGGAATTGTGAACATGCTTAACAAGACTATTTGCCCTATGTGGCGTACTAGCATGCACAATGTGATTCTTAGGCAACTTAGAGGAGGTAGCATGATCAAAGTGATTAGCATTATAACCAAGACCATGTTTATCATTTGAAGCAAGTTGCACACCAAGAATTTGATCAAGAGTTATCTTTCCCTTAGAAAAGTTTTCAACAAGAAGGGTAAGGTCATTTAATTTGTTCTTCAAATGATCAAATTCAACAAGCTTGTTTTCTAAAGATGACAATTTATCACAAGCTTCTAAGTATTGTAATGAAGATGTATTGCAAGTAGTAATAAGATCATCATTTTCACATTTCAAGCAATTAACATCAACACACAACTTCTTATTGTCAACAACCAACTTAGCATTATCAACAAGCAAAGATTCAATTTTATGCTTCATGTCTTTGTTTTGCTTGGCACATTTTTTTAATTGATCATACATATCAATTAAAAGCACATTAGGATCATCCTCCTCATCATCATAAGAATTTGAAGTAGAAGGAGAAGGATGTACCTCATTACCAAATGACATGAAGCACAAGTTGGCGTTTTCATCATCACCGTCGTCACTTGAAGAGCTTAATCCTTCATGAGTATCTTCAAGCGTTTTCCACATAGAGTGGGCGGATTTGCTTCCAATGACACGGTTGTACTCCTCCGGACTTAAGGCACAACTTAGAATGTTCATAGCCTTATAATTTCGAGTCATTTTCATGGACTCGTCTTCATTTAGCTCATTGTCCATCTTTGGAGTTTGAACACCCTCCACTACTTTCATCGGTATATATGGACCTTCTTCAAATATATGCCATAATGAATAATCTATGGAGCATACATATATCTTGAATCGGTCTTTCCAATCTTCAAAACTATTTTCAACAAGAAGTGGTGGTCTATCGATGAAAGATCCCTCTTGGTATGCTAAAGCGGAATTAACGGCCATTTAATCTTTTCTTCAAGCTATTAAGCTAGAGATGAAGACGAGGCTCTGATACCAATTGAAGGAACCCAAGAGGGGGGTGAATTGGGTTTCTAATAAATCTTGCAAACTATTTCCAATTTAAACAATGATAGTGCAAGTTTAACAAAAGCTAAAGCAAAACCCAATGCAAATCACAAGACAAGAGATTTAGAGTGGTTCGATTCACTAAGAATCTACATCCACTACCTTGAGCCGCACCCAAGGATTTCACCAACTTCACTAAGAAGAATGTGCCCACACAAAGTAGGACTTTACACTAGTGGCTAACTCACCAAGAGTTTTACAAACAACCACTATAAACAATTGCCCACACTAAGTAGGACTTATACAATTAACCCTATCACTAAGAAAGGGAATAAGATGGAAGGTTTAGAGTACAAAGTTGTTCACTCTTCTAAGTGAAAGATACATACATTTGAAACTCATCAATTGTTGGCTCTTTGAACATTTGAAGCACACTCTTTGTCTTGCTCTTATGAAATGCACTTTTGAATCATATAGATTTTGCAATGAAGTGCATTTTACTTTGAAAGTGTTTAGACTTGATAAGAAATCAATCTCTATTGTATGTACAAGTCTATGTAAGTGTTAGAGTCATTCTAAAGCTTTGGAGTATTTATACCATTTGAAATCTCGCTGAAAAACGACTTTTTAACGGTCAGAAAACGGCTAGTTCAAAACAGAGTTCGGTTGACCGCTGAGCAACTTCGGTTGACCGAAGCTCACTTCGGATCCACTTTGGCTGGGGTCGGTCGACCGACTGTCCCATAGGTCGACCGAGATGGTGCTAAGGTCGACCGACCTATTCTAGTTGAGCTCTCAGTTTCTCGACGGTTCAACCGAACTTGAGCTCGGTTGACCGAACTTCCAAAGTGATTTTTCACACGTTTTGAAATCTTTTGAAGTCTTTTAAAGTCTAAAAAGGTTTTCCTAAAAGGTAACAAGTAACACAACATTGGAAAACTTTTCTAAAAGACTTATCTATGAAATCAAAGGCTTTTTGGATAAGAACACATTTGAAACTTTTGCCTTTTGAAAACGTGTTTATGAAATCATGTATGCAAGACTAGAGTGAGAAGCTTATGTTCATAAGAGCTTTGGTTAGAGCTTTAAAGATTACGACTAATGACGACAAAGCTAAACTAACCAAACTAAGTCTTCAATCTTCAATCTTCATAGATGAGCCTTGAATAGTATGACTTTGAATCTTGAACATGGCTTGATTGAAGTACTTAGAGCTTCCTACAAGATTTCCAATATTCTATCACAAAGATTAAGATCATTAGACACAACATCAAATGTTTGTCCAATATCAAAAACAGAGTTCGTTCAGCCCTTGGGGCTTACAATCTCCCCTTTTTGATTATGACAAACTTTGATGTAATAAGATAGAATATGGACAATGTAAGTACATGGAAGCATGGCAAAAGGATCTAAGAACAAATAAGTACAAAGACTAATGCTTAGAAGATACCAATAGTATACGATACCAATTGTAAAGACAAATATATGCAAAGACATAAGCACTAGCATTATAAGTTCTTTTGCCATATAAACTAGGGACTCTTAGAAGAGCCCTATTTCCCAACCATCCTCCTTGCCTCCTTCCTTCCATCAAGTAGCATTCTTGTGTGTAATATACATACCTTAGTTTACACAAGAAGCTAACTTACCATTTTCATCAATGTTGATGTGAGTGCTAAGGATCCTATTATAAAGAACATTGCTCACACAAACATTAGAACTCTCAATGGTTTGTTATCATCAAAAACATCATA
The DNA here is from genome assembly GCA_026122235.1 of Vinca minor. NCBI lineage: Eukaryota > Viridiplantae > Streptophyta > Magnoliopsida > Gentianales > Apocynaceae > Vinca > Vinca minor. The sequence goes on from JAOCZM010000058.1 coordinate 1,026,389, forward strand.
GAGTAACTTTGCCCTTAGGGCTAACATCTTCAATCTTCAAGCTTGACGAATGTGTCTTGAATGAAATCTTTGAAGCTTGATCAAGGCTTGATTGAAGTACTTAGAGCTTCCATATTGAGTTCCAATATTTTCTTTTGCCATATGCATTAGGGACTCTTTGAGGAGCCCTATTTCCCAACCAACCTCCTTGCCTCCTTCCTTCCATCAAGTAGCATTCTTGTGTGTAATATACATACCTTAGTTTACACAAGAAGCTAACTTACCATTTTCATCAATGTCGATGTGAGTGCTAAAGATCCTATTACAAAGAACATTGCTCACACAAACATTAGAACTCTCAATGGTTTGTTATCATCAAAAACATCATAGAGTAACTTTGCCCTTAGGGCTAACAATCTAGACAAGGATATTAAGGATCTAGACAAGTAGATAACAAATTATTCTACTCCCCCTATTTTAGAGAATCCCTTATCTCTCCCATTTTGCAAAGTTCTAAGCTTTCTCCTTTTTGTAAAATACTTCTCATGGCACATTTGCAACACTAAAAATTCTCCCTCTTTTTGTCAACATCAAAAAAGGGCTTTCGAGCGCCAATAAGAAAAGCATTTAGCGAAAAGTAAAGATTAATATTGGAGAAGCTTGATGAAATATACGAATTCTCCCTTTAAAAAAAATGATACCAATTGAAAAAAAACTTAATACCAATTGAAAACAAAACTGATATCAATTGAAGAAAAACTTTTAAAAACAAATGAGAATCCGTAATGGTTTAAAAGATCAATCTTAAAGATCATAAATCATTTTGAGAAAGGATTGATCAAGAATAAGCTTGGTTGATTTCTAAACAAAGAGGAGTCCATAATAACACATAAATCAAAAGATGGTCATACATGGCTCAAAAAGAATATCAACCTAAGCTAAAACAAAGGAGATAAGGAATAAACCTTAAAGAACAATCTCCCCGTTTATCAAACAAAACATGTTAGCTCTTTAAGAAGAAAAACAAGTTGAAAATATAGCTAACAAGAGTGGGATGTGATACCAATTGTTAAAACATAAAAGTTAAGCATATGTATCACAACCAAAAAATTTAGAGGAAGTGTAAGATACCAATTGTAGTACATTCCTCTAATAAGTTAATGGTTAGCTAAATGAGTATAACACTCTAGAAGCAAGACTAACCAAAAGCTTAAATGAGATCACAAAAGAATAATACCAATAACAAAGTATATGATCTCATAGTTATTTAGGGAAAACACATGTAGAAAATGAACATGTATAACATGTATAACTCCCGAAATAACTAACACAAATTGGCTATAAGATAAGAAAGTTGAAAACCAAGCCAATAAGTGATGTGATGATGTAAAAAATGAAAAATTGAGAATACATCACATATAAGGGGGTATAAGATAAAAACATATGAAGACTCCCCCTATATCTCTTAATGATGCAACTTCTTAACATGATACTCAAAAACGATAAAAATCAAGCGCATCATGTTAAGCATATGTAAATGAAGTTCAAGCACCAAAGAGATATGGTATGTGCATTCTTGAAGACATAGATATCAATTGTGATTGTGTTTGTACTTTAAGCAATTAAGATCACATAAGTAGAACACAAGACACGATATCAAGATAAAAGATCAAATGCACATTAAAAAAAAAAAAAAAAAGAGTTTCAATAACCAAGTTTATGCTTTTAAACCATCAATCTTGTCAAGTATGGAATACACTTTTAACATGTTAACAAGCAAAACATGATGTACATAAACCATAATCCAATAAGCACAAACTCTCTAGTCAACTACTTAACTCATCAAATAATAGCCCATAAGAATCAAAAACACATAATGACCACTAATAAGGGATGAGTTAAGCCTTGTACCTCAATGCTCTTTGAGCTTGGACTTCTTACCATTTTGGTAGATCTTCTTTGTCAATCAAGTCCATTGAGGCATCTCGTGTGATCCTTGGCATTTGACTCTTTTCTTGGAGTCTTAGCTCATTTGTGCCTTCCTTGTAGTTCATATCTTCTTCTTGAAGTGTTAGAACTCTTTGTTACCTACAAGGAATTCTTGAGAACTAATTTGGTACCTTTTCAAAGGTCCATCAAGATTAGCTCAAAATCTCAAGTAACACAAATATGCATAAGGATCAAGGTTATCAAAAACCAATACAACTAGATGATTCTTAAATGAATATGACATAACAAAACAAGAATCAATCAAGTTGCATATGCTACATCTCATAGACACCTTAGCTAATGTAAGCATGGATAGTCAAGAGCATGCTAAAGGTTATCTATTTGAATATAAAAATCAAGAATGTGAGATGCACCATATATATAAGAGCAAGCATGTATATATATCAAAAACACTTAAACTCATTAATCAAAGTGTTATGAGAAGGTGATTTTGATACCTTTGCTTTCTTACCAAGTGATGAAGATATTGATTGACACTTTGGCTATTGTCATCACTTGATGCTTTGCTCTTTGTAACTAACCAACTTGGTTCTCCAATTGATCAACATTTGAGCTTTGAGAATCCAAGTGTTAAGGAGTGCTTTTGAATTTCTACTATAGACACATCTCCTTTGACTTTCTCCCCAATGCCACTTCTCTTTGAATTAATTCCATAGAAGCTTTGTGGCATACATCTTTATAAGAACCTATAAACTCAAGGGAGGAGTAGCTTTTGGTACCCACTTTTGTTTGGGTCCATTGGGGTTAGTTAAAATACGTTTGACTCTCCAAACCGTTTTTACCCCTTTTTCAATCTTTCTCTTCACATAGCATCTAACACTAGAATGACCATGTTTACCACAATAAGTGCAACAAGTAGATGACATAGCAAAATTATGAATATGCTCATGATATATATTTTGCTTATGTGAAGTGCTAGCATGCACAAATTGATTTCTAGGTGCCTTATAAGAGCTAGCAATAGCAACATGATTAGCAATATAACCTAATCCATGTTTAACATGTGAAGCACATTGCATGCCAAGAATTTGATCAAGATTTTTCTTACCCTTAGTAAAGTTATCAACGAGAAGGGTAAGATCTTTAACTTTGTTCTCCAATTGATCAAACTCAACAAGCTTGTTTTCTAAAGATGACAATTTATTACAAGCTTCTAAGTATTGTAATGAAGATGTATTGCAAGTAGTAATAAGATCATCATTTTCACATTTCAAGCAATTAACATCATCACACAATTTCTTATTTTCATCAACCAACTTAGCTCTTTCATCAAGCAAAGATTCAATTTTAAGATTCATTTCTTTGTTTTTCTTTGCACATTTTTTCAATTGATCATACATATCAATTAAGAGCTCATTAGGATCATCCTCCTCATCATCATAAGAATTTGAAGTAGAAGGAGAAGGATGTACCTCATTACCAAATGCCATGAAGCACAAGTTGGCGTTTTCATCATCACCGTCATCACTTGTAGAGCTTAATCCTTCATGAGTATCTTCAAGCGTTTTCCACATTGAGTGGGCGGATTTGCTCCCAAGGACACGGTTGTACTCCTCCGGACTTAAGGCACAACTAAGAATGTTCATAGCCTTAAAATTTTGAGTCATTTTCATGGACTCGTCTTCATTTAGCTCATTGTCCGTTTTTGGAGTTTGAACACCCTCCATTACTTTCATCGGTCCAAATGGACCATTTTCAAATATATGCCATAACGAATAATCTATAGAGCATACATATATTTTGAATCGTTCTTTCCAATCATCAAAATGATTTTCATCAAGAAGTGGTGGTCTATCGATGGAAGATCCCTCTTGGTATGCTAAAGCGGAATAATCGGCCATTAATCTTTTCTTCAAGCTATTAAGCTAGAGATGAAGACGAGGCTCTGATACCAATTGAGGAAACCCAAGAGGGGGGGTGAATTGGGTTTATATAAATCTTGCAAACTATTTTCAATCTTTTCTAGGTAAGTGCAAGTTTAACAAAAGCTAAAGCAAAAACCCAATGCAAATCACAAGACAAGAGATTTAGAGTGGTTCGATTCACTAAGAATCTACCTCCACTACCTTGAGCCGCACCCAAGGATTTTGCCAACTTCACTAAGAAGAATGTGCCCACACAAAGTAGGACTTTACACTAGTGGCTAACTCACCAAGAGTTTTACAAACAACTACTAAACAAGAAGCTCACTAAGAGCTTGCCCACACTAAGTAGGACTTATACAATTGCCCACACAAAGTAGGATTTTTACAACAATTACCCTATCACTAAGAAAGGGGATAAGATGAATGATTAAGCACAATGTTGTTCACTCTTCTAAGTGAAAGATAATTACATATGAAGCTCATCTTGTTGGCTCTTTGAACATAATAAGCTCACTCTTTGTCTTGCTTTGCAAATTCACCTTTGAATGCATTTAAATCATGACAATGAAGTGCATTTGCTTTCAAGGTGTTTAGACTTGATAAGGAATCAATAAGAATATGTTTTGCAAGTCTCTCAAAGTGTTAGAGTCATTCTAAAGCTTTGGAGTATATATACATTTCAAACTATGGCTGAAAAACGACTCTATAACGGTCAGAAAACGGCTAGTAAAAACAGAGTTCGGTGGACCGAACAGGACACTTCGGATCCACTAGCCAAGCTTCGGTTGACCGAGCATCACTTCGGTCGACCGAAGTACCCATTAGGTCGACCTGTTAGCCCTAAGGGCGATCGACTCGGTTTTTGATCATGGACAAACTAGTGATGTAGTGTCTAATGTTTTCATCTATGTGATAGAATATTGGAACTCAATATGGAAGCTCTAAGTACTTCAATCAAGCCTTGATCAAGCTTCAAATATATCATTCAAGACACATTTCGTCAAGCTTGAAAATTGAAGACTTAGGTTGGTTAGGTTAGCTTTGTTGAAAATGGTATTTATCCTTAAGCTCTAACCAACGCTCTCTTGGACATAAGCTCTACACTATAGTCTTGCATTGCATGTTTTCATAAACACGTTTTTGAAAGGCTAAGTTTCAAATAGTGTTCGTATTTCAAAAGCCTTCGATTTCAAAGTATAAGTCTTTTAGAAAAGTTTTCCAAGTGTTCTTACTTGTTACATATTAAAGAAAACCTTTTAGACTTTAAAAGACTTCAAAAGAATTCAAAACGTGTGAAAAATCACTTTGGCAGTTCGGTCAACCGAGCTCAAGTTCGGTTCAACCGAAGAGAAACTGAGACTTGGAAAAGTTCAGTTCGGTCGACCTTTCCCTACTTCGGTCGACCGAGGTTACCTTTAGTGGATCCGAAGTTGGCCTGGTTCGGTCGACCGACCATGGTTTCTGTCAACCGAAGCTTGGTTCGGTCATCCGAGGTTTCCTGAACGGTCAACCGAACTCTGCTTTTACTAGCCGTTATTTGACCGTTGGAGACTCGATTTTCAGCCTATTTTGAAATGTATTTATACTCCAAAGCTAGAGAATCATTCTAAGGCTTGCACAACAAAGTTATATTGATTTCTTATCAAGCCAAAACACTTTCAAAGTAAAATGCACTTCATTGCAAAATCTAAATGATTCAAAAGTGCATTTCATAAAAGCAAGACAAAGAGTGTGCTTCTTATGTTCAAAGAGCCAACAATTGATGAGCTTCAAATGTATGTATCTTTCACTTAGAAGAGTGAACAACTTTGTTCTCTAAACCCTTCATCTTATCCCCTTTCTTAGTGATAGGGTTATTGTTGTTTAAGTCCTACTTAGTGTGGGCAATTGTTTATAGTGGTTGTTTGTAAAACTCTTTGTGAGTTAGCCACTAGTGTAAAGTCCTACTTTGTGTGGGCACATTCTTCTTAGTGAAGTTGGTAAAATCCTTGGGTGCGGCTCAAGGTAGTGGATGTAGATTCTTAGTGAATCGAACCACTCTAAATCTCTTGTCTTGTGATTTGCATTGGATTTTGCTTTAGCTTTTGTTAAACTTGCACTATCATTGTTTAGATTGGAAATAGTTTGCAAGATTTATTAGAAACCCAATTCACCCCCCCTCTTGGGTTCCTTCAATTGGTATCAGAGCCTCGTCTTCATTTTTAGCATAACCGCTTGAAGTAAAGATTATGGCCGGTAATTCCGCATTGGCGTATTTAGAGGGTCTTCCACCATTAGGCCACCACTTTTTGATGGTAATAATTATGAAGCTTGGAAAGAACGTTTCAAGATATATGTGTGCTCAATAGATTATTCTTTATGGCATATATTTGAAAATGGTCCATATGTGCCTATGAAGTTGGTGGAAGGTGTTCATGTGCCAAAACCGGACAAGGAGTTAAATGAGCTTGAGTCCAAGAAGATGACTCAAAATTACAAGGCAATGAACATCCTTAGTTGTGCCTTAAGTCAAGATGAGTACAATCGTGTCATTGGAAGAAAATCCGCACACTCCATGTGGAAAATGCTTGAAGTTACTCATGAAGGCACAAATCAAGTCAAGGAGTCAAGGTTGAATATGCATGTTAGAGAATTTGAGCTATTCTCCATGAAGCCTAATGAATCTATCAATGAGATGAACTCAAGGCTCACCAACATTGTAAATGGGTTGAGGTCTAATGGCAAGGAGTATACTACCAGAGAAATAAATAGGAAGATTCTCAATTCTTTTCCTAAAAGTTGGGAAAATAAAGCCCTTGCCATTGAAGAGTCCAAGAATTTAAAGACCTATTCAACGGAGGAACTTCTTGGCTCACTACTAGCCTTTGAAATGAAGTTAAAGAAAAATTGTTCTACAAAGGGTAGTAATCTTGAGTCCATCATCAATAATGAAGAAGGAGAGAATTTGTTCTTCACTCTCAAAAATGCAAAGTGCTTGTTAAGCCATTGGGATGAAGAAGAAAGTGATGATGATCAAGAAGAAAATGATCACACATGTCTTATGGCATTTGATAATGAGGTACATCCTTCTCCATCTATTTCTAATTCTTTTAATGATAGTGATGATGATGAGGATGATCCTAATGAGCTTTTAATTGATATGTATGATCAATTGAAAAAATTGTGCAAAGCAAAACAAAGCTATGAAGCTTAAAATTGAATCTTTGCTTGTTGATAACAAAAAGCTTTGTGATGAGGTTGATTGCATGAAAATCGAAAATGAAAAACTTATTGCTACATGCAACTCTTCTTCATTAAAGTATCTAGAAGCATATGATCAATTGACATCTCTTGAACTCAAACTTGTTGAATTTGATCTTTTGGAGAACAAAGTAAAAGATCTTACCCTTCTTGTTGAAAAATTTTACTAAGGGTAAGAAAAATCTTGATCATATTCTTGGTTTGCAACGTGCTTCACATGATAAACATGGTCTTGGTTATAATGCTAATCACAATGATCATGCTAGCTCTTCTAAGTTGCCTAAGAATCAATTTGTGCATGCTAGTACCTCACATAGGCAAATTAGATTTCATGAGCATGTTCACAATTCTTCTAAGCCACACATTTGTTGCACATATTGTGGTAAGCATGGTCATACTAATGCTAGATGCCATGTTAAAAAGAAGATTGAAAAAGGGGTTAAAACGATTTGGAGAGTCAAACGTATTTTAACTAACCCCCATGGACCCAAACAAAAGTGGGTACCAAAAGCTACTCTTCCCTTGATCTTATAGGTTCCTATAAGTTAGATGTATGCCACAAAGCTTCAATGGACTTGATTCAAAGAGAAGTGGCATTGGGGAGAAGTTAAAGGAGTTGTGCCAAAAGAAGAAATTCAAAAGCACTCCTTAACACTTGGATTCTCAAAGCTCAAATGTTAATCAATTGGAGAACCAAGTTGGGTAGATACTAAGAGCAAAGCTTCAAGTGATGACAAGAGTCAAAGTGTTAATCCAATGTCTTCATCACTTGGTAAGAAAGCAAAGGTATCAAAATCACCTTCTCATAACTCTTTGATTAATGAGTTAAGTGTTTTTGATATATATACATGCTTGCTCTTATATAATTGTTGCATCTCACATTCTTGAATGTTATATTCATATAGATTACCTCTAGCATGTTCATTATTGTACATGTTGAGTTTAGCTAAGGTATCTATGAGATGTAGCTTATGCAACTTGATTGATTCTTGTTTTGTGATGTCATATTCATTTAAGAATCCATCTAGTTGTTTTGGTTTTTGATTTGCATGATCCTTATACATATTTGTGTTACTTGAGATTTTGAGCTAATCATAAAGGACCTTTAAAAAGGTACCATACTTGCTCTCAAGAATTCCTTGTAGGTAACAAAGAGTTCTAAACTTCAAGGAGAAGATATGAACTACAAGGAATGGCACAAATGAGCTAAGACTCCAAGAAAAGAGTCAAATGCCAAGGATCACAAGATTGTAGAGGGTTCATCAAAAGAAAAGTCACCTATCAATGATGACTCTACAATTGTCATGAATAGAAGAGGAGATTGCTTTCATCTCATCAATCAAGGATGAAGAACAAAGAAAATGGAGCAATCACATGTCAACCTCTCTATGAGCTTCAAATGAAAGTGATCACACAAAGGCCTCAATGGACTTGTTGATAAATAAGATCTACCAAAATGGTAAGAAGTCCAAGCTCAAAGAGCGTTGAGGTACAAAGCTTAACTCATCCTTTGATTAGTGGTCATTATGTTGTTTTTGATCCTTATGAGCTATAACATTCCTATATGATGAGTTTAGTTAAATGGCTAAGAAGTATTTGCTCATTCAATTTTCAACTTGCATGATCACTTTGTGGATTGTTAGTGCAAGTAGTTTAGGATATACTTCTAGTCTTTGTAAGACAAAGAGAGTTTGTGCATTTTTGCTTATGGTTTATGTACATCATTTTTTGCTTGTCAACATGCTAAAAGTGTATTCCAAACTTGACAAGAATGATGGCTTAAAAGCATAAACTTGTCTATTTAAACTCTCTTGTTTATGTGCATGGGTTCTTTTATTTTGATAATGTGTTTTGTGCTATCTCTAGACCTTATTATGCTTAGAGTACAAACACTATCACAATTGGTAACTAGATCTTCTAGAATGCACATATTTTATCTCTTTGGTGCTTGAACTTCATTTACATATGCTTAACATGATGCGCTTGATTTTTATCGTTTTTGAGTATCATGTTAAGAAGTTGCATCATTAAGAGATATAGGGGGAGTCTTCATATGTTTTTATCTTATACCCCCCTTATATGTGATGTATTCTCAATTTTTCATATTTTTACATCATCACATCACTTATTGGCTTGGTTTTCAACTTTCTTATCTTATAGCCAATTTGTGTTAGTTATTTTTGGGAGTTATACATGTTATACATGTTCATATTCTACATGTGTTTTCCCTAAATAACTATGAGATCATATACTTTGATATTGGTATTATTCTTTTGTGATCTCATTTAAGCTTTTGGTTAGTCTTGCTTCTAGAGTGTTATACTCATTTAGCTAACCATTAACTTATTAGAGGAATGTACTACAATTGGTATCTTACACTTCCTCTAAATTTTTTTGGTTGTGATACATATGCTTAACTTTTATGTTTTAACAATTAGTATCACATCCCACTCTTGTTAGCTATATTTTCAATTTGTTTTTCATCTTAAAGAGCTAACATGTTTTGTTTGATAAACGGGGAGATTGTTCTTTAAGGTTTATTCCTCATCTCCTTTGTTTTAGCTTAGGTTGATATTCTTTTTGAGCCATATATGACCATCTTTTGATTTATGTGTTATTATGGACTCCTCTTTGTTTAGAAATCAACCAAGCTTATTCTTGATCAATCCTTTCTCAAAATGATTTATGATCTTTAAGATTGATTTTTTAAACCATTACGGATTCTCATTTGTTTTTAAAAGTTTTTTCTTCAATTGATATCAGCTTTTGTTTTCAATTGGTATTAAAATTTTTTTTTCAATTGGTATCATTTTTTTTTAAAGGGAGAATTCAGTATATTTCATCAAGCTTCTCCAATATTAATCTTTACTTTTCGCTAAATGCTTTTCTTATTGGCGCTCGATAGCCCTTTTTTGATGTTGACAAAAAGAGGGAGAATTTTTAGTGTTGCAAATGTGCCATGAGAAGTATTTTACAAAAAGGAGAAAGCTTAGAACTTTGCAAAATGGGAGAGATAAGGGATTCTTTAATATAGGGGGAGTAGATTTTTTTTTGAGAAAACATCTACTTGCTTGGATCCTTAATATCCTTATCTCATGCATACATTTGGTATCTTTATTTTGCATATTATTCCCATTTGCATCAATGTTTTGTCATCATCAAAAAGGGGGAGATTGTTAGCCCTAAGGGCATATTCTATGTTGTTTTGATGATAACAAACCATTGTAAGTTCTAATGTTTATGTGAGCATGTTCTTTGTAATAGGATCTTTAGCACTCACATCAACATTGATGAAAATGGTAAGTTAGCTTCTTGTGTAAACTAAGGTATGTATATTACACACAAGAATGCTATTTGATGGAAGGAAGGAGGCAAGGAGGTTGGTTGGGTAAAAGGGCTCTTCAAAGAGTCCCTTATGAATATGGCAAAAGAAGTAATCCTAACTAATGCTTTTAGCTTCTATGTTTACTTGGTTTATTTTCTAAGCATTAGTCGTTGCACTTACTTGTTCTTATATCCTTTTGCCATGCTTCCTTGTTCTTAATATTGTCCATATCCTATCTAATTGCATCAAAGTTTGACATAATCAAAAAGGGGGAGATTGTTAGCCCTAAGGGCGATCGACTCGGTTTTTGATCATGGACAAACTAGTGATGTAGTGTCTAATGTTTTCATCTATGTGATAGAATATTGGAACTCAATATGGAAGCTCTAAGTACTTCAATCAAGCCTTGATCAAGCTTCAAATATATCATTCAAGACACATTTCGTCAAGCTTGAAAATTGAAGACTTAGGTTGGTTAGGTTAGCTTTGTTGAAAATGGTATTTATCCTTAAGCTCTAACCAACGCTCTCTTGGACATAAGCTCTACACTATAGTCTTGCATTGCATGTTTTCATAAACACGTTTTTTGAAAGGCTAAGTTTCAAATAGTGTTCGTATTTCAAAAGCCTTCGATTTCAAAGTATAAGTCTTTTAGAAAAGTTTTCCAAGTGTTCTTACTTGTTACATATTAAAGAAAACCTTTTAGACTTTAAAAGACTTCAAAAGAATTCAAAACGTGTGAAAAATCACTTTGGCGGTTCGGTCAACCGAGCTCAAGTTCGGTTCAACCGAGAGAAACCGAGACTTGGAAAAGTTCGGTTCGGTCGACCTTTCCCTACTTCGGTCGATCGAGGTTACCTTTAGTGGATCCGAGTTGGCTCTGGTTCGGCCGACCGACCATGGTTTCGTCAACCCAAGCTTGGTTCGGTCATCCGAGGGTTTCCGAACGGTCAACCGAACTCGCTTTTACTAGCCGTTATTTGACCGTTGGAGACTCGATTTTCAGCCTATTTTGAAATGTATTTATACTCCAAAGCTAGAGAATCATTCTAAGGCTTGCACAACAAAGTTATATTGATTTCTTATCAAGCCAAAACACTTTCAAAGTAAAATGCACTTCATTGCAAAATCTAAATGATTCAAAAGTGCATTTCATAAAAAGCAAGACAAAGAGTGTGCTTCTTATGTTCAAAGAGCCAACAATTGATGAGCTTCAAATGTATGTATCTTTCACTTAGAAGAGTGAACAACTTTGTTCTCTAAACCCTTCATCTTATCCCCCTTTCTTAGTGATAGGGTTATTGTTGTTTAAGTCCTACTTAGTGTGGGCAATTGTTTATAGTGGTTGTTTGTAAAACTCTTTGTGAGTTAGCCACTAGTGTAAAGTCCTACTTTGTGTGGGCACATTCTTCTTAGTGAAGTTGGTAAAATCCTTGGGTGCGGCTCAAGGTAGTGGATGTAGATTCTTAGTGAATCGAACCACTCTAAATCTCTTGTCTTGTGATTTGCATTGGATTTTGCTTTAGCTTTTGTTAAACTTGCACTATCATTGTTTAGATTGGAAATAGTTTGCAAGATTTATTAGAAACCCAATTCACCCCCCCTCTTGGGTTCCTTCAATTGGTATCAGAGCCTCGTCTTCATTTTTAGCATAACCGCTTGAAGTAAAGATTATGGCTGGGTAATTCCGCATTGGCGTATTTAGAGGGTCTTCCACCATTAGGCCACCACTTTTTGATGGTAATAATTATGAAGCTTGGAAAGAACGTTTCAAGATATATGTGTGCTCAATAGATTATTCTTTATGGCATATATTTGAAAATGGTCCATATGTGCCTATGAAGTTGGTGGAAGGTGTTCATGTGCCAAAACCGGACAAGGAGTTAAATGAGCTTGAGTCCAAGAAGATGACTCAAAATTACAAGGCAATGAACATCCTTAGTTGTGCCTTAAGTCAAGATGAGTACAATCGTGTCATTGGAAGAAAATCCGCACACTCCATGTGGAAAATGCTTGAAGTTACTCATGAAGGCACAAATCAAGTCAAGGAGTCAAGGTTGAATATGCATGTTAGAGAATTTGAGCTATTCTCCATGAAGCCTAATGAATCTATCAATGAGATGAACTCAAGGCTCACCAACATTGTAAATGGGTTGAGGTCTAATGGCAAGGAGTATACTACCGGAGAAATAAATAGGAAGATTCTCAATTCTTTTCCTAAAAGTTGGGAAAATAAAGCCCTTGCCATTGAAGAGTCCAAGAATTTAAAGACCTATTCAACGGAGGAACTTCTTGGCTCACTACTAGCCTTTGAAATGAAGTTAAAGAAAAATTGTTCTACAAAGGGTAGTAATCTTGAGTCCATCATCAATAATGAAGAAGGAGAGAATTTGTTCTTCACTCTCAAAAATGCAAAGTGCTTGTTAAGCCATTGGGATGAAGAAGAAAGTGATGATGATCAAGAAGAAAATGATCACACATGTCTTATGGCATTTGATAATGAGGTACATCCTTCTCCATCTATTTCTAATTCTTTTAATGATAGTGATGATGATGAGGATGATCCTAATGAGCTTTTAATTGATATGTATGATCAATTGAAAAAATTGTGCAAAGCAAAACAAAGCTATGAAGCTTAAAATTGAATCTTTGCTTGTTGATAACAAAAAGCTTTGTGATGAGGTTGATTGCATGAAAATCGAAAATGAAAAACTTATTGCTACATGCAACTCTTCTTCATTAAAGTATCTAGAAGCATATGATCAATTGACATCTCTTGAACTCAAACTTGTTGAATTTGATCTTTTGGAGAACAAAGTAAAAGATCTTACCCTTCTTGTTGAAAATTTTACTAAGGGTAAGAAAAATCTTGATCATATTCTTGGTTTGCAACGTGCTTCACATGATAAACATGGTCTTGGTTATAATGCTAATCACAATGATCATGCTAGCTCTTCTAAGTTGCCTAAGAATCAATTTGTGCATGCTAGTACCTCACATAGGCAAATTAGATTTCATGAGCATGTTCACAATTCTTCTAAGCCACACATTTGTTGCACATATTGTGGTAAGCATGGTCATACTAATGCTAGATGCCATGTTAAAAAGAAGATTGAAAAAGGGGTTAAAACGATTTGGAGAGTCAAACGTATTTTAACTAACCCCCATGGACCCAAACAAAAGTGGGTACCAAAAGCTACTCTTCCCTTGATCTTATAGGTTCCTATAAGTTAGATGTATGCCACAAAGCTTCAATGGACTTGATTCAAAGAGAAGTGGCATTGGGGGAGAAGTTAAAGGAGTTGTGCCAAAAGAAGAAATTCAAAAGCACTCCTTAACACTTGGATTCTCAAAGCTCAAATGTTAATCAATTGGAGAACCAAGTTGGGTAGATACTAAGAGCAAAGCTTCAAGTGATGACAAGAGTCAAAGTGTTAATCCAATGTCTTCATCACTTGGTAAGAAAGCAAAAGGTATCAAAATCACCTTCTCATAACTCTTTGATTAATGAGTTAAGTGTTTTTGATATATATACATGCTTGCTCTTATATAATTGTTGCATCTCACATTCTTGAATGTTATATTCATATAGATTACCTCTAGCATGTTCATTATTGTACATGTTGAGTTTAGCTAAGGTATCTATGAGATGTAGCTTATGCAACTTGATTGATTCTTGTTTTGTGATGTCATATTCATTTAAGAATCCATCTAGTTGTTTTGGTTTTTGATTTGCATGATCCTTATACATATTTGTGTTACTTGAGATTTTGAGCTAATCATAAAGGACCTTTAAAAAGGTACCATACTTGCTCTCAAGAATTCCTTGTAGGTAACAAAGAGTTCTAAACTTCGAGGAGAAGATATGAACTACAAGGAATGGCACAAATGAGCTAAGACTCCAAGAAAAGAGTCAAATGCCAAGGATCACAAGATTGTAGAGGGTTCATCAAAAGAAAAGTCACCTATCAATGATGACTCTACAATTGTCATGAATAGAAGAGGAGATTGCTTTCATCTCATCAATCAAGGATGAAGAACAAAGAAAATGGAGCAATCACATGTCAACCTCTCTATGAGCTTCAAATGAAAGTGATCACACAAAGGCCTCAATGGACTTGTTGATAAATAAGATCTACCAAAATGGTAAGAAGTCCAAGCTCAAAGAGCGTTGAGGTACAAAGCTTAACTCATCCTTTGATTAGTGGTCATTATGTTGTTTTTGATCCTTATGAGCTATAACATTCCTATATGATGAGTTTAGTTAAATGGCTAAGAAGTATTTGCTCATTCAATTTTCAACTTGCATGATCACTTTGTGGATTGTTAGTGCAAGTAGTTTAGGATATACTTCTAGTCTTTGTAAGACAAAGAGAGTTTGTGCATTTTTGCTTATGGTTTATGTACATCATTTTTTGCTTGTCAACATGCTAAAAGTGTATTCCAAACTTGACAAGAATGATGGCTTAAAAGCATAAACTTGTCTATTTAAACTCTCTTGTTTATGTGCATGGGTTCTTTTATTTTGATAATGTGTTTTGTGCTATCTCTAGACCTTATTATGCTTAGAGTACAAACACTATCACAATTGGTAACTAGATCTTCTAGAATGCACATATTTTATCTCTTTGGTGCTTGAACTTCATTTACATATGCTTAACATGATGCGCTTGATTTTTATCGTTTTTGAGTATCATGTTAAGAAGTTGCATCATTAAGAGATATAGGGGGAGTCTTCATATGTTTTTATCTTATACCCCCTTATATGTGATGTATTCTCAATTTTTCATTTTTTACATCATCACATCACTTATTGGCTTGGTTTTCAACTTTCTTATCTTATAGCCAATTTGTGTTAGTTATTTTGGGAGTTATACATGTTATACATGTTCATATTCTACATGTGTTTTCCCTAAATAACTATGAGATCATATACTTTGATATTGGTATTATTCTTTTGTGATCTCATTTAAGCTTTTGGTTAGTCTTGCTTCTAGAGTGTTATACTCATTTAGCTAACCATTAACTTATTAGAGGAATGTACTACAATTGGTATCTTACACTTCCTCTAAATTTTTTGGTTGTGATACATATGCTTAACTTTTATGTTTTAACAATTAGTATCACATCCCACTCTTGTTAGCTATATTTTCAATTTGTTTTTCATCTTAAAGAGCTAACATGTTTTGTTTGATAAACGGGGAGATTGTTCTTTAAGGTTTATTCCTCATCTCCTTTGTTTTAGCTTAGGTTGATATTCTTTTTGAGCCATATATGACCATCTTTTGATTTATGTGTTATTATGGACTCCTCTTTGTTTAGAAATCAACCAAGCTTATTCTTGATCAATCCTTTCTCAAAATGATTTATGATCTTTAAGATTGATTTTTTAAACCATTACGGATTCTCATTTGTTTTTTAAAAGTTTTTTCTTCAATTGATATCAGCTTTTGTTTTCAATTGGTATTAAATTTTTTTTTCAATTGGTATCATTTTTTTTTAAAGGGAGAATTCGTGATATTTCATCAAGCTTCTCCAATATTAATCTTTACTTTTCGCTAAATGCTTTTCTTATTGGCGCTCGATAGCCCTTTTTTGATGTTGACAAAAAGAGGGAGAATTTTTAGTGTTGCAAATGTGCCATGAGAAGTATTTTACAAAAAGGAGAAAGCTTAGAACTTTGCAAAATGGGAGAGATAAGGGATTCTTTAATATAGGGGGAGTAGATTTTTTTTTGAGAAAACATCTACTTGCTTGGATCCTTAATATCCTTATCTCATGCATACATTTGGTATCTTTATTTTGCATATTATTCCCATTTGCATCAATGTTTTGTCATCATCAAAAAGGGGGAGATTGTTAGCCCCTAAGGGCATATTCTATGTTGTTTTGATGATAACAAACCATTGTAAGTTCTAATGTTTATGTGAGCATGTTCTTTGTAATAGGATCTTTAGCACTCACATCAACATTGATGAAAATGGTAAGTTAGCTTCTTGTGTAAACTAAGGTATGTATATTACACACAAGAATGCTATTTGATGGAAGGAAGGAGGCAAGGAGGTTGGTTGGGTAAAAGGGCTCTTCAAAGAGTCCCTTATGAATATGGCAAAAGAAGTAATCCTAACTAATGCTTTTAGCTTCTATGTTTACTTGGTTTATTTTCTAAGCATTAGTCGTTGCACTTACTTGTTCTTATATCCTTTTGCCATGCTTCCTTGTTCTTAATATTGTCCATATCCTATCTAATTGCATCAAAGTTTGACATAATCAAAAAAGGGGAGATTGTTAGCCCCTAAGGGCGATCGACTCGGTTTTTGATCATGGACAAACTAGTGATGTAGTGTCTAATGTTTTCATCTATGTGATAGAATATTGGAACTCAATATGGAAGCTCTAAGTACTTCAATCAAGCCTTGATCAAGCTTCAAATATATCATTCAAGACACATTTCGTCAAGCTTGAAAATTGAAGACTTAGGTTGGTTAGGTTAGCTTTGTTGAAAATGGTATTTATCCTTAAGCTCTAACCAACGCTCTCTTGGACATAAGCTCTACACTATAGTCTTGCATTGCATGTTTTCATAAACACATTTTTTGAAAGGCTAAGTTTCAAATAGTGTTCGTATTTCAAAAGCCTTCGATTTCAAAGTATAAGTCTTTTAGAAAAGTTTTCCAAGTGTTCTTACTTGTTACATATTAAAGAAAACCTTTTAGACTTTAAAAGACTTCAAAAGAATTCAAAACGTGTGAAAAATCACTTTGGCAGTTCGGTCAACCGAGCTCAAGTTCGGTTCAACCGAAGAGAAACTGAGACTTGGAAAAGTTCAGTTCGGTCGACCTTTCCCTACTTCGGTCGACCGAGGTTACCTTTAGTGGATCCGAGTTGGCTCTGGTTCGGTCGACCGACCATGGTTTCGTCAACCGAAGCTTGGTTCGGTCATCCGAGGGATTTCTGAGCGGTCAACCGAACTCTGCTTTTACTAGCCGTTATTTGACCGTTGGAGACTCGATTTTCACCTATTTTGAAATGTATTTATACTCCAAAGCTAGAGAATCATTCTAAGGCTTGCACAACAAAGTTATATTGATTTCTTATCAAGCCAAAACACTTTCAAAGTAAAATGCACTTCATTGCAAAATCTAAATGATTCAAAAGTGCATTTCATAAAAGCAAGACAAAGAGTGTGCTTCTTATGTTCAAAGAGCCAACAATTGATGAGCTTCAAATGTATGTATCTTTCACTTAGAAGAGTGAACAACTTTGTTCTCTAAACCCTTCATCTTATCCCCTTTCTTAGTGATAGGGTTATTGTTGTTTAAGTCCTACTTAGTGTGGGCAATTGTTTATAGTGGTTGTTTGTAAAACTCTTTGTGAGTTAGCCACTAGTGTAAAGTCCTACTTTGTGTGGGCACATTCTTCTTAGTGAAGTTGGTAAAATCCTTGGGTGCGGCTCAAGGTAGTGGATGTAGATTCTTAGTGAATCGAACCACTCTAAATCTCTTGTCTTGTGATTTGCATTGGATTTTGCTTTAGCTTTTGTTAAACTTGCACTATCATTGTTTAGATTGGAAATAGTTTGCAAGATTTATTAGAAACCCAATTCACCCCCCCTCTTGGGTTCCTTCACGACCGACCTCATATTTCGAAACTCTCAGTTTCTGGTCGGTTGATCCGACCTTAGTTCGGTTGACCGACCTTCCTGAGCATTCGGAGAGTTGTCTTAACACACGTTTTGAAATCTTTTGAAGTCTAAAATGTTTTCTTAATATGTAACAAGTAAGAGCACTTTGGAAAACCATTTTACAAGACTTATACTTTGAAATCGAAGGCTTTTGAAATACGAACACTATTTGAAACTAAGCCTTTCAAAAACGTGTTTATGAAAACATGCAATGCAAGACTATAGTGTAGAGCTTATGTCCAAGAGAGCGTTGGTTAGAGCTTAAGGATAAATACCATTTTCAACAAAGCTAATCTAACCAACCTAAGTCTTCAATCTTCAAGCTTGACGAATGTGTCTTGAATGAAATCTTTGAAGCTTGATCAAGGCTTGATTGAAGTACTTAGAGCTTCCATATTGAGTTCCAATATTTTCTTTTGCCATATGCATTAGGGACTCTTTGAGGAGCCCTATTTTCCAACCAACCTCCTTGCCTCCTTCCTTCCATCAAGTAGCATTCTTGTGTGTAATATACATACCTTAGTTTACACAAGAAGCTAACTTACCATTTTCATCAATGTCGATGTGAGTGCTAAAGATCCTATTACAAAGAACATTGCTCACACAAACATTAGAACTCTCAATGGTTTGTTATCATCAAAAACATCATAGAGTAACTTTGCCCTTAGGGCTAACACGGTCCACCAAGTGTATTTTTGTCAGGTACCCTATGGGACAAAAGGGTTGGAAAGTCTACGATCTCAACTCTAGATAACTTTTTATTTCCCGAGATGTTCACTTTTATGAGGATATTTTTTTCATTGGCACCCTTGTCTAATAATCTCTCGCCCATTACCGAAAAAAAACCAAGAGAAATCCCAGAATAATCAATCGCCTATTTCTAATTTTGGCCAAGATGATTCTTCCTCTTTACCTCAGTTGAGCCAGGCTTGGACCAGCCCAACTCGCAGACACTGCTCAGCCCAACTCCCAGCACCAGTCGAGCCCACCTCGCGACCCGCAACCCGCGAAGGCTTCACGCGGATCCTGTTGCCCGACCCGGGAACCCGCGAGGTCTACTTATGGGCCTAGCGGATCAGCTCATCCTCTCGGCCCACAATTTCAATCCACCTCCCTTTTAAATGCAAACCCAACAACCCACAGTAGCCCTTTACATGCTAGCCTACCTTCTCAGCACATTCCCTTCTATTCCAGTCCAAACGTTGGACCCTCTCCATCCTTTGATCTCAGCCCAGCCGTGTGCCCCCCTTCTGGCCCAACAGTCTCAAGCTTGTTTGACCCTTTATTACATCCAGGGGGAGTCTCTACTCATAACTCCCTCGTTCAAGTCCGGATGTCCCGCTTCGACGGTCCACACGCGACACTCAACCTTTTGTTCGGCTCCGCAATTATGTTTGCAACACCGTTGTCCCCTCGGCTCACCCTTCTCAAACGGCTTCTTCAGTTATGGTCTATCCATTACATAATTATTTATCTTATGAGAATTTTTCTACTTCCCATAAATGTTACTTGGTTTCTCTGTCCTGTTATACCGAGCCTCGCAGCTATGCAGAAGTCGCTCGTTCTCCTATGTGGCGGGAATCTATGAGAGCTGAAATGCGCGCCCTTGAGAGTAACAACACTTGGGTTTATGCACCATTGCCTCCTGGAAAGAAGCTTGTTTCTAACCGCTGGGTCTATAAATTGAAGTTTCGGGCTGATGGTTCTCTAGAACGCCCTAAATCTCGCGTGGTGGCTAAAGGTTACTCTCAGGTCGAGGGGGAGGATTTCACTGAGACTTTTGCTCCGGTTGCCAAAATGACTATAGTCCGATGTCTTTTGGCTTTGGCAGTTTCCAAAAA
Organism: Vinca minor; assembly: GCA_026122235.1. Taxonomy (NCBI): domain Eukaryota; kingdom Viridiplantae; phylum Streptophyta; class Magnoliopsida; order Gentianales; family Apocynaceae; genus Vinca; species Vinca minor. Next base: position 1,046,333 of record JAOCZM010000058.1, read on the forward strand.
TTAGAGCATCTTCCAATTAGATATCAACAATGCATTCCTTCATGGTGATCTTGCAGAGGATATTTACATGGAACCACCACTTGGGTTTCCGCCATCTAAGCCAACTCTTTATTGCAAGCTCAAGAAGTCCATATATGGTTTGAAACAAGCGAGAAGGAACTGGTTTGGTAAGCTCACCACAGAGCTTTCCAAATTTGGCTTTAGACAGACTGTAACAGAACCTACCTTATTCATCTATCGAAGAGGTAATATTTTTATTGTGATCCTAGTTTATGTTGATGACATCATTCTCACAGGAAACGACCTCAAAACATGTCAAGAAGTAAAAAAGTACTTGGATTTTAAATTTACAATCAAAGACCTTGGAGTTCTCAAGTACTTCTTAGGCATAGAAGTAGCACATTCACCCAAAGGTTTGTTTATGTGTCAAAGAAAGTATGTCGTTGATATTCTAACGGAATGTGGTTTATTTGGTTCACGACCATGTTCTACACCAATGGAGACACAACCTAAGTTGACAACCGAGGATGATAGTGGGAAGTTAATCAGAGATTCATGTCAATATAGGCGATTAGTCGATTACTTTATCTCACCATAACGAGACCCGATATCACTTATGCAATTCATGCAAAATCCAAGGGAAAGACATTGGGATGCTGCATTTCGAGTAGTTCGTTATATCAAAGGCAATCCTGGAAGAGGAATTTTTCTGTCTAGAAACAATCCCAATGCATGACTGGTGGCTTATTGTGATTCTGATTGGGCCGTTTGCCCCACAACTAGGAGGTCTGTTACAGGGTACTTTGTTCAATTAGGAAACGCTCATATTTCTTGGCGATCCAAGAAGCAACAAGTTGTCTCTCGATCTTCAGCCGAAGCCGAATACAGAGCCATGGCAAACGCAACAAGTGAGCTAGTTTGGCTAAGAGAATTGTTCAAATCTCTTGGAGTTACTTTGGGACCAGCTAAGTTGTATTGTGACAGCTAGTCAGCGCTCCACATTGCAGCTAATCCAGTTTTTCATGAAAGAACTAAACATATTGAAATCGATTGTCATTTTGTTCGAGAAAAGGTCTAAGATGGTACACTTGTTACTTGTCACGTGGGAACAAAGGAGAAATTCGCCGATGTGTTAACTAAAGCTTTGAGTGTAGGGTAGTTTAATTATCTGGTTAGCAAGTTGGGTGTTCTCTATATCCACACTCCAACTTGAGGAGGAGTATTGGAAGTTGCTATTTTAGTACTACCTAATTAATTAGGAAGTGCCTAATTGGCGATGGATTAATTAGTACATTTACATAATATATTTCTACTCAATGTATAGTAATTACCTAAATAGTGTGTAGTATGGAATATTTGGTAATTAACTAATGTATTGTAGGAACATATGTATAAATACCCATGTACTAGTTTTTATTTTTTGTAAGAGAGAAATATATAATTTCCCTTCAAATCTTTTAGATGGTCAGGTAAACTCCATCGTCCTTTGTATGCGGCGGGTTATTACTTGAATCCAGTATACTATTATAAAAAAAGTTAAATGCATTGACAATGATGAAGAAGTAAATAAAGGGCTAATTTCGTGCATTAAGAAATTAGAAATACCGGAGAAAGTATCTCTTATTCTAAAAGTATAAGACAACCTATGGAATTTTTGAATGGATAGCACAGTTACTTACCGAACAAAACTTGCTCCACCTATGTGGTGAAGTTCTTATGGTGAATCAGCTCCAAATTTACAAAGGTTTGCGATAAAAGTTTTAAGTCTAACCGTAATTCATCGAGATATGAGTGAAATTGGAGCTTGTTTGAACTCAGTTACTTAAAGATAGAGATAAGGCTTGAATGGAGATGAATCTCGAGTCTGGGTCACTTCCTCTTTCGATGAAGGTATGCACGTCTTCGTTTCCTTTTTGCTTTATGTTGACGTACAGTGACATCTTTTCGGCCTGCTGAGTAAGATGCATTTCAATCCTCTAAACAGGCCTATAGGTTCGCCTTTAAGCAGGACGACGGCTTTCAAAAGACGAGTCAGGGACGAGAGTTTTCGGTGGAATCAGTGAACCACACGAGCTGGTTAGATGCGTGGGGCAAAGGGGTCGTAGTACCTGCTAGCGATGGTTCAGATCCAATTTTTTTCCTCATGAAGTGAAGTAAGCTTATTATATTTTTTAAGAATTTTGTGTTTATTATAAGTTTTAAAGTTTTTTATAACCTTTATTATTTTGTTTGCAACTTCATCAAAGAAAATAACTGACTTGATAAAAAAAAAGGACATAGCAACTTAGTCTTTATCAAGTATAATAGAACTTTACTTCTTCGGCGCACATTGAATGATAAGATAGATCCTATCTCTTTGAACGATATTGATGATTGTAATGATTAGTTGGTTGGAGAGTTAAAAAAATAAGGATTTGATATTTGATGATTCAAATTTGCTTTGGTATGAAGTTTCTAGGGCAACTGCAGTAAATGAATCATGCTACCCATCTAAGTCAAGAGGAGCTATTACTTCTCATTCTCAACATTCGCCTCCTAATTTAAGATCATCATTTTCTTTATCTATCCCTAGTTATGATGAGAATAATGAATATGTGGAAGAAGATGCTCCTTGGAAAACGAGAATCAATTTTGACTTGGTCTTGATGATTAGTAGCATTATCTTTTTATTTGTTTTGTTTTATCTGACCATGCCTTTTTTGGGAACTATATTATTATGGTTATTTAATATTATGTTTTGTTTAAAGAGCAAGTAGTTTTTTCTGCCACAAAACTACTTACGAGTGCTATATCTGCCACAAAACATGTTTTCGTGTTTTTTCTGCCACAAAACTAGTTACGAGTGCTATATCTTCCACAAATCATTTTTTCGTGCCTTTTCTGCCATGAAATATTTTATTAGTGCTAAAACTGCCACAAAACGAGGGAGGGTGAAGGGAAAAATAAAGAGATAAAATTAATTTCAAATAGACCCTAAAATCACTTTTTTATATTTAATTGGGTACACAATTTATTTTCAAAATAATTGACCCCTTCTTCCCAGGTTTTTCAAATCCCCCACCACCTTCTTCTTCCTTCTCCTCCCACCTCGAGCCTCCGTCACCACCTCCCATCCCATCCCGTCACCTAATCCCCAATCCCCAACCCCCACACCCACCCATACCCCCTGAAAATTAACCAAGAATAGCAATCCATATGATGAAAGTAATTCTAGATCAATATTTCAGACACATATAACAAATTTCACAAATGCTTTGCTACTCTAACATTTAGAAACTGCTTTACAAAATACATATAAGTCAAAGCAATAAGCAAAATGCTAATCAATTTGCACTACATGATTAACCATGCGCTTTGCTGCTAAAACCATAAAAAAAATTAAACAAAATACATACCAGTCAATGTACTAAACAAAATGTAGATTAGTTTGCACTACATAATTAACCTAACAGAGATGCTTTGCATCTGAAACCATCAGAATTCCTGAACAAAAAAGACTATCTCAAAGCAATATGCAAAATGCAGACCAATTTCCATAGGAATATCTAATTGTTCTTAGGCATTTTTGCTAGGCTATCACCTTCACCATGTCTCTCCAAATCATCAAGTATTAAAAATTTGGGAAATTTGGGAAGAAGGGTCAAGTATTAAAATAAAAATAAAATTAGGTACCTAATGTAATATACAAATTTGATTTTATGGTTTATTTAAAATTAATTTGATCTCTTACCTATTTTTCCCTTCACCCTCCCTCATTTTGTGGCATTTTTAGCACTCATAAAAAGTTTCATGGAAGAAAAGGCACGAAAAAATGATTTGTGGTAGATATAGCACTCGTAACTAGTCTTGTGGCAGAAAAAACACGAAAACATGATTTGTGGCAGATATAGCACTCGTAACTAGTTTTGTGGCAAAAAAAAGCTATTTGCTCTTGTTTAAATTTGCATGCTACTAATATATAAATTTTCAAGGTGTCCAAACCCACTTTGCGCCTTGACAACACTGCACTCACCCACAAATATAATTCTCTCATTTTCTACTATATTAGTGGATTTGTCAAAGATATAATTAAAAAATACCCCTCATTTTTCTTTTTCCCTAATATATACAGGAACAAAAGAAGCAAAAACCTTATATTTGAAGCAGAGGGAGTATGGGGTAAATACACACCAAAGTAAATTGTTTATGAAAGAAGGCATATTGACAGTATTCTACAAAACCTATGTCATTACCAGGTGCAAATAGAGAATCAATTAACACTCCTCCTACAGTACAACATACAGGCATATTCAGACAAACATCAGTTTTCTTGAAAATATGTAGGAACCTAGAGAAACTAAAAAAATAATTAGAAAGCAAATAAAACCTCTCCTTGCTTTTATAATCCAAATGTTGACTATGCTGTGCCTTCTTTCGTTGCTGTCACTTTCTTTTTTCTTTCGCATAGTTCAAAATGCAGCATAATATCTGTTCTGTAATTAGAAGGATAAAATGAAAAAAGCTAAACAAGTAATGCACCACACACATCTTTGAAATAGAGCTGAAGGAATCAATGATCAAGTGAATGCCAGATCAATAACATGACAAGGCTGTTAAAGGTTAACACAAGGTTGCAAATATATAATCGTATATACTTAGCATTTACGTATGTTATGTACTACCTCCGCCCCAAATCACTTGTCAATAACAAGCTTTTCTTCTTGTTCCAAAATATTTGTTCGTCCAAAATCACTCGTCACTTCAAAAGCTTTTCTTCTTATCCCAAAATATTTGTTCATTTGTCTAACTAATGAAACATTTATTGATTTTTTTTTCTCTAACCTGACCCTGACTTTAGTAATCCACAAAAAATATGAAAATAAAACGTCATCAATTATTGATTAAAAGTATCAAGATAGTTTATTGGTTATCGAACCTACAAAACCAACAAAGTTAATGGCTTTCTTAAGCTCTGTGAAACTCTCAAAAGTGACAAGTAACTTGGGATGAAGGTAGTAATATCTTGTGGATCAGTGTATTTCGACTGCAATGCCGCAAGTGGAAAATTCAGTTAAGATACTAGCATTTGACATTACCTGTGTTTTAGATCATGACATGCGCTACAACAACAACTACCAAGCCTTAATCACAAAAGATTGAGATCAGCTACATTAACCAAATAAAGAATCACTTAAGATCATCCACATGGATAGGGAATGCACCAACGAAATTCTTAGTTTGGTTCATGTCATAGGATGTGACTGAGTTTTACGTTGGTTGTCACAGAATTATAAAAACATTCCGACTGATTTAGACCACTACGTATGCCTTCACACGCACTTTAATCATCACAACTGTACATGGAAGATCCACGGCTGGTAGTCATTCATTTCTTGGCCGTCAATCCATTGGCAAATATAGGATGCTTTTATGTTTTCACCAAGCTTTCTAACAGTGTTAAGAGGATTCTGTAATTTCAATAGAATTTTCTACTCCATCTTTATGTTGTGAAGCGCAGGATATCTCTCCACTTATTATAGGTAAGGATGCAGACTCCAACATCTTTTGTATAGTTCCTCCTTCGTAATTTACAAACGAAGAGGGCTATATGCCAAATCCCCAACCAGTACAATGCGGCTTTTCCCAGGAAATGAAAGACAAACTTTTTATCTGATATAAAATGCAAAACTACTCCACATACACAACATAAGCTGATATTTCTAATGAATCTTTTCTTTCACGCTTTCTCTGTTACACACACAACATAAGCTGATATTTCTAATGAATCTGATCCTTGGAAAGAACCTCAAAAATTGCTTCAAATTTCCGGTGATCTCTCTCATTTCTTCCGATAAGAAATCACGAGTATGTTCAATTTCAATATCCGTAGCTCAATTTTGCTTACGGAGCTGCAAATTTTAAGCTGTTTTTTTCTTTTTGTTTTGAATTTGTTCACAGGTTTATGACATTCAAAGTAGTAAATTTTTTTTTTGAGTGGGGTCATTTTTTTTTAAAATTATTTATGATGTATTTTACTCCTTATAGATAATAAATGTATAAATGACCCCAGTGAATTATTGTGTATATCAAATTACCCCAGTAATTTTTGAAATTATATATGATATATTTTACTCCATTTAGATAATAAATGTATAAATGACCGCAGTCAATTGTTGTGTATATCAAATGACCCCAGTGAAATTTTTTTCTGGATCCGTCACCACTGGTGGTTGCCTGAGCTGCGGGGTGGTGGTGCAGTGTCAGAGAACACTTGTTATCAAGATACTCTTTTCAAGTGCATTCTTTTTTTTTTTTCAATTTTGGGTATTATATATATACTCCGCCAGTGAATGTTGATGACTCTACTTCGTGACACTTGCTGCAGGTCTCAAGCCCGAATAAAGGAGGGTTGTGGTAGGTATCTTGACAACCAACGTAAAACTCGGTCATATGAAACAATTTAAGAATTTCGTTGAAGCGTGTTCCTTAATCAGCAATGTGTTACACTTCCTAGTGTCATTAAGGGTGGCACGTAAATAGATATATGTTACAAATAGCAGTTTTCTCATGGGGTAAATACACACCAAAGTAAATTGTTTATGAAAGAAGGCATATTGACAGTATTCTACAAAACCTATGTCATTACCAGGTGCAAATAGAGAATCAATCAACACTCCTCCTACAGTACAACATACAGGCATATTCAGACAAACATCAGTTTTCTTGAAAATATGTAGGAACCTAGAGAAACTAAAAAAATAATTAGAAAGCAAATAAAACCTCTCCTTGCTTTTATAATCCAAATGTTGACTATGCTGTGCCTTCTTTCGTTGCTGTCACTTTCTTTTTCTTTCGCATAGTTCAAAATGCAGCATAATATCTGTTCTGTAATTAGAAGGATAAAATGAAAAAGCTAAACAAGTAATGCACCACACACATCTTTGAAATAGAGCTGAAGGAATCAATGATCAAGTGAATGCCAGATCAATAACATGACAAGGCTGTTAAAGGTTAACACAAGGTTGCAAATATATAATCGTATATACTTAGCATTTACGTATGTTATGTACTACCTCCGCCCCAAATCACTTGTCAATAACAAGCTTTTCTTCTTGTTCCAAAATATTTGTTCGTCCAAAATCACTCGTCACTTCAAAAGCTTTTCTTATTATCCCAAAATATTTGTTCATTTGTCTAACTAATGAAACATTTATTGATTTTTTTTTCTCTAACCTGACCCTGACTTTAGTAATCCACAAAAAATATGAAAATAAAACGTCATCAATTATTGATTAAAAGTATCAAGATAGTTTATTGGTTATCGAACCTACAAAACCAACAAAGTTAATGGCTTTCTTAAGCTCTGTGAAACTCTCAAAAGTGACAAGTAACTTGGGATGAAGGTAGTAATATCTTGTGGATCGATGTATTTCGATCTGCAATGCCGCAAGTGGAAAATTCAGCTTAAGATACTAGCATTTGACATTACCCGTGTTTTAGATCATGACATGCGCTACAACAACAACTACCAAGCCTTAATCACAAAAAGATTGAGATCAGCTACATTAACCAAATAAAGAATCACTTAAGATCATCCACATGGATAGGGAATGCACCAACGAAATTCTTAGTTTGGTTCATGTCATAGGATGTAACTGAGTTTTACGTTGGTTGTCACAGAATTATAAAAACATTCCGACTGATTTAGACCACTACGTATGCCTTCACACGCACTTTAATCATCACAACTGTACATGGAAGATCCACGGCTGGTAGTCATTCATTTCTTGGCCGTCAATCCATTGGCAAATATAGGATGCTTTTATGTTTTCACCAAGCTTTCTAACAGTGTTAAGAGGATTCTGTAATTTCAATAGAATTTTCTACTCCATCTTTATGTTGTGAAGCGCAGGATATCTCTCCACTTATTATAGGGAAGGATGCAGACTCCAACATCTTTTGTATAGTTCCTCTTTCGTAATTTACAAACGAAGAGGGCTATATGCCAAATCCCCAACCAGTACAATGCGGCTTTTCCTAGGAAATGAAAGACAAATTTTTTATCGGATATAAAATGCAAAACTACTCCACATAATGGGTCTTTAGAGTGTAGTTAGTAGCTCAACACTTTGTACCTCAGACATGTCTAATACTCATCTTACAAAAAGTTTCTCCAATTTTATATGGACCAGCCCTGGTCCACTTGGCTCACAATCTGCCACGTCGCCCTCCCTTAAAAAAAAATTTATCTCTCAGTCACAGTTAAAATACAAAAAGATAATCCTAATATGGATACAGTTAAAAGTATAAAAATTGTACAAACTTATCACATCACTATAAAATGAGAAGAGAGATATTTTTGTAATTTTAACTGCATTTATATCGTAACTATTTTTTTTGTATTTTAACCAGTAATCGAAAGATGAATTTTTAAAGGGAGGGCGACGTGGCAGATATGATGAGCTGTAGAGGGCCCTCAGTCCCATATCGAAATTTTCCATTTTATATGGAGTAATATGCATTAAATGGCCATTAAGTATTTTATTATTTCGGGTTACGGCTATAAACAAAGTATTTTTCGGGTTTTGGCCATAAACATTTTACGAGCCGCGAGTTCTAGCATCCCGTCAAAATTCCGGCCAATTTTTCAAAAATACCCCTCACGTGCCGGCCACGTGAGGGGCATTTTGGTCCTTATAATTTGGGCTTCCATTTCAGTCGACCACCACCAAATTTAAGCATTGAAACTCACCAAACCGGACAAAAATGGTTGGGCAGCTGAGGTTAGCAGGTGGACGGAGAAAAAAAAAAGAGGCGGAGGCGAATCGTTCATTTTCCTTCGCTCCAAATCTTTTCTTTCACGCTTTCTCTGTTACACACACAACATAAGCTGATATTTCTAATGAATCTGATCCTTGGAAAGAACCTCAAAAATTGCTTCAAATTTCCGGTGATCTCTCTCATTTCTTCCGATAAGAAATCACGAGTATGTTCAATTTCAATATCCGTAGCTGTCAAGAAGGCCGTGGCTCAGTGGGACAAGCCTTGACTTGCTACCGTGAGGTCCAGGTTCGACACCCGCCTCCTACGTGAGGCAAATAAAATTCTCTAGGAGAGAATTTATGGTGCTGTCTAAAAAAATAATAATAAATAAAAAAAAAATATATATATATATATATATATATCCGTAGCTCAATTTTGTTTACGGAACTGTAAATTTTAAACTGTTTTTTTCTTTTTGTTTTGAATTTGTTCACAGGTTTATGACATTCAAAGTAGTTTATGATTCTAGAGAGAGATTGTTACACAGTCAATGTAGTTTTTCTGATATAATCTATAGCATCAAGATAAGAAAGGCTATGACATTCACATTTTAATCAAAGCATTTGGCAAAAAGAAGTTATCATGCTAGTGTTTTAGTCTTCATTGGTTTTATCTTTTAAAGCACTAGTCATTGCTCTTAATTGATCTTTAACTTTTTGCCATGCTTCCTCATGCTTCCTTGTTCTTAATTTTGTCCATATTCTATCTTATTACATAAAAGTTTGTAATAATAAAAAAGGGGGAGATTGTAAGCCCTAAGGGCAAACAAACTCAGTTTTTGATATTGGACAAACTTTTGATGTTGTGTCTAATGATCTTAATCTTTGTGATAGAATATCGGAACTCATTATGGAAGCTCTAAGTACTTCAATCAAGCCATTGGTATCAAGATTCAAAGTTATTCAAGGCTCATCTATCAAGATTGAAGACTGAAGACTTAGGTTTGGTTAGTTTAGTTTTGTCGTCATTAGTCGTTATCTTATAAAGCTCTAACCAAAGCTCTCATGAACATAAGCTCTACACTCTAGTCTTGCATTCACACAAACAAGTTTTCAAAAGGCTAAGTTTTTAAAAGGATTCTTAAAATGTGTTCATATCTCAAAAGTCTTTGTTTTCTAAGTCTAAGTCCTTTAAAATGGTTTTCCAAGTGTTCTTACTTGTTACCTTTTGGGGAAACCTTTTAGACTTCTAAAGACTTCAAAAGATTTCAAAATGTGTGAAAAATCAGCTCAGAGGTCGGATCATCCAAGTTTACCTCGGATCAACCGAGCACAAACAGAGAGTTTTTGATGTTGAGCCTCGGTCGACCAAAGCATGGTTCGGTCGACCTAAGGGCTGGTTCGGTCGACCGACCCTGTGAAAGGTTGATCCGAAGTTGCTCTTCGGTCATCCGAGGTCTATGTTCGGTCAACCGAACTCTGCGAGTTCTAGCCGTTATATAACCGTTAAAGAGTCGTTTTTCAGCCATATTTTGAAATGTATATATACTCTAAAACTGAAAATGATTCTATGACTTGGACATACAATTTACCTTTATTTCTTATCAAGTCCAAACACTCACAAAGCAAAAGCTCTTCATTTCTATGATCTAAATCATTCAAGAGTGAGTTTTCAAAAGCAAGACAAAGAGTGGAATTCATATGTTCTAAGAGCTTAACATTCTTGTACTTCAAAGGTATCTATCTTTCACTTAGAAGAGTGAACAACTTTGTACTTAACCTATCTCATTCCCTTTCTTAGTGATAGGGTTATTTGTTTAAGTCCTACTTAGTGTGGGCAATTGTGAAAGTCCTACTTAGTGTGGGCAAGTTGTAAAAGTCCTACTTTGTGTGGGCAAGCTCTTTGTGAGTTTTGAGTTGTGGTTGTGTTGTAAAACTCTTAGTGAGTTAGCCACAAGTGTAAACATTCTTCTTAGTGAAGTTGTTTAAAATCCTTGGGTGCGGCTCAAGGTAGTGGATGTAGATTCTGAGTGAGCCGAACCACTATAAATCCTTTGTCTTGTTATTGGGTTTAACTTTGCTTTTAATCATCTTGCTCAAACTTACAATAGCATTGCTTAGAGATTCGAAAAAGTTTACAAGATTAGTTAAAACCCAATTCACCCCCCTCTTGTGTTTTACAGTGCTCATGGAGGTCAAAGTTTCGGAGATAAAAATGAGGTCGGTAAGAAAAATTTGGACTTTTCCTTATCTTACTATTTGTTTGTAGCAAAATCTGGTTCAAGAAAAGGGATTCTCATTGGGTGACCTTCATAGGTAGAGTAAATGTTGGTCAGATAGAATTCTTTCTAATGAGAAGACTGTTTTGTAGTAGTTGTACTAAGGTTATCTCTGACGTGAGTGTGGCTACACTATCGGTTATTGGTCGTTGATTTTAGTTTAGTTTCAGTAAGCATGTAATAAAGCATAAATATCGGACAATTCAAAAAATCAAGTGGTTGAAGTTACAAGGAGAAAAGCAGAAAATATTCGTTGATAAAGTGATTCACGTAGATAACCGATCGTCTGAAACAGATCCATAATGTGGGGGAAATGGAAAAGGGCATTATCAAGGTGGTTGAGAAGTGCTTAGCGAATCTAGCAGAAATGTGACATTTGATAAGGATACGTCTTAATGGAATGGAGAGGTAAGAGAAACTATAAGGAAGAAAAGAGTGTTATAAGACTTTGGGGAAGTATAGAAGTGATAGAAAATTTTGTGAAGTATAAACTGCGCGAAAAGAAACAAAGGCACCGTTAGAGAAGTAAGATCAAAAGTTTACAAGGATTTTTATAACAAATTGGACACTAAGGATAATTAGAAGGGTATATATAGACTTGCTCGTTTAAGGGAGAAAAAGACGAGAGATATTGATATGGTGAGGTGTGTCAAGGATGATATTGAAAGAGTCTTGGTTAAGGATTAAAAAAAAATAGGCAAGGTGGAGGGCGTATTTTGATTGGTTACTTAAGGGAATCAAATCCAAAATATTGGAGACCCTTTTATTCCAACTGAAAAGGTGAATTGTGACTTTATATGTAGAACTCAGAGGAAAGAAGTCATCTACCTGAATCACTTTATCAACGAATATTTTATGTTCTTCTCCTTATAACTTTCCTGGCTTGATTTTTGAAATTGTTCGATATTTATGATTATCCATCTCGGCAAGCGGTGCAGAGAGGCCGGCCCCAAAAACCCTATAGAGGGATAGCGGATAGCGGGAGCGGCACTATTTGGAATTCTGTGTAACTAATTAAAAAGAATATTCAAGACAACAAGGAAAACAAAGTCATAACCAAAATCATTAAAATCCAAGATAAAAACATAACCAAACTCATTAAATCCATGATAAAAAAAAAACAAATAAAATCAAGATAAGTTCAACTTCTAGAGACTACATGACTAGTCAATCCTCATCGTCACTTTCAAATCAACTAAGTCTTCATCTTCTTTATCACCTTTAGATTTGTAGAGCTCTTCCTCCATTTCCTCTTCAACTTTCACTTCGCTTCCACATCGCTTAATCCTCTCAAACATTTTATTATGAAATCACACAACCCTACTTGAGACGCATATGCACTGCTGATGGTAACCATCTTGTCACCCATCATGATCTTGATGCTTATAATTCGTCCACTATTCTTGCGAACTTCCACCACATCATTGATGAAATCACAAGCAGAATGAACCTGACGTCTTTCTTATTTTTATCTTTACCTGAATATCAAACTTGTATCCCAAGGCACTATGACTTTTGCTTTCTGACCAATCCATTTAGTTTCCTGGAGGCAAAAAATCTTGATCTTTCTTTTCAAGATAACATACTCTAATTCGGTAAACCTGCTAGTTAACGATCCGATATTCAACGAAGCCAAATGAATCCTTCCACGGTGCCCTAACAGTTTTACATTTACATGTCCCAACTTGGAGCACCCTTGCCCATTTGACACTATATATGGGCCCTAACATGGAGCGTCGCTTCTGGACCCTTGCACATTTATCACCACAACGAGGGAACGCGCCAACGAAATTCTTAGATTGGTTCATGTCATATGATGTGACTGAGTTTAATGCTGGTTGTCACGAGACCAGTTGCAACCCCCGCCTTTGTCCATGCTTGGGACCGAAAATAAGTGTCACGAATTAGAGTTCATAACACTCGCCGGCAGTGAGTGCCACGAACTAGAGTCATCAACACTCGCTGACAGATTTTTAAAAAAATATATAAATTTATTTTTTTTATGTTTTGTGTTCACCATTTTGGGTTATCCCTATTCCTCAACTTTTCTCTATTAATGCGTTCTTAGTTTTAAAAGGCGTGAGGCAAACCGAAGCGATGGTTCGAGGCGCTCTATTTTTGCAAAAATTCTCATAAATTAAATTTATATACAATTTTGTATTATAAACATTATTTCAATATTATAAATACTAGATAAAAGCATATATTTTATACTACCTCCCAAATTGTCCACACAAAAAATATCTTAAACTGTTAAACGCATAAAAAAGACAACTACCATCGTTTACAAGTGCCCAACATCTTAAAGTTGAGTAAAAAAAACATGGGAAAAAAACATAAAGCATATTCATACATTATCTCATACAAACTAATACTCATCGCCATTCTCATCAACGTCAAACACAGTATTTATTGACTCGGTGATAAATAAAGACAAGCATTAAGCCAGTAAGATGCATAATTATTGTCTCAATAACTTCAAATGAATACTTTCCTTAAGTTTTCAACGTGGGTAAATGAAAAGAAGACCATATTGTACTTGTAGTACCACATAACAGTCACAATAACTTCAAACTTCTCATTTATATAGAAGAAGATGAAAGTAGGGGGAAAAAAAAGAAAATAAACCAGAAAATAAAATATTAAATATAGGATAATAGAAGAAGATGAAATATTATAAAAAAAAAAAAAAAAGAAGAAGAAGAAGAGAAAAGAGGATAAAGAAGATTAAAGAAGAAGAAGAACGTACCTTTGAGAAGAAGAGAAGTTCTGAGGCGGCAAGACAAAAAGAAAAGGTTTCGGGCCTCTTTTAATTTAGGTCAACGAGAAATATTATCCTATGATGTAGTTGTTTCATTTTTGTGCGTAACGAATCGCCTCAGGCACGCCTCGGCCTCGCCTCAGACCTCGGAGGTGTGTTCATCATCGCCTCTCCTCGCCTCACGCCTCAGGCGCGCTTTTTTAAACCCATAATGCGTTCGAGAAGAAGTTCGAGGATTTGCTTTGGTTGTAATGGCCCCAGTCGTTTTGTGAATAATGGATAATCTTTTACTTCAGAAGGGAAAAAGACTCGAAACAAAACCCTCCAAGAAGCTAAGCATGATTATTCCAAACTCACTTAAACATTGTCTCGCGTCAATCACTTATGGTACAGGCAATATGAAATTCCTAAGCAAGCTGGAAGTTACATTGTCGAATCACACATAAATAATTGGTTTTAAATAGGATTTCTTGAATCAGAACTCGGAAGTTTCCGCAAGGTAGGAATGATGTCAAGGCTATAAAGCCATATATCGAGTCCTAACTGTCTCAACTCTGAAGTCAGATTTGCCCAACAAAATTAAGATAAGGCCTGGAAGAGTATAATGGGACTGAAATTTATGAAAATTTTGGCCTTTTCCGAATGATGTCTAAGAGTTATCTTGAAATCAAATTGCAAAAAGAAAAATAAAGAGCCTTGACACCAAATATATAACATTTCCTTTTTCCCTTTTCTTATAGCTAACAGTGTTTTAATATTCTTTAGATATGCATTAAAGAGGCAACAAAAACCCTGCAAACTCAACGTATAAAATCCCCTCCGACTTGATAGATACTCTAACGTCAGGAAAAAAAAAATTAAATTACAGAAAATTTAACAGAACCCACAAAGAAACAAGAAAGATGAACTAAATACTTCTCATGTAAAAATAAAAATTAAAAGAGTATGTTCCCCTTGAAAGTAATAAGCTAATATCTCATAGAACTACACCCGGAAATGTAGTTCAAGTTCATAAAAGCAACTAGAGAAAATAAGGTAGTGTAATCTTACCTGCATCATTGGTCTAGGATTGGTTGTGTAGGTTGTCTCAATGGTTGAACATTCCTGTTTTCAAACTCAGGGAATTGAAATCATAAACAAACTTTTACAAGATCTGAAATCCTTTCTTTCCATGTATTTTCTCTAGGCGTGCACCTTAAATTTGATGTAACCTCAACTTTAGGTGGTGAGTCCTAAAGCAGTGACGGATCCAATTGCCTGTGACTGGGTCAAATGACCAAAAAAAAATTTCTTCAATTATATATGATATATTTTACTCCATTTAGATAATAAATGTATAAAGGACCCCAGTGAATTGTTGTGTATATCAAATGATCCCAGTGGATTATATTTTTGGATCCGTCACTGTCCTAAAGTGCTAGATGGAACTCCTAGGTTTTCTCCTTATTCTTCTTCATTATCTCCAATTTACTCTGTAAGGGCTACTGGAAACAGCAATTTTCCTCTCTATATCTGAAACGTTTTCCTTGAACATTCCCCCATCTATCTGTTCTTCCACACGACACTCTCTTGCGCAACAACTTTCCCATGATGTCCCACTAAAAAACCTCTTACTCCTTATATTTTGGTGCTACTTCCTGCATATTGCAAAGCTACTCATATCCTAGTTGGCCGTACATCGAGAAGAATCCTTAATTTTCTCAGAAATCCTAAACCTGACATTAGATGCTGCTTCTATGAATTCCCCATGTTGCAAAGGTCAAAGAGAACGAATTCAAAAATCAAGGTGCCTTGTGTTCAGCATTAGAGGTAGCATTTACAGCCCTCAGTAAAGAAGCGAGTGCTTGGGAATAAATTCGCTTTAAAAGTTATTAGGGAGATTATTTGAACAATCGATTTCAATGAGCTATTTATCCCTCTCATTGTTCCTCTTCCATCTACAACTAAAGAGATCTATATATCACACTCTTGAGCAATCCAAGTTCAAGTATTCCACGGAATTAGTTTCGATTAATAGGTTAAGATAGATTATCGTATAGCAGAAAAATTAGCAAAACAATCCTAATCAATAATTCTATCTTGAGGCAAAATTATATAGTCGTTAGTGTTTATTTTCAACTGTAGCTGCTTTGGAAATAGGCTGACAAAAATCATGTGCTTTTTCTCCTACCTACTTGGCTTGGATCACTGTATACTTCAACAAAATCACCACCACACATGGAAAAACATTCAGCAGTCCCTGCACTGCTTTCCAAAGAAGTAGAACAACAACTAAATTAAATTAACTTGTCATACTGCATGCTACAAATCCAGGTATTCTAACTCCAAAACGGGTCAAATATATTATAAAACGGCATTGAACTTCAAAGCTAGCTAGTCTTATTGCACATGCAACTTCAGAAAATTCATGAAAACTAAATAACGGATGCGAAAATAAATAGTGACATGATATGTTTAAAACTTAGATATCCAAAGACCACATTATTGGGAAACTTTTAACTTTCAGATTATTGGGTACACCTTGCAGGATGAATGTCTGGAACTGAAACAGGACGGAGCTGGTCACTGTCTGAAAGAGAATTGCAATTGCTGTGTATCCAAGGAGAATAACAAGAGTTAGAGTAATATGAAAACTCATTGTCTTGGCACATAAACCCTGGGCAATGCACAAGAAAAAACATCAGGCACTCACCATCATCATGTTAAGGAAAGATTACAATTTCTCATGCGAAAAATTTGGCTTCAGAAACTCACCAATACATGAAATTTCTAGGGCCAGTCTTCCCAGTCCAGCACCAGGAACTAAGCAGGCAGGTGGACTGTAAAACAAACAAGATAGTTTCAATATGCAAATTCAGAATTTCAGTGAAGAACTGACACAGAAATCTTACCCAATATCAGTACTGAAACAAGGTGAACTTGTCACGCCCCGTAACCGGGAAATGACCTGGTAGCGTTCC
The DNA here is from genome assembly GCA_026122235.1 of Vinca minor. Lineage (NCBI taxonomy): Eukaryota > Viridiplantae > Streptophyta > Magnoliopsida > Gentianales > Apocynaceae > Vinca > Vinca minor. The sequence continues at coordinate 1,063,074 of JAOCZM010000058.1, forward strand.
GTTGCCAAACGGAACACAGAACCCATAACATAAAACTCATACGTGCATCAACGGAAGCTATAAAACATACTAAGAAATAAAACCTCAAATAACAACTTAACTTAAAAAGGGGTACATCCTAACTTAAAAGGAAATATAACAACTTAAACATACTTCAAAGTTCATCACACTTAGTCTATTTCAAAGCAGTAAAGTGAGCTAGACGTCTATAAAGTGTCCTCTCCTTGATACTCGAATACGTCGTCCCCCACGTACCCTTCGTAGCTAACATCCTGCACATCTGAAAATGAAAGGTGGATAAGGGTGAGCAAAACCAACTATTGCTCTGTAAGATCCCTTCAACCTTGGGATGAAGAAATATATAGACACTTAATTAAAACAGTTTATGTATCCCAAAAACATCTCATAACTTTAAAAACATAATCACCAATAAAGTAGTAAAATCATGGTATGCAAAATACTTCTGACTTCTTAGAATATTGGGAGTGCAGAATCGCCGCCCATACAACGACCCTACACTCTTACCCCTCCACCCGAGAAATCATAAATACATGCGACTCAACCTTCTAGCTACCTCGACAGCTTTAGGAATGACGGTTGCGCACCCGCCATTCTTACCCTTCCACTGCGAGGCCGCTAGGAAGTGAAGGTTCTAGCCTAGCGTATACGTGGGAATGCCTAGCTTCTCACTAGCTCAAGTACAGACGATGGCCGTCGTCTACACCCTTACTACGAGATAGCTAAACAACTCCAAAACTTGAAAAACAGTTAGAAAATGACTTCCATTTCCCTGCAAAACCCGCTCAATCAAATATCAAATGCAAACATCATATATCTTTGTATACTGTTCGTGACATCGTACATCATGACTTGATGTTTGAGCCTCTCCCAACATCTTATCTATGTATTTATCATATAACACAACTCTACATGCTACATCTTATCCCAAATTAGGTACATTGACTCTTCATGAAATCCATAACATAACATAAGCGTAACATAAACATATTGGATCCTTTCTTAGTCAATGTCCCTAATGGGATGTGAAGGGATTCATGGGCGGAAACTCGTTCCAAACACCCATGGATCCTCCCCTGAAGGATCCGCTCATATGAAACGAATCGAAAATAGCGGTAAAAACTTACATTTTACTGATTCAAGAAGCTGCTTCTTGAATGGAGGATGGCGTTTCTTGGATGCTAATCGCCACCAATTGATCTCCCTTGCGGAAAGTCCCTCTACCCCAGGTATCCACGCGACGAAACGGGCAGCGATTGCTAGCTCTTCGTCTTTTCTGTTTTTCGGGAATTAGAGAGAAAAGGGAGAGGCTGAAGCGAAATCAAATTTCGGGTTTCTTGGTTAATTTCAGCTAAAAGAATTGAGGTCTAGGGGTTTCGGCCAAGAGTTTATTATATAGGGTGTGAGAGTTTGTTCCCGGAACTAACTCTCACGTCCTCAACTCTCTCGGCAATGGGAGTCTTCAACTCCCATGTCCCTTAGACTTACTGTGGTAGTGGGAGTCCTTATCGGATAATAACTCCCACGTAATCCTAGCTATAGGTAAAATACCGAAATTGCCCCTATCTCTAATTCGAATAATAAACACTTTATTATTTCCGAGAAAGACAAATGTCGGATACAATGAACCTAGACACATTCTAGATTCATTGAATCCGGACATAAAGCTTCGTTAGCTCGTCTATGCGTGTGACCACTGTAGGTTCATCTCACAATGGCAATGAAAACACACTTAGTAGTAGTGTGAGTCCATAAATCACAAGCGGTCCCCTAGCGGGACATTGTGACTACCCAAAGTGAATGAATATACAACGGAACCTAATATCAATCCACTATTTAATCCCCTTTGTCTCGCGATATCCTAATTAAGCATAAGGCATGGTGGTCGTCACCACTTATTAAGCTTAATTATATTTATGCTCGATCTCCGGGTAGATTGTTTCGACAAATAGCATTTGATAACCACTTTATCAAACACATTTGAGCACGGCCATGCATTTAAACAGTCTTTTCCCTATCGAGGGGCCCATGGATATCTCTCTCAATAGTAGAGAGGGACAAATTCCTTACAATGTCTCTCACATTCAAGCTATGATAGGACACTACATCCGATCATCGGTCGTATTGATTACTCGTTACAAGTAACGTCCGATCGAGTCAAAACGTGGCTCCATTCATACTAGAATCAATGAAGACATAAGGTCTAAGGATTCTAAAATAGTATTGAGGAAGTAATACTTATGACTTAAGACCATGAAGTATTACTTCTACGACGGATCACGTCGATACAATGTATCCCTATATATTGCATCTATGATGTGATTTGTATCCATTACACATGATCGGGTAAAACAAGATCATCAATCAACAATCATACTAGTTTTATTTCATAGTAATTAAGCATTACATAAAACTAGGGACTTCTAGAATAGTAATTACATAAGCTAATGAGTTTTACTATCAAATCACACATTTGATAATCAAAAGCAAAATTAACTATTCAATTACTTGCTCAAAAAGATAACAAAACGCACAACATGTGCTAACGGTCCTAGGGCACAGGATGTTCCCTTATGCTTACAATCATAAAACAACAAGTAATCATGCTATCATAGACATGCGCAATTAAACACAATTTATACATTCACATTAAATATTGCTTCATCCACTTTTATGCAAGAAAAACATGATAAAACCATTTTTCATTCATTTTTCATTCATAATCTGTAAAAAATCATTATATGAAAGTTTTTAACAACTTAAAGTTGAAGGGTCCTTATCTTATCACCGTTACGTTCTTAATTTGTAAAAATCCAGAAAATCTTGTTCGTGTTCCTAATTGAAAGACGTACACAGGAAGATCTAACGGTTAAAATCATAATCCCTCTGGTCAGATCGTAGCCCTATAAGTCTAGTTTCTAAATAAAAAAGAATCAGAGGAATTGGAGTTCTAGATTTACCTTTATGGCGTTTCTAGTGCAATGCACGCAGGCTGTCCACAATCTGTTTTTCTTGCTTTTCTCCTTCTTTCTTTTTCTTTCTGTTTTTTTTTTCTTTTTTTTTTAGACTTAGAACTGAATGGATTTCGAAAATGACTGCCTAAGAAGTTTAGAAACCACATCTAACTCATTCCCCACTACTTTCTAGAAATCACCAAAGGTCCCTTATCTTATCTTAATGTTATACAAGTCCTAAAACATGTTATAACATTTAGCAAATAATAAAAGCAAATAAAACACTTAAGCAAATATGACGCGTTTCGGTCGACGTTGACTTAACCTCGGTCAACCAAAACCCGTCTAAAAAAATAGTAAAAAGTTACGGTCTTCACATCCCTTCCATCTTACAAGAGTTTCGTCCCGAAACTTACGAATTGCTGTCATCGAAGAGCTGAGGATACTTGGCTCTTGCTTCTACCTCTGTTTCCCAAATGGCTTCCCTTTCTGTATGATTTGACCACTGAATCTTCACCTACGGTTTCACTTTGTTCCTCAAAATCCGCTCCTTCCTATCCACAATCTTAACCGGTACCTCAATATATGACAAGTCAACTTGCAACTCCGTCGGTTCCGCTTCTAGTACATGTGTAGGATCACTAACATATCGCCTAAGTTGAGAAACATGGAATACATTGTGTACTCTTTCCAATGACGGTGGTAATGTTAGACGATATGCTAAGTCCTCTACCTTTTCCAAAATCTCTTAAGGTCCGATGTAACGTGGACTCAGTTTTTCGCTTTTCCCAAATCGCATAACCCCTCGAGTCGGTGAAACCTTCAAATATACCTTCTCACCAACCAGCTTTTCTGTCGGTCTTGTGCAGCCTTAATCCGTTCCCGAATTAGCGGTACCTTTTCGTGTGTCATTTGTACCAATTCTGGCCCTGTAATTACCTTCTCACCAATCTCGTCCCAACAAACCGGTGACCTACATTTTCTGCCATACAAAGCCTCATAAGGAGCCATACCAATACTTGCCTGAAAACTGTTGTTGTATGCAAACTCAACCAATGACAAATATTTGACCCAACTGCCTTTGAAATCCATAACACAAGCCCTCAACATGTCTTCTAAAGTCTGAATAGTTCGTTCCGACTACCCATCTGTTTGAGGATGATAAGCAGTACTTAGCGAAAGCTTCGTACCCACTGCCTCGTTGAAACTTTTCCAAAATCTCGATATGAACCTCGGGTCTCTGTCTGATACAATGCTAACCGGCACCCCGTGCATCTTCACAATCTCGCTCATGTACAACTCGAAAGCGGACTCTCCATACTGCGATGAGTCGCATTGGTAGAAAATGCGCGGATTTTGTCAAACGGTCCACGATCACCCAAATAGAGTTTTTACCACTCTTGTCTTTCGGCAAACCCACAATGAAGTCCATCGTAATGTGCTCCCATTTCCAAACCGGAATTTCCAAAGGTTTCAGTAGTCCCGCTGGCCTTTGATGTTCTTCTTTCACTTGTTGACATACTAAACATTTAGATATAAAGGTAGCAATATCGCGTTTCATACCTTTACACCAAAAGTTTAGTTTCATATCGTTGTGCATTTTCTAATCCCCCGGATGGACCGTCAACTTCGAAGAATGCACGTCCTTCATAATCTCGTTCCTCAAGTCTTCTACTACCGGCACACAGATTCTGCCTCGATACCTCAAACTGCCATCTTCGAACTCCTCAAAATCAGCCCCTTCTGCCTTTGCCAATTCCCGGATTTCAACCATTTCTTCATCAGTTAGCTGAGCCTCTTTAATTCGAACAAGTAATGTTGGTTGTGCTATCAAAGTTGCTAAAACATTGTTTGTGGATTCGACAACTTCGATATTCAACTTCTCAAACTCTGTCACCAAATCTCGCTGCCTCGTGATGCATGCTAACATCCCCGAACTCTTTCTGCTCAATGCATTTGCCACTTTGTTCGCTTTACCCGGTTGATAACTGATAGTCAAAATCGTAATCCTTAATCAATTCCAACCATCTTCGCTGCCTCATATTCAGTTTCTTTTGAGTGAAAATGTACTTCAAACTTTGATGATCGGTGAAAATTTCGCACCGTTCACCGTACAGGTAGTGACGCCAGATTTTGAGCACGAACACTACTGCTGCAAGTTCTAAATCATGTGTTGGGTAGTTTTTCTCACTCGGTTTCAACTGCCTTGAAGCATATGCAATCACCTTACCATTCTGCATTAAAACACATCCCAAACCAATCTTCGAAGCATCACTGTATACTGTGTATCCCACTGATTCTTCAGGTAGTGCTAAAACTGGAGCTGTTGTCAATCTTTCCTTCAACTGTTCAAAGCTTTGCTCACATTCTGCACTCCACTCGAATTTCACCCGTTTTTGAGTTAACTTTGTTAACGGTGCTGAAATGCGAGAGAAGTCCTTGACAAACTTCGGGTAGTATCCTGCTAACCCCAAAAAGCTGCAAACCTCTGAAGCATTTTTCAGCCTTTGCCATTCAACCACTGCCTCAATCTTTGACGGATCAACTGATACCCCCTCTGCTGAAATTACATGTCCCAGAAACCTGATACTCTTCAACCAAAATTCACACTTGCTGAATTTTGCGTATAACTGTTCCTTTCTCAAAATCTGTAAAGCTGTTCTCAAATGTTGTTCGTGAGTCTCTTCTCTTGGCGAATAGATCAGTATGTCGTCAATGAAGACAACGACAAACTTATCTAAGCAGTTCCGAAAGATACGGTTCATCATATCCATGAATGCCGCAGGTGCGTTAGTCATTCCAAACGACATAACAAGGAATTCGTAATGACCATATCTCGTTCTGAAGGCACTTTTTGGTATGTCATTTGACTTGATTCTGAGTTGGTGATACCCGGATCTCAAATCAATCTTCGAAAACACTGTTGCACCCTTTAACTGATCAAACAGGTCGTCAATCTGAAGGGATTCATGGGCGGAAACTCGTTCCAAACACCCATGGATCCTCCCTTGAAGGATCCACTCATATGAAACAATTCGAAAACAGCAATAAAGAACTTACGTTTCTTGGATTCAAGAAGCTACTTCTTGAATGGAGGAAGGCGTTTCTTGGTTGCTAATCTGCCACTAACGGAATTCCCTTTGAGGAATGTCCCTCTACCGGTATCCACGCGACGAAACGGGCAGCGATTGCTAGCTCTTCGACCTTCTGAGATTTAGAGAGAAAAGGGAGAGGCAAAAAAATCCGAAATCTGATTTCGGGTGTATTGGTTAATTTCGGCTCAAGCCAGGAGGGGCTAGGGTTTCGGCTGAGAGATAATTATATAGGGTGTGAGAGTTTGTTCCCATAACCAACTCTCACGTCCTCCACTTCTCTCAGCAGTGGGAGTCTAAATTCCCACGTCCTATCAACCTCTTTTGGCAGTGGGAGTCTATAACTCCCACGTGCACTAGACTTCTGCTGGTAGTGGGAGTCTTCATCGGATAATGACTCCCACGTAATCCCAGCTATACCGAAAATGCCCCTTATCTCTAATTCGAATAATAACACTTTATTATTCTCAGAAAAGTGTGAAGGGATTCATGGGCGGAAACTCGTTCCAAACACCCATGGATCCTCCCCTGAAGGATCCGCTCATATGAAACAATTCGAAAAACAGCAATGAATAGCTTACTTTCTTGGATTCAAGAAGCTACTTCTTGAATGGAGGATGACGTTTCTTGGATTCTTTCTCGCCACCAACGGAATTCCCTCTGCGGAATATCCCTCTACCGGTATCCACGCGACGAGACGGGCAGCGAGTGCTAGCTCTTCGTCTTTCTGAGTTTTGGAATTATGAGAGAGTAATCAATACGACTGATGATCGGACGTAGTGTCCTATCATAGCTTGAATGTGAGAGACATTGTAAGGAATTTGTCCCTCTCTATTATTAGAGAGAGATATCCATGGGCCCCTCGATAGGGAAAGACTGTTTAAATGCATGGCCGTGCTCAAATGTATTTGATAAAGTGGTTATCAAATGCTATTTGTCGAAACAGTCTACCTGGAGATCGAGCATAAATACAATTAAGCTTAATAAGGGTGACGACCACCATGCCTTATGCTTAATTAGGATATCGTGAGACAAAGGGATTAAATAGTGGATTGATATTAGGTTCCGTTGTAAATTCATTCACTTTGGGTAGTCACAATGTCCTGCTAGGGGCCGCTTGTGATTTATGAACTCACACTACTACTAAGTGTGTTTTCATTGCCACTGTGAGATGAACCTACAGGGTCACACGCATAGACGAGCTAACGAGCTCATGTCCAGATTCAATGAATCTAGAATGTGTCTAGGTTCATTGTATCTGACATTCACCTTTCTGAGAATGATAAAGCGTTATCATTCGAATTAGAGATAGGGGCATTTTCGGTATAACTGGGATTACGTGGGAGTCATTATCCGATAAAGACTCCTACTACCAGCAGAATTCTAGGGTACGTGGGAGGGAGTTAGAGACTCCCACTGCCGAGAGGAGTTGGGGATGTGAGAGTTGGTTATGGGAACAAACTCTCACACCCTATATAATTATCTCTTGGACGAAACCCTAGGGTAAGGATTTTTCAGCCGCAACCTTTGCCATTCTCGATTTTTCAGCCGCAACCTTTGCCATTCTCTGAAATCTGATTTCAGTTTTGCTCTCCTTTTTTCTCTCTAATTTCCTAAAAATCAGAAAGACGAAGAGCTAGCACTCGCCGCCCGTTTCGTCGCGTGGACACCGGTAGAGGGATATTCCGCAAAGGGAATTCCGTTTGGTGGCAGCAACACATCCAAGAAACATCATCCTCCATTCAAGAAGTAGCTTCTTGAATCCAATAAACGTAAGTTTTTTCCGCTGTTTTTCGATTCGTTTACGTATGAGCGGATCCTTCAGGGGAGGATCTATGGGTGTTTGGAACGATTTTCCGCCTATGAATCCCTTCAAAAATGACCCGGCTGCCCGCACTAGTAGCAACCTGTAGTTCCTACTTTGCACACCCCAGAATGGTTCTTCCCACAAGTCTTGCATGCACTAGGCTGTCCAGTCCCAACTGTCGTTCCCGTCTGTCCCCTACCTTAATTGCGTTGGCTCCGGTGATAACTGGCCTAGAACCTTGTCCTACTGCAAAAACTGGCCTCTTTTGCATTTTCTGGTACCTGCATGATCTCAAAGTACTGCTCAAACTCTTCCAACCAAACCTCAGCCTGATCTGGGGTCATTCTTCCATCAAACGAAACTATCCTCATCTTCTTGAGGCGCTCAAAGTACATACCTGGGTCTTGTACCCTCGGAATCTGAGCTTGCCTATTCAATTGATGTTCATGATTCTTTAACATTTGGGCCATCATGCCCATCGTTGCAGCCATATCAGTAGGTGCTGCTGGTGGAGGTGGAGGTGGCTGATTCCCAGATGATGTACCCGCGAAACGATTACCCCTTATACCATAAGTAATAATCGGCACTCCGTTTTCGTCAACCTCTTGGTTAAAGTTGGGATCCATATTAAGAATAAGAGAAAATAACATATATATAAACTGAACACATAATGTTAAAGCATATAAGACAAATAGGATGAAAATAAACACATAAACATGGCAGAAAACTGAAAAACTGCGAAACAGGGGAAATTCGATCGATCGCAGTCATCTCTGATCAACCGAATTTGCGTCACACACTCAGACTCCTTACCTCGGTCGACCGAATCACATACTGGTCGGTATCTATACCTCCTCCGAGCAGGTTCGGTCAACCGAAACGCTAAAAAAAAACACATATAAACATATAAAACCATCATTTAAACTCTACCCGACACCGCATATTCATTTATTACTTAGTTCTAGTCAGGTTTTATGGCCTAAGGTTCGAACTGCTCTGATACCACTTATGTCACGCCCCGTAACCGGGAAATGACCTGGCAGCGCTCCGTTGCCAAACGGAACACAGAACCCGTAACATAAAACTCATACGTGCATCAACAGAAGCTATAAAACATACTAAGAAATAAAACCTCAAATAGTATATATATAAACTTAACTTAAAAAGGGGTACATCCTAACTTAAAAGGAAATATAACAACTTAAACATACTTCAAAGTTCATCACACTTAGTCTATTTCAAAGCAGTAAAGTGAGCTAGACGTCTATAAAGTATCCTCTCCTTGATACTCGAATACGTCGTCCCCCACGTACCCTTCGTAGCTAACATCCTGCTCATTTGAAAATGAAAGGTGGATAAGGGTGAGCAAAACCAACTATTGCTCAGTAAGATCCCTTCAACCTTGGGATGAAGAAATATATAGACACTTAATTAAAACAGTTTATGTATCCCAAAAACATTTCATAACTTTAAAAACATAATCACCAATAAAGCAGTAAAATCATGGTATGCAAAATACTTCTGACTTCTTAGAATATTGGGAGTGCAGAATCGCCGCCCATACAACGACCCTACACTCTTACCCCTCCACCCGAGAAATCATAAATACATGCGACTCAATCTTCTAGCTACCTCGACAGCTTTAGGAATGATGGTTGCGCACCCGCCATTCTTACCCTTCCACTGCGAGGCCGCTAGGAAGTGAAGGTTCTAGCCTAGCGTATACGTGGGAATGCCTAGCTTCTCACTAGCTCGAGTACAGACGATGGCCGTCGTCTACACCCTTACTACGAGATATCTAAACAACTCCAAAACCTGAAAAACAGTTAGAAAATGACTTCCATTTCCCTGCAAAACCCGCTCACATCAAATATCAAATGCAAACATCATATATCGTTGTATACTGTTCGTGACATCGTACATCATGACTTGATGGTTGGGCCTCTCCCAACATCTTATCTATGTATTTATCATATAACACAACTCTACATGCTACATCTTATCCCAAATTAGGTACATTGACTCTTCATGAAATCCATAACATAACATAAAGCGTAACATAAACATATTGGATCCTTTCTTAGTCAATGTCCATAATGGGATGTTCCCTTATGCTTACAATCATAAAACAACAAGTAATCATGCTATCATAGACATGCACAATTAAACATCATACAATTTATACATTCACATTAAATATTGCTTCATCCACTTTTATGCAAGAAAAACATGATAAAACCATTTTTCATTCATTTTTCATTCATAATCTGTAAAAAATCAGTATATGAAAGTTTTTAACAACTTAAAGTTGAAGGGTCCTTATCTTATCACCGTTACGTTCTTAATTTGTAAAAATCCAGAAAATCTGGTTCGTGTTCCTAATTGAAAGACGTACACAGGAAGATCTAACGGTTAAAATCATAATCCCTCTGGTCAGATCGTAGCCCTATAAGTCTAGTTTCTAAATAAAAAAGAATCAGAGGAATTGGAGTTCTAGATTTACCTTTATGGAGTTTCTAGTGCAGTGCACGCAGGCTGTCCAGAATCTGTTTTTCTTGCTTTTCTCCTTCTTTCTTTTTGTTTCTGTTTTTTTTTGTTTTTTTTTTTAGACTTAGAACTGAATGGATTTCGAAAATGACTGCCTAAGAAGTTTAGAAACCACATCTAACTCTTCCCCACTACTTTCTCCACTCCCCACTACTTTCTAGAAATCACCAAAGGTCCCTTATCTTATCTTAATGTTATACAAGTCCTAAAACAAGTTATAACACTTAGCAAATAATAAAAGCAAATAAAACACTTGAGCAAATATGACGCGTTTCGGTCGACGTTGACTTAACCTCGGTCAACCAAAACCCATCTAAAAAAATAGTAAAAAGCTACGGTCTTCACAGAACTTGCATTATCTGTCAAAACCAACGTTGGCAAAGATGAGATGTAAAAGCAACCTACCTCCCTTTAGAGCGAATAGGAAATAGAACATCAAGTTCTTGAAGAATGGGCTCATAGCACTGGTCACGTTCACTTTTCCCCTGTATAATTTAGACCGACAAAACAAAACAAAAATATTTGAATGCTTTTAATAGTAGTTCTTTTTATTTTTCCTTTAAAAAAAATCTGTTGACCAGACCCTCTCTTTTTTTTTAAAAAAAAAAAAACTATTTCAAAAGAAAGAAAAAATTATCCATACAATTTGTTTTGATGAAGAACGATACAAAAAGTTGTATCTCTCTTTTCTTCTCTATTTTTTTTCTAATCTCTTCACCCATACCTTGTTCTGAATCAAGATTAATCATCATCTCCAATATATAAGTATTTTGTAAAGAATTGTGCCTCGCGTTCATGAGGCGCTCGCCTCGAATGTTCGCCTCACGCCTCGTCGCCTCGGACTCTTATCGCTTCGGTACGTCTCACGCCTTTTAAAACAAAGGTTTTTATCTTTTTCCTAATGTCTCTCTATCCAAGGTTCCCCTCCCCAATCCAACATTCAAGATAATATCAAATATACAGCCTCATCTAGAGTTTTCTGTTAAGGAAAGAGGAAAAACAAGTAGTTAGTGAGTACCTCAGTCGCCCCAATCTCGTACAATAATTCTAATGATACAACGAACCTGAAAAGAGATTTTACTATATTAGTAAATACAGTAAGGAGGCTATTGTTTACAAGATGCAAAGACCGTAATGCGACACAGAAAGGCACTTATAGATTAATATAGGAAGGAAACATAATACTGCAATGCAGTACACCCCATGTATATCGATTTAGTAGGCATAGATACAGGCTGTTTTAAGGCATGATTCATTTAGCAATACCAAATGGTATTGAAGGATGACCCTTGCTCCCAACCGGTGAAAGTAAATTGGCCAATGTTGTTAGATATTATAGACAACTGAAATGCTGAATACTGTAGATTAAGACTGGTCGCACAAGTCCACAAGGGAGAAAATGGAAGTACACTATCCCTCGCGCATACATTCTAGTGTGTCCTTAAATTGATTGAATGACCTACCATATCCTAACCTTTAGAATTAGCACCATAGGCTCATTCTTCCTCCAATACAAAGTTCAGTAGAACTTATAGGTACAGGAAGGTGTTCCATTATAATATTAATAGTTAGATCCGTCCAACTACCCCAAAATCCAAGGTCCTTGATGATTGAGTACCCTATCTGAGGGCCATGACAATTGTGTTCCTCAAATTAGGGCAAATGCCAAATGTTAGTGTATACAGTTTTCATAAAATAAGCTTGCAAATCAGTTTTAAGAAAAAAATTTGATAATAACCTAACGGGAGGCGCTATTGGCACTCCACTTTATGTTAATTCTCCACTTCTCTATTTTCACTCTTTGTGGACAACAATACCCTTTTCTTCATTTAAATTTATACTAGAATCCACTATTTACACATTAATTAAAAAAAAGTTAGTTTCTTCCAGTTCCATTGACTTCGTATTATATGGAAGGCCAATTGGTAAAAATAGTCTCATAACTATTTATACTTGGTAATGTTGGTCCCTAATAAACGTTTTTATAAAACTAGGTCCCTACTAAATTTACGGGCAAAAACATTGGTCCTTCCGTCTAATTTATTGAAAGTCAAATGTTAGTCAATAACGCCCTTGGACAAAGAAGGGGCAAGATAGGAAGTTCACATATTTTTAAATGATTGATACCCAATTATAAAAATTCCTAAATGTCAATACCTTATAAAATAAAAAGACTACATATACTCAATTATAATTATAAAAATTAAAAAATTCATCTTCTCACTTCCTCCTCCCAAATCATTCTATGCAAATAGAGTGTCTACTTGGAGACAATGTATGCAATACCAGAAATATGGAATTTGTAGTGCCTTTTTGCAACCGTACGAACGACAATTAGCAGTGGGCTTCTGATTTTATTTCATTTCTCATGAATGGCTGCAGAACTTGCTTCTTAATTATCTCCTTCTCAGTTGGGCTACTGAGCAGTGTGATTTGGATGAGTCAAAAAATGCATAATGAACTTTCTTTGGAAATTTAATTCATAAAACTCTCTTTCTAAAAGGGGATTCTTGGTTGGGTGAAATCAGTGTTGTCAAATGACGCCTATGGCGCTATGGTGTGGCGGTTTTGCAGCCACAAGAATACGCAATGACGTCGCCATAACGCTATGACTTTTGAATTATTTGTTTGATTCATGCTGTTTTTTACTTTTTATTACATTATTCAGTGTTTTATAAATATTTTGCATATTTTATTGTATACGCTATGAGCCGTTATAGCGTCCAATATAACGGTATGTCATTTTTCTTTGGCTTACCGCCGTGATCCGCAAACGGCGATTGACAACACTGGGTGAAATTAAGTAAAATATGTTATGAAAGTGATAATAAAATGTGCTAAGAGGGTTTCGAACCTGAGCTATTGGAATGACAACCAATGAATGGCTTAATAACATAGGCGCGGGTCGGGCTTGAGTTCGCGGATCTTCTAGACCCGGATATGACAGTTGGTCTATAAATAGAGTAGGTTGGAGAAATTTTTAGATATTCTGGGAAATATCATTTTGACGGTTATCGTCTTCTTCTCTCTCTCTCTCTTTCTTCTCTGTAATCTCAGCTCCATTCTAGCTCTTTTCTCTCTCTATTTCTTGCTTAATTCTCTTCTCTTCTTCCTCTGCTCATGTGTAATTGATGAATTGATCAATAAAGTTGGAAGAATTATTCATTACATAACAGTTTGGTATCAGAGCCGGCGATCCTCGGGCAGCAATGGTGACAACGAGAAACCAGCACGGAGATGTTTCTTTGACAGCGGCGCCACCGCTATTACCTACACCGGAGTCATCGGAGTTCCGATTACCAGTAGAACAGCAAACCAGACGGTTAGTTGACTTGGAAAGTTCTATTTCGAGTTTTAACTCTCAATTTGGTGAATTGAGGCATATGATTTCAACTGTTAATTTGGATTCAGTTAACAGTAGGAGGTATCTGATGAAAAATTTCGCCATTTAGTAGAATAGATTACTAAATTGAATCAAGTATTGAAAGAGAATGGTACATTGGGGGAACCTAGTAGGAATAATGACATTTCACCTATTGTGAGACAATTGAGAACCGATTATAGAAATGGAAATGAAAATCTTCCTAATGTTAATGCTGGAGGAAGGATTGACCCTAGGTTTGACATAGGAATGGGTGATAGAGGGGGAATTAAACTTCCAAAACTTGATTTTCCAAAGTTTGATGGAAATTCCCTAGAGAATGGGTCATACAAGCTGAGCAATACTTTAAATTACATATGATTCCAAATCCTTTGAAGTTGGATGTGGCATTGATGTACTTTAGAGGAGAAGCTTGTTTGTGGGGACATAGTCATGTGGCTGAGCATGGGGCTCAAGATTGGGTAGGGTTTGTACAGGCTTTGTTTGTGAGGTTTGATGCTAGATCACTTTCTGGCATTGTGGGTGATTTCACCAAACTTAGACAAACAAGTGATGTTCATTCTTATATGAATAGATTTGAAGCTATCAAAGCTGTGTTTGTGACTACTGGAACTAGAGCCACAGCTGAATACTTTGTGGATTTGTTCCTGAGTGGTCTCAAAGATGAGTTGAGAGGAGTTGTGAGCATGCACAGACCAAGAACATTAGTAGAGGCTTTCAGATTAGCAGTAGAACAAGAAATGTATCTGCAATGCACTGCTAAAACATCTACCAAATCACAAACTGTTGCTTATTTTCCCAAAACCACTCAATCATATAGCCAATCTAATTCTTCACTGTCTAAGCCAGTTTCCTCACAATCTTATGCCTCTAAATCTTCATTCAAAGAACCAATTAAATTCAAAAGGGTGAGTAATGAGGAGATGCAAATGAGGAGGGAATTACATTTGTGTTTTAAATGTGGAGACAAATACACACCCCAACATAATTGTGCTCTAGCTGAAGTGAATATGTTGTATCTTTGTGATCAACCACTGGAGGAAGAAAGGGAACTGGATTTGCAGGTGATACAGTATTATGAAAAGGAAGAGTCAGTGGTAATAGGTGAAGAGGTTGCTGAATTTGCTCATTTAACTCTAAATGCCATGAATGGCACCTGTGGGGGCAAGATATTCAGAATCTCATGTTGTATGGTAAGAATCATCAGGTTTCCATTCTCATAGACCCTGGAAGCACTTATAGCTTCTTGGATCCAAAGATTGCTAAGCAACTAGGGTTGAGTATTGAGCAAGGAAAACCTTTGATGGTGGTGTTGGGGAATAGGGAAAGAAGGTGGATTGGTGATTACCGCAGAGGAGTTAAGTGGAAGTTTGGCAATCTGGACTTTTGCCAAGACTTATATTTGCTTACTCTTGGAGGGAGTGATGTGATATTGGGAGGAGATTGGCTTGAAAGACATAGTCCAATCACTCTTGATTACAAGAGTCAATATATCAAATTCAAGAAGTGCAATGAAGAGGTTGTGATCAGAAGCAAGGCACCTGATTTTGAGGTTAAACACCTTTCAACAAAGCATTCTTAAAGTGTATGGAAGGTGCAACTGAGATATGGATGGGCCAGATTTGTTTTTTACATAATCTGGAGGAGGAAGAGATCAATTGCCCTGAGGTTATCAAGGAGGTTTTGAAGGAATTTGCAGATGTATTTGAGTTGCCCAATGGCTTACCTCCTGGGAGAGACCATGAGCATAAGATTGTGCTCAAAGATGGTGCACAACCTGTCAAACTCAGGTCTTATAGGGTGGTGGCACATTCTCAAAAGACAGAAATTGAAAGACAAGTCAAGGGCATGATCCAATAAGGGATAATACAACCAAGTTCAAGTCCTTTTTCATCTCCTATTATACTGGTAAAGAAAAAAGATGGAACATGGAGGTTTTGTGTGGATTTTAGGCAACTAAACTCCATCACAATTAAAGACAAATTTCCAATACCTACGGTAGATGACTTGCTTGATGAACTACATGTGGCCAAATATTTCTCTAAAATAGACCTCAGATCTGGATATTTCCAAATCAAAATGAGGGAAGAGGATATACCAAAAACAGCATTCAGCACTCATTTTGGACTTTATGAGTTCATAGTCATGCCTTTTGGCTAGACCAATGCTCCAGCCACTTTCCAATCTTTAATGAACAAGATCTTTGGTCCTTACTTAAGAGATTTTGTTCTGGTGTTTTTTTTATGACATTCTAGTCTACAGTAAAGACTTAGAATCTCATATTAAACACTTGACAATAGTGCTGGAAGTGCTGAGGACACATCAGCTTTATGGAAAACTCAGTAAATGTTCATTTGCTCAAATGGAGGTGGAATATTTGGGACATCTGATTACTGGGGATGGGGTTAAAGCTGATCCCAAGAAGATTAGAGATATGGTGGAATGGCCTGTGCCTAAGATTATCAAGTAGCTTAGGGGATTCTTGGGATTATCAGGCTACTATAGGAGATTCATAAGGCATTATGGAATCATTAGTAAGCCTTTGACCAATCTATTGAGGAAGAATGGTTACACCTAGAGTAAAGAAGCTGAGGAAGCTTTTCAACCCTTGAAACAAGCCCTCAGTTATCCTCCTGTCTTGGCA
Source organism: Vinca minor (assembly GCA_026122235.1). NCBI lineage: Eukaryota > Viridiplantae > Streptophyta > Magnoliopsida > Gentianales > Apocynaceae > Vinca > Vinca minor. The sequence continues at coordinate 1,079,518 of JAOCZM010000058.1, forward strand.
TTACCAGATTTCTCAAAAACATTTATCATTGAAACAGATGCCTGTGTGTCACGCCCCGTACCCTAAGGGCGAAACACGACCGTGTCAATAGCCAAAAAGCTACTAACACAAGGTCTCTTATTCGTCTTAACTTAAAATTTCTAAATAAAATAAACCACGAAGGAATTTATATCACTTAACAATATCTCAAGATAAACAATTACATCGAAATCATTCGCAGCGGAAACAAAACATAACATAAATAGTTTGTCAAAAGTAAACTAAAACATAAACGAATCACTCTCTTCACCAAAAGGGAACTTCTTCCCAATCTCCTAAATTATTCTCATCATTGCTAACTTTACCTGAAAAAAATATGGAAAGGGGTGAGCTTCCAACTAGCAAATGCAGAACCCAAACATGCTTAATCCCAAATAGCAATAAAAGGAAAAAAAAAAAAAACCTTTTACAATATCTCATTTGAACAGAGGCTATTTTGGACAGAGGCATGTCCGGGTCAAAATTCTTTTCGTTTCCATTACCAGTAGAATTACTAGAAAATATCAAAAAAAAATCATTTTAATATAAATCAAAATTGATCCCAGATGCCACATAAAGCGGTATCCTCAAAGACTAAAGTCGGTCTTATATCCTTACATACATAGCATGCTTGATTCCATTTAAAATCTGTAATCTTTTTTTATACAAACACTTAATTTATTGAAATTGCTTGATTCCTGTTTTCTCATAAAATTCAATGTTTCAAAATTCCAATTAAATCACTATAACATCAACAAATGCTCATTAACATTGAAAAATTTATTTTTATAGAACATAAGAAAACAAAGGATTCTAAACCCCTTACTTCAATACGAGTCCTTCTTCTAATTTGATCAGAAAATCCTAACGCCGCTCCCTAGTCTCTGCCTCCCTCGCGTCTACAATTGCACCGAAAGATACCTCAGAATCCACGCTCGTTCTCAACTCTTAGTTTTATTTTCACGATACACAGGTAGGGAGGGGATTATATACTACATCTCCTAACAGAAAACATCTGCTTAAAATCTATTTGAAAATTTAAAATATCCTGATACTAAGTGGTTTGATATCCTATCTAATCCTCCCAAGACCAAGGTCTTTTGATTTCAAAACCCCTGCGGATTTCAACAGCTTCTTCTAGATAATATTTTAACTTAATTACATAACGCATTTAGATCCCTGTAGAAATTAATTATTCTCCTTAAGCCCAATACTTTTAATTCTTTTTTTTTTCAACCCTAAGGACAAATAAATCAAAAATCCTATTGACGGAAACGGGGTTTCACATTCTTTCCTCCTTAAAGAGTTTCGGCCTCGAAACTTAAACCATTCCTAAAAGCATATGAACGAGAAGAGAAAGAAAAAAAAATAGAATTTTCTAGATAACGTACTTACCTTTTCTGATATCTACCAAGGAAAAGACCCTCGCGTTTGTCTTTGGCGGTTGTTCAGGAACCTTCGGCTTATTTGCTGGTAAGTAAGGGCAGTCTCTTATCTTATGGCCGGATTTTCCACATTGGAAACATGTTCCAAGTATTTTCCTGCATTCGCCGGAGTGAAAATTTCCACATTGTGGGCACTTCCTACCAAAAGTATTTCTTTGAGGTTGACTTTCCTGAGTTCCACGATTCCTATTTGTTTGGTTTGTTTCCTTTGAATTGAATGGCGCTGAGGTTTGGTTCCAGTTATTCCTTGCCTCGAATGTCTTCTGTTTTTTAGTTTGGGACCCTTCCATATTTCTTGACATCTCTGCTTCAATACGGATGCCTCTTCTATATGCTTCGTGATAATTTCTTGATTCCATTGAGGACATCAACTTTCGTATCTCTGGTTGTAGTCCTTCCTCGAATTTCATCATCTCCAAGTTATCATCTTGCATGATCGCAGGTACGTACTGTCCTAGACTGTTGAACTTGCTATTATACTCCACAATAGACATTCCTTCAGTCTGCTTCAGAGTGAAAAATTGCTTCTGCCGCTCCGCACGTAGAGATTGTGGGAAATAGTTATCCAGGAACTCCTTCTTAAAGTTAATCCAGGTCACCATCTGGCCATTTGCTACAAGTGCTGGGGCTATACACTTCCACCACTTCTCAGCCTCACCGACCAAGAAAGGCTTCGCCACCAACATCTTCACGTCCTCGGGGGTTTCCAAGACTTCAAAGTTTCCTTCCATTTCGTTGACCCACTTTTTTGATTTTTCAGGATTCGAGCTTCCATCAAAAGTTGGCATGTTGATTTTCTTCAGTCTTTCAAAATGTGTGCGGGGTCCTGTGCCGTGATGCCTTTCAGCTTGCATCTTCAACTGCTCTTGAAACATCGCTTGCTGGCCTTGCAGTACTTGTGCCATTGTTAAAAGAGCGTTGGTAACATCAGCATTGGTTGAACGAGCCCTTCTTGCCCGAGCTGGCACTCTCTCAGGGGCAATTTCGTCATTTACCAGTGGTGGCAAAGTTGAGGGGTCGATTGAGATACCACTTGCTGGGATTGTTGGAGGAATTCGTGGCTGGATTTCTGTAGAGACCCTTGCTCTCATTTGTGCCGCCATATCTGCTAATGTAACATTGTCCTCCTCATGTAAGTCTTCTCAATTTTGAGAGGTTCCTGCTGCTTGTCTCCTAGTAGGTTCCATCTATTTGGAAACGATGAAGTTAGTCTCTTAAGTGGGTGTTTAAACTTTGTACAACTCAAGTCAAAGAATACAAAAATGAATTGTATCAATCAGGGTATGAAAGAGATAGAGAATGCCAAAAAGATTCCATGAATTGCGAGAAATTTCAAACATTTTATTCTTGAAAAAAGAAAAGGTTAAAAAATAAATTTTCAACAATATGGGAAAATAATTTTTACTAGGAAATCCTAAACTCTCTCGATGTCCTATGGTGTAGTCATCTCAACTAGTTAGAGTACTCCGAAGGATCCTCTTCTAATTCTTGATTCACACTTTCCTCCCCTTCCGAGTCAAAGTCTTGTCTTGCAACATTAGAGCCCTCGCATTCGTAAGGTATTCCTTTCTTTTTCATACTCCAAACCGCACTTTGGAGTCTATAGTTGTTCATTTCAGCAACCGCCTTGAAATGCCTTTCTCTACGGCTATCCCTTTTGTATTCGTTCCTCTCCATTTTTACACTACTAATTTGATAATTTAAGCGAGAGATCTCAGCCTTCAGTGATCGGTTTTCTCCAACGGTTTGTTCCATCCTTTCTATTAAAGGACCTTCCTCAGCTCGAAGCTTTTGCACCGCTTCTTCAATTCGTTTTGCTTCTTGGCCATGTTGATAAATGTAGCACTTTTTCCTTAAACTCGCCTCCCTGCCCTGGAGTTTGTTGTACTTGACAGCTAACTCCTCATGTTCATCTAATAAATTCTTCATTTCGACTTCTAACATCACATTAATACATTTCTCCTTCTCCAAGGTTTCTTGTAGTACTGTTACTCGCTCCTCAAGGATCTTAGTTGCTTCTAGCACGTCTTTGTGGTCGGGGACATAAAACCACATCCTCCAAAGCCTCCGTAAAATTGGCGGGTTTCTTACCTCTTGAAACCATCTAATAAGCGGGAAAACAATAAATAAGGAAACATTTAATAACTAAAGCAAACATACAATCACCAAGTTTTGCACAAAGGGAAAAATATCTAACACTTATAATCTTTTCTTTAAACTAAATAAAAATAAATAAATTTAAAATTTCCCTTTTGTACTTCAATATCCAGAAACTGTAAATATCATTCAAAAAAAAAAAAAAAAAATTCAAAAGCTTGAAAACTTTCCATCAAGGCTGTTAAAATCGGGATTCTACGTAGAATTGGTGGAGGGGTAGAAAATCGTAAAATCGGGATTTTACGTAGAATCGTAAAATCGTACAAAAATTTTTTTTTATATATAAATAACAATATTTAACATATATATCATTTCATATGGTTTAACAATATGCGAAAATCCATAAAACATAATTTCACAAATTTTTTAAAAATATAAAAACGCTACAAAACATAATTTTTAACTTATAAATATTTCAAAACATCAAAATAAAATAAACCACAAAAATATCAGACCACCGATTATGTAATTAAACAACAAATATGAACACCAAGATGTTATTAAAATACGAAACTTAGAGAACTGAACAAATAATTTTGACCTTATTAACGAGTAATTGAAATCCGCTTGGAAATAGCAAATTTCTGTATGGAAATAGCCGAAATTCGCTTGGAAATAGCAAATTTCAGCCTGGAAATAGCCAAAATCTGCCTGGAAATAGCAAATTTGTGGAATCGGTGAAATCGTAAAATCGTACAATTTTACGATTTTACACTCCGATTCTACCAGATTTCGATTTTACTTCCGATACAAATCGTTTTCCTTCCGTAGAATCGTAGATTTTACTATTTAAATCGGGATTTTAACAACATTGCTTTCCATACCAGAAAACTTATAGGGAGCACTTGAATGTTAGTAGTGCCCTAGGACCATTAGCACATGTTGTGCGTTTTATTATCTTTTGAGCATGTAATTGAATAGTTAATTTTGCTTTTGATTATCAAATGTGTGATTTGATAGTAAAACTCATTAGCTTATGTAATTACTATTCTAGAAGTCCCTAGTTTTATGTAATGCTTAATTACTATGAAATAAAACTAGTATGATTGTTGATTGATGATCTTGTTTTACCGATCATGTGTAATGGATACAAATCACATCATAGATGCAATATATAGGGGATACATTGTACTCGACGTGATCCAGTCGGAGAAGTAATACTTCATGGTCTTAAGTCATAAGTATTACTTCCTCAATACTATTTTAGAATCCTTAGACCTTATGTCTTCATTGATTCTAGTATGAATGGAGCCACGTTTTTGACTCGATCGGACGTTACTTATAACAGAGTAATCAATACGATCGATGATCGGATGTAGTGTCCCTATCATAGCTTGAATGTAAGAGACATTGCAAGGAATTTGTCCCTCTCTATTATTAGAAAGAGATATCCATGGGGCCCCTCGATAGGGAAAAGATCGTTTAAATGCATGGTCCGTGCTCAAATGCATTTGATAAAGTGGTTATCAAATCCTATTTGTCGAAATAGTCTACCTGGAGATCGAGCATAAATACAATTAAGCCTAATAAGGGTGACGACCACCATGCCTTATGCTTAATTAGGATATCGCGAGACAAAGGGATTAAATAGTGGATTGATATTAGGTTCCGTTGTATATTCATTCACTTTGGGTAGTCACAATGTCCTGCTAGGGACCGCTTGTGATTTATGAACTCACACTACTACTAAATTTCTACATATTTAATACATCTCATTTTGGTTCCAAGTAAAACTCAAAGAAAAATATATAAATTTAATAATAAAAGCTACTTGATTATTTTTTCTTGATATTTTCTTAATAAATTTATAGAAGATTATATTAGTCAAAAAAAGAAACAGATTGTATGCTATGAAAATTAAAATATTAGTTTAATAGTTTTAAGTTGATGAGTAAGATGAATGGCATTATTGTCATTTAAGAGATAATGGAAGCAAAGTGGAGTGCCAATAGCACCTACCCTAACGTAATTACCATTTTCCTTTTCTTCTTGTTTTCCTCCTTCCCCTGATCTTCTTTCTCATCCCGGTACTCATGACCGCCACCACCATTTGTGGCACCTCCACCAACTGCTGGTGTTATCAGTCCCTGAACCCAATAACCTATATAACATTTTGCTCCTCCTTATGTGGAACTCAATTCCACGATTCACTCTACCAAAAGCTCGCTATGATTCATTAACTTCTCACCAAGCTCAGCCATCAATATACTAAAGCAAAGATAATAAAGTGAAGAACACATATATAATATCCAATTTGATTCAAATATGCTACATGCATGAATTAGAACTTAAGGATTCAGAACTAAATGGAGTTATGTACTTCTGAATGTCTAGAGTAATAATCATCAGGGTGATTCTTAAGAGTAAATGACAATGAAGTACCTTGTTCACATCAACTAACAGAACATGCATCTGCAGTGAAGAATCCAGCCACTCAGGAGCTCATGAAGTAACCTGCAATCAATAATCAACATAAATTATCTTGTAAGAACCGGCATGCATGCTAAACAATGTTTTATCTGAAACATGTACAAAAAGTGGTGAGAGTCAAAGGTGCAAGACTGTCATCTGCTAAGCAATGCAATGCAAAAGAACAATGGTTGCAATCCGAGGTTGTTTCACAAGGGTGATAATTTCTCGTTACTGCAATAATGGTTGAGAAAAAAATACAAATTCAGAATAAACCATACAAAGTGATTTAGAACTTGATAGAAACTATTATACTTGCATAAATAAACTCATCCCACAGTTTCTATTTAGAAAATAGCTACTTATAAGATATTCTCTAAGATACTCTGTCAGTGAACCAATTATCCATGAAACTAGGTGCTTTGAGAAGCTCAAACAAGCAACTTTCTGAAAGCGATATTTTAAGCACATTGCTCTCCCTCACTCATGTGAAAACTACAAATTCTATTGGCATGAATTCTAGAACTGCATTAAAACACCTCGTAATCCTTTAAAGCTTACTGCCTTTCTACAACCACCTCTTATCAACCAAAGTGAACAAATTTCCAGAGAATTTAATGTCTAACAGTGAGGAAAAGATGATTATAAGCAAGATTGTTAAAATCGGGATTCTACGTAGAATCGGTGGAGGGTGAAAAATCGTAAAATCGTGAATCGTAAAATAAATCGTAAAATCGTACCGAAAAATTAAAAAATATATTTTATATATAAATAACAATAATTAACATATAAATCATACCATATGGTCTAACAATATGCGAAAATCCATAAAACATAATTTCACAGGTTTTTTTAAATTATAAAAACGCGACAAAACATAATTTTTAACTTATAAATATTTCAAAACATCCAAATAAAATAAACCACAAAAATATCAGACCACCGATTCTATAAATAAGCAACAAATATAAACACCAAGATGTTATTAAAATACGAAACTTAGAGAACTGAACAAATAATTTTGACCTTATTAACGAGTAATTGAAATCCGCCTGGAAATAGTTGAAATCCGCTTGGAAATAGCAAATTTCCGCCTGGAAATAGCTGAAATCTGCTTGGAAATAGGGGTGAGCAAATTCGATTTTTGCCGAATTCCGACCGAATTCGAATTAAATTTGGCAATTTGGTTTCGGTAATTCGGGCATGACCGAATTCGAATTGGGCGAAATTGGTGTGGTTTCGGTCAGACCAATTTTGAATTCGGTCTGACCGAATTCGAATTCAAATATTTAAATATTTAAATAAATTAATAATATTATAATATAATATAATAAATATATATAGTAAGTTATAAAAAAAAAACCTAACCCTAACCTAAATCTCTTCTCACACTCATAAAACACACCCCGCCTCCCTCCCTCTCCCTCTCGGTTCCAGTGTTCCACCGCCTCCCTGTTAGTAGTGCCCTAGGACCATTAGCACATGTTGTGCGTTTTATTATCTTTTGAGCATGTAATTGAATAGTTAATTTTGCTTTTGATTATCAAATGTGTGATTTGATAGTAAAACTCATTAGCTTATGTAATTACTATTCTAGAAGTCCCTAGTTTTATGTAATGCTTAATTACTATGAAATAAAACTAGTATGATTGTTGATTGATGAACTTGTTTTACTGATCATGTGTAATGGATACAAATCACATCATAGATGCAATATATAGGGATACATTGTACTGGACGTGATCCGTCAGAGAAGTAATACTTCATGGTCTTAAGTCATAAGTATTACTTCCTCAATACTATTTTAGAATCCTTAGACCTTATGTCTTCATTGATTCTAGTATGAATGGAGCCACGCTTTTGACTCGGTCGGACGTTACTTGTAACGAGTAATCAATACGACCGATGATCGGATGTAGTGTCCTATCATAGCTTGAATGTGAGAGACATTGTAAGGAATTTGTCCCTCTCTATTATTAGAGAGAGATATCCATGGGCCCCTCGATAGGGAAAGACTGTTTAAATGCATGGCCGTGCTCAAATGCATTTGATAAAGTGGTTATCAAATGCTATTTGTCGAAACAGTCTACCTGGAGATCGAGCATAAATACAATTAAGCTTAATAAGGGTGACGACCACCATGCCTTATGCTTAATTAGGATATCGCGAGACAAAGGGATTAAATAGTATATTGATATTAGGTTCCGTTGTATATTCATTCACTTTGGGTAGTCACAATGTCCTGCTAGGGACCGCTTATGATTTATGAACTCACACTTCTACTAAGTGTGTTTTCATTGCCATTGTGATATGAACCTACAGGGTCACACGCACAGACGAGCTAACGAGCTTCATGTCCAGATTCAATGAATATAGAATGTGTCTAGGTTCATTGTATCTGACATTCACTTTTCTGAGAATAATAAAGTGTTATTATTCGAATTAGAGATAAGGGGCATTTTTGGTATTGCTGGAATTACGTGGGAGTTATTATCCGATAAAGACTCCCACTACCAGCAGAAGTCTAGGGGACGTGGGAGTTAAAGACTCTCACTGCCAGAAGAGGTTGAGTAGACGTGGGAGTTGTTCTGGAAACAACCTCTCACTCCCTATAAAAGCCTCTCTTGGCCGAAACCCTAGGGTTAGACAATTTCAGCCGAAATACTAAGAAATCCAGAAAACACTTTTCTGCCTCTCCTTTTTCTCTCTAATTCCCGAAACTCAGAAAAACGAAGAGCTAGCAATCGCTGCCCGTTTCTTCGCGTGGATACCAGTAGAGGGACTTTCCGCAAAGGGAGATCAATCGGTGGCAGCATCCGATCCAAGAAACAACTTCTTTCATTCAAGAATCTGATTCTTGAACCCAAAACGTAAGTCTTTTTCTTGCTATTTTTCGATTCGTTTTGTATGAGCGGATCCTTCAGGGGAGGACTCATGGGTATTTGGAACGAGTTTCCGCCCATGAATCCCTTCACTCCCTCCACCGGCGCCGCATCTCTTCTCTTCCATCCATCACCGCCTCCCTCCCTCTTCATCCATCCATCGGCGCCGCCTCTCCTCTCCTCTATCCATCGCCGCCTCGAGATTTAATAGGTAAATCCTATCTTTGTTTCATTTTTTAGTCGTTGAGGATTATAGCTTGGGAAAGATGATTTTGTTTTATATGACTCTCTTTGTATTTTTCAATAGTGGTGCAATTGCAGTCACAGATCTCTCCTTTGGGACAATGAGAAAAAGATTGTGTATTTTGTTTTAAGAGTTGAACGGAAAGCGATAGCTCTGTGATTTCGTGTTCTATTGTTATTCATATTGTTTTATCAGCAATTTCCAATTACTATTTGTTTATATATCATATTTGCAAATAACAACAATTTATTCCAACCCCTTCCCGCCCCCTTTCTCCTTTCTTTTACATCATAGAGAATGGTACTTTGTGCTGTTATTCACAGTAAAGTAACTCTGTTATATAATGAGATTATTTTTTTTAGACAGATTGTAATTTTTTTTTGGTTAGATTTTTTGCTATTAGATTTTTTGCTATCATTTGCTAAAAAAACATTCTGATTTTTTGCTATTTTAATCAGTTTTGGTTTTGTTGTTCAATTTTGTCAATTTTTCAGGTGATACCATGTCATCTTCCCAAAGTTCAAGTCCGAATCAACCTTCAGACGAAGAGGTGTTCAAAATTTGTGATGAAAATTTGCATTTGGAAAGATTATGAACTGTTATAAATTGTATAAAAATAGGGTAGGAATTGTGTTGTATTTAACCAGAAACAGGTCAAATTTGAACCTTAATTTGCAGAATTTTTTAAAAACTAAATCTGCTCCAATTCGGTCGAAACCGAATTCCGAATTCACCAATTCGAATTCGGTCGTTTTTTTTTGTATGAAAAAACCGAATTCAAATGACCGAATTGGCCAATTCAAATTCGGTGCCCACCCCTGTTGGAAATACCCAATTTCAGCCTGGAAATAGTTGAAATCCGCCTGGAAATAGTAAATTTGTGGAATCGGTAGAATCGTAAAATCGTACGATTTCACGATTTTACAATCCGATTCTACAATTATACTCCGATTCTACCAAATTTCGATTTTACTTCCTATTCAACTCGTTTTCCTTTCGTAGAATCATAAAATATAAGATTTTACGATTTAAATCGGGATTTTAACAATATTGATTATAAGTTACGTACTTGCGTATGAGCGTATCAAACACAAATTTACACAGAGTTTTATGCAATAGATTTTCATAATCCACATATCCATTGGTGTAGACAGTAGAGGAATGAGGATTAAAACGCAAATGAAAATCCAAGATGAAAACTGTTTATGCAATAACAAATCATGGGGTTCAACTCAGCCGTCCATCTCGTAATACAACAAAAGTAGATACATGCTGCTATTAGATACCCTATAACTTAGAGATTCCGCGCCTAATTTGTATCTAACTTTCTCCAAATTCAAGAATGTTCCCCACCCATTTCACAATTTAGAAACCCTTTTCATCTTCTTCTATACAATCCAACAAGGAAGTCAAATGGTATGCTCCTGCCCCTTCAGTAGTTATTCTACGATGGGTGTATTTTTTACTAAAACCAAATTCACATAGAATTAAGCTTAGAGTAGTACAATATCATAATCAGAGGCTATCTGAATAAACTCAGTCGATTCCATTCAATTGAAATCCTATCGAAGATTAAAATGTCATTTTGGTTAAGATTAAGACATGAACCATAGTACTGTTCATAAGACTTACGATCTTGTGTGTGTGTGTGTGTGTGTGTTTGTGTCTAAAGCACAAAGTTCCAAATTCTCGTCCACTGAAATTGTAAAACACAACTGAAATGAAAGAAAATATTTAAATAATCATTAAATTTAAAATTGAAATTCAGCTCTTGAAACGCAGAATCGAACCTTGTGAGATGGTGGAAGCTGTTATGTAATGAACAATTCCTCAAGATTTGTTTATCAATGCAGAAATTACACACAGCAGAGAAGAAGAAGAAAGAAAGAAATAGAAGAGAAATCAGAGAGAAAAGGGCAGAAATGGAGCAGAATCACAGAGAGAAAAGAGAGGGAAAAGGGGAAGACTATAACCGTCAATTTACAATTCCAAAAGTTATCCAAAAAATATCTCCAATAAACTCTATTTATAAACCAACTGGTCATATCCGGGTCAAAAGATCCGCGAACTCCCAACCGACCCATGATTTTATTTAATGAGATCACAAGATAAACTCCTCCTGCCAGCATAATAATCTCATATCATAACATTCCTCCCTCCTTAAGAATTTTGTCCTCAAAATTTTCATGGTGTTCGGCCATTTTCGGATGAATTCTTCAGTAAACTTCCAGGCTCCGCCAGGGTCAAAAACAAAATTGGACTGGGAACCATTTTCTGTCTGAAATGATGCACAATGAGCATCTAAAACCAGTTGTTCATGGAGCTTGGAAAATGCAAAAAGTGTAAATAAGGTAGCCGCGTGGGATTCCATTGGAGCCCTTGTTTCCAAGCAAAGATTTTGCGGCATTGTCTGGTGTTCTCCTGGCTGATCCTTAAACTCCACTGTGGTAGCTACCTGATGGATTTGTTTGTACATAGAATTAGTACAAACTGGGCAATTAAGAAGCTCTTGAACACTGTTGGAATGATGAATTACGACACCATTTTGGTTGCTGGTAATATTCTGCTTAGCAGAAGAAGAGAACTGATGATGATTGCCTCGGATCTCATCTTCATCAATAATCCCATCACCAGAAAATAATATGCATTCAATTCTATTATCTTCTTCTATTTTCTAAAAATAATTCAAATCCCTAAAGTCCTCAATTGATTCCAGATTTTTTTTACCAAAATGATGTATGAGAGCCATGACATCAGATCCTCCAATCAGTTTCATCTCTGCTTTCTGCTCTAAACGCTTATTAAACTCCTGCAAATTTTTGTCCATAGAATTTTGAAGAAGTGTATGATCCCACTCTTTTGCCGCTTCTTCATCAATATCTCTGGAATAATCACTTCCACTCAATTGGTGATCAGATGACTCCATACTATGCAATCCTTTTTTCAGTTCTTCAATTTCCACAGAGAAGTAACCACTAATTTTAACATTTGTTTCCCGTTGGTCATTTCCAGTGAATCTGCTACGATATTCATGCAGTTCACGAGAAAGATCCTCATTAGTAACTTCAAGCCAAACAATTGTGTCCTTGAGAAACTGAACTTCATCTGGAGGTGTTCCCCCCTCCTCTAACAGCACATAATATATTGCACAGACCTTGAAGACCATTTGCTCTTTTTCCTTGACAATCATCACCAAGTAGCAAATGAAGGAGTTCAAGAACACATGGGCTAATTTTTTCCAATGTCTCATCGCACTGTAACTGTAAATCTTGTGTGAGGATGCTAGTTCCTCCCTGTAGAAGTTTATACAACTTTGATTTATACAATAACTGTGGATGTTTTGTCTTGATATTTCTAAGCTCAATAGCAACCTCTTCATTATTCTAAATATTGGTACCTAAAGGAGAGTCAAATACAATTTTGTTGTCAAAGTCATCACCCCCTAAATATGTATCACCTGAGATAAAGAAGACTTCAAAGACCCCATCTCTCACTTCAAGAACTGAAACATAAAATGTACCACCACCTGGACCATATACTTGCTTCAATCTATCATCATGCTTTGATCCATCACTATAATTTGCAAAAATTCCCGCTCTCTTTAAGCTGTCAAGGTAGAATTCAGCACAAATTTTGTCTTCCATTCCAAGCTTCTCCGCCTCCATTTCTAAATTCAAATCCTTGGATTCACTCTTCGGTAATGTTCTCTAATTTGACATCGAATCTTCAGGAAAGACTATATTATGATTTCCATCCATACTTTTCAAATTCTCCTCTTGAGTTGTTTCAGTAAAATCATTGAACACTATGCTCACAAGGTTTTCACCATTATCATTCACAGAGAAACTGTCATTTTCTGTTCTAATATTAGCTAGAAGTAGTCCACTTCTATTAACAGAAATAGTTTCTCCAAACAATTCATCACCCTCCGGTAATTCACCTTCATCCATTCCAACTAAAAACTTCTCCAATTCCTCACAATTTTGATTCTCAATATAAGCAATTTCATCATTATTTTCCTTGACACTTTCCACATCAATGATAACACCACCACCTCTCTGTGACAATTCATCAAACACATTGTCTACAAGAATGAATCCACTTTCCTTTGAATCAGAATTTCCAATATCATTTCTACTATCAATTTTTTTCAACTACCAATTGATCATATTTGTTGTACAAAGCCGTCAAAAATCCTTGCCAATCGCTTGATCCGTGTTTAGAAATATAACTAAATCCCCAATAACATGCTTCTTCCCTAAAGTACTCAAAAGCACATCTATCTTCAATTGATCACTAATTTGATGCAAATAGAAGTAGCGCTCAGCTTGAGTCATCCATTCCCTAGGGTGATTTCCATAAAATCTGGGAAACTCTAGTGTAGACAACTTGATGTCACCACTGTCACTACTTCCTAAATCACATTTAGCTTCATTCAATTCTCCGTCTAATTTCGAAAACTGATTCATTTCAGACAGTTGTTCCATAATCAAACTCAGTTTATCATTTGTGTGTCTATAGTTAGAAGAAATTTCAGAACTACTCGATTAGATATGATTCGATCTATAATATGTCCGCGAGCCTTCCAAACTTATGTTGGGGAAATGTTTTAGAAGCAGCACCTTTAACACTAAACAGAGTTTCATCAAGAACTGTTGAAAAGATACCATATAAGATATGGACTAGGAAACATCCTAGTATGTCTTTCATTAAGATTTGGGGTTGTGAGGCGTTTGTGAAACGTCCATCTTTGTACAAGCTCAATCCTAAGTCGATCATGTGCTTATTTGTTGGGTAGCCTAAGGAAACTAAATGATATTACTTCTACATTCCTAACGAGAACAAAGTGTTCACTGCTCGAAAATGAGTTTTTATGGAGAAACAGTTTCTTTATAGGAAAACAAGTGGCAGCCATGTGGAGCTTAATGAAGTTCAACCAAGCACTAGTGATCAGATGGAATTTGAACAAGCTTCACAAGCTGTTGTCCAGCTAGTTCAGGAAACACCAGAATTGTGTAGGTCGGGTAGAACTCGTAAATCACCGGGAAAATTTGGATTTCTTGTAACAGAACATGGTGATTTTATGTTTATTGATCATAATGAGCCTACTATGATCATGAGATCTGGAAAATGGATGTTAAGACAGCTTTCCTTAACGGAAACTTTGAAGAGGACGTGTATATGATACAACCTAAAGGTTTTGTCGATCCAAATGATGCCAATAAAGTATATAAGTTGATAAAGTCAATTTATGGAGTAAAGCAAGCTTCTAGAAGTTAGAATCGGCGGTTTGACGATAGTTCTAATGTTTGTGTGAGCATGTTCTTAATGATAGGATCCTTAACACTCACACCAACATTGATGAAAATGGTAAGTTAGTTTCTTATGTACAACCATAGGTATGATCATACACACAAGGAAGCTACACTATGCAAGACTCCATAGCACTATCATGAAGTCAATCCACATGCTATGAAAGTACTTGCAAAGTCAATGAAGAAGGAAGATCAACATGTCAAGAGCTACACAATCATACAAGCTTATCAAATGGTAGACTCATTGACAAGAAGAAGTGTGAAGTCCACTACACAACATCAAGAATGCAAGAAGGACTTCAACACTAAAAGAAGATGTTGATCAAAGGCTTCAAAGTCCAAGCTCCAAGAACATTCAACTTGAAGACCTTAGAAAGATTAGTCTAAGATTATAGGTAATCCTTGTGACTAGTCTTTCCTTTGAGAATACTAGGATATAAGAATGTTTAAAGCTCAACATTACATGTTTTCAAAACCTCTAGTTTTACTTTATTTCAATATTTTGAAAACAAGTTGATCAATGCCTAAGTTCCTTAAAATGTGTTTTATATCTTTACAAAACACTTAGGCATGTGCATGAAAACATTAGAAACTCAACAAAGTGTAAAAACCATTTTGGGACACTTCTCCGGTCGACTTATGCTTTGCCTCGGACGACCTAAGATGTTCAGCCGACCGGTAGTGTTGATTCGGTTGACCAATTGCTTTTTTCCCTTATTTGAGTTTTGAATGGTCCAATGCTCCAACAACTATATTTTATCCGGACGACTGAGTTTCAGGTAGGTCGACTGAGCTTTGCTTCGGTAGTCCTGACCACTTTTATGCGGTCGACCGAGATAGAGACAATAGGCCTTTAACCTTTGTCTTAAGGCACTTCAATCGACCTACTGTCTAGTAGCGGTCGACCGGAGCTGTCAATTCAAGGCCAATATTATAGCCGTTGTGACCAACAAAGCTAGTGTATTCTTGCCCTATAAAAAGCTTTTAAATCTGATTTTTCCATAACTAATCAAGTCATAAGACGGCATAGGCATATACACTTCCTAAACACACAAGCTTACACTTTTGATCTTAATTTCATATCATTCAAAAGATTTTATGTTGAGCTATAAACTTCATCTATCTTACTTTCTCAATATTGATTAGAGATTTCAATTGTATATCTAATCCTTTGAGGGATTTGTACAAGTGATATTATTGTAAATCTCCTTAGAAAGAGATAGGTTACCCAAGTTTCTCATTAGTTGAGAACTAGTTCTTTGTGAGCTAGCGAAAAGCTCTTAGAGAGCTTCACTCTTGGTGAGTGTTTACAAGTCCTAAGAGTAAGCTAAAGACCTCTTAGTGAGGCAAACACTCTTGGTGAGTGAAGTCTTCTTTGTGAAGCAAAAGTCCTCATTTGTTGAGGCATTTGTAAAAGGTAGAACCCACCTTGCATGTGTTGTGAAGGGTATCCATTAGTGGATGTTGAAATTCTTTGGGTGAGCCCTAAGGCAGTGGATGTAGATTCTTTCTGAATCGAGCCACTATAAATCCTTATGTTAGTTTTCTCTATCCCTACTCATTTACTTCATCGTTCACATACTTGCTATAACTTGTATATTTGTTAATATGATCATATGTGCTTAGGATAGAAACTATCACATGCTTCCAAGCTTTATACAATTGCTTCACTTAAGTCAGCTAAGTTGCCTTGATCATGATTGAATCACCTTATGTGCTTAAACTACATACTTGTTGTTAAGGTTAACACTTGGGCAATAGAAGTTTTAGAAAAGCTTAAAAAGTTTTTATGAACCTAATTAACCTCCCCCCCCCCTTCCCTAGGTTTTATACCCTCAAAGGGTATTTAAATTGGTATCAGAGCCTAGTTTCCTTTTTATTTGACTTACTTCCACTATAACAAAAACTGTCTTTTGCGACGTTTTTGAACCAACGTTTTTTTCAAACGGCGCTTAAAACCAAAAAAAGTAAGTTAAAGCAACATTTTTTGCAAACGTTCCCATGTTTGAATTTTATACGACGTTTGATAGTGACGTTTATAGTAATTGTTGTTCATACCGACGTTTTGATATTGGTTAGCGACATTTACATTAAATGTTGTTATAAATTGTTACTTTTTGTGACTCATATAGTGACATTTATATGCTATGTCGTTAGATCTTGTGACTTTTCAGACAAACGTCGCTAAATTTTAATTTTATACGACCTTTTATAGTGTCGGTTATAATAATTGCTGATAAAATCAATATGTTTATGTTAGTTAGCGACGTGTACATTAAATATTGTTATAAATTTTTACTTTTTGTTGCACGCATTGGGACATTTACACACAACATCATTAAATCATGTGACATTTCATATAAACGTCGCTATGTTTGAATTTTATACGACGGTTATAGTAATTTTTGTTCTTATCGACAATTTGATGTTAGTTAGTGACATTTACATTACATGTTATAAATTGTTACTTTTTGCAAATCATATGGCGGCATTTATATATTATGTCGTTAGATCTTGTGATATTTTCAGACAAACACAAATACATAGATTATGTTTCTAAAATATATTTTTTAAAGAAAAGTTAAAAAAATTAATTATTATAATTTTAATTAGTGTATTAATTTTAATTTGATTCATAAAAAAATCAAAACACAAAGAGAAATTAAAATATGTAAAGGTACAAAATCCAAAGTTTCATTATAATAAATATAATAGGAGGAGAAACAAATAACAAATGATCATTTAGCTCAGCGGCCCATTGCACCACATACTGGCAGGAGGCCGCGAGTTCAATTCCCATCTCTTTGAGTAGGGAGAAACTTTATTATACATTATTTAGAAGTGTGTAGAATCGACACCTTTAGCTTGTCTCTAAGGGTTCCGATTATTCTAATGGGGCTAGACTCGACTGCTCGGCTGGTCTAGCCTCCGACTCGACTCCTTGGCTAGGCTCGACAGGTCTAGTTCAAAATTTACGAATGTCGCAATATATATTTTGTTGCGGCTATTTAAAAACGTCGGAATAGTCAACTTTTTGCGATTATTCACAAATGTCGGCAAAATACCTTTTGATACACTTTAAAATGACGCAACAAACATCGCAATAGATAGGTACCAGCGCTGGTAACACATGTCGCAAAAAACCATAACGACACTGGCAAATGCGACGTTTATCCAATATTTGTAATAAATGTTGGTATACATCTATATCGACTTTTTTTTCCTTATTACGACATATGACAAAAGTCGCAATAGACGTTTTTTGTTGTAGTGTTCCTAGGAAGATCCATGGCTCATAGATTTTCTAACTTAGATGACCAATCCCTCTCTAGACCACCTCTATTTGATGGCTCCAAATTTGATAGTTGGCAATGTGCAATTAAATTGTTTTTGTCTTCTAATGACATTTCCTTGTTTAGCATTATAGAAGAAGGTCCTTTTATTCCTTCAATCTACACACAAGGTGTTGTTATTCAAAAGTCCAAGAAAGACTACAATGAAGAAGACTACAAGAAGATAACTCTCAACTTCAAGTCCATGAATGTACTTTGTTGTGCACTTAATCAAGAATCTCTCAACAAAGTACATGAATGTGAAGATGCTCAATCCATGTGGAATATGCTTGGAGCATTATATCAAGGAAAAGTTGAAGAGGAGCCAAATGTGAAGAATCTAGAAATGGGGGCTCAATCTTGTGAAGGCGTTAAAGAAATATATCAATCATACTCCAAGCTAATTTGGATAACATCAAAGAGTGTGATTTAGGAGAAATCAAAATTCAATCTTCAATGAGCTCAAAGGAATTCAACATGAGCCTTCACAATATGAGATAGATGAAGAGATGGAAGCACAAGAGGATGATCTTCAAATTGGAACTCAATTATGATGGAGATAATGAAGATCATTCATCTTGCCAAAGGAAGAGAAAAATATTGCGACAAAGCTTCAAAGAAAAATGCACAAAAAGAAGTGGCTTGAAGCAAGAAAATTTGAAATGGCGATGTTCAAAGGGAAAGAAATCCCAAACATTCCATAGAACTAGGTTTCCTCAACCTTCAATGGCAAATATATACAGGGAACCAAGATGCTCAACTACAAGTGATGATCAAATCTTCAATGGTAATTCACAATTATTATCACTTGGTAAGGTTACAAAGGTATCAACCTCACCCTCTCATAGCTTTATAATTTATTTTATTAATAGTGTGAGAAGTAAGATTGATGCTATTACTTGTACACTTGCTAATGTTGCATCATGTTATATTAGTGATCCTTCAAATGAAGATAACCTATTGCAAGAGCTTCATTCGGTTGATGTTTCTCTTGCTAGGGTATCTAAAATATGCAACATTACAAGATTAGATGATTCTTGCTCTTACTTCTCATATAAGGAGAATCATCATAGTACTTGTAATATTATTAATTTTAATCATATTGCACACACTTGCCACTTGAGAAAATGTTCTAACAGTAGGACCTTTGCAAGAGGTACCATATGTTTCTCAAGTTTCCCTTGTAGGTTCCAAGAGAGATATCTCTCATTTCAAAGAAATGAACCCCAAGGAATGGCAAAGCAAACCTAAGACTCCAAGCAAAGAGTCATGTGCTAAGGACAACAAGGTTGTGAAGAGCTCATCAAAGAACAACAAAGAAAACATCAATGATGACTTCACAAACCAAAATGAGATTGCTTCTAATGCTAAAAATGTTATGACCAAAAGAAGAAGAAATCAAAGGACAACTTCCCTCCAAAATGGAAAAGGTCAAGATCAATGCCAAACACTATGCCTCATTGGTCTCTTTGATGAAGATCAAAGTGAAAATCAAAGTCCTAAATCTATAGGCAATGAGGTACAACATAATCCTTCTCTTGGTCTTGACTATGATAATGAGGAGGATCCTTATGTGCTATTAAATGATGTTTATGATGAAATGAAAAGATTAGCTAAGAAGTACAAGATCACCAAACATGAACTTGCTTACTCACTAAATGAAATATCTAAAATGCAAGTAGAATATGACAGTATTCTTACTTCTTTTCACATCATATGTGACGACCGGTAATTTCGGACCAACTTAAAAGGTTAGTATTGTCTTTTCACTTTATAAGGTTAAATATGTCTTTTCAATTAAATTAGTAAGGGTAAAATAGTCCAAACAATAAATTGGTAATTTTATTTAAAGACAAGGGTATAATAGTAATTTTAAAATTAAAAAAAATAAAAGAAAATGAAGAAAATGTGATGTTTATCTTATTCTTGCTCACCAAGGAAAAAAAGAAATAATCGCATTAAAAGTCCCTAAATTACATGGTATTTACATAAGAAATTATAGTTACATGATAAGTCCTTACAAATCAAGAAATTACAAAGAGGGGCCTAATCACTACTATAAATAGAGGCCCTTGCCTCACTTTTCATTTGCACCTTTCCTTAAAGGGGAAATTCTCCCTTCTCTCCCTGTCCAAATAATAAACTTCTGGAATCTCTGGCGGTGAATTTAGCTGCGATAGACAAGTAATCTTTATTTGAATATGTTGTCATAATCCTGCAATAATAAAGCTAGGTTATTCGGGCTCATTAAAGAAAGTAGATTATATTCTCCGAGACTCAGTTGTGCCCGAGGGATTGTGGAAACGCAATCCCAGGGAGCATTCAGTGACCCATTCCCATCGGTGGAGACTTTACTAATAGGATTTTTGTCCAGGTTAAGACTGGATGAACCGGAAGAATATAAGTCTAAATTCTTACTTGATCCTAGACTAGAAAAGAGGAACTTATATTTTAAATGTCATTAAGACACTAAATAAGATTAATGGAAATTTAAAGTTAGATTTCCAAAGAATATTTGGAAAGTTAACTTTTAGAATTTCCGTGAATCTTTTAACCGGTTATTGAAATAGCATTTTCATAAATTTTAACTTTACTCCCAATTTGAAATTAGGAAGAAATATTAGAATTCTAATTAACTTATTTTCTTTCAAGAATTTTGATTAAGTTAATGAAACTTTCCTTGATTAATTTAGGTAACTTTTAAGGGAGATTAATTACCTTGAATGTAAGGAAAGTCTAGTGGAATAATTATAGTAAATCCCCAAGTTTAGTTCATTACCAAATAGGGCAAATAGTAATCATAAATAATAGCAATAGCAATAAGTAATAATTGTGATATAGTAATAAAGAAAAACAGAAAAAGGAAAAACATAATCTGAATAATAAAGATATTAGCAATAAATAATTATAGTAATAATAGTAAGAACAAAGATAAATAATAATACTAGTTATAACAGTAATATAGCAGAAAATAAAGGAAAAGGAAAGCAAAATAAATAAAAATAATAAGAAGAAGAAAGTTAATCAGAAAAAGAAAATTACGGTGGTGGTCGCCGGCGGTGGTGAATCAATCACCTCAGATCTGAGAAGAAAAATATTTAAAAACAATTAAAATTTCAGAAAAACAGAAAATCTAAGTAATAATAATAATAATATCAGTAAGTAAATGAAGAGAAAAAAATAAAAGGAAAATAGTTACCTCGCCGGAGGACCGTTGACCGGCCGGAGAAGACGCGGTGGCGGCAGCAGCAGTGAAGATCTGAGAAGGAAACAAAGAAATATTTAAATATTTATTGACTAGAAAAATAAAATAAAAAGAAAATAGAGAGAGAGAGAGAGAGAGAGAGAGAGAGAGAGAGAGAGAGAGAAACGAACCTGAGATGGCGTCGGTGACGGTAGAGCGGCGGCGGCTTCTCGAAGACGGGAGAGCTGAGCCGCGGCGGAAGGAGGAGAAGGGAGGGTAGAGAGGAAGAGAAGAGGAAAAGAAGAAAAGAGAAAAGAAAGGAATAAGAAAAGAGGGGGGCGGTGGTGGCTGAGCGCCGGAGAGGGAGAAGAGAGGAGGAGCGGCGGCGGAAGGCGGGGAGAAAAGGGGGATGCGGCTGAGAGAAGAGAGAAAAAGAAGTAGAGAAATGAAATTTTAGGTTTAGGGTTCTCCTAAAAGAGTATATATACCTAGGACTAAGATAGCAATTAAAATATTATCACATAAGTCCTATAAAATAATGAGCAAGTCTTAAATGGTCCACTTTACATTTTTAATATTTAGTTGGACCAAAAATATAAAATTAATATTTATGGAAATTGTATTTACTGATCGGAATAACTTTTAAAAACTATGATTTAGTCTCTATAATTTTATATTATACTTTTAAGACCCGTTAAACCTTAGAAACTATTTCTGGAGAATTTATAAGACTAATAATAAAATATCTAGGCTATTTATGTCTTCAAAAGCATAGAAATGTCATAGAATAAATATTTGCAGTTTAGTCCCTGAACTTTAGGAATGTACCGAAAAGACCCCAGAAGCCTATAAACTTAGTCTGAATATGTTTAGGCATATTTAGGCTTGCATGTCTTTAATTCCATAAGTAATTCCTAAAGAGTTAACATTTACCAGATAGGTACAAGACCCGGAAGAAAGTACGAACGAAGAGGCTAAGGTGAGTTCCCTTTCAAAACCGGAGAACTTGTTTTATAAATGTGTTTTATGGAAACTGTTTATAAAGGAAAAAGTTACAATATTTCTGAAAAATAATTCTGGAAAGTATCTCTGAAAAGAGAAATTGTTTACGAAGGAAAAGTTACAGTATTTCTAAAATAGAATGCTGGAAAATATTTCTGAAAAGTATCTGTGGAAAATTTATGAACGGTAACTCTGGAATGTTACTGGAATTCGATATGATTGAAGAGGGCGTTTACACTCGCACAAATATGGTAGCCCCTCAACCAACCATTGGGGAGTCTGCACTAGTACGAGGTCTGGTCACCCGTACAAGGGCATCTCGAACCTTTGGTTGGGGAAACTCTGTTTATCTCTTGGGATCCCAATACCGCGTGGAAGCGTTAGGGGCAGGGAAAGCAACGGGCTGACTGTATGCCCTGCGTTACCACATGTGGAAATCGTAACTGCTGACATGCCTCCGAGTTAGGAGGTTTGACTCGGGACTGTTAGTATGGTACCAAACTGGCGGTACCCCCAGTTTGTGGAATAATTCTGAAGTGGGGATAAGATTGAAAATCATAATTATGTCTGGTGTGAGGCTGGTATTGACTAAAGAGCTATTGACTTGGCCGGTCATGCACTCTTTTATTTCTGAATCTTTACCCGGAATGGTCTTCTTATTCCGGTGGATATTTCTGAACTTGAAAAGAAAGAGCATTCCAGTTAAAACAAATGTTTTTCTAAAACTAAATAATTTCTAAATGGTTTTGCAAGAAGATAAAGAAAACGTTTTCTGAAATAAAATTGAATTTGGAAAAGGAAAGGTATTTCTAAATAAAGGAAGTTTCTCCGTGTCTTCAAAATAAAAATGTTTGCGAAATAAAATGAGTTTCAAAATCACTATCACACACTTCACTGGGGACTCACTGGGCTATTTATAGCTCACCCTTTCTCTATTTTCTGTTTTAGTTCTTGCAGGATTGAGCAGATAGAACAAGAACATTCTGAAGTGTAGAATTAAACCAAGACGAAGAATTGAGTCAACGCTAGATAGAGACCCAGATTAGAAGATTTTGGTATCAGAGTGCGCAGGGAAAGCTTGGGATTAGAAATCTGTACATTGTGATTCAGTCAAAGACCGAAGTCAACTTAGAAGTCATAGAATAGTTTAGAAAATTTTTATCCACGTGTAATTTATATTGTAAAAGATAGAACCCAGTGCCGAGAGGCACGCGGCGTACCCGACCCGAGAGGGACGGGGCGTCACATCATATCTAATGAAAAAGAGAATACACGTTTATCGCTTATTGCTATGTCTCTTGAGAAACAAGAGTTGCTCAACAAGGTACATAATGTAGAATCTAAACTTGTTGAGCATAATGCCTTAAAGTACAAATTGTATGTGTTAACCACTTATGTTAATAAGTGTACATGTGCTAAAGACATCCTTGGTAATGTGCTTGATGCTTCCCATGGTCCTATTTCTAGTAATTGTCTAGAGCACAAGCACACACATAATATTCCATACTCTACTTCTTTTAAGGCTAGAACATAGCATGCCACTATGTTAATTGCTAATTGCTTGTATTGTGGTAAATGTGGTCATCATGCTACTTGTTGCATTATTAGGAAGAAAACTGTAAGATGTGCAAAATCTATTTGGGTTGAAAAGAACCCCAAACCTAACCCCCAAGGACCCATAAGAAAATGGGTACCAAAAGTTAATTGTTTTATAGGAAACAAGGGATAACCGACCGACCGGAAAGGGCAATTGTGTACCGCCGAAATGGTCAGATTGCCTCAGTTTAAGGAAAGGTATCCCGGTCGACCGCAGCAAACTTCCAGTCGACCTAAGCATACTGGCTTTCAGTAATAGGGTACCTCGATCGACTGACATCCCTCCTTGGTCGTCCGAAATCGAGAGAGAAATAAATTCAATTTTAATTGGATAAGGGTGGGCGACCGGATAGGACTTCCGGTCGACCGAAGTGTCACGAATCAGCAGAAAACAAGGGTTTCAGTTCAGAATTTCGAAAGTCAATTTTTTCCCTCTCTCAAATTCTCTCAAATCATTTCACCTATAATCCTCAAATTCAAAGTCCATTTCATTCCAAAACTTAATTCCTTCCATATTTCATCATTACATAACCAGATGAAGACAACTCAAACCTCCAAACCCCCATCAAAATCCTCCAAAAATCAATCCAAGAAAACCCCTTCAAAGAAGAGAACCCCTATCAAAAGACCTCGTGAACAACCTCTACCGATTAGAGAACCGGATCAACCCGCTCCGAAGAAGGTCAACATAAAAAGAATGGCCACCAAAGGAAGAGGAAAATTAAATAAGGTGACATTCTCCGATGAGAAAACAGAGTCCGGTGATGATTTTCAAATGCCACCTCCTCCCTCACAATATCAAAGTGAATCCTCTTCCTATTCAACTAATTTAATGATAAATTCTTTGATGAGGAGGCTAGACCTAAGTTTGAATCATTAGTTGATAATAGGAGAGGTATTATTCATGGCTATACTATCTCTAGTGATTTGTACAATGGTCATTTACAAGAAATTTGTGAGTACTTCATAGACATGGGTTGGTTACCCATTTTCTCTCACAATTGTGATATTTATCATTTAGCATTTATGAATTTGGGGCAAACTTAAGGGAAGATGACTTAAGGGAAGATGGCTTAAAGGAAGATGGTATGTATTAGTGGACTTCCCGGGTTGGGAATTTGGAATTTAGCTTCTCGGAAGCTATGTTTAGTGAAATTCTTGGGGATTAGATTTGAGTTGGACTCAATTAGGTACTTTGATAATTCCGGGAATATTCCAAGGGATGACATTTTGGACATTGAAAGGTTCAAGCTCTATTTAAACATCTTGGGCCTTTTAATAAGTCTTCCAAAAGAGAAAGAAACTGGTTGGATGAATATGGGTGTATTCTTCATCATAAGGTATCCAACGTGGTTGTCCCGATTTCCCATCACAACAACTCAATAACCTTCATTCAAATGACTATCATATAATGGTTAGCTGAGAGGAGAAAGGCAAGCTTTGCATATTTAGCTATGAAGAATTTCATATCTAGCCTAAGCAAGCCTTCAAAATTCTTGTCGTATGGAACTTTATGGACGGTGTTATTTAAGAGATTTAAGATCAAGCTTTCAACCCCCACTCCAAGAAGTGACAAGTACACCATGGACAACGATGACCTCTTCCACCAAATACATATGGTATTGGTCAACAAGAAGTGGAAGTTCCATTCAAGGTGCACAAATGAGGAACTCTTGGACACCTTGGTAGCTCAAAATAAGTCATCCAAAGTATGTGAAACTTTGAGGAAAGAGGACTCCAAATGCCAAATGAGAAAAATGTGTCATTGAATGAAGAAGTGACAATGCAAGAGGACCAAGGGGATGTTTATGAAGACATTCACTTTGAGTTGAATGAAGAAGGGAATATCCAAACTCACTTTGGAAATCGAGAGGATATTCCAAGACAATATGTTGATAGAAGAGCTCCTCAACCTAGAAATGGAGCAAGCAATAACATCCATAAAAACAACAATGACAACTTGAAAATGATTCTTGAAAGTTGTCAAATTTGGATGGTGAGGTTAAGGATTTAAAGGGTCAAGTCACGGACTTGAAAACAAGGTTTAATGTGATTAAACTACAAGGTTGATGACATAGATAGATATATGATAACTCGTAAATTCATCGTTATATTCCTTTAGTTTTATAGTGACTTTGTGCTTAAAAATGTATTTATATATCGAGTTTTGAGCTTAGAATGGTATATTCCTCACTACTTTGTGTTTTAATGGTTGTAGGGTGCTTATTGAGCTTTTATGATGTTTCAAGGACTTAATTGTTAAATCTGAAACTTGACTGGAAAGCTGTGGGACTTAACTGCAAAATTTGAAAAGCTGTCTTGTGGTCAAAGCTGGTCAAAGAAGTCAACTCGGGTCAACACTGAAAATTTGGTCAACCATGAAGATTATTTGGGACTTTCCTATTAGACTCCTAATTCCCTTCAACCTCTATGGTATTTTTCCTAAAGCTATAGGAGTCTGAACATTATAAATATCCCTGGAAGATTCATCATAGAGGGGAGGAGATTAGACATCGAGATATTACCATTATTATTCTAGACCTAGAGTGATTGTGAGAGAATTATTGGAGGCTCTCTTCAACCAAGTTCAACAAGAGGAAACTCGCCATCATCAACGGTTTGAAGACGGAGACACCTTGAAGATTGAATCTTTCATGAGAATGAGTTTTCTTTCTTTATCGCTTTCAATAAATTCTTTTATTAATTCTAGCGTTATGAGTAGCTAAATTTCTATTACTTGAATGGGATGAACCCTAGACTTATATCTATGTATTGATTTTTGGGATTGTGATTAATTCATATTGAACCATATTTTGATGTTTATTATGCGTTTTCATTGTGTTGGATTAATTTTCTAGAGTATTAATTCATCTTTGATTTCTTATTTGGAATTGAAAAAGGAAGAATTTGAATAGATCATCGCATAATAAAAGAGTTGCATGGTTTTCTGGAAAATAGAATTTACATAAATCTTCGGGATTAGGGTCAAACCTAATAAGGGAATTCATAAATCTTAATGCATCTTTGGGGGTTTTAATTACGAAAGAAATTTCAATTAATCAACTCAAAGGTAGGAACTTTAAACTGTTGAAAAACATTAAAGCTTCATTATTGGAATTTTCACTGCTTTAGAATAAGTTCTTTTGAATTAATCCATCCAGTTCATACATAGATACGTCTAGGGGGGATTCTTGTTCAAGTATCTCTTCTCATATTTATTCTTATAAATCATTTATTTATTTTCTAGTTATTCATTATTTATAATTAATTTTTATTAATACAACTCGTTCGATTAAACAGTAGAAAAATGGTAATTATTAATGCTTGTAGTCCTTGTGGGATCGACACTTGACTAGACTGCTATATTATTCTAAACGATAGGTGCACTTGCCTAGCGATTTTTATAGTAAGGTAAATCGACCATCAATATATCAAATCAAAGAAATCAACTTTGGAAGTTAATGAGGAGATGGAAGAAGAGGCTACAAATGAAGATTCCATCAATGTCAATGATGGAAATCAAAATGAAGAGGAGAAAATGATGAAGAACCCAAGGTTGTGGTTAATGTTGAAGATGATGAAGAGATTTTGGGTGAAGAAAATGGTGAAGACTTGGGTTAGGGTATGGAAAGTCAAGACCAAGGCCTTGGCATGGAATTGGGTGAAGACAATGATGAAGATTTGACCCAAACAAGTCAAGATAAGGAAAATGAAGCTTCAAAGGATGGAAATGATCAAGAAGATTGATGAAAGATTGAAGGACTCATGGTGGACTCAAAGTGCAAGATGCAATCATCAATTCGTGAGAATTTCTTAAACTCAATCTCTTTTATATAATTCATTGTATTTCATTCCATTTTCGTGTATTCCCTTTTGAGTCTCTTGGTGTACCCTTAGAATAGCAATTGTTGTTCTTTCATTATCATTTCCTTGTTGTTCTTTACCATTATCTGAGTTTTGAATGGTCCAATCTCTAACGACTATATTCTATCCAGAAGACCAAGTTTCAAATAGGTCGACCGAGCTTTGCTTCGGTAGTCTTGACCACTCTTATGCGGTCGACCGAGATAGAGACAGTAGGTATTTAACCTTTGTTTTAAGGCACTTCGATCGACTTACTGTCTAGTAGCGGTCGACCGGAGCTGTCAATTCAAGGCCACTATTATTGTCGTTGTGACCAACAAAGCTAGTGTATTCTTGCCCTATAAAAAGTTTTCAAAGCTGAATTTTTCTTAACTAATCAAGCCACACGAGGGCATAGGCATATACACTTTATAAACACACAAGCTTACACTTTTGATCTTAATTTCATATCATTCAAAAGTTTTGTGTTGAGCTATAAATTTTATCTATCTTTCTATTAACAATATTGATTAAAGATTTCAATTGTATATCCAATCCATTGAGGGATTTGTACAAGTGAGCTTATTGTAAATCTCCTTAGAAAGAGATAGGTTACACAAGCTTTTCATTAGTTGATAACTAGTTTTTGTGAGCTAGCAAAAAACTCTTAGAAGCTTCACTCTTGGTGAGTGTTTACAAATCTTAAGAGTAGGCAAAAGACCTCTTAGTGAGGCAAACACTCTTTGTGGGTGGAGACTTATTAGTCAAGTAAAAAGTCCTAAGAGTAGGCACAAGTCCTATTTGTGAGGCCAAAAACTCTTGGTGAGTGGAGTCTTATTTGTGAAGCAAAAGTCCTCATTTGTTGAGGTATTTGTAAAAGGTAGAACCCACCTTGCATGTGTTGTGAAGGGTATCCATTAGTGGATGTTGAAATCCTTAGGGTGTGCGATAAGGTAGTGGATGTAGATTCTTTGTGAACATGACGGATCCAGAAATATAATACACTAGGGTCACAAAACAATTCATTAATATTTTTTAGCATAAGAAATCATAGATATTATTTTAATTCCTAAATACACATATATTTTATAAAACATAGGCAAAAAATCGAGCTAGAAAATTGAAAAAACTTACATTCTATAGTTGACCTCGACGTGATCTCATATTCTGAAATCGCTTAATGATAAGTTCGTTGTCAACATCTTTAAATACATCCTTTTCAATGTAAGTAATCAGACAATCATTCATTCAATCATCTCCCATTTGATTACGTAGTCTATTCTTGACAATCTTCATTGTTGAAAATGCTCTTTCAAAAGTTAATGTAGCTACAGGTAAGCCTAATGCCAGCTTAACCAATAAAAATACCAATGGATATACAAGATGCTTCCCTATTTCAACTAGTTTCTTAGCTAAGCTACCAATGCTCCTCAAAGTGCAAAATTCATCACAACTTTTCACATCAAGAATATAAGTCTCCAATTGATTATCAAGAATAACCAAATCGGTCGGGGAGAAATCTTGAGTTAAGAACTTAGCAAATTGAATCTCTCTTTTGTTATCAAATGCAGAAAATTTAACATGCCATTAGCTTCACCTATTTGCTCTCTAATTAATCCATCTTTCTTGATTATCTCAATCACTGAATAACACATAAGAACTAAATTTACCAAAGTAGCATAATGTGTGTCAGCACTTCGTTTGAGACCAATTTCCTGATTCATACCCTTCCCACTAAGATTCTCTCCATTATCTAATGCTTTTTTTTAGCAACTTGTTTCTCACATAGCATATCATGTAGCTTACATGAACCTCC
Source organism: Vinca minor (assembly GCA_026122235.1). Taxonomy (NCBI): domain Eukaryota; kingdom Viridiplantae; phylum Streptophyta; class Magnoliopsida; order Gentianales; family Apocynaceae; genus Vinca; species Vinca minor. Next base: position 1,108,761 of record JAOCZM010000058.1, read on the forward strand.
AACAACATTTAAAAGTGCAGAAACTAAGTTGAAAACATAAGCAACTTCAACATGATTCTTAGCAACGGCAACAAGTGTCAACTGTAACTGATGAGAAAAGCAATGGACATAAAAAGAAGAAGGACTATCTCTCAAAATTAAACTTTTCAAGCCATTAAATTCACCTTGCATATTACTAGCACCATCATAACCTTGCCCACGAACTCTTGATATACTCAATCTAAATTTGCACATCAATGACTCAAGTGCTCTCTTCAATGATAAAGCATCAATATCACTAACATGTACTAAACCAAGAAAATGTTCAACAATACTTCCTGTACACATAAATTAATAAAATAATAAGATAAAATAAAACTATACAAAACTGGGAATCTCAAACATCAAACATATACTAATAAGATAAAATAAAATCTATGAATTGAATTATTAAAAATAAAAAATAAAAAGGAAGAATTTACCTTTAAGGATTAAGAAAGGCAATGGACATCGCCATCGGGACCGGAACAGAGCTAGAGAGACTGAGAGAGAGAAGACAAAAAGTATAAAAGAATGAAAATTATCTTCTAGAATCCAGAAAGAAGATAAAAAGTATTTTTTGATCTTGACATTATTTAAGGCGGTGGGTAGTGGAATTGTTAACACCACGGCTCCAGTGCGGAACAGGAAATGTTCCGAACGTGCGGAACAAATTCTCATATGTTGGATCAAAATTTTGAGAATGTTTATTTTATTAGTGGGGTCATTAATGTTTTTGTGTGGGGTCATTTATATGTTAATTATCTAAATGGAGTAAAATATATCAAATAATTAAAAAAAAAAAATTCACTGGGGTCATGTCACCCCAGTCATAGGTTTATGGATCCGTCTCTATTTGTGAATCAAACCACTATAAATCTTTGTGTTAGTTTTCTCTATCCCTACTCCTTTACTTCATCATTCGTATACTTGTTATAACTTGTATATTTGATTATATGATCATATTTGCTTAGGATAAAAACTACCACATGCTTCCAAGCTTTATAGAATTGCTTCACTTAAGTCATCTAAGTTGCCTTGATCATAATTGAATCACCTTATGTGTTTAAACAACATACATGTTGTTAAGGTGAACACTTAGGAAAAAGATGTTTTAGAAAAGCTTAAAAAGTTTTTAAAAACCTAATTCACCCCCTCCCCCTTTAGGTTCTATACCCTCAAAGGGTATTTCAATTCCAACATTTAAATTTGTAAAGGTCTAGTTGGGGCAATGTTTCTTAATGAAGGACTTAGGTGAAGCAAGCTTCATCTTAGGGGTTAAGAAAGCTTCATCTTAGGGGTTAAGATGTATAAAGATAGATCACAGAGACTCATTGGCCTAAGTCAGAGTACATATATAGACAAAGTGCTAAATCGGTTTAGCATGCAAGAGTCCAAAAGGGTCTTTGTCCTATAGCATTTGGTACGGTTCTTTCAAGACAACGGTGTGCTAAGACACTGGATGAGAAATAACGCATGAGTGAGATTCTATATGCTTCGGCAATTGGATATGTCATGTATGACATGTTGTGTACTCACCCGGATGTCTCGTATGCTTTGAGTATAACGAGCAGATACCAGTCTACATACAATGAGCATCACTGGATAGCCATCAAGAATATCCTAAAGTACTTATGAAGGACTAAGGATACGTTCGTAATCTATGTTGAAGAAGACGAGCTCATTGTAAGTGGTTACACTGATGCTAGTTTCCAAACCAATAGAGGCGACTTTAGATCGCAATCGGGTTATGTATTGCGCTTCTACAATTGAAGTTGAGTATATTGCTGCATTATATGCTGCTAAGGAGATTTGGATCTGGAAGTTCATTGTTGAACTTGGTGTGGTACCTAGCATTGTGAATGCGATTGATTTGGGGGTCATGTCTCAGTCAAAGGAACCATGATCTCACCAAAGGTCCAAAAATATACACAGGCGAAATCACCTAATACGAGAGATTATTGATAAGGGTGGTGTGAAGATTTGTAAAGTACATACGGAATATAATATCGGCGATGCACTGATGAAACCGCTGACACAGCAGCAACATGATCCTCATACTTGTAGCATGGGTATTAGATACAAAGAGAACTGGTCTTAGAGATAGTTCTTATGTACAATATACACTAAAAGACAATGTTGTTGTCCTTAGTGCAAATGGGAGACCTATCTATTTTTCATTGTGATGAAATATTAAAGGAAAAATTCCATTATTTTGTTGTATTACTAATGTGCATTTGTATTAAACATAATAACGTCCTTTGAGTAGTTATTGTAATTGTTACATTGAACTATTCTAAAAATTCCTAGTCAATCATTATTGTGGAATGATTAGGACAGCAATAATGTGGGAGACTATTACGTGTCGTGATTAATATTGGATATATAATGAATACATGGGTATATGATATTGGACCGACCCGCTATAAGAAACACTTCATTGATTGTTATATGAATGTCACCAGTGTTTCTTATTATGATTATGTTTGTATCTGAATCCTTCGACTTGAAATCACACAAGATTTCCTATATGACTAATGGTATGCTTTGATGGTGTCAGACACCGTATATAACTAGATTGCCTATAAAAGCATTTGTTGAGTGTATTTATGAACCATGAGTAGGATGAGGTGTGATAGATAGAGGATTTGCCCCTCCTATATAACATGAGTGATATCTTAGGCCCCTTGATGGAGTGAGACTAATTCATGGCCATGAACAAGTGAATTAATAGGAGATATTAATGTCAATTGATTAGTCTACTCGCGAATCAAGAAACTGATTGATTTAACTATACAAGTGTGGCATTCTCCATGACTTGTGTTCAATCTAGATATTGAGGACAAATGGATTAGTACAAAAGGTCGTAACAATTATTACTTGAATCATCGAGATATGATTCAATTGGGAGTAATAATGTGTTGCTAGATACCTCTCATTACTGTGGGCAATTGTTGTCACGGCCAACATAGCAAATACATAATGGGTTGCACACTATAATCAATTGGATTAGGTTTATTAGAATTTATATTTGATATAGGTGCTCCAATTGTATTGGGTAGTTAATCAGATTGGGCCGACCAATACTCGATTGGTCAAATCGATCCGGTTGAAACCGATCTGTTAAACCAGATCCGGTTTGTTGAACCCAAAAATCAGTCCAAGAACCGATCAAAACCGAACATGTGAGGGGTTGTGTGTAGTGGGGGTTATGGGAGATTAATGAGGGGAAATTAGAAGTAGTGAGTGAATTAATTTTCACCCCACTACTTCATTTGCTCTTATTATTATTATTCCATTGGTGAATTAATTCTCTCCATAATATACTTGTTAGTAGTGCCCTAGGACCATGATCATATTTTGTGCGTTTTTTTATATTTGGAGCATGTTATTTGAATAGTTACTTTTTCTTTTGAACATTAAGTATGTGGTTTGAAAGTAAAACTCATTAGCTTATATAATTACTTATATTTGTCCTTAATTTTATGTAATGTTATTTACAAGAAATAAAACTAGTATGATGTTTGATTGATGACCGTGTTTTACTGATCATGTGTAATGGATGCAAATCATATCATAGATACATATTGGGATATATTGTATCGGACATGATCCTAAAGGAAAGTAATACTCCATGGTTCTTTTAGTCATAAGTATAACTTTCTCAATGCTATTTGGGATCCTTAGACCTTATGTCAACATCGTTTTCAGCATTAATGGAGCTATGTTTTGACTAAGTCGAACGTTACTTTTAATCGATTAATTAATACGACTGATGATCGGATGTAGTATCCCATCATGGGTTGAATGTGAGAGGCATTGTAAGGGATTTGTCCATCTCTTATTAGAGAGAGATATCTGTGGGCCCCTCGATAGGGAAGACTGTTTAAATGCATGGTCGTGCTCAAATGTATTTAATAAAGTTGTTGTTAAATACTACTTGTTGGAACAGTTTACATGGAGATCGAGCAGAAATATAATTAAGCTTTATAAGGGTGACAACTACCATGCCTTATACTTAATTTGGATGTCGCGAGACAAAGGGATTAAATAGTGGATTGAGATTAGGTAATCGTTCCACTGATCATTCATTCACTCTAGGTAGTCACAATGTCCTGCTAGGGACCGCTTGTGATTTATGAACACATACAACTACTAAGTCTGTTTTCATAGCCATTGTGACATGACCCTATAGGGTCACACACATAGACGAGTTAACGAACATTATTTCCAGATTCAATGAGTCTAGAATGTGTGTAGGTTCATTATATCTGACATTTATTTTTCTTGAGAATAATAAAATGTTATTATTCGAATTAGATATTAAGGATGGGCAATTACGGTATTTAGCTTTCGTTAGGATTACGTGGGAGTTATTATGCTATAAAATGACCACTACTAGAAGAGGTTGGGATTACGTGGGAGTTAGTTTTCGGAACAAACTCACACGCCCTATATAATCCTCTTTTGGAAGAAACCCTAGGGATAACTTTTTTAGAGCCACAAAAACCTAATCACCGAAATAGAATTATGCTATCCCTTATCTCTAGATTTCCAAAACTCAGAAAAATGAAGAGCTAGCACTCATTTCTCGTTTCGTCGTGTGGATACCAGTAGAGAGAAATTCCACAAGGAACGACTTTTGGTGGTTACAGCACAGCATCTGAATCAGAAACCATTCACGAAAAATTGTAAGTCTTTTTCGTCTATTATTCGATTCTCATAGTGTGAACGGATCCTATCGGGGATGATCCGTGGGTGTTTAGAACGAGTTTCTGCTTATGAATCCCTTAAGTGGTATCAGAGCTTTGTTCATACTATTCGAATTCGATAATGTTAGTCACAATCATATCACATATCAATCTCGATTTGGTATGTGTATGTGTGAAACAGAAAATTATTTTCGGTATTCTGATATATATGTGATATATGTTGATATGTTTTATGTTTATTAATATTGCATAAACTGCTAGCGTATGCGATATGGTGTTAATTCGAATAATGTTGCATAAACTGCTCATGTATGCAATCTATTATTAATTCGATTAATAACGCATAAACTGCTATTGTATGTTATATGTCGTTAATGTGATTAATATCGCATAAATTGTCTCATTTGATAATTTGATTATAATTGTTAGGTGGGGTAAAACTGGGGCAGAAACTCATTCGATGCCCCCGTCAGGGGCGTTGCCCCTTGGACCATGTCTGGCGGGCACAACCCTAAAACATCGTATTTGTACTCGTTACTTTTATCTTTATTAGGTTGTGATTTTATAATACGGTTTGCGAGTCGTTTTTCAATGTTGTAAAATTGTAATTGCTTTATTAGAGTAGTTTTATTGCTTTATTTTGAAGGCTGGGTATGCCCATGCAATTTTGTAACAAGACTGGAGGACTTTGAATCGAAGACTCTATCCATATGATGGGTATTGACTTAGATTGACCTTTGACTCCCATAAGACTTGTGGGAGTCATCATAGGACTAAGCCATGCTATCTCACATTTACTTTTATTTATCTTGTGTTATGCACGTGATGCTTAATTCTTGTCTGAAGGGTTCTAACAACATATTCGTCAAATTAAAATTGTTTTAATTAAGTCTTAAAATGCCTACCATTTCCTAAGCACTTCTTAAATTTGGATCATAATTTTTTCTACTTGCCAAAGCAACAGATAAGTGATTATCTAGGGAAAAGATGGGAAAAATAGTGATTTCCATAAGCTTAACATGGTTCGACTTAACTAGGCTATCAAAATAGTTTTGAGCATTGGGCATAACATGGGAAATAGCAAGAACATTTAGATATCAATCTCATGGGTTGGTTTTACCTTAATTATGGGGTGATAAGCTAAAGCTTACTTATAATTATTACAAAATGGTTTCTCCACTATTTATCACGTATTGAATAATTGTGGAAAGATTTTGCTGAAAAATTAATTAATTACTTTGCAAATATTTTAATGTAGATAATAGCAACCAACAATTCACACAATTCATTGCGATCTGTTCTTGAAAAAGAAAAACTAAGTGGGTCCAATTTCCTTGATTGGGCTCGCAGCTTAATGATTGTCCTTAAGCAAGAAAGAAAGCTATATGTTCTTGTAAAACACAAGAGGGGGGGGGGGGGTGAATTGGGTTTTAATCGATCTTGCAAACTTTTTCGAATCTATTCAATGCTAGTGTAGGTTTGAGCAAGATGATTAAAAGAAATATGAAAGCCAATCACAAGACAAAGGATTTAGAGTGGTTCGATTCACTTAGAATCTACATCCACTACCTTGAGCCGCACCCAAGGATTTCAACAACTTCACTAAGAAGACGTTTTTACAATTGTGGCTAACTCACTAAGAGTTTTACAACACAACCACAATACACAAACTCACTAAGAGTTACTTGCCCACACAAAGTAGGACTTATCAATTTGCCCACACAAAGTAGGACTTATACAAGAATAACCCAATCACTTAGAAAGGGAATAAGAATGTTTAAAGAACAAAGTTGTTCACTCTTCTAAGTGAAAGATATATACCTTTGAAGTACAAGAATTGTTGGCTCTTTAGAACATATGAATTCCACTATTTGTCTTGCTTTTTGAAATAACACCTTTGAATGATTTAGATCATGGAAATGAAGTGTTTTTGCTTTGAAGGTGTTTAGACTTGATAAGAAATCAATATATATTGTATGTGCAAGTCTTAGAGTCATTCACTAGCTTTGGAGTATTTATACATTTCAAAATATGCTGAAAAACGACTCTTTAACGGTAAAAAAACGGCTAGTTTTTTACAGAGTTCGGTTGACCGAAATCACACCTCGGATGACCGAAGTCAAGCTCGGTTGAACCGAACCCAACCTCGGTCGACCGACCCTAGCCTAGGTCGACCGAACTCCCTTTTTCCAAAGGGTTCAACTCTCAGTTTCTCATCGGTTGATCCGATCTTGAGCTCGGTTGACCGACCTTCCTGAGTATGAGAGATGTTGATATTTTACACGTTTTGAAATCTTTTGAAGTCTAAAAGGTTTTCCCAAAAGGTAACAAGTAAGAACAATTGGAAAACCATTTTAAAGGACTTAGACCTTGAAAACAAAGGCTTTTGGAAATAAGAATCCTTTTGAAACTTAGCCTTTTGAAAACGTGTTTATGATGCATGCAAGACTTGAGTGTAGAGCTTATGTTCATGAGAGCTTTGGTTTGAGCTATATAAGATAAAGACTTATAACAACAAAGCTAATCTAACCAAACCTAAGTCTTCAATCATCAATCTTGAAAGATGAGCCTTGAATAATATGTCTTTGAATCTTGATCATGGCTTGATTGAAGTACTTAGAGCTTCCAATATTAGTTCCGATATTCTATCACAAAGATATAAACATTAGACACAACATCAAGTGTTTGTCCATTATCAAAAACCGAGTTTGATCGCCCTTAGGGCTAACAATCTCCCCCTTTTTGATTATGACAAACTTTGATGTAATTAGATAGGATATGGTTAATTTAAGTACAAGGAAGCATGGAAAAAGGATATAAGAACAAATAAGTGTAAAGCTAAGTGCTTATAAGATAAACCAAGATAGAACGAGAAACATAAGCACTAGCATGTTAAGTTCTTTTGCCATATGCATTAGGGACTCTTTGAAGAGCCCTATTTCCCAACCAACCTCCTTGCCTCCTTCCTTCCATTTTATGTAGCTTTCTTGTGTGTAATATACATACCTTAGTTTTCACAAGAAGCTAACTTACCATTTTCATCAATGTTGATGTGAGTGCTAAGGATCCTATCATAAAGAACATGCTCACACAAACATTAGAACTATCAATGGTTTGTTATCATCAAAACAACATAGGATATTTTTCCCTTCGGGCTAACAGTTCTCGATACTGATATTCATGAACAACTTACAAAAAACGCCCGTAGAGCTGAGAAAGATGCTTGAAATAAGCATGTTCATGATTTTATCGATGTGACTTGTCTCATGTTAGCCACAATGAGCTCTGAGCTTCAAAAATAGTTTGAAGATGTTGAGGCTTTCCAGATGATGGGCCAGCTCAAAGAAATTTTCCAAGAGCAAGCCCGTCAAGAAAGGTTCCTCACTACAAAGGCATTGAACATTTGAAAGATGGCCCCTGGCACCTTTGTGAGTGCACGTGTTCTTAAGATGAAGGGCTATCTTGACCAACTTGAGAAACTTGGGGCTCCCGTAGGTCATGACATTGCCACAGATATGATCTTGGGCTCACTACCACCTTAGTATGACCATTTGTCATGAACTTCAACATGAATGATATGGAGAAGTCCATACATGAGATACACAGGATGCTCAAACAGGTTGAACTGAACATTAAGAAACTCCTGATGTCTTAATGGTTCAAAAAAGGAATTTTAAGAAGAACAAAGGAAATGGAAAGCCCATGGCCAAGGGAAAAGGCAACAACAAGCCCAAACCCATGTCTAAGGCACCAAAGGAAGGGGTTTGCTTCCACTGCAATGAACCAGGTCATTGGAAACGGAACTGCAAGCTCTACTTGGAAGAAAAGACAAAAGAGAAAGTCAGTTTGACTATCTCTCCATGTGTTTATGTTATTGAGATTAACATGTCTGATCTTACTTCATGGGTATTAGATATCGGTTGTCGATATCACATATGTGCAAATGTGCATGGGTTCAAAAGGACTAGATCATTGGCAAAAGAAGATGTGGACCTACGAGTAGCGAATGGAGTAAGAGTTGTTGTAGCTAAAAGAACATTTAATTTAGATTTGCCAAGTCGCCTTATTATTGAACTGAATAATTGTCTTTATGTTCCCACTTAAAGTTGGAATATTATTTCAATTTCTTGTTTGGATATTGTGTTAGTAGTGCCCTAGAACCATTAGTATATGTTGTACATTTTATATCTTTTGGGCATGTCATTTGAATAGTTAATTTTGCTTCTGAACATCAAATGCGTGATTTGATAGTAAAACTCGTTAGCTTGTGTAATTACTATTCTAGTTGTCCCTAGTTTTATGTAAAGTTCTTTACAATGAAATAAAACTAGTATGATGTTTGATCGACGGTTATGTTTTACTAATCATGTGTAATGAATACAAATCATACCATAGATGCAATATATTGGGATATATTGTATCGGACGTGATCCGTTAGAGAAGTAATACTTCATGTTACTTTGTCATAAGTATTACTTCCTCAATACTATTCTGTAATCCTTAGACCTTATGTCTCCATTGATTCTAGCATGAATGGAGCCACGTTTTGACTCAGTCGGACGTTACTTTTAATCGAGTAATCAATACGACTGATGATCGGATGTAGTGTCCTATCATGGCTTGAATGTGAGAGGCATTGTAAGGAATTTGTCCCTCTCTTATTAGAGAGAGTTATCAATGGGGCCCCTCGATAGGAAAGATTGTTTAAATGCATGGCCGTGCTCAAATGTATTTAATAAAGTGGTTATTAAATATTGTTTGTTGGAACAGTCTACCTAGAGATCGAGCATAAATACAATTAAGTTTTATAAGGGTGACGGCTACCATGCCTTATGCTTAATTAGGATATCGCGAGACAAAGGGATTAAATAACGGATTGACATTAAGTTCCACCACGTATTCATTCACTCTGGGTAGTCACAATGTCCTGCTAGGGACCGCTTATGATTTATGAACACATACTACTACTAAGTGTGTTTTCATTGTCATTGTGATATGAACCTACAGGGTCACGAGCATAGACGAGTTAACGAGCTTCATGTCCAGATTTAATGAATCTAGAATGTGGCTAGGTTCATTGTATCTGACATTTGTTTTCTGAGAATAATAAAAAATTATTATTTGAATTAGAGATTAAGGAGGGGCATTTTCGGTATTTGGCTATAGCTGGGATTACGTGGGAGTTATTATGCGATAAAGACTACCACTACCAGCAGAGGTTTATGGAACGTGGGAGTTAAAGACTACCCACTGCCGAAAGAGTTTGAGGAAGTGAGAGTTGGTTCTGGAACAAACTCTCACACCCTATATAAATCTCTTCTAGCCGAAACCCTAAAAAACACTGGATTGAGCCGCAAAAACCAAAAGGACTCCGAAATTAGATTTCGGTTTTCTGCCGCTCCCTTTCTCTCTAATTTCCTAAACTCAGAAAAAACGAAGAGGTAGAAATCGTTGTTCATTTTGTCGCGTGGATACCGGTAGAGGGAAATTCCGCAAAGGGAAACCTATTGGTGGCAGCAACACAAACTCTGTGAATCCAAGAATCAGATTCTTTAGCCGAAAAAGTGTAAGCTTTAGTTTTAATTTTCTATTCCCATGGTATCAGCGGATCCTTCGGGGGAGGACTGATAGATGTTTAGAACGAGTTTCTGCCCATGAACCCCTTCATATTGATAGTTTTGAAATAAATATTAAGAATAAAATTTGTACCCTTCATAAAGATGGCATCTTCTATGGAGATGCCTCTTTGGTGAATGGACGCTATATTATTAACCTTCATGAATCCATTAACAGGCCCATCTATCACATTAATACAAAGATGTTTAAATCAAATGACTTAAACCAAACCTACTTTTGGCATTGTTGTTTGGGGCACATCAACTAGAAACGCATATCAAAACTCCATCAAGATGGGATTTTGACATCATTTGACTTAGAGTCTTATGAGACATGCGATTCTTGTTCGTTAGGCAAAATGACTAAAGCTCCCTTTACTGGACAAAGTAAGAAAGCATCTGATTTATTGGGCCTCATATTTGGACCAATAAACACTAGTGCTATATAAGGATTTTAGTACTTCATCACATTCACAGATGATTTAAGAAGATATGGCTATGTATATCTAATGAAACACGAACAGAATATTTTGGAAGATTCAAAGAATTCCAAAATGAAGTACAAAATAAACTTGGTAAATGTATAAAAAATATTTTGATCAGATCAATGTGGTGAATACCTTAACCAAGAGTTTGACGAATATCTTAGAGGTTGTGGAATTATTTCACAGTTAACTCCTCCTAGCACACCACAATGGAATGGTGTGTCAGAACGAAGAAATCACAACTTACTAGATATGGTTCGATCTATGATGAGTTAAACCAATCTTCCAATTTTCTTTTGGGGCTATGCCCCTAGAAACTACTGCATTCATATTGAATAGAATTCCTTCTAAAGCAGTTCAAAAAACTCCATATGAGATATGGACTGGAAAACAACCTAGTTTATCATTTCTCCAAATTTGGAAATGCGAGGCGTATGTAAAAAGCTTATTATCTTATAAACTCGCCCATATATCTGAAAAATGTATGTTTGTTTGATATCCTAAAGAAACTAAAGGATATTACTTCTATCTTCCATCAGAGAACAAAGTGTTTGTTGCTCGAAATGGTTTATTCCTTGAAAGGGAATTTATTTCCACAAGGGATAGTGGGAGTAAGATCCATCTTATGGAAATTTAAGATACCCAAACAACATCTGAACCATCTTTGGACCTTCAAGCTTGCTCACGTGCTAATACTGAGCTTCAATCTTTGACACAAGGCCCAATGAGGTCAAGTCAGGTAGATCAACAGCTTGAGAGATATGGTGATACGGGACCAAGCCAAGGGAAGCCCTACCTAATAGATCCACTTGTCAACATTCAAAGACCGAGGACAAGATCAAGAACAAGAAGGACTTTAGAGAATATTGTAGCGATGATCCGAGACATTAAAGTTAAAGAAGAAGTGAAACTTCAACTAGAAGATGATGACAAAGTCAACCTCTTAACTTTCAAGAATATACAATTTGGCCCAAAGAAGCAAAGTGGCTAAAAAAGGGCATTTTAGTCTCTTTGTACAATTAAAGTCTATTCTAGACTTTAATTATTTTTCAGCTTTGTTAAAGTTACTTTATTCATTATTTTCGTGTAATAGCAAGTAGTTGCTATAATAAAGGACATGTTGTCCATGTGTTAGTTTTGTTTTAGGAAGTTTACTTAAGTTAGGATTCAAGAGTCTTACCTAAAGTACGACTCTTCCTTTATTGTTGGTTGGAACCGAAATCTTCACTCTATTTAAGAGAGATTTCGCCCAACATAATATTTACGTTAGATATATTGATATTTTGGTAAGGTTATTCCTTAGCTTCTCGTGTTTGAACTTCTAAGTAGAAATTCATTCATTCTTGAGTTACTGTATCAACAAGAATAGTTTCTCTTGTTGTGGTGTTTCAGCCTCCATTGTTAATTACCATCCTTAGCGTTGCGTTGATTAAATTCCCATAGAAACTAGTTCGAGAATTGAAGAAAGATCGGGCTCAAACTTAAAGTCGAACTCTTTGGTACTTAGTACCATTCGGTTCTTCATCAGGTGGTATCAAAGTAAAAGGTTCTTCTCCAATTCCCGGTGTACCCTTCGCCAAAAAAATTTCTTGTTTGATAGATTGACCATAAAAAAACAAAACAGCCACGGCATATTCAAAAGGCAGCCGATTATAAAATGACAAAAGCCACTTGGTATAAAGAAATTGGTAGCCAAGTATAGAATAGAGAACTATAAAGCCAAATAGCAAACTTCTTGGGTTGATAGCGTAGGCGCCTCATCCAAGAATTGGCAAACGTTCCTCCTTTATTTTACGTCTTGTTTAAAGATCCATATGCATCAAGAATTGATAGCGTAGGCACCTCATTCTTTGATACCTGTCGGCCAAAGGTAAGGAAAAATTCAAGCAATCAAGAACATCAAGAAGATCAAGAACCGGTTTCCATTCTCGATTAGGATTTCGTTTCTTCATCTTTTTCTTTCTAAAACTTTTTGTTTAGGTCAAAGATAGGATTTCTTTCCTTATTTTTCAGCTTTGTGTCAATGCAACAAGTAGTAACCCATTCTTTAATCTAGAGTTTGAAGTTCTATATGAGCGGTGTTGGAATAAAGGCTGAATCTTTCTTTGCTATCTAACATTTTTGAGTGTTTTTTTTCTCCCGATATTATAATGTCTTTTCAGGGATCTCCATCGAAGAAAGATGAAGCTTTTGTTACGGATTCACTTGTGACACATACAGAATTTGCGGAATTAAGGCAACAAATTGCGGATATGTCAACATTATTGACACAATTGGCGCTTCAAAATCAGCAAATTATGACTCAGCATCATACCGAGCATAATCATCAAGGATTTGACGCAATGGAATAGCCAAGAATACCACAAATTTCGAGGGCAAACATGGAAATCCGGTATATCAGCCGTGAAAAGGAGATTATATTCAGAATGTTGACAACAATCTTGGTTCCATCAAGACCAAGATACCCCCTTTTGAAGGTATAAAATGATCCCGAGTTATTTTTAGATTGGATTCGTAAAATTAACCATGATTTTTCTGTTCATAACTATTCGGAAGAAAAGAAAGTGAAGCTAGCAGGCATGGAGTTTTACGGATATGCATCCATTTGGTGGCACAAAGAAACCGAAACAAGGGCAAAAGTGGAACAACCGGAGATTTCCACTTGGGTTGAGATGAAAGTGGTTATGAAGCGGCGTGTTGTTCCTCTAAATTACTTAAGGGAACTTTACAACCATCTACGAAGATTAAAGCAAGGTGATAGATCCGCCAATGAATACTACAAGGAAATGGAAATTGCAATGATTCGGGCCGATGTTAGTGAAGGACATGATTTTGGGAAGGCCATGGCAATATGATCGAAGTGCCAATCACATGGGACGAGAAAATACATATCGGCTTCAAAAGGATAATTTAAAGTTTCTCCTAACTCCTTTATCTTTAAATGAAGCATGTGAGGTACATAAACAAATGGCCATCAATAGAGAGAAGAGAGAAAAACAAAGAAAACAGAGCGAGGGGAAAAATACGCGTGATCCGAACCTTGAGGTAAAATCCGAGAGAAAAAAGGAAGTAAAAGTCGTGAGCTTAGTGAGACAAAAGTCAAGCTCACACAAAGAGAGAAATGAGTGTTTATTTATCAACCCGGGAAAGGTAGATAGGGCGATACGAACAAAACAAGCACTTGTTTTGTTAGTATTCCGAGAAACCGAAAGGTCTCTCCATTCTAATGATTTTTCTTTTGATCTAACATCATATTCTCTCCGTAGTCTTTCTTGTGATCTTTTACAGGAATTTCAAGACGTATTTCCCAAGGAGTTGCCAAGAGGGCTTTCCTCCTATTCGAGGAATCGAGCATCAAATCGACTTCATTCCGGGAGCAAGTTTGCCAAACCGGGCTGCCTACAGAGCCAATCCGGATGAAGCCCGAGAAATACAAAGGCAAGTCGATTTACTTCTTGAGAAAGAGCAGGTAAGAGAATCTTTAAGTCCTTGTTCTAGTCCAGTAATTTTAGTACCTAAGAAAGAAGGGACTTTCAGATTATGTACGGATTGTCGCGATATTAAAAAGATAACTATTAAATATAGACATCCGGTTCCTCGCTTAGATGATATGCTAGATGAGTCAAGTGGCGCTTTAATATTTTCTAAAATTGATTTAACTCAAGGCTATCACCAAATTAGAATGAAAGGAGGTGATGAATGGAAAACCGCTTTTAAGACTAAATATGGATTATATGAATGGATTGTTATGCCTTTTGGTCTTACTAATGCACCTAGTACTTTCATGAGATTAATGAACTACATATTTCAGCACTGTTTTGGCAAATTTGTTGTAGTTTATTTCGATGACATTCTTGTTTATAGTAAAAACTTAGAAGAGCATATAGAACATCTTAAAGCTGTATTTACTATTCTAAGAGAGCAAACTTTATATGCTAAACTTGAAAAGTGTGTTTTTTGCACAAATTCAATTAACTTTCTTGGATATATAGTTAGTTCTCAAGGTATTTGTGTTGATCCGGTTAAAATTCAAGCCATTCAAGAGTGGCCGAGACCAACAAGCGTGACACACGTTCGATCGTTTTATGGGTTAGCGAGCTTTTATAGGCGTTTCATTCGTGATTTTAAAACGATTGCTACCCTATTAAATGAAGTAATGAAGAAAGACGTCTCATTCTTTTGGGACAAGCCGCAAGAAAAATGCTTCGAGAAGATGAAACAATTACTTGTTCTCCCGTTTTATCTATACCTAACTTTGATTTAATGTTTGAAGTTGAGTGTGATGCTTCAGGTTTAGGTATAGGGGCTGTTTTACAACAACATGGTAAACCTTTAGCATATTTTAGGAAGAAATTAAGCAAGGCTTCGCTTAATTATCCTACTTATGATAAGGAGTTATATTCCATTGTTCGAGCTTTAGAAACTTGGCAACACTACTTGATCGCAAGGGAATTTTTTATTCATACCGATCATGAGTCAATCAAGTATCTAAAACGCCAAAGTAAGTTGAATAAAAGACATGCAAGGTGGGTTTCCATTATCGATACTTTTCCATACATCATCAAATACAAGAGAGGTAAAGAAAACATCGTTGCCGATGCTCTATATCGAAGATATACTTTGCTTTCCTTAATGCATGCTAAATTACTTGGTTTTGATCATATCAAAGCATTATACAAAGATGATATGGAATTTTCTGATTCATATACTAAATGTGAGCACGGCTCAAAATGAATTTTTCAGATTTGAAAATTTCTTATTCAAAAGCAATAGATTGTGTATCCCCTCATGTTCTATTCGAGAATTAATTGTTAGGGAAGCACATTGTGGCGGCTTAATGGGTCATTTTGGTGTTGTTAAAACTTTGGATATTTTACATGAACGCTTTTATTGGCCTAAAATGAAAAAGGATGTCAGGAAAATATGTGAACTTTGCTTGAAATGTAAACAGGCTAAAAGTACAAGCAAAGCTCATGGATTATACATGCCTTTACCTATTCCCTCTTCACCTTGGATTGACTTATTCATGGATTTTATCTTAGGATTGCCGAGGTCTCAAAGAGGTAATGATAGTATCATGGTTGTCGTAGATCGTTTTTCTAAAATGTCTCAATTTATTCCTTGCAGGAAAACAAACGATGCAAGTCATGTTGCAGATTTATTCTTAAAGGAGGTGGTGCGGCTTCATGGGATTCCAAGAACCATAGTAAGTGATAGGGACGTAAAGTTCTAAAGTTACTTTTGGAAGACGTTTTGGAATAAGTTGGGGACTAAATTACTATTTTCCACATCTAGTCATCCTCAAACCGACGGCCAAACTGAGGTAACAAATAGAACTTTAGGGGTTTTACTTCACACTTTAATTCAAAAGAACTTAAAAAGGTGGGAAGAATGTTTACCTATAGCTGAATTTGCATATAATAGAACTTTACATTCTACTACAAATAATTCTCCCTTTGAAGTTGTTTATGGTTTTAATCCTTTAACCCCATTGGATTTAATTCCTTTACCTATTGATGAGTATTATGATATAGAAGGTGATTCTAGAGCTGGTTATATACAAAATTTACATCAACAAGTAGCCGAGAATATCAAGAAAAGGAATGAACAGGTTGCACATCAAGCCAACAAAGGCTGCAAGAAAGTTTCGTTTGAAGTTGGTGATTGGGTTTGGTTACACCTTCGGAAAGATCGATTTCCCAATGAAAGAAAGAGTAAATTGCATCCAAGAGGAGATGGACCATTCCAAGTCATTGCAAAGATCAATGATAATGCATACAAGATAGACTTAAAAGGTGAGTACGGCGTACATTCTACTTTTAATGTTTCTGACTTATCTCCTTTCAATTTTGATACAGACTATGTGGCTGATCACGGTGATGATTCGGGGACGAATCATGCTTTTCTAGGGGGAGGGAATGATATGGGACCAAGCCAAGGGCAGCCATACTTAAACGATCCACTTGTCAACATTCAAGGACTGAGGACAAGATCAAGAACACAAAGGACTTTAGAGAATATTACAACGATGATCCGAGACTTAAAGTTAAATAGGAAGTGAAACTTCAACTAGAAGATGATGACAAAGTCAACCTCTTAACTTTCAAGAATATACAATTCGGCCCAAAGAAGTAAAGTGGCTAAAAAAGGGCATTTTAGTCTTTTTGTACAATTAAAGTCTATTCTAGACTTTAATTATTTTTCAGCTTTGTTAAAGTTACTTTATTCATTATTTTCGTGTAATAGCAAGTAGTTGCTATAATAAAGGATATGTTGTCCATGTGTTAGTTTTGTTTTAGGAAGTTTACTTAAGTTAGGATTCAAGAGTCTTACCTAAAGTACGACTCTTCCTTTATTGTTCGTTGGAACCGAAATCTTCACTCTATTTAAGAGAGATTTCGCCCAACATAATATTTACGTTAGATATATTGATATTTTGGTAAGGTTATTCCTTAGCTTCTCGTGTTTGAACTTCTAAGTAGAAATTCATTCATTCTTGAGTTACTGTATCAACAAGAATAGTTTCTCTTGTTGTGGTGTTTCAACCTCCATTGTTAATTAGCCATCCTTAGCGTTGCGTTGATTAAATTCCCATAGAAACTAGTTTGAGAATTGAAGAAAGATCGGGCTCAAACTTAAAGTCGAACTCTTTGGTACTTATTACCATTCGGTTCTTCATCGTATGAATTTCTCGTAACTAGTGATCATCATATTGAATTGATTGATCAAGGTGAACCCAATTCCTTAAAAGAGGCAATTCATAGTTCTGAGTCTAGTAAGTGGCTAGAAGCTATGAAGTTTGAGATGCAATCCATGTATTATAACCAAATGTGAACTTTGGTTGACCCACCCGACGAGTGTAAGGTCATTGATAACAAGTGATGTTTCAAAAAGAAAACCGACCTGGATGTTAATGTACACACTTTTAAATCTCGACTAGTAGTTAAAGGTTATAGACAAATTCATGGTATAGACTATGATGAAACCTTTTCTCGTGTCGTTATGATAAAGTCTATTAGGATTTTACTTTCCATAGCCACATATTATGACTGCGTTTATTAAAGGAAACCTTATCGATGATGTGTATATGACACAACCTGAGGGCTATAGTAGAGAGAAAAATAAGAATCTTAATTCTTGAGAGAGTTAGAATGAAAATCAATTTTCATCTAATGTGGTGTAAGTGGAATCACCCACTCACCTCACTCTCCCTTTATTTCTCTCCCACACCCTTACACATGTAGATGTGCCGGTTTTGATCAAGTCCAACTAGTCCAGTCGACCGGAGAAATGGTTCTCGGCCGATAAGAGTGACAATAAGTTCGGTCGACCCGAGACAGCTCTCGGTCAACCAGATCTTTTGCCCAATCTAATTGCGCCTGCCCAATCCAATTGAGCACCTATATCAAAGGTAAACTCCAACACAAATCCTAACTAAGTGTGTAAGCTTCAAAGGTCCATTTATGGATTAAAGCAAGCATCTCAAAGATGGAATCATTTTTTTGATGAAGTAATTAAAGAATTTGGTTTCATCAAAAATGAAGATGGGCCTTGTGTTTATAAGAAAGTAACTAATAATGAAGTAGTGCTCCTTGTGCTTTATGTGGATGGCATCTTACTTATTAGAAATGACATCCACACATTACAAATTGAAAAAGCTTGGTTGGGGAAGTGCTTTTCCACGAAAGACTTAGGCAATGCTACCTACATTTTGGGTATAAGGATCTATATAGATAGATCCAACAAAATGATTGGCCTAAGCCAGAGTGGATACATTGACAAGGTAGTGAAACGGTTCAATTTGCAAGATTCCAAAAGGGGATTCTTGCCCATGTCACACGGCATGAAACTCAGCAGAACTCAATGACCTTCCACAAAGGAAGACCAAGAGCGCATGAGTAAAATCACATATACTTCAGTCATTGGGTATATTATGTATTCTATGCTATGCACTCGCCCGGATGTCTCATTCGAATTAAGAATGACTAGCAGATATCAATCTGACCCACCATGGAGAGTCACATTGGACTGCAGTCAAGAGCATTCTTATGTACTTGAGAAGGACTAAACATATGTTCTTAGTTACGGAGGTCAGGAAGAAAGTCTGGATGTAAATGGTTACACAGACGTAAAGCTTCAAAACTGACGTAGATGACTTTAGATCTCAATCTAGTTTTGTGTTTTTTTAATAGAGGTGTTGTGAGCTGGAATAGTTTAAAGCAAGAAACCGTGGCCGACTCTACAACAGAAGCTGAGTATGTGACTGCCTCTGATGCAGTTAATGAAGTTGTTTGGATAAGGAAATTCATTGATGGATTTGGTGTCATCTCAAGCATTGTGAACCCAGTGGACCTATATTGTGATAATACTGGTGTCATTTCACAAGCTAAGGAACCTAGATCTCACATTCTCAGGCATTTCCATCTGATTAGAGAGAGATCATTGATAGAGGAGACGTTAAAATTTGCAAAGTTCATACAAACAACAACATTGCAAATCCATTGACCAAGCCACTCCGGCAACCTACACATGAGAGTCATACTAGGTCAATGGGATTGAGGATGATGTATGATTGGATCTAGGGCAAGTGGGAGATTGTTAGTAGTGCCCCAGGACCATGCGCATATGTTGTGCGTTTTTTATATTTTGAGCATGTTATTTGATTAGTTAATTTTTGAACATCAAATAGTAATTTGATAGCA
Source organism: Vinca minor (assembly GCA_026122235.1). Classification (NCBI taxonomy): domain Eukaryota; kingdom Viridiplantae; phylum Streptophyta; class Magnoliopsida; order Gentianales; family Apocynaceae; genus Vinca; species Vinca minor. The sequence goes on from JAOCZM010000058.1 coordinate 1,128,293, forward strand.
AAACTCATTAGCTTATATAATTAATATTATAATTCTCCCTAGTTTTATTTAATGTTATACATAAGAAATAAAACTAGTATGAGGTTTGATTCATGATCGTGTTAAATTGATCATGTGTAATGGACACAAACCATATCGTAGATACATATTGGGATATATTGTATCGGACGTGATCCGAAAGAAAAGTAATACTTCATGGTTCTTTTAGTCATAAGTATTACTTCCTCAATGCTATTTAGGATCCTTAGACCTTATGTCTCCGTCATTTCCAGCATTAATTGAGCTACGTTTTGACTCAGTCGAACGTTACTTTTAATCGATTAATTAATACGACTGATGATCGGATGTAATATAGCATGGCTTGAATGTGAGATGAAGGGATTCATGGGCAGAAACTCGTTCTAAACACCCATGAGTCCTCCCCAGAAGGATCCGCTCAAACCATAGGAATATAAAAAATCTAGATAGAAACTTAATTTTCGGGTTCAAGAATCTGATTCTTGAATGAAATATGCTATTTCTTTCGGATGTGTGCTGCTGCCACCAAAAGCCTTCCCTTGCGGAATCGCTTTCTACCGGTATCCACGCGACGAAACTAGCCGCGAGTGCTAGCTCTTCGTTTTTGAGTTTAGGGAAAATAGAAAGAAGAGAAGGGCAAAAAACCTGAAATCTGATTTCGGGAGAGATTGGTTTATTACGGCTCAAGCATTAGTTCTAGGGTTTCGGCCAAGAGAGGTTTATATAGGCTGTGAGAGTTTGTTTCAAAAACGACTCTCACGTCCTATCCACCTCTTTTGGCAGTGGGAGTGGGAGTGGAAGTAGTGGGAGTCTTCAACTCCCACGTCCCCTAGACTTCTACTGGTAGTGGGAGTGTTTATAGATAATAACTCCTACGTAATCCCAGTTAAAACCAAATACCAAAAATACCCCCCATTCTCTCTAATTCGAAATAATAACAATTTTATTATTCATTGAATCTGGACATGAAGCTCGTTAACTCGTCTATGCTTGTGACCGTGTATGTTCATATCACAATGGAAATGAAAACACACTTAGTAGTAGTGTGAGTTCATAAATCACAAGCGGACCCTAGCAGGACATTGTGACTACCCAAAGTGAATGAATTTACGGTGGAACCTAATATCAATCCACTATTTAATCCCTTTGCCTCGCGATATCCTAAATAAGCATAAGGCATGGTAGTCGTCACCCTTATTAAGCTTAATTGCATTTATGCTCGATCTCCGGGTAAACTGTTCCAACAAATAGTATTTGATAACCACTTTATCAAATATATTTGAGCACGGCCATGCATTTAAACGAGCTTTTTCCCTATCGAGGGCCCATGGATATCTCTCTCTAATAATAGAGAGGGCAAATTCCTTACAATGCCTCTCACATTCAAGCCATGATAGGACGCTACATCCGATCATCAGTCGTATTGATTACTCGATTAAAAGTAACGTCCGACTGAGTCAAAACGTGGCTCCATTCATGCTAGAGTCAATGGAGACATAAGGTCTAAGGATTTTAAAATAGTATTGAGGAAGTAATACTTATGACTAAGGACCATGAAGTATTACTTCTCTAACGGATCACGTCCAATACAATGTATCCCTATATATTGCATCTATGATATGATTTGTATCCATTACACATGATCAGTAAAACATGATCATCAATCATACATCATACTAATTTTATTTCATTGTAAAGAACATTACATAAAACTTGGGACAACTAGAATAGTAATTGCATAAGCTAATGAGTTTTACTATCAAATCACATATTTGATGTTCAAAAGAAAAATTAACTATTCAGAGAAATGCTCAAAAGAAATAAAGTGTACAACATATGCTAATGGTCCTAGGGCACTACTAACATGAGAGGCATTGTTGGGGATTTGTCCATTTCTTATTAGAGAGAGATATCCGTGACCCACTAGATAGGGAAGACTGTTTAAATGCATGGTCGTGCTCAAATGTATTTAATAAAGTTGTTATTAAATACTACTTGTTAGAACAGTCTACATGGAGATCGAGAAGAAATATAATTAAGCTTTATAAGGGTAACAGCTACCATGCCTTGTGCTTAATTTGGATTTCGTGAGACAAAGGGATTAAATAGTAGATTGAGATTAGGTAATTGTTCTACCAATCATTCATTCACTCTAGGTAGTCATAATGTCCTGCTAGGGACCGCTTATGATTTATGGACGCATACTACTACTAAGTATGTTTTCATTGCCATTGTGACATGAACCTACATGGTTGAAGGGATTCATGGGCGGAAACTCGTTCCAAACACCCATGGATCCTCCCCTGAAGGATCCGCTCATACAAAACGAATCGAAAAACAGCGGTAAAAACTTACAATTTTCGGATTCAAGAAACTACTTCTGAATGGAGGATGACGATTCTTGGAAGCTTTCTTTTCACCAACGGAATTCCCTGCGGAATTTCCCTCTACCGGTATCCACGCTGACGAAACAAGCGGTGATTGCTAGCTCTTCGTCTTTTCCGAGATTCGGGAATTAGAGAGAAAAAGGGAGAGAGTTTGAGAAATCCGAAATCTGATTTCGGGTTACTTGTTTAATTTCGGCTGAATGACTTAGTTACCTAGGGTTTCGGCTAAGAGATGTTATATAGAGTGTGGGAGTTTGTTCCCAGAACAACTCCCACGTCTACTCAACTTCTCTCGGCTGTGGGAGACTCGACTCCCACGTCCCCTAGACTTTCAGCTGGTAGTGGGAGTCTTTATCGGATAACAACTCCCACTTAATCCCAGCTTTAGTTAAATACCAAAATTGCCCTTATCTCTAATTCGAATAATAAACACTTTATTATTTTCAGAAAAACAAATGTCAGATACAATGAACCTAGACACATTCTAGATTCATTGAATCCGGACATGAAGCTTGTTAGCTCGTCTATGCGTGTGACCTCGTAGGGTTCATATCACAATGGCAATGAAAACACACTTAGTAGTAGTGTGAGTTCATAAGTCACAAGCGGCCCCTAGCGAGACATTGTGACTACCCAAGGTGAATGAATTTACAACGGAACCTATTGTCAATCCACTATTTAATCCCTTTGTCTCAGCGATATCCTAATTAAGCATAAGGCATGGTGGTCGTCACCCTTATTAAGCTTAATTGTATTTATGCTCGATCTCCGGGTAGACTGCTTTGACAAATAGCATTTGATAACAACTTTATCAAATACATTTGAGCACGGCCATGCATTTAAACAGCTCTTTCCCTATCGAGGGCCCATGGATATCTCTCTCTAATAATAGAGAGGACAAATTCCTTACAATGTCTCTCACATTCAAGCTATGATAGGACACTACATCCGATCATCAGTCGTATTGATTACTCGTTACAAGTAACGTCCGACTGAGTCAAAACGTGGCTCCATTCATACTAGAATCAATGAAGACATAAGGTCTAAGGATTCTAAAATAGTATTGACGAAGTAATACTTATGACTTAAGACCATGAAGTATTACTTCTCAAACGGATCACGTCCAATACAATGTATCCCTATATATATTGCATCTATGATGTGATTTGTATCCATTACACATGATCAGTAAAACAAGATCATCAATCAACAATCATACTAGTTTTATTTCATAGTAAATAAGTATTACATAAAACTAGGGACTTCTAGAATAGTAATTACATAAGCTAATGAGTTTTACTATCAAATCACACATTTGATAATCAAAAGCGTAATTAACTATTCAATTACATGCTCAAAAGGTAATAAAACGCACAACATGTGCTAATGGTCCTAGGGCACTACTAACAATGGTCACACGCATAGACGAGTTAACGGGCATTATTTTCTGATTCAATAAATCTAGAATGTGTCTAGGTTCATTGTATCTGACATTTATTTTTCCTAAGAATAATAAAATGTTAATATTCTAATTAGTGATTAAGGATGGGAAATTTTGGTATTTGTCTTTCACTAGGATTGCGTGGGAGTTGGTTTTCGAAACAAACTCATGCGCCCTATATAATCCTCTTTTGGGCGAAACCCTAGGGATAACTTTTTCATTGCCGCAAAAACCTAATCACCGAAATAGAATTCTACCATCCCTTATCTCTAGATTTCCAAAACTTAGAAAAACAAAGAGCTAATCACCGATTGATAGCAATTCCATAAGGCATGGCTTTTGGTGGTTACAACACAGCATCTGAATCAGAAACCATTCACAAAAAATTGTATGTCTTTTTCATCTATTATTCGATTCCAAATAGTGTGGACGGATCCTATCGGGGAGGATTCATGGGTGTTTAGAACGAGTTTCTGCCTATGAATCCCTTCAATACTATGGTTGCCAATTTCTAGTGTAAAAAAAAAAAAAAAAAAAAAAACATCCCCAAAATACACAACTCCAAGAACATAAAAAAAGTTTAACGAAAAATTAAATTTTTCATTCTTCATTTTTTTGTTTTTTTGAGCCTATATGCTTATTCCTGAATATTATCTAGCCTTGGGAGCTTTCTGACTAGCATTAGAAACGTCAAGAACAAGCTCAAGTTGATCGTGAGGATACCGCTAGAGACAAGAGTCGATAAAGATCGGTTGTTGATGGTGATTCCGTAGCAAACACAAAAAAGAAACTATTTCTGTCATCCTATAAACTAAAGGTAATTATCCTATTTCAAAGATCATTGGTTCTTACTCGTGAATGATCCCGATAGAAACGGATTTTTTCTTTTTATTTTTCTCGCTACACTTCTTTTAGGAATCTAGATTTCTTTCTTTCACCTTTCCCATTGTTAGCTTAACTAATTTTGACCATGTCAATGTCTTCTCACCAATGTCGTCCCAGCATGCTAGTGATGTACATCGTCTCCAATACTAACCTTCATATGGTGCCAAATCGATACTTTCTTGGTGGTTGTTGTTGTATGCAAACTCCACCAAAGTCAAATTATTTACCCAGCTTCCTTTGAAGTCTAAGGCACAAGCCTTTGACATATCTTCCAATGTCTGAATAGTCCTCTCCGAGTACCCCCGTTGTTTTGCGGGTGGAAGGCGGTGCTAAGAGACAACTTGGTTCTCTTTGTATCATTGAAGATTCTCCAAAAGAGAGACACAAACCGTGAATCCCTATCTGAAACTATACTAGCTGGTACACCATGTAATCTCATAATCTCTTTCATATACATCTCAACCAAAACGTCCATTGGTACTGTAATCTTCATAGGTAGGAAGTGTGCTGATTTTGTCAATTTATTCACTATAACCCAAATAGTATCCTTCCCAGTCTTATCTTTCGGTAACCCGACCACGGAATCCATTGTGATATGCTCCCATTTCCAAACCGAAATTTCCAAAGGTTTCAACAGTCTAGAGGGTCTTTAATGTTTCTCCTTGACTTGTTGACACACCAAACACTTGGCCACGAACTCTACAATTTCCCGCTTCATTCCGTTCCACCAAAAATTACCTTTCAAGTCCTTGTACATCTTCGAAGCCCTTGGAGTTGTGTGCTTCTTGCAAGATTTCCATTTTTAGCCCTAAATCCGATGGTACACATAATCTTCCCCAAAATCGTAGACTATCATATTCGTGTATCTGAAAATCCGTTTCTTAACCCCAAATGTTCCATTAATCATTCACTCTCCATTTCTGAATTTAATGACTGAGCTTCTTTAATGCAAACAAGTAATGTTGGTTGAGCCATTAAGGTTGCAGAAACGTTGTTGGTATCCTTAACAACCTCAATATCCAGTTTTTCAAACTCCGAGATAAGCTCATGTTGCTCAGTAATCATGGTTGACATCTTACCCGAAATTTTCCTACTCAAAACATTAGCTACCCGATTAGCTTTACCCAGGTGGTAGATAGCTTTACCCAGGTGGTAGATAATTGTCAAGTCATAGTCTTCTAGCAACTTCAGCCGTCCTTTTTGCCTCTTGTTGAGTTCTTTTTGAGTGAACAAGTATTTAAGACTTTGATGGTTAGTACTCGCCATGCAGGTAGTGTCTCCAAATCTTCAAAGAAAAGACCACAGCTGCCAACTCAAGGACATGTGTGGGATAATTCTTCCGTTACGGTTTTAACTTCTTCAAGCATAGGCAATTACCTTCCCTTTTGGCATAAGTACACAACCTAAACCAATACTCTTCTTTTCGAATTTACATTACATATAGGTGCTCAATTGGATTGAGCAGGCTGAATTGGATTGGGCATACAATTGGATTTGGCAAAAGACCCGGTCGACCAAGAGCTGTCTTGGGTCGACCGAACTTTTGGTCACTCCAATCGGCTGAGAACCATTTCTCCGATCGACCGAACCACTTGGACTTGGTCAAAACAGGAACATCTACGTGTGTGTGTGTGTGTGTATGTGTGTGTGTGTCTGTGTGTCTGTGTGTGTAAGGGAATAGTGGGAGAGAAATAAGGGGTGAGTGGGCAATTTCACTTACACCGAACTAGATGAAAAGTGTTTTCATTCTAACTCTCACAGGAATTCAAGATTCTCTCTATTATATCTGCCTCTCTTAGCCGAAATCCAAGAAGAAGAAAAAATCTGTGATTTTTATCTTTATTTTACACACTCTCAAGAACAAATAAAGAGAAGAAAAATAGGATTTTTCACATTTCTTTGATTTTCGATTTTCCTAAGTAATCTATACTTTGTGGATTCCGGGAAAGTGTTTCCAAACTTCGTAGTTCTTGGACTAGCATCTGATACTTGGAGTGACAAGCTCAGAGGTTGGTGTGTAGATACAAGTAGAGACAGGAGTCAGAAGGTTGTTGTTGGTGATTCCTAGTAGCAGAATCTGGGCAACGTCGATTAGATCGAAACAAATGTATATTTCCTAACATAAGGTTTTTTATTCTTTCTCGTGAGTAGATCCTCTAAAGGAAAGTAATCCCGCGCTTTTATTTCCACTGCGTTTTGGGGATTACGATTTTTTCCTTCAAGTGGTATCAAATCCTATCACGAGAACCCAATAACTTTGATTATGTGTTATCTTGATGTTTTAGTAGTTGATAATGCATGTCATAGGATGCTTTACCTTTTATAGCCTCTGGGAAGTTGCTAAAGTGTTAAACGAATCCCGGAACGAATTCTGAATTAGTGTTTTTGGCTGTTTTCTGGTTTTTGGCAAATATTCGGTCGACCGGAAGAGGTTCGCGGTAGACTGAACATGAGTTAGAAAATGGGATTTTGCTACTGCCAAGATTTTGGTCGACTGGTAAGCAATCACAGTCGACCAAAGCTAGTCTATTTTCATGTCGGCCGATCATAAATGTTCTGGGTCCACCGGAAAGGGACATGCAGTGTATATTTACGCTATTAGCATGATTTTGTGTTTGTTTTGAGCATGGTTCATGGAAATAGCCTTTGACCAGTTGTTTTATTATAATACGGCATGCGTGTCGTGCCTTCTCTTATCAAATTCTTATTGCAATTTTAATCTTGAATGTTACTCAAGAATTCTTTCAATTATGTAAAAGTTTATAATAGGATTTTAATTTTACATATGTAACAAGTGATAAAGAAACGCGTCCATCAGATGGAGGAAACCACAAGGAAGCAGAAGGAAATAGATAGGATTTATTGCTTTTCCATATTTAGATTGACCTAGGATTTTCTGTTGACTTGGAAAATCCGCATAGTGGCTATTACTATGTGACGATTTATTTACTGTTTCATGTGTTTTGCATGAGACGCCTGATGAATGTTTGCAGATTTTTGAATGAGATGCATATTCAAGCGTATAATTAGATTATACACCGTTTGGTGAGACAAATTTTCAAAATCCCTCAAATTTTAAATATTAAGTTTATTGCCTTCTAAGCGGGGCCCTCGTCAAGGCCAAGATCGACAGTAGTGTGAACTTCCGATTGGAATAAGCGCTTGTCTATCCTGGTAAGGCGCGAAAGATAAGTTAGTGATATTTGTCTGTCAACCTTGGGTTATACTTAACCGGATTACCTCAATGGTTGAGAATCCGGAGGCAAAAGGGTTAACATGTGCATTTATGTACTGAGGGTAATCGTTACCTACTTAACCAACCAAGAGTCACATAATTGATGTAAATAGCAAGTGTTTCTTACCTAAAGCGTCTTCTTGAGTATAGTAGAGAAAGCTGTCCTGAGAATGATGAAATATGGATCTTGGTTCTACTAGAAAGTTTTGAACTTTTCGAATGAGTACTTGAGGGTCATTCATTTGAAGAAATAGTGGGAGAATCATTAAATAAAGTCTCTTTAATGATTTTAAATTATGACAACTAAAACTTTGCAAATTAATCTCTATAGATAAAATGGCAAATGCAATCGTTGCATCAAAATCACTATCATTGCGATCCATCCTTGAGAAGGGAAAACTTGAGGGAGGAAACTTCCTCAACTGGTATAGGAACTTGAGAATCATTCTCAAGCACGAGAAAAAGTTGTATGTTCTTGAGGAACAAATTCCTGATCTACCTGTCGCAGGGCTCCGATCGCTGAAAGAAATGCTTATCGTAAGCACTTAGATGACACATTAGATGTGTCTAGTCTTATGTTAGTGACCATGACCTCTGAGCTTCAGAAGCAACATGAGAAAATAGGAGCTTTCGATATGATTAATCATCTAAGGTAACTCTTTCAGGGTCAAGCCCGCCAGAAGAGATTCGATGTGTCGAAATCTATTTTTCAATGCAAAATGGCAGAGGGAACACTATTCGGAACTCACGTTCTGAAAATGATATGCCATATTGAGAGCCTCGAAAGATTGGATTCCCTCTAGGTCAGGAGCTATCCACTGATCTGTAATTGTTACTTGAATCATTTAGTCATTATGCAAGTCCAAGGCCATTCTGAAACATGGTCAACAACATGGGCAAGGGTTTTGGTACGCCTTCGGGAAAACCTGAAGGCAAACTTAACCATTCTGAAAAAGCACTAAAGCCCAAGGGCGCTGTGGCTAAGGATGGAAATTGTTTCCATTGTGGACAAAAAGGATACTGGAAGAGAAACTGCCCAGTTATCTTACCGGTAAAAAGCTTGGAAAGGGAGCAAACGTTGCTTATGTCTCAAGTATTTAAGTTATTGAGATAAACTTGTCTACTACTACTTCCTCTTGTGTATTAGATACCAGATGTGGTCCTCACATTTACATGAATGTGCAAGGACTACAAAGGAGTACAGAGTTGGCAAAAGGCGACGTGCACCTACGTGTTGGCAATGGAGCAAGAAGTGCTGCATTAGCTGTAAGAACATATAGTCTTAGTTAGCCTTCTAGATTGTTCTGGATTTAGACAGTTGTCTTTATGTACCTTCTTTAACAAAGAATATTATTTCGATCTCTTGTTTGGAAAAGATGGGTTTTGATATTCATATTAAAAACCAACGAATGTCGTTATCGTTAAATAATGTCAATAATTGTAGTGCTACATTGGTGTATGGTTATACTTGTTAGACCTAGAGTCACCGGTTTGTAACATAAATACAAAGAGGATAAAGACTAAATAGTCTAATACTATATACCTCTAGCATTGTCGCTTAGGCCATATAAACGAAAACTGCATTTCCAAACTCCATAAAGATGGATTGTTTGAATCATATGATACATGCGATCCTTATTTAATGGGTAAGATGACTGCTTCTCCTTTTACTAGAACTGGAGAACGAGCAAACGAGTTGTTAGAACTAATACATAGTGATGTATGTGGTCCATTCAATATCCATGCAAGAGGTGATTATTTGTATTTCATTATTTTTACTGACGATTTCAGTCATTTTGGATATGTATTTCTCATGAAATACAAATCTAAAGCCTTTGAAAATTTCAAAGAGTACAAGAATGAAGTAGAAAACCAGCTTGGCAAAAATATTAAAATGCTTCGATCCGATCGAGGTGGGGAATACTTAAGTCAAAAATTTCGTGACTATCTAAAGAGTTGTGGAATTGTTTCACAACTTTCTCCTCCGACTACTCCTCAATGGAATGGTGCATCTGAAAGGAGAAATCAAACTCCATTAGATATGGTTCGATCAATGATGAGCCAGACAAGCCTTCCAAACTCCTTTTGGGGATTTGCTTTAGAAGCAACAGCTTTAACACTAAACTGGGTTCCATCTAAATTTGTTGAAACCACACCATATCATATATGGACCGGGAGACATCCTAGTATGTCTTTCTTAAATATTTGGAGTTGTGAGGCATTTGTGAAATGTCCAGCTTTGGACAAGCCCAAAGTCGGTCAAATGCACATTTGTAGGGTATCCTAAGGAAACTAAAGGGTACTACTTCTACATCCTGAACGAGAACAAAGTGTTTGTTGCTCTTGACGAAATTTTTCTAGAAGGTGAATTTCTTTCTTGGAATACAAGTGGGAGCCACGTGGGACTTAATGAAGTTCCATAGCTTGGTGAAATTCCAAGGGAACTTGGTGAAGTTCCAAGCACAATTGACCAGGTGGAATTGGAACAAGCTACACAAGCTGTTATGGAGCCAGTTGCAGAAACACAAGAATTGCATAGGTCTAGTAGAGTTCGTAGATCACCAGAAAAATTTGGATTTTTCGTAACAGAACATGGAGATGTTATGTTTATTGATCACGATGAACTTACAGCCTACAATCAAGAAATTAGTGGTCCAGATTCTGAGGAATGTCTTGAGGTCATGAGATCCGAAATGGATTCCATGTACACTAACCAAGTATGGATCTTGGTAGATGCGCCTGAGAGGGTAACTCCAATAGGGTACAAGTGGGTTTTCAAATTAAAAACTAACATGGAAGGGAATGTCCAGATGTGAAATGGGCGTCGTCTTGTCACGAAAGGCTTTAATCAGGTTCATGGTATTGACTATGATGAAACCTTTCCCCCTGTAGTTATGTTCAAATCCATTCGTATCTTGTTTGCTATATTTGCATACTATGATTATTAAATCTGGCAAATGGATGCCAAAACAGCTTTCCTTAACTGATACCTACATGAGGAAGTGTATATGATACAAAGTTTTGTCGATCCAAATAATGCCAATAAAGTATGTACGCTATTGAAGTCAATTTATAGACTGAAGCAAACTTCTAGAAGTTGGAATCGACGTTTTGACGAAACCGTACGCGAGTTCGATTTTATCAAGAACGTTGATAAATCTTGTGTTTATAAGAAGTTTAGTGGAGACTTGGTGGTATTCCTGGTATTGTATGTAGATGACATACTACTCGTAGGGAATGACATTCCAACCTTGGAATATGTAAAGGTCTGGTTGGAGCAATGTTTTTCTATGAAGGACTTAGGTGAAGCAAGCTTCATCTTAGGAGTAAAGAACTATAAAGATAGATCACGTAGACTTCTTGGCCTAAATCATAGTACTTATATAGACAAAGTGCTAAATCGGTTTAGCATGCACTAGTCCAAAAAGGGCCTTTGTCCTATAGCACTTGGTACTGTTCTTTCAAGACAACGGCGCTCTAATAAAGAGATTTATAGGCAGAAACTCGTTCTAAACACCCATGAATCCTCTCTTGAAGGATCCGCTCATACCATAGGAATCGAAAAATACGAAAAATGACTTACGTTTTCAGCTAAAGATTCTATTTTTCCGGGTGCTTAGCTACAACCATCAAAGTCCTCCGTTGCGGAATTATTCCCTACCGGTATCCACGCGAAGAAATGAGAAGCGAGTGTTAGCTCTTTGTTTTTCTGAGTTTTGGAAACTAGAGAGAAAATGAGGCAGAAAATCAAGAAATCTAATTTCGGGGTATATTGTTTATTGCGGCTCAAGCAAGAGTAAACTAGGGTTTCTGCCAAGAGGATCATATAGGGTGTCCGAGTTTATTCCAAGAACCAACTCCCACGTCCTATCAACCTCTTTCGGCAGTGGGAGTCTTTAACTCCCACGTCCTGTAAAACTCTACTGGAAGTGGGAGTCTTTATCGCATAATAACTCCCCACGTAATCCAAGCTATAACCAAATACTGAAAATGCCCCTTCTTAATCTCTAATTTGAATAATAACGTTTTATTATTCTCAGAAAAATAAATACCAGGTATAGTGAACCTAGACAAATTCTAGATTCATTGAATCTGGACATAAAGCTCTTTCACTCGTCTATCCATGTGACCATGTAGGTACATATCACAATGGCAATGAAAACACACTTAGTAGTAGTATGTGTTCATAAATCAAAAGCGGTCCCTAGCAGGACATTGTGACGACCCATAGTTAATGAATATGTGGTGGAACCTAATATCAATCCACTATTTAATCCCTTTGTCTCGCGATATCTAAATTATGCATAAGGCATGGAAGTTGTCACCCTTATATAGCTTAATTGTATTTATGCTCGATCTCTAGGTAGAGTGTTCCAAAAAGAAGGTTTCATGCTAGTGCTTCTGTCTTCTTGGTTTCATCTTTAAGCACTAGTCATTGTACTTCATTGTTCTTAAATGATCTTTGTCTTTTTGCCATACTTCCTTGCACTTAAATTAACCATATTCTATCTAATTACATTAAAGTTTGTCATAATCAAAAAGGGGGAGATTGTAAGCCCTAAGGGCGAACGAACTCGGTTTTTGATAATGGACAAACACTTGATGTTGTGTCTAATGTTTTATATCTTTGTGATAGAATATCGGTTCTCATAATGGAAGCTCTAAGTACTTCAATCAAGCCATGATCAAGATTCAAAGTCGTATTATTCAAGGCTCATTTTCAAGATTGAAGATTGAAGACTTAGGTTTGGTTAGATTAGCTTTGTCATTATAAGTCGTTATCTTATAAGCTCTAACCATTGCTCTGCATGAATATAAGTTCTACACTCAAGTCTCACATGTTTTCATAAACACATTTTCAAAAGGCTAAAGTTCAAAATGATTCTCATATGTGTTCATATCTCAAAAGCCTTTGATTTCAAAGTATAAGTCTTTTAAAATGGTTTTCTAAATGCTCTTACTTGTTACATATTGAGAAAACCTTTTAGACTACATTAGATTTCAAAACGTATGAAAAATCAACATCTCTCAAAGCTTAGAAGGTCGGTCAACCGAGCTCAAGTTCGGATCAACCGAGCACAAACAGAGAGTTGAACATTTTGGAGAATGGCTACTTCGGTCAACCGACCTTGTACTTCGGTCAACCGACCTTATGCTTCGGTCATCCGACCTTGTGCTTCAGTCAACCGAGGTCTGTGTTCGGTCAACCGACCTCTGCGATTTCTAGCCGTTATATGACCGTTGCAGAGTCGTTTTTCAGCATATTTTTGAAATGTATATATACTCTAAAGCTGAGAATGATTCAAAGACTTGCACATACAATATACATTGATTTCTTATCAAGTCTAAACACTTACAAAGCAAATGCTCTTCATTTCTATGATCTAAATCATTCAAGAGTGTTCTTTCAAAAGTAAGACAAAGAGTGTGCATCATATGTTCAAAGAGCTTATAATTCTTGTACTACAAAGGTATATATCTCTCACTTATAAGAGTGAATTATCTTTCTCTTTAACCATCTTATTCCCTTTCTAAGTGCTTGGGTTATTCTCGTAAAAGTCCTACTTAGTGTGGGCAAGTAACTCTTAGTGAGTTTTGTATTGTGGTTGTGTTGTAAAACTCTTAGTGAGTTGTCCACAAGTGTAAAAAGTCTTCTTAGTGAAGTTGTTGAAAATCCTTGGGTGCGGTTCAAGGTAGTGGATGTAGATTCTAAGTGAATCGAACCACTCTAAATCCTTTGTCTTGTTATTGGGTTTTGTTTTGCTATTGTTCATCTTGCTCAAACTTATACTAGCATTGCTTAGATTCGAAAAAGTTTACAAGATTGACTAAAATCCAATTCACCCCCCCCCCCCCTCTTGTGTTTTACAATTGGTATCAGAGCCTCGTCTTCATCTTTAGCTTAACCGCTTGAAGTAAAGATTACGGCCGGTAATTCCGCATTAGCCTACCTAGAGGGGTCTTCCACCAATAGACCACCGCTTTTTTATGGAAATAATTATGAGGCTTGGAAAGACCGTTTCAAGATATATGTGTGCTCCATAGATTATTCTTTATGGCATATATTTGAAGAAGGTCTTTTTGTACCTATGAAGATGGTGGATGGTGTTCAAGTGCCAAAGCCGTACAATGAGTTAAATGAAGTTGAGTCCAAGAAAATGACTCAAAATTATAAGGCAATGAACATTCTTAGTTGTGCCTTGAATCCGGATGAGTACAACCGTGTGCTTGGAAGAAAATCCGCACACTCTATGTGGAAAATGCTTGAAGTTACTCATGAAGGCACAAATCAAGTCAAAGAGTCAAAGTTGAATATGATTGTTAGAGAATTTGAGCTATTCTCCATGAAGCCTAATGAATCTATCAATGAGATGAACTCAAGACTCACCAACATTGTAATTGGGTTGAGGTCAAATGGCAAGGAGTATACTTCCGGAGAAATAAATAGGAAGATTCTCAATTCTCTTCCTAAAAGTTGGGAAACAAAAGCTCTTGCCATTGAAGAAGCCAAGGACTTAAAGACATATTCAACGGAGGAACTTATTGGCTCTCTACTCACCTTCGAGATGAAGAAAAGGAAAAATGTTCCTAAAAAGGGTGTTGATCTTGATTCCATCATTAATCATGAAGAGGAGAGAAATTGTTCTTTAAAAAAAGACCACATGTGTCTTATGGCATTTGGTAATGAGGTACATCCTTCTCCCTCTATTTCAAATTCTTATGATAATGATGATAATGATGAGGATGATCCTAATGAGCTTTTAATTGATATGTATGATCAATTGAAAAAATGTGCAAAGCAAAACAAAGAAATGAAGCTTAAAATGGAATCCTTGCTTGTTGATAAATCTAAGTTGGTTGATGAAAATAAGAAGTTGTGTGATGATGTAAATTGCTTGAAATGTGAAAATGAAAGTCTTATTACTACTTGCAATACATCTTCATTACAATACATAGAAGCTTGTAATAAATTGTCATCTCTTGAAAACAAGCTTGTTGAGTTTGATCATTTGAAAAACAAAGTTAATGATCTTACCTTTCTTGTTGAAAACTTTACTAAGGGTAAGAAAAATCTTGATCAAATTCTTGGTATGCAATGTGCTTCTCATGATAAACATGGCCTTGGTTATATTGCTAATCATGTTGATATTGCTAGCTCTTCTCTTATACATAAGAACCGTGTTGTAAATGCTAGAATGTCATATAGGTCAAATAGATATCTTGAGTATGCTCATAAATCTTCTAAGCCACATATTTGTTGCACATATTGTGGAAAACATGGTCACACTTTTGTTAGATGCCATGTGAAGAAAAAGATTGAAAGGGGAGTAAAAACAATTTGGAGAATTAAGCATACTTCAACTAACCCCCATGGACCCAAACAAAAATGGGTACCAAAAGTTACTCTTCCCTTGAGTTTATAGGTTCTTATTAGAACAAAGGAGATGTGCCAAAAGAAGAAATTCAAAAGCACTCCTTAACACTTGGATTCTCAAAGCTCAAATGTTAATCAATTGGAGAACCAAGTTGCTTAAATACAAAGAGCAAAGCATCAAGTGATGACAAGAGCCAAAGTGTCAATCCAATATCTTAATCACTTGGTAAGAAAGCATAGGTATCAAAATCACTTTCTCTTAACACCTTAATTAATGTGCTTATGTGTTTTTTGGTATATATATGCTTGCTCTTATATATGTTGCATCTCACATTCTTGAATTTTATATTTAGATAACCTTTAGCATGTTCTTTATTGTCCATGCTTATTTAGCTAAGGTATCTATGAGATGTAGCATATGCAACTTGATTGATTCTTGTTTTGTCATGTCATATTCATTTAAGAATCCATCTAGTTGTTTTGTTTTTGATTTGCATGATCCTTATGCATATATGTGCTACTTGAGATATTGAACTAATCATGAAGGACCTTTAAAAAGGTACCATATTTGCTCTCAAGAATTCCTTGTAGGTAACAAAGAGTTCTAAACTTCAAGAAGAAGATATGAACTACAAGGAATGGCACAAGTGAGCTAAGACTCCAAGAAAAGAGTCAAATGCTAAGGATTACAAGATTGTAGAGGGTTCATCAAGAAATGAAAAGTCACCCATCATTGATGACTCTACACTTGTCATGAATAGAAGAGGAGATTGCTTTCATCTCATCAATCAAGGATGAACAACAAAGAAATTGGAGCAATCACATGTCAACCTCTCAATGAGCTTCAAAAGATAATGATGATCATGAAAAAGATCACACAAAAGGCCTCTATGGACTTAATTGATAAAGAAGATCAACCAAAACAGTAAGAAGTCCAAGCTCAAAGAGCATTGAGGTACAATAGCTTAACTCATACCTTGTTAGTGATCATTCTTTTGCTTTTGATCCTAATGTGCGATAACCTACCTATTTGATGAGTAAAGTTATTGATATGCTTAACATGATGTGCTTGATCTTTATTGCATTTAGGGGTGTTGTTTGTGTTTATATTCAAGTCTATAGCATTAATCTTATGTGGTTGATCGTCTAGATGCTTGACTTAAGATGTAAACTCATATTGTGATGTATGCTCAATTGTTCATATTTTACATCATCACATCACTTGTTGGCTTGTTTTTCATCTTTCTTATTTTATAGCCAACTTGTGTAAGTTATTTTGGAAGTTATATGTGTTATAAATGTTTATTTTTTTTTCAATTGGTTATTTCTTACATTTTGTATCACATATACTCTCCCTTAATAACTATGAGATCATAATCTTTACTTACATATCTTTTGTGATCTCATTAGAGTTTTTGGTTAGTCTTGCTTCAAGAGTTGTTATACTCATTTAGCTAAGCATTAACTTATTAGAGGAATGTTCTCGAATTGTCATCTTACACTTCCTCTAATTCTTTTGGTTGTGATACATGTGCTTAACTTATGAATTCATGGTATCACTTCCACTAGTACTTTGTTAGCTATATTTTCAAACATGTTTTACAATTGGTCAATTGGTATCAAACTTGTTTTTATCTCAAATAGCTAACATCGTATGCTTGATAAACGGGGAGATTGTTCTTTAAGATTTATTTTTTATCTCCTTTGTCTTAGCTTAGGTTGATATTCTTTTTTAGCCATACATGACCATCTTTTGATTTATGTGTTATTATGGACTCCTTGTTTTTAGAAATCAACCAAGCTTATTCAGAATAATCATTCTTCAAATGATTTTTGGTCTTTAGGTTTGATCTTTTGGTTCTTATCTTATCAATCTATTAGACCATCAAGATTCTCCATGGCATTAAAAGTTTTTTTTTATATGGGGAGAATTCTTACATATCATCAAGCTTCTCCACAATTTAAATCTTATTCATCTTTACTTTTCATTAAATGCTTTTCTTATTGGCGCTCTGATATCCCTTTTTGATTTTGACAAAAAGGGGGTGAGTTTTTAAGTGTTGCAAATGTGCCAAGAGAAGTAATTTACAAAAGGAGAAAGCTTAGAACTTGCAAAATGGGAGAGATAAGGGATTCTTTAAAATAGGGGGAGTAGAATATTGTTTTGAAAAACATCTACTTGCCTAGATCCTTAATATTCTTATCTCATGCATTCATATTTATATGCTTTAAAGCTTTACTTTTTGCATATTATTCCCATTTGCATCAATGTTTTGTCATCATCAAAAAGGGGGAGATTGTTAGCCCGAAGGGCAAAATGAGTAATGTTGTTTTGATGATAACAAACCATTGATAGTTCTAATGTTTGTGTGAGCATGTTCTTTATAATAGGATCCTTAGCACTCACATCAACATTGATGAAAATGGTAAGTTAGCTTCTTGTGTGAACTAAGGTATGTATATTACACACAAGAATGCTATATTATGGATGGAAGGAGGTAAGGAGGTTGGTTGGGAAATAGGGCTCTTCTAAGAGTCCCTAGATGCATATGGCAAAAAGAAGGTTTCATGCTAGTGCTTCTGTCTTCTTGGTTTCATCTTTAAGAACTAGTCATTGTACTTCATTGTTCTTAAATGATCTTTGTCTTTTTGCCATACTTCCTTGCACTTAAATTAACCGTATTCTATCTAATTACATCAAAGTTTGTCATAATCAAAAAGGGGGAGATATTAAGCCCTAAGGGCGAACGAACTCGGTTTTTGATAATGGACAAACACTTGATGTTGTGTCTAATGTTTTATATCTTTGTGATAGAATATCGGTTCTCATAATGGAAGCTCTAAGTACTTCAATCAAGCCATGATCAAGATTCAAAGTCGTATTATTCAAGGCTCATTTTCAAGATTGAAGATTGAAGACTTAGGTTTGGTTAGATTAGCTTTGTCATTATAAGTCGTTATCTTATAAGCTCTAACCATTGCTCTGCATGAATATAAGTTCTACACTCAAGTCTCGCATGTTTTCATAAACACGTTTTCAAAAGGCTAAAGTTCAAAATGATTCTCATATGTGTTCATATCTCAAAAGCCTTTGATTTCAAAGTATAAGTCTTTTAAAATGGTTTTCTAAATGCTCTTACTTGTTACATATTGAGAAAACCTTTTAGACTTCATTAGATTTCAAAACGTATGAAAAAGCAACATCTCTAAAAGCTTAGAAGGTCGGTCAACCGGGCTCAAGCTCGGATCAACCGAGCACAAACAGAGAGTTGAACATTTTGGAGAATGGCTACTTCGGTCAACCGACCTTGTACTTCGGTCAACAAACCTTATGCTTCGGTCATCCGACCTTGTGCTTCAGTCAACCGAGGTCTGTGTTCGGTCAACCGACCTCTGCGATTTCTAGCCGTTATATGACCGTTGCAGAGTCTTTTTTCAGCATATTTTTGAAATGTATATATACTCTAAAGCTGAGAATGATTCAAAGACTTGCACATACAATATACATTGATTTCTTATCAAGTCTAAACACTTACAAAGCAAATGCTCTTCATTTCTATGATCTAAATCATTCAAGAGTGTTCTTTCAAAAGCAAGACAAAGAGTGTGCATCATATGTTCAAAGAGCTTATAATTCTTGTACTACAAAGGTATATATCTCTCACTTATAAGAGTGAATTATCTTTCTCTTTAACCATCGTATTCCCTTTCTAGGTGATTGGGTTATTCTCGTAAAAGTCCTACTTAGTGTGGGCAAGTAACTCTTAGTGAGTTTTGTATTGTGGTTGTGTTGTAAAACTCTTAGTGAGTTGTCCACAAGTGTAAAAAGTCTTCTTAGTGAAGTTGTTGAAAATCCTTGGGTGCGGCTCAAGGTAGTGGATGTAGATTCTAAGTGAATCGAACCACTCTAAATCCTTTGTCTTGTTATTTTGTTTTGCTATTGTTCATCTTGCTCAAACTTATACTAGCATTGCTTAGATTCGAAAAGTTTACAAGATTGACTAAAACCCAATTCACCCCCCCCCCCCCCCCTCTTGTGTTTTACATATTGCATCTATGATATGATTTGTATCCATTGCACATGATCAATAAAACATAATTATCAATCATACATCATACTAGTTTTATTTCATTGTAAAGAACATTACATAAAACTAGGGACGGTTATAATAGTAATTGCATAAGCTAATGAGTTTTACTATCAAATCACACATTTGATGTTCAAAAGAAAAATTAACTATTTAAAGACGTGCTCAAAAAGATACAAAACGTACAACATATGCTAATGGTCCTAGGGCACTACTAACAATCTCCCACTTGCCCTAGGTCCAATCATACATGATCCTCAATCCCATTGACCTAGTATGACTCTCATGTTTAGGTTGCCATTGTGGCTTGGTCAATGGATCTGCAATGTTGTCGTCTGTATGAACTTTGCAAATTTTAACATATCATCTATCAATGATCTCTCTAATCAGATGGAAACGCCTGAGAATGTGTTTGGATCGTTGATGAGATCTAGGTTCCTTAGCTTATGAAATGGCACCAATACTATCACAATAAAGGTCCACTGGGTTCACAATGTTAGGGACGACACATAATCCATCAACAAACTTCCTGATCCAAACAGCTCCTTTAGTTGCTTCAGAGGCAGTACTCAGCTTCTATTGTAGAGTTGGCCACGGTTTCTTTCTTTGAGCTCTTCCAGCTCGCAGCACCTCCATTCAAACAAAACACAAAACCAGATTGCAATATAAAGTCATCTACGACGGGCTAGAAGCTTGCGTCTGTGTAACCATTTACAGCCAGACTTCTTTCCTAACCTACGTAAACCAAGAGCATATATTTAGTCCTTCTCAAGTACTTAGGAATGCTCTTGACTACAGTCCAATGTGACTCTCCAGGGTCATATTGATATCTGCTAGACATACTTAAAGCGAAAGAGACATCCAGGCGAGTGCATATCACGGCATACATAATAGACCCAATGGCTGAAGCATATGTGATCTTACTCATGCGCTCTTGGTCCTTCTTTGTGGAAGGTCCTTGAGTTCTGCTAAGTTTAATGCCATGTGACATGGGCAAGAATCCCTTTTTGGAATCTTGCAAACTGAACCGTTTCAGTACCTTGTCAATGTATCCACTCTAGCTTAGGCCAATTATTTTGTTGGATCTATCTCTATAGATTCTTATACCCGAAATGTATGTAGCCTCGCCTAAGTCTTTCATGGAAAAACACTTCCCTAACCAATCTTTTACTCTTTGTAATGTGGGAATGTCATTTCCAATCAGTAAGATGTCATCCATATAAAGCATAAGGAACACTATTGCTGTATTAGTTACTTTCTTATAAACACAAGGCTCGTCTTCGGTTTTGACGAAACCAAATTCTTTAATTGCTTCATCAAAGCGACGATTCTAGCTTCGAGATGCTTTCTTCAATCCATAAATGGACCTTTGAAGCTTACACACTTTGCTAAGATTTGTCAGATCTTGTGTCATAAACACATCCTCGAGAAGGTTTCCATTAAGAAACTCAATCTTAACGTCCATTTGCCATATCTCATAGTCATAATAAGCGGTTATGGCAAGTAAAATCCTAATAGACTTAAACATAACGATAGGAGAAAAGGTTTCAGCATAGTCAATAGCATGAATTTGTCTATAACCTTTAACTACTAGTCGAGATTTAAAAGTGTGTACATTACCATCCATGTCGGTTTTCTTTTTTAAACGCCATACTTGGTTATCATAAATGGACTGCATCTCAGACTTCATAGCTTATAGCCACTTATCTGACTCAAAACTAAGAATTGCCTCTTTGTAGGTAGTGGGTTCATCTTGATCAATCAGTTCAATGCGATGATCATCAGTCACGAGAAATCCGTATCTCTCAGGTTGTTGATGTACTCGTCTTGTCTCCTTAAGCCTTGTGTCAAAGATTGAAGTTCAGTATCAGCACATGAGCTTGCTTGAACTTCCAAAGTTGGTTCAGATGTTGTTTGGGGATCTTGAATTTCCTCAAGATGGATCTTACTCCCACTATCCTCTTTGGAAATAAATTCCCTTTCAAGGAATAAACCATTTCGAGCAACAAACACTTTGTTCTCTGATGGAAGATAGAAGTAATATCGTTTAGTTTCTTTAGGATATCCCGCAAACAAACACTTGTCAGATTTAGGGGCGAGTTTATCAGATAACAAGCGTTTTACATACGACTCGCATCCCCAAATTTTGAGAAATGACAAACTAGGTTGTTTCCCAGTCCATATCTCATATGAAGTTTTTTTTTACCGCTTTAGAAGGAACTCTATTCATTATGAACGAAGCAGTTTCTAAGGCGTAGCTGGTTTGACTCATCATAGATCGAACTATACCCAGTAAGGTGTGATTCCTTCGTTTTGATACCCTATTCCATTGTGGTGTGCCAGGAGGAGTTAATTGTGAAACAATTCCACAACCCCTAAGATGTTCGTCAAACTCTAATAAGAGAGGGACAAATTCCTTACAATGCCTCTCACATTCAAGCCATGATAGGATACTACATCCGATCATCAGTCGTATTGATTACTCGATTAAAAGTAATGTCCGACTGAGTCAAAACGTAGCTCCATTCATGCTGGAAACAATGGAGACATAAGGTCTAAGGATTCAAAATAGTATCGAGGAAGTAATACTTATGACTAAAGAACCATAAAGTATTACTTCTCTAACGGATCACGTCTTATACAATGTATCCAAATATATTGCATCTATGATATTATTTGTATCCATTACACGTTATCAGTAAAACATATTCATCAATCATACATCATTTTAATTTTATTTCATTGTAAAAAACATTTCATAAAACTAGGGACAGTTAGAATAGTGATTTCATAAGCTAATGAGTTTACTATCAAATCACACATTTGATGTTCAAAGCAAAATTAACTATTCAAAAACTTGCTCAAAAAGATATAAAGCATACAACATATAGCATTTCTAATGGTCATAAGGCACTACTAGCAGCTAAGATGCTGGATGCGAAAGAACGCATGAGTGAGATTCCATATGCTTCGACAATTGGATCTATCATGTATGTCATGTTGTGTACTCGCCCATATGTTTCGTATGCTTTGAGTATAACGAGCATATACCTGTCTACATACGGTAAAAGTCACTGGATAGCCACGGTCTCACCAAAGGTCCAAACATGTACTGCGGCGGTATCACTTGATCTGTGAGATCATTGATAGAGGAGATGTGAAGATTTGCAAAGTTTATACGGACGGCAACACGGCCACCCACTAACGAAGTCGTTGACACAGCAACATCATCGTCATACATGGGTATTAGATACCAAGAGTACTGGTCTAAGAGATCGTACTTATGTACATTATACACTAAAAGGCAAGGTTGATGTCTTTAGTGTAAGTGGGAGATTGTTGTATTTCTTTTCATGTGATGAAATATTAAGGCATGAATTCCATTATTGTTGTTTTGAATACGGCTGTGCTTTTGTATTTAAACATATAATAATGTCCTTAGATAGTTATGCAATTGTTACATTGAACTGTCCCTAGTCAATCATTATTGTGGAATTTTAAGGACAGCAATAATGTGTGGAGATTAGTATGTGTTGTGGTTAAATACGGAGATATTAAATCAAACACATGGGTATTTGATACTGGACTGACCCGCTTATAAGAAAACTTCATGGATTGTTGTATAAATGTCAACAATGTTCTTATAATGATTATGTTTGCACCTAAATCCTTCGACTTTAGATCACACAAGATTTTCTTCTTGGCTAATGGTATGCTTTGATGGTGTCAAACGTCGTCTGTAACTAGATGGGCTATAAAGGCATTTGTTGGGTATATTTATGAACCATGTCAGGATGAGGTGTGATAGATAGAGGATTCGAAATGGATTATTAGTCTATTTCTCTAGTCTTTGGAGATTCAAAGACTAACCACAAAATCACAAATAAAATAGATTCATAGGTTCCATACCTTGTATAGAACTCATGCGTGAAAGAAACATTCGATCGCATGGAGTCGACGAATGAGGTGGGTTGATTAACAATTCACAGATGAAAAAATGGAAAAAAAGAAAGCATTCACTCCTCTTGTATCTATTGTATTTTTGCCTTGGTGGCTTTCTCTCTCATTTAAAAAAAAGTCTGGAATCTTGGGTTACTAATTGGTGGAATGCTGGGCAATCCGAATTTTTTTTGAATGATATTCAAGAAAGGGGTATTCTAGAAAAATTCATAGAATTAGAGGAACTCCTTGTCTTGGACGAAATGATTGAAGAAAACTCGGAGACACGTCTACACAAACTTCGTATAGGAATCCAAAAAGAAACGATCCAATTAATCAAGATACACAATGAGGATCGTATCCATACAATTTTTCACTTCTCGATAAATATAATCTGTTTTGCTATTCTAAGCGGTTATTCTATTTTGGGTAATGAAGAACTTGTTATTCTTAACTCTTGGGCCCAGGAATGACTATATAACCTAAGCGACACAGTCTCCTATACAACAGGAGTGATATCTTGGGAACCTTGATTGAGTGAGACTAATTCATGGCCATGAACAAGTGAATTAATATGAGATATTAATGTCATTTTATTAGTCTACTCGGGAATCAAGAAACTGGCTGATTGCACTATACAAGTTTGACATACTCCGTGGCTTGTGTTCAATATAGATATCGATGACAAAGTGATTAATGCAAAATATCATATTCGTGGTTACTTGAATCACCGGAACAATTTGTGAATTAGGAGTAATGATGTGTTGCTAGATACCTCTCATTACTGTTGACAACTGTTGTCACAGCCAACATAGCAAATACCTAAAAGGTCGCACACTATAATCAACGTGATTGGGCTTGTTAGAGTTTACATTTGATATAGGTGCTCAATTGGATTGGGCAAAAGACCTGGTCGACCGAGAGCTGTCTCGGGTGGACCGAACTTTTTGTCACTCCGGACGGCCGAGAACCATTTCTTTGGTCGACCGAACCAGTTAGACTTGGTCAAAATCATCACATCTACATGTGTGAGGGAATGTGTGTAAGGGAGTAGTGGGAGAGAAATAAAGGGAAAGTGGGGTGAGTGGGTAATTCCACTTACACCACACTAGATGAAAAATGTTTTCATTCTAACTCTCAAGATTCTCTCTATTCTCTCTACCTCTCTTAGCTGAAATCCAAGAAGCAACAAATTATGGGATTTTCCTTCTTTATTTTACACACTCTCAAGAACAATTAAAGAGAAGAAAAATACGATTTTTCTCATCTCTTTGATTTCCGATTTTCCTAAGTAATCTATACTTTGTGGATTCCGGGAAAGTTTCCAAACTTCATAGTTCTTGAACTAGCATATGATACTTGGAGTGACAAGCTCAGAGGTTGGTGTGTGGATACAAGTAAAGACAAGAGTCAAAAAGCTGTTGTTGGTGATTTCTAATAGCAGAATCCGGACAACGTCGATTAGATCGACACAAAGGTATAATTCCTAACACAGGGTTTTTGGTTCTTTCTCGTGAGGTAATCCCGCACTTTTATTTCCGCTGCGTTTTGGGGATTACGAATTTTTCCTTCATCTTCAACCAGAATTCACAATTGCTAAACTTCGCATACAGTTTCTTTTTTCTCAAAATTCCCAAAGATATTTTCAAATGTTCTTCATGAACTTCCTCATATGGTGAGTATATTAGGATGTCATCGAAAAATACCACCACAAATATGTATAAGAAATCTTAAAAAACCCGCTTCATCGTGTCCATGATTGCCACCGGTGCATTGGTCATCCCAAACGTCATTACAAGGAATTCATAGTGCCCATATCTGGTTCTGAATGCACTCTTTGGTATGTCTTCTTACATGATTCTCAGCTGATGATATTCATATCTTAAGTCTATCTTAGGAGAACACTTTGGCACACTTCAACAGATCAAACAAATCATCTATTCGGTGTAGTGGATACCTGTTCTTGGTGTTGATCTTGTTTAATTCCCGTAAGTCAATGCACATTCTCATGCTTTTGAAATACCCTATTGAGGGTATAGAACCTAAAAGGGGGTGAATTAGGTTCTTAAAAACTTTTTAAGCTTTTCTAAAACTTCTTTTACCTATGTGTTCACCTTAACAACAAGTATGTTGTTTAAGTACATAAAGTGATTCAATTATATTCAAGGCAACTTAGATGACTATATAAAGCAATTGTATAAAGCAATGAAGCATGTGATAGTTTCTATCCTAAGCACATATGTTCCATATAATCAAATAGGCAAGTTATAGCAAGTATATGAACAATGAAGTAAAGGAGTAGGGATAGAGAAAACACGAGGATTTATAGTGGTTCGATTCACAAAGAAATACATCCACTACCTTACGGCAAACCCAATGATTTCAACATCCACTAATAGATACCCTTCACAACAAATGCAATGTGGGTTCTATTTACAATTGCCTCAACAAATGAGCACTTTTGCTTCACAAAGAAGACTTCACTCACAAAGAGTGTTAGCCTCACAAAGGGGACTTTTGCCTACTTTTAGGACTTTTGCTTCACTAAGAAGTCTCCACTCACAAAGAGTGTTTGCCTCACCGAGAGGACTTTTGCCTACACATAAGACTTACAAACACTCACCAAGAAGATTTTACAATTTAGCTCACAATACACAAATCCCTCAATTGGATTATATATACAAATGAAATCTCTAATCACTCTTGAGAATACAAAGATAGATGAAGTTTAAGCTCAACACAAATACTTTTGAAATATATGAATTTTAAGCTCAAAAATGTTTTCTTGTGTATTTATGAAGTGTATATGTCTATGCCCTCCTATGGCTTGATTGGTTATGTAAAATTCAGCTTTAGAAGCTTTTTATAGGGCAAGAATACACAAGCTTTGTAGGTCACAACGGCTATAATTTCGGCCTGGAATTGACAGCTTCGACCGCTACTAGACAAAAGGTCGATTGGAGTGCCTGAAAACAAAGGTTAAAGGCCCTCTGTTCTCATCTCGGCCGACGAATTCATGGGGTCAGGTCTACCGAAGCAATGTTGGTCTACCTACCTTATATCACGGTCGTCCGAATATAATATAGTCGTTGGAGTATTGAAACATTCAAAACTCGAACAAGGATAAGAACTCACTGGTCGACCGCATCAACATTAGTCGTCGACTGAACAGCCCTGGTCTACCGAGGCTAAGCCTAGGTCGACCGTAGTACAGTCCCAAAATGGTTTTTACACTTAGTTAAATTTCCAATGTTCTCATTCACACGCCTAAGTGTTTTTGTAAAGATATAAAACACATTTTAAAGTACTTAGACATTGACCAACTAGTTTTCAAAAACCTTTTCAAATGATTGACCAAAGTAAAACATGAGGTTTAGAAAACATGCATAGTTGAGCTTTGAACATTCTTATATTTAGTATTCTCAAGGGAAATATTAGTCACAAAGGATTACCTATAAGCTTAGACTAATCTTCCTAAGGTCTTCAAGTTGATTCTTGTTAGAGCTTTGACTTAAAGCCTTCGATCAACATATTCTTGAGTGATGAAGTCCTCTTGCATTCTTGATATAGTATATTGGACTTCACACTTCTTCTTGTCACAGGGTCTACCACTTTATTGTACTCTTGTTGGATTGAGTAGCTCTTGACATGTTGATCTTCCTTCTTCATTGACTTTGCAAGTGCTTCCATAGTATGTGGATTGACTTCATGCATGTGCTATGGAGTCTTGTAAAGTGTAGCTTCCTTGTGTGTATGATCATACCTTTGATGTACACAAGAAGGTAACTTACCATTTTCATCAATGTTGGTGTGATGGCTAAGGATCATATTATTAAGAACATGCTCACACAAACATTAGAACTATCAATGGTTTGTTATCATCAAAACAATATTGATCACTTTACCCTTCGGGCTAACAATATCCCCTTTTTTATGATGACAAAACATTGATGCAAATGGGAATAATATGCAAAAGATAAAGCTTTAAAGCATATAAATATGTATGCATGAGATAAAGGTTTTGAGGATCTAGGCAAGTAGATGTTTTGAAAAAATATTATACTCCCCATATTTTAAAAATCTCTTATCTCTCCCATTTAATTTGCAAGTTCTTAAGCTTTCTCCTTTTGTAAATTACTTTTCTTGGCACATTTGCAAAATATAAGATTTATCCCCTTTTGTCGAAATCAAAAAGAGTAATCAGAACGCCAATATTCAAAGCATTTTCTCCTCCTTTTTATTGAAAAGTGATTTTTTTTTTTTTTTTTAAGAAAGCCACCTGTTGTGGTGGGGGACTTGGCATGGACCCCCACCCGTTTATTCAATAGGCTAAAATAGGCAATAAAAGTACAAGGAGGGGGACTAAGCCAAAACCTCCAATTAGGTGCAACCAAATCCACTTCATACAATAAAAGAAAAAAAAACAATTTGAAAACTAGAGAACTAAAGGATTTTTCCCTTTTGAAAGACCTCTTTAAGAAATACTCCTTTTAAAAATGAATATGAATGAGGGATAAAGTTTAAATTGTGGAGAAGCTTGATGAATATTAAGATTTCTCCCCCCCCCCCCCTCCCTTCCCTTCCCCCCTATTTTTGTAAAAAAAAAAATTGTTTAAATTGATGGTCTAATAGAGTGATAAGATAGGAACCAAATGATCAAATCTAAAGATTAAAAATAATTTGAAGAAGGATAATTTTTAATAAGCTTTGTTGATTTCAAGATACCAAGAGTCCATATTGACACATAAATCTAAAGATTGTCATTATGTCTCAAAAGGAATATCAACCTAAGCTAAAACAAAGGAGATAAGGTATATAACCTTAAGCACAATCTCCTCATTTATCAAACATACAATGTTAGCTATTTTAAGATGAAAACAAGTTTGAGAATATAGCTAACAAAGTACTACTGGAGGTGATATCATGAATACATAAGTTAAGTACATGTATCATAACCAAAATAAGTAGAGGAAGTGTAAGATAACACTTTTAATAATTCCTCTAACAAGCTAATGGTTAGCTAAATGAGTGTAACAACTAAAACAAGACTAACCAAATACTATAATGAGATCACAGAAGATAAGAAAATGTAGAATATGATATCAAAGTTATTAAGGGAGAGCATATGTAGAAAATAAACATGTATAACACATATAACTCCCAAAATAACTTACACAAGTTGACTATTAGAGATAAAGGATGAAAACAAGCCAACAAGTGATGCGATGATGAAAAATATGGAAAATTGAGCATACATCACATATTTTGAGGGGGGTAAGGGATGAAAACATTTGAAAACTCCCCCTAAGGTTGTCCCTATATGAATAAACCATCAAAACTTACATATTTTTAAGTTGAAGTTCAAAGTTTGCTGAAATTTTGGATGTGCCGGTCGACCTAACATTTTTCCTCTGGTTGACTGCACGTGTTCGGTCGACCGGAATTTTGACAGAAAATAGGAAAACCTGCAATTAACATTTCAAACCATGCCAAACAACCATGTAAACATAACCAAGGCATTTTCAATGCCACAAACACGGTTTATATCTTAAGTCAAGTGTCTAGACGATCAACCACATAATAATCATGCTTAAGACTTGAATATAAACACCAAAACACTCCTATATTCTATATAGATAAAATTAAAACCAAGCAAAGCATATACAAACTCCCCCCAAAGCATAAGATACTAAAGAAAATAGGGGAGGGTTTGAAAATGAGCTTTCATCATAAGGATCAAATCATTAAGCTCAAACACTATAGCATGCTCAAATGAATCAAAACAAATGAATAGAAAACATGTTATAAAAGCATCAAGGTGCCACTTTAAGCAATTCATACAAGGAAATATAAAAAGTAAGAACAACAATTGCTATACTAAGGGTACACACAAAATATCAAAGAGAAATACGTGGAAAAGAAATGAAATAAACAAAGATTGAGTTTGATGTGGGATCATCCATGAAGCTAAAAGAGGTCATTCATCCAAATGACCAAGTTCTTAACTCATTCATTCCAAATCTAAGTTTCCGAAGATAGCCTAAGTTCCAAATTCTTAAAGTATTTAAACTAAATGTTCATGGGACAAAGAAACCTTCAAAGAAGGCAAGCTACAAAGATCAAATCCATTTAATCTCGTTTGAAGGCGAGATACACAATTGGAAGAAAAACGGTTAAAGGGCATTTTACGACAATTAGATTTTTAGCTTTATTATTATTATTAAGTAGTTTTAGGCGCATTATGTTAGTGATGCTAGAGTACAGGACATATTGTCCATGTGTTTAGATAGTGTTTATTTTATAGCAAGTTTTAGTTATCTAGGATACGTATATTCCTAATTATAATAGGACTCTTATTTGTGGGTTCTTTTTGGACGAAATTCCACTCTATTTAGAGGGAATTCGGCCACCTTTATTGGTAGATTTGATATATTATATTTGTTAAGGTTATTCCGTAGATACTTGTGAATTGAACTTCATTCATTCTTATCTTCTTCTATTAAGAAAAGTTTTTTCGGTTTTCTCCTAAATTTTAGGAAACCTCTTTTGGCCTTCTTCTTCTTTCTTGCGGCTGCCATGGCCGCCGGCCTTCAGGCTGCCGTGGCTCCCGCCACCGCTCCAACACCGTGGAAACATAAAAGTTTTGCGGAATTGCTCTCCGGCCCTCAAACTGAGACAATCAATCTTCCCATTGCTCCGCTAGAAGTTTTCAAAGGAGAACCAAATCTGATCATCCCAGCGGAAGCACATGATATTTTAATTCGCCCTTGGCGTTTTGCTCTAGTTGGAAAATTCCATACATATGCCCCAATTTTGGAATCGCTTCACAAATCTTTTCATAAAATTGGTTTTAAGGGAAACTTTTGGATTGGACATATAGACCCGAGGCATGTTTTAATCCGTTTTGTTCTTGAAGAGGATTATTGCCGCCATAGGGATTTGGAATTTCTTTGGTTTAACAATGCGGGTATTCAAATGGACTTATGATTTTGATGTCAATGTTGAACCCGCCATTGTTCCTGTCTGGATTGGGTTTGAAGGATTACCGATCCACTTATACAATAAATCTAAGCTTTTATCTCTTGCAAGAGCGGTTGGGCAGCCACTTGCTTTGGATGCTCCAACCGCCGCCGCTTCTCGACCGAGTATTGACAAGGTTTGTGTAGAGGTTGATCTTTTATCGGATTTGCCCAACCGTATTCAAGTTACACATGCTAAACAGGGAAAGGTTATTGGCAATCGATTATCTATGATGATTTACCGGTGTATTGTTTGGGTTGTAATCGTATCGGTCATCATATTTCAAAGTGTGGAAAATCAACAACAGTGGCTCCGGCACCAATTGCTATTACTAAAACGGCGGCCAAAACGGGTACAGGGGCGCTGCCAAACAAAGGGAAAATGAAAATTGCGGATAAGAACACCGCCAAGCCTTCTGCTCCAGGTCAATGGATCCGGGTCGGGCCGCGGCTGGAACCGGGTCCATCCGGATTACCAACGGATGCCACGGTCAAGGCAATAGGAACGGTTACTCAAGTCCCGGAATTACCAGCGATGAATGCTACCTGCGGAGAGCCCCCTTCATCGGCAGTCATCGACTTGGAACCACCTACACTGACTATTCAGGAATCCTCAATAATGGCTCCAATTTCCGGTAAAGGTCCGATTGTTCCTGATGTCCCTTTAATTTTTATTTCGAAGGGAATTGACGATATCAAGGTAGGCTGTGATAAACTGCCATTTGATACTCAGCGACTATATCAGTCAGTCGGAGGTAAGCTAAAATCTACTAAAGCACAGTCGGCGGTCTTGGAGGACCTCCGAAATTTCAAAATTTCTCTTCCGATTCGAATGGCTAAAACCCCTTACCTGGCTGCCCTGGCTGAACCGGTCGCCCCACAGGCTAACATTATTGAACCGACATTATACATTGAACCAGTTTTCTTGCAACCAGCAACTTCTTTACCGGATATAGAGAATATACCTTTGACGGTATCAGGGGCACATAGCCTTGGAAACCCAGGCTCGGGTTCTGTTGATGATGAGCTGGGTATTGAAGACCCCGATCGGATACCTGAAGTGGCAGTGGGAACTGAAACGGATGACGAAGACCCGGATGAGCTCGAACTTCGGTCTGATGTGGGGGTTGATAGTCGTTTGGCTCTACCCGGATCAATGGATGACACTATTGAATCGTCGGCGGGTGCCTTGGATGTATCAGTTCCTTTAACTGGCAACACTTCCTCTATATTACCTGTTGAGCAAAGCGAGAAACCTACTCGAGGACGAGGTCGGAAACAACTTGGGCCCGCTTCGAGAAAGTCGTCTCGATTGATGGAGAAATCCATAGGTAACACCCAGTAATTGGGTTCTTCTACTTTTACTCATTATTAGTTTTAATGAATACAATAAATTTAGTTATTTGGAATATTCGTGGTAATGGAAATGCTGAGTCAATTGCCTTATTTGCTGTGTTGGAGCCCATGTTAGGGGAAACTGATTTGCCTGTTTATATTCGCCGGTTAGGCTTTGATGATGGGTTATGTAATGTATCAAGTAAAATTTGGCTATTTTGGTCTGAGATTCTAGATATAACAATGGTAGGGAATTCGGACCAAGTTTTGGTGAATAATTATGCTGGTCATCCTTTGTATCTCTCTTTTGTTTATGCCAAATGTGTTTACACCAAGCGACGGGATTTGTGGGACGAGTTACGTAATTTCCATTCCTCTCATGATGTCCCTTGGTTGGTGGGAGGCGATTTTAATGTGGTCAAAGATATTTACGAAAGTTTGGGTTCCATTTCGAAACCGCTTCCTATGTCTGAGTTTGTAGAAGCTTTGGGGGATTGTGAATTGCAAGATATCCTGTTTATTGGCAGCCCTTATACATGGTGTAGAAGCTCATCCACGCCATTGTTACGCAGATTGGTCAGAATCATGATTAATACAAAGTGGAATGACTATTTTGCTCGCACTTTTCTCGAACATCTTCACAGATCGGAGTCCGATCATTGTCCTTTATTTGTTAAGCTAAACGAGAGGGGGCCACCTTGTCTGCTCCTTTCTGGTATCAAAATATGTGGTCTCGTCATTCAATCTTTCAGGAATTAATTCATACAAGTTGGGCAACCCAGGTGGATGGGAATGGAATGATGATTCTTGCTATGAAATTAAAGCGTTTGTAGGGCGTATTATGTTTATGGAATAAAGAAACATTTGGCTATATACCCAAAGGCTCCGAGAGGCCGATGAGAATGTTAAGGCTGCCGAAGCAGCCTATGATCTTGATCCCAATGCTGTTTTGTTGAATACGTTGAATGCAGCGCAAGAAACCTATCATTTTTATTTGGGGGCTGAGGAGATCTTTTGGAGGCAAAAAGCTCGTGTTAAATGGTTACAGGAAGGCGATGCCAACACCAAGTATTTTCACACTCTATGTAAAAGCAAAAGTAGGCGTATGTGTATCTAAAAAATTCAAGCTGCAAATGGTCAATGGTTAACGGATGATATGGAAATCGGCCGAGAAGCCGAGCATTATTTTGCATCTCTTTTTACTGCTGATGACACTACGGCTCCTTCGGATGAGTTGCTCAATCTTATCCCGTGTTTGGTGGATGCAAGTTCCAATCACGCTTTATCAATGTTGCCTACTTTAGAGGAGGTTCATACGGCGGTTTTCTCTCTTGATCGTAATAGTGGTGCGGGACTGGATGGGTATTCAAGCGGATTCTTCCAAGATTGTTGGAATGTTGTTAAAGATGATGTGTTATTGGCGGTTCGTGATTTTTGGTCAGGTTTACCACTTCCGAAAGCCCTCGCTAGCACAACAATTGTGCTTTTGCCGAAAATTCCAAGTCCTTCTCATTTTAGGGATTTTCGACCCATATCTCTGTGTAACTTTGCTAATAAGGTAATTACGAAGGTCCTAGATTCTAGACTGGGCTCTCACTTACCTTCTCTTATATGTCCTAATCAATCTGGTTTTATTAACGGAAGATCTATTTCTGATAATGTGTTATTGGCTATGGAAATGGTATACTCTATTAACCATCGAATTTGGGGTGGTAACTTGGTGATAAAACTTGATATGCAAAAGGCTTTTGACAGAGTTTCACACAAATTCCTTATTCACATTTTGAGGCGCTTTGGATTTAATTGTCACTTTGTCAATCTTATTCAGAATGTGTTAAAGTCTAATTGGTTTTCTGTGATGGTTAATGGTGCGGTGTATGGATATTTCAATGCCAAGAGAGGGGTTAAACAAGGTGACCCTCTATCCCCTTTATTGTTTATTTTGGCGGCTGATTGCTTGTCCAGGGGGCTTAATAATTTAACATCCACAGGCCTGATTGAACCATATCGCATTCCTAGGCAGTCTCTACTTATTTCACATCTTGCTTTTGCGGATGATATTGTAATTTTTATGAATGGTCAGAAGAAATCTATTCTCACTCTAATGGCTTTCCTGCGGTTATATGAAGACGGTTCGGGACAGCGAATCAATGTTGGGAAATGTTCTTTCTATGCCCCAAAGAGAATGCCTAATTCTACGAAAGAAATGATTCAGTCGGTCACTGGCTTCATCGAAGGGGATTTTCCAATGAAATATCTTGGGTGTCCGATTTT
The DNA here is from genome assembly GCA_026122235.1 of Vinca minor. Taxonomy (NCBI): domain Eukaryota; kingdom Viridiplantae; phylum Streptophyta; class Magnoliopsida; order Gentianales; family Apocynaceae; genus Vinca; species Vinca minor. The sequence goes on from JAOCZM010000058.1 coordinate 1,162,289, forward strand.
CCCTGGACAATCTAAATTGCAATATTTTCAGCCACTAGTAGACACTATTGGAGCGCGTATTGAGGGGTGGCAGAGGAATTTACTCAGTATGGGAGGCCGACTTATTTTTGGTACGATCGGTGCTTAATTCAATTCCTATGCATATTCTTGCATCTTGTAATGTCCCTAGGTTTGTTTTGTTAACATTGGAACGCATGTTCTCGCGGTTTGTCTGGGGACAAACGGAGGGAGTAGAGAGAAAACATTGGATGTCGTGGAGAAGGATGTCTCGTGCAGTGGAATGTAACGGTGTTGGAGTTATCTCTTTACTTACATTTTATGATGCTTTTTCGTGGAAATTATGGTGGAAGTTTCGCACTGGCTGTTCTCTATGGACTAATTTCTTACGCTCCAAAAAAACCTTCATTCATTCTTGAGTTACTGTATCAACAAGCAATTTCAGTTGTTGTGGTGTTTCAGCTCCCATTGATAATCAACCTTCTTAGAATTGCGTTGATTATATTTCCCTTGGAAACTAATTCGAGAAAGAGAAAATTCTGAGTTTTAACCTTTTGTATCGAATCTTGACCTTAAAAATCAAGGTTCTTCATCAGTTGGAATCAAAGCATAAGGTTGATCTCTTTCTTGGTGTACCTTCACCGGTTTCTTGAAAATTTTCTTGTTTGCTTGATAATAAAAAATAAAAAAAAAGAGCAATTTGTCCCAAAAAAAACCGATACTTTATTTAGTGAACAAACTAAAAGCAAATTTCTTGATTCCTAGTGCCTTCAAGCCTCGTTACAAGAATTGGTAATTGTTCACCCCTTTCTTCTTGTTAGCCGTGATAATCAATCCAATATCAAGAAGTGTAGAGCCTTCAAGCCTGAATTCTTTGATAACTTTCGGCCAAGAAAAGGGTAATTTCAAAAGAAAAAGAAAGAAAAGATTCAAGAACAAGATTTAAGAAACATAAAGACTGGAATCTTCCTTTTCCTAAACACAAAAGGATACTTATAAAAAGTATCTTCTTTTCTTTATTAGGTCTAGGATTTTCAAGATTACTCATTTATCCTTTCTTTAACCTTTTCATGTAAATCAAGATAGGATTTCTATTCCTTTATTTTTCAGCTTTGTCAACGCAACAAATTAGGAATTTTTAATTCATCTAGAGTTGAAGTTGTTTCACGAGTATTGTTGGAATATTGAGTGAATTGTTTTTCTATCTAACAAATTTGAGAGTTTTTCTTTAAGATTAATATGTATCAACATGAAGGATCATCAAAGATAGCCGAATTCTTTGAAGAGCTAAACGAAAGATTAGATCCTTTAGAATCCCAAAACCTGCCCTATGTCCCAAGAAGGAAACACAAAATGGATGAAGAAGAGGGAAACTTTGATTATGATGATAAAATTTATGGCTATGAAAGGGAAAAAATTCAAATGTTTGATGATAATTGTGACTTTTATCTCCGAGAAGGGGTGTTAAAATTCAGAGATTTGACAACTCTATTGGTGCAATCAATATCCCATCTTTTAAAGGTACAAAAGATCCTGAATCCTTTTTTGAATGGATACATAAACTTAATCATATATTTATTATTCATGATTATTCGGAGGGTAAAAAGGTAAAAATAGTAGCCAAGGGATTCTATAATTAAGCATCAAAGTAGTGGGAAGAAGAAAGTATACTTGGGAGAAGGGCGAGTCAACGACCTATTGATAGTTGGAATGATATGAAAGCTGAGATGAAACAGAGATTTGTTTCCCCATATTACATTAGGGAACATGTCAAACGTTTACAAATGCTTACGCAAGGTACTAAATCAATAGATGAATATTATGAAGAGATGAGATTAGCCATGATTCGGGTTGATATTCAAGAAGATATGGAAGTTACGTAGAATCGATTCTTGGCAGCTTTGAATGATGATATTAGGCCAAAAGTGGAAAGAGCTAGTCATGTTGATATTGTAGAGATGGTAAACTATGCATAACAAATTGAGAGACAAATCAAATAGAAGAATAAAGGGACTAATTCGGCTAAATTTTCACCATGGAAAAAGCCAAATCAGACCCCTTTCAAATTCTAGTTCTTGGCAGCGGCAAAGTGATAATAAGGGAAGTTTTGAGGCTGCCCAAACATCCACGATTCAAAGAGATGAAGTCCAAACAACCACGGATCAAACAGCCACGGTTCACAAAGAACTAGTTCTCAACAAATGAGAATGTTGGGTAACCAATCTCTTTCAAATGAGATTTTAAAATTTAGCTCGCTACACACAAATCCCTCAATTGGATTGGATATACAAATGAAATCTCTAAATACTCTTGAGAATAGAAATATAGATGAAATTTAAGCTCAACACAAATGCCTTTGAAAGATATGGAATTTAAGCTCAAAAGTGCTTGCTTGTGTGTTTATGAAGTGTATATGTCTATGCCCTCTTATGTCTTGATTGGTTATGTCAAATTCAGCTTTATAAGCTTTTTATAGGGAAAGAATACACAAACTTTGTTGGTCACAACGGCTATAATTTTGGCCTTGAATTGATAGCTTCGGTCGACCGCTACTAGACAGTAGGTCGACCGTAATGCCTAAAATCAAAGGTTAAAGGCCCTATGTTCTCATCTCGACCGACCGATTTCATTGGGTCAGGTCTACTGAAGCAATGTTGGTCGACCTACCTTATATCACGGTCGTCCAGATAGAATATAGCAGTTGGAGCATTGGAACATTCAAAATTCGAATAAGGAAAAAAACTCACTGGTCGACCGCATCAACACTTGCTGGTCGATCGGACAGCTCTGGTCTACCGAGGCTAAGCCTAGGTCGGCCGGAGAACAATCCCAAAGTGGCTTTTACACTTAGTAAAGTTTCCAATGTTCTCATCCACATGCCTAATCGTTTTGTAAAGATATAAAAAACATATGTTAAAGTACTTAGGCATTGACCAACTAGTTTTCAAAAACCTTTTCAAATGATTGAACAAAGTAAAACATGAGGTTTTGAAAACATACATAGTTGAGCTTTAAACATTCTTATATCTAGTATTCCCAAGGGAAAGATTAGTCACAAAGGATTACCTATAAGCTTAGACTAATCTTCCTAAGGTCTTCAAGTCTTCAAATTGATTCTTGTTGGAGCTTTGACTTGAAGCCTTCGATCAACATCATCTTGAGTGATGAAGTCCTCTAGCATTCTTGATGTAGCATATTGGACTTCACATTCTTCTTGTCATAGTGTCTACCACTTAATTGTACTCTTGTTAGATTGAGTAGCTCTTGACATGTTGATCTTCCTTCTTCATTGACTTTGCAAGTACTTCCATAGTATGTGGATTGACTTCATGCTTGTGCTATGGAGTCTTGCAAAAAAGTAGCTTTCTTGTGTGTATGATCACACCTTTGATGTACACAAGAAGCTAACTTACCATTTTCATCAATGTTGGTGTGAGTGCTAAGGATCCTATTATTAAGAACATGCTCACACAAACATTAGAACTATCATTGGTTTGTTATCATCAAAACAATATTGATTACTTTAACCTTCGGGCTAACAACTTCCATCTTTCTTCTTCACAAAGTAACACCAATTCACCCCTAAGGTGACACAATAGGCCTCGATGAACTTCTTGTCTAACAACTTCTGCAACTGGGTTTTCAACTGTTTTAGTTCAGTCGGTGTCATACGATACATGCCCTTAGAGATAGGCTCTGCACTGGGTTATAAGAGTATTTCAAAATCAATCACCCGGGCAGGTGGTACGACAGGTAAATCTTCCAGAAACACATCTTGGAAATCCCTTACTATCAGTACATCTTCAATCTGAATCTCTTTATCATCCTTTCCCAATGCATAGATTAAGAAAGCGTCAAAACCCTTCCTCATATATTGCATAGCCTTGATAACTGATATAATCGGTAGCCTCTGCTCTTTTTTCTTTCTTTCTGTCCCCTGGAATTTAATCACTTCCCTGTCTCCTACCACAAACTTGATTCTTCTTTCCTTAGAATCCACTAAGGCATGATGTGTTTTTTTTTTTTTTAAATCCACCAGCGTGGTGGGGCTGTCCCCCATATATATAAACTGCCAGGAGGGGGACATAAACCAAAACCTCCCCAAAAGGTGCGAAAAAACACCCAATACAAAAAGATAACAAGGAGAAACTATACTATGATACAAAACCAAAAAAGGGAGTGGGAAGGCATGATGTGTTGACAACCAATCCATTCCCATAATAATATCAAAGTCTACCATTTTCAGTTTAATCAAATCTGCTTCCAACACTCTTAAATCTATCTCTATCTGACACTCTTTATGTAACAAGTTTGATTCCGACACTTTCCCACTAGGTATTTTAACTCTATATGCATTCAAAGGATAAGTCGGGGTAGTCTTAATGGTCTTAGCCAATCGACATGAAACAAAAGAATGTGTAGCACCACAATCAAACAAAACATATGGATGTGTTCAATTAACCAACAAATGTAGGAATTCATAGGCAGAAACTCGTTCTAAACACCCATAAATCGTCCCCGATAGGATCCGTTCATACTATGGGAATCGAATAAAAATGAAAAAGACTTAAAAAATTTCGGGTTTGATTTCTGATTTGGCAAAGATGTTGCACTACAGCCACCAAAAGTCGTCCCTTGCGGAATTGCTCTCTACCAGTATCCACGCGACGAAACGAGCAGCGAGTGCTAGCTCTTCAGTTTTCTGAGTTCTAGAAAAAACCAGAGAGAAATGGTGGAAAAATCTATTTTTGTTGTTAGGTTTTGCGACACTGCAAAATATATCTAGGGATTCGCCCAAGAGATCAATATATAAGGCGTGAGATTTTGTCTTGGGAACAAACTCTCATGTCATTCCCATCTCTTTTGATAGTGGGAGTTTTTATCGCATAATAACTCCTATGTAATCACCGAAAAAACTAAAAACCGAAACTACCCATCATTTATCTCTAATTTGAATAATAACAATTTTATTATTCTTAGAAAAATAAATGTCAGATACAACGAACCTAAACACATTCTAGATTCATTGAATATGGACATATAGCTCGTTAACTCGTCTATGCGTGTGACCCATGTTCATATCACAATAGTAATGAAGACAAACTAAGTAGTTGTATGTATTCTTAAGTCGCAAGAGGTCCCTAATAGGGCATTGTGACTCCCATAATGAATGAATGATCAGTGGAACGATTATCTAATTTCAATCCACTATTTAATCTCTTTGTCTCGCGATATCCCAATTAAGCATAAGGCATGGCAGTTGTCACCCTTATAAAGCTTAACTATATTTCTACTCGATCTCCAGGTAGACTGTTCCAACAAATAATATTTAATAACCACTTTATTAAATACATTTGAGCACGACCATGCATTTCAACAACCCACAGATCTCCCTCCAATAAGAGAGGGACAAATCCCTGGCAATGCCTCTCACACTCAAGCCATGATAGCATATTACATCTGATCATCACTCGTATTAATTATTCGATTAAAAGTAACGTTCGACTAAGTCAAAACGTAGCTCTATTCATGCTGGAAACGATGAAGACATTAGGTTTAAGGATCCAAAATAGCATTAAGGAAGTAATACTTATGACTAAAAGAACCATTAAGTATTACTTATCTTTCGGATCACATCCGATACAATATATCCCAATATGTATCTATGATATGATTTGTACCCATTACACATGATCAGTAAAACATGATCATCAATCGATCATCATATTAGTTTATTTCTTGTATATAACAATACATAAAACTAGGAACAATCAAAAGAGTAATTATATAAGTTAATGAGTTTTACTATCAAATCACATATTTGATGTTCAAAAGAAAAATTATCTATTCAAGTAACATGCTCAAAATATAAAAAATGTACAACATATGCTAATGGTTCTAGGGCACTACTAACAATCTCCCACTTGCCCTAGGTCCAATCATACATAATTCTCAATCTCATTGACCTAGTATGAATCTCATGTTTAGGTTGCGGGAGTGGCTTGGTCAATTGATCTGCACTGTTGTCGTTTGTATGAACGTTGCAAATTTTAACGTCTCATCTATCAATGATCTCCCTAATCAGATGAAAACTGAGAATGTGTTTGGATCGTTGGTGAGATATAGGTTCTTTAGCTTGTGAAATGGTACCAGTATTATCACAATAAAGGTCCACCAAGTTCACAATGCTAAGGATGACAACTAATCCATCACATGGCATACATAATAGACCCAATGGCTAAAGCATATGGGATATTACTCATCCGCTCATGGTCTTCCTTTGTGGAAGGTCCTTGAGTTATGTTGAGTTTCATGTCGTATGACATGGGCAAGAATCCCTTTTTGGAATCTTGCAAACTGAACCATTTCAGTACATTGTCAATGTATCCACTCTGCCTTAGGCCAATCATTTTGTTGGATCTCTCTCTCTCTCTCTCTCTCTCTCTCTCTCTATAGAGCCTTATACCCATTATACCCAAAATGCAGGTAGCCTCGCCTAATTCTTTCATGGAAAAGCACTTCCTCAACCAAGCTTTTACACTTTGTAATGTGGGGATGTCATTTACAATAAGTAAGATTCCATCCACATAAAGCACAAGGAACATTTCTGCATTATTAGTTACTTTCTTATAAACACAAGGCGCGTCTTCGTTTTTTATGAAACCAAATTCTTTAATTGCTTCATCAAAACGACGATTCCATAAATAGACCTTTGAAGCTTACACACTTTGTTGGGATCAACAAAGCCCTCAGGTTATGTCATATACACATCCTCGAGAAGGTTTCCATTAAGAAAACGTAATCTTAACGTCCATTTTCCATATCTCATAGTCATAATAGTAAAATCCTAATATACTTTATCATAACGACAGGAGAAAAGGTTTCATAATAGTCAATACCATGAATTTGTCTATAACCTTTAACTGCTAGTCGAGATTTAAAAGTGTGTACATTACCATCCACGTCGGTTTTCGTTTTAAAACACCACTTGTTAACAATGACTTACACCCTTCGGGTGGGTCAACCAAAGTCCACACTTGGTTATCTTACATGGATTGCTTCTCAGACTTCATAGCTTCTAGCCACTTGTCAGACTCAAAATTGTGAATTACCTCTTTGTAGAAAATGGGTTCATATTGATCAATCAATTAAATATGATGATCATCAGTTACGAGAAATTCATATCTATCAGGTTGTTGATGTACCAGACTTGACCTCTTTGGGCCTTGTGTCAAAGATTGAATCTCAATATCAGCACGTGAGCTTGCTTGAAGTTCTGAAGCTGATTAAGATGTTGTTTGGGGATCTTGAATTTCCTCAAGATGGATCTTACTCTCACTATCCCTTTTGGAAATAAATTCCCTTTCAAGGAATAAACCATTTCGAGCAACAAACACTTTGTTCTATGGTGGAAGATAGAAGTAATATCCTTTAGTTTCTTTAGGATATCCCATAAGCAAACACTTGTCATATTTAAGGGCGGGTTTATCAGATAATAAGTTTTTTACATAAGCCTCGCATCCCCAAATTTGGAGAAATGACAAACTATGTCGTTTCCTAATCCATATCTCATATGGAGTTTTCTAAACCGCTTTAGAAGGAACTTTATGTAATATGAATGTAGCAGTTTCTAGGGAGTAACCCCAAAATGAAATTAGAAGACTGGTTTGACTCATCATAGATCGAACCATATCTTGTATGATGCGATTTCTTCGTTCTGACACGCCATTCCATTGTGGTGTGCCAGGAGGAGTTAATTGTGAAACAATTCCACAACCTTTAAGATGTTCGCCAAACTCTTGGTTAAGGTATTCACCACATCGATCTGATCGAAATATTTACATTTACCAAGTTTATTTTGTACTTCATTTTCGAATTCTTTGAATCTTCCAAAATATTATGATTGTGTTTCATTATATATACATAGCCATATCTTCTGAAATCATCTGTGAATGTGATGAAGTACTAAAACCCTCATATAGCACTAGTGTTTATTGGTCCACATACATCTGTATGTATGAGGCCCAATGAATCAGATGCTCTCTCACTTTGTCCAGTAAAGGGAGCTTTAGTCATTTTGTCTAACAAACAAGAATCACATGTCTCATAAGACTCTAATAAGTCAAATGATGTCAAAATCACATCTTGATGGAGTTTTGATATGCGTTTATCGTTGATGTGGCCCAAACGACAATACCAAAAGTAGGTTTGATTTAAGTAATTTGATTTAAACCTCTTTGTATTAATGTTATAGATGGGCTTGTTAATGGATTCATCGAGGTTAAAAATATAGAGTTCATTCATTAAAGAGGCATCTTCATAGAAGAAATTGAAATAATATTCTTACTCAAAGTGGGAACATAAAGACAATTATTCAGTTCAATATTAAAGTCACTTGGCAAAACTAAATTAAATGTCCTTGTAGCTACTGCAACAACTCTTGCTCCATTGGCTACTCGTAGGTTCACTTCTTTTTTTGCCAGTGGTCTTACTCATTTTGAACCAGGCACATTTGCACAAATGTGAGATCCACAACTGGTATCAAATACCCATGAAGTAGGAGCAGACACGTTAATCTCAATAACATAAATACTTGGAGAGATAGTCAAACTGGCTTTCTCTTTTTTCTTCTCTTCCAAGTAGAGCTTGCAGTTCCGTTTCCAATGACCTGGTTCATTGTAATGGAAGCAAACCCCTTCCTTTGGTGCCTTGGCCTTGGGTTTGTCTTGTCTTTGCCTTTGCCCTTATTGGCCACGGGCTTTCCCTTTCCTTTGTTTTTCTTGAAATTCCCTTTTTGAACCATTACAACATTAGGAGTTTTCTTAATGTTCAGTTCAGCCTGTTTGAGCATCCCGTGCATCTCATGTATGGACTTCTCCATACTGTGCATTTTGAAGTTCATGAAAAATTGGTCGTACTCATGTGTTAGTGAGCCCAAGATCATATATGTGGTCTTGTCATGACTTGAGGGAGCCCCAAGTTTATCAAGTTGATCAAGAAAGCCCTTCAACTTAAGAACATGTGCACTCATAGAGGTGTCAGGGGCCATCTTGCAACTATTCAATGCCTTTGTGATGAGGAACCTTTCTTGACGGGCTTTCTCTCGGAATATTTCCTTGAGCTGACCCATTATCTAGAAAGCCTAAACCTCTTCAAACCGTTTTTGAAGCTCAGAGCTCATTGTGGCTAACATGAGGCAACTCACGTCATTAAAATCATTCACATACTTCTTCTAAGCATCTTTCTCACCTATATGGGCGTTGTTTGCAGACTGTTCAGGAATATCAATATCAAGAACATATAGCTTTCTTTCTTACATATGGATAATCCTTAAGTTGCAAGCCCAATCAAGAAAATTGGACCCACTTAGTTTTACTTTTTCAAGAACATATCGCAATGAATTGTGTGACGTGTTTGTTGTCATTACCTACATTAAAAAATATTTGCAAAATCATTAATAAATTTTTGAGCAAAAACTTTCCGCAATTATTCAACACTTGATAAATAGTGGAAAAAGCATTTTCCAATAATTATAAGTAAACTTTGGCTTATCACCCATAATTAGAATAAAAAATCGAACCATGGGATTGACATCTACATGTCTCGGATATATCCCATATTGTGCCCTAGGCTCAAAACTATTTTGGTAGCCTAGTTAAGTCGAACCATATATAAGCTTATGGAAATCACTATTTTCCTATCCCCTTTTGCCTATATAACCACTTATCTGTTGCTTTGGAAAGAAGAAAATATGATGATCCAAGCTTCAGAAGTGCTTAGGAAATGGTAGTCATTTTAAGACTTAATTAAAAACAATTGTAATATGACGAACATGTTGTTTGGCCCCTTAAGAAAAAAATATAAGCATCACATGCAAAATACAAAATATAAACGTAAGCGTGATATAGCATGGCCTAATCCTATTATGACTCTCACGAGCCTTGTGGGAGTCAAGGATCAATCTAAGTCAATACTCATCATATGGATAGAGTCTTCGATCCAGCGTCATCCAGTCTTGTTACATAATTGCATGGGCATACAAATGTAAAAATAGAAGGAGGTATAGTAGGCCATGCTATTAACCATGCTAAAACTCACATAAAGCATAATGAAATCAAGTAACGAGTACAAATACGAAGTCTTAGGGCGACGCCCCCCGGAACGGGGTCCTAAGGGCAGCGCCCCTAGCAGGGTCCAACGGGCTGCGATGAAACGAGCAGCAAGTGCTAGCTCTTTAGTTTTCTGAGTTCTTGAAAAAACAGAGAGAAATGGATGGCAGAAATCTTTTTAGGGTTATTTGTTTTTGCGGCTAAAAAATCCTCACAAAGGATTCTCCCAAGAGATCAATATATAGAGCGTGAAAGTTTGTCTCGGGAATAAACTCCCACGTCATTTCGATCTCTTTTGGTAGTGGGAGGTTTTATCGGATAATAACTCCCACGTAATCCCAGCCAAAAACTAAAACCCAAAATTACCCATCCTTTATATCTAATTTGAATAATAACAATTTTATTATTCTAAACAAATTGAATGTTAGATACAATGAACATAGACATATTCTAGATTCATTGAATCTGGACATAATGCCCATTAACTTGTTTATGTGTGTGACCTGTAGGTTCATATCACAATAGTAATGAAAACATAGTTAGTAGTAGTATGTGTTCATAAGTCACAAGCGGTCCCTGGCAGGATTATCTAATCTCAATCCACTATTTAATCCATTTGTCTCACAATATCCCAATTAAGCATAAGGCATGCTAGTTGTCGCCCTTATAAAGCCTAATTATATTTCTACTCGATCTCCAAGTAGACTGTTCCAACAAATAATATGTAATAACCACTTTATTAAATACATTTGAGCACTGTCATGCATTTAAATAGTCTTCCCAATCAAGGGCCCCACAGATATCTCTCTCCAATAAGAGAGAGACAAATCTCTTATAATGTCTCTCACACTCAAGTCATGATAGAATACTACATCCGATCATCATTTGTATTAATTACTCGATTAAAAGTAACATTCGACTAAGTCAAAACGTAGCTCCATTCATGCTAGAAAAGATGAAGACATAAGGTCTAAGGATCTCAAATAGTATTGAGGAAGTAATACTTATGACTAAAAGAACCATGAAGTATTACTTCTCTTTCGGATCATGTCCGATACAATATATCTCAATATGTATCTATGATATGATTTGTATTCCTTACACATGATCAGTAAAACATGACCATCAATCGAACATCATACTGGTTTTATTTCTTGCATATAACATTACATAAAATTAGAGACAATCATAATAGTAATTATGTAAGCTAATGAGTTTTACTATCAAATCACATATTTGATGTTCAAAAGCAAAATTAACTATTCAAATAACATGCTCAAAATATATTTTAGAAAAAGTACAACATATCCCCTATGGCCCTCTGGGAACTACTAACAAAAGTGTACATGCTACCACATATGAGGCATTCCCCGTCTCCTGTTGAGTGAGTGCAAAAATCCTTGCATTTGGCCTCTGCCTCGAATCCCTAACCCTTGGTGCAGAAGAGTTAAATGCATTTTTTTATGACCATTCCGAATATTGACTGATTTGGTGCCCCTGCCTTCCCACATTTGAAACATGCCCATGTGTTCCACCGACACACACACGTATGTCTCCTTCCACATAAAGTGCACAAATGAGTAGTTGCGGGAAAGAAGTTAGTGTCACTATCGACCCTCCAATTTTGATTGCATTTGCCCAGCTTATAACTTCGGGCCGAAAGTAGATAAACCCGTCATAGGAAAGAACCTCTTCTTAGCTGCTGGTGATGAAAGGTTTGTACCCCTTGAACTTTGCCCATGTGTCATGTTCGAGTAATTCCTCTTCCCAACTCGCTCGGTATATGCCTTGTTAAACTCCACCCATATATCAAAACTCCTTTTTATATGCCTCCCGATAAGTAGTGGCTCGGATGTTTGACAGTCTTCCCTGAATCTTAGTCAGAAGTCTTCTCACAAACCTTTGTGTCCTCAATAGTGGATCTTGAATGATAGTCGCTGCGTACTTTTCTAGAGCATTGAATTTCCCAACATGCTTGACAGTATTTGGCTTGTTTGAGTTCAAAGAACTGGTTCTGCCTCTACATTCTGTATGTATCTGGAAAGTACTAGTCGAGAAAGGCTCCATTTAATTCTGCCCAAGTAGCGGGTCGTTCCTCTTGGCGGTAAATTGGGGTGACGCCCTTCCACCATTCAGCGGCATTGGCGATTAGAGATGCTACTCCCACTACTGTCTTGGCATCCTCTAACGCCCTCATAATCTCAAAGTTCTGCTCCACGTCATCCAACCAAATCTTTGCCTCATCCGGTCCAACATTTACATCAAATGAGGCCATCCTCATTTTCTTCATCCTCTCATTGTAGGTCCCCTGGTCCACATCATTCCTTGCCCCTGGACATCCTAATAATATGGTTACTCTGAGCTTGCTGATTCTGAAGGAGCTGTGCCATCATAGCTAATGTTGATGTCAGCTCAGCCGGAATTCCCATATTCATCGGTGGCAGTAGTGGAGGTACAACATTCTCATCCTTGGCGACTTCTCCCATGTTCGGTACTTGTTGTTAGGTAGGGGATTCAAGCACATCTTCTTGTCTTCGACCAACCTTGTTGCATTGGCGATCCAAACTTGCAATCAGTATGTTTAGGTCATCATTGTCGTTGCTTTGGTGGTCCATCTTATATAGATAACAACTTTCCAGAGAAGCACGTAGTTCACATTACTGGTTAGCACATAATTCATGAACATATAAAGCCAATAAATAAACACATACTTCCTATTCCATAATCTCTACCCGAAGAATGCATCTTCAGTTGTCTTAAGGAATCCATCATATGTTCATTACTTACTTAGCTTCTAACTAAGGGTTTAAGCTTAGGGTTCATCCTGCTCTGATACCACTTATGTCACGCCCGTAACCGAGAGGTGACTCGGCAAAGTGCCTCATCCACCAAGGAGATAAAGAACCCATAACATAATACAATCATCCAAACAATAAACTTGATTGAATAACTTATATGTTTATTATATCCATAAGTCAATATCATTCTTAGTGTGAATACTAATGTTGTACCACTTAAAAAAGTTCAACTATCTATTACATCAACGTTACATTCTTTCATACGGGATCTACTCGTCAGTATTCCCCTTCACGAGCTTCCTCATCAGCATCATTAATATACTCATCTACAAAGCATAGAGGGATAAAAGGATGAGCTACTAAACTAGCCCGGTAAGGATCGATCGCCATTGGGATGAAGGACCAAAGAGACTTCATAATGTTCCTTGTTTCCCAAAACATGTGAAATATATATAGTTTTACATAACTTAGCTTGTACACATATTTAAAAGGCTTATAATACACTAGTAAACATAAAATAAGGGTTTAAGAACAATATCAACTTGGTTAAGATATAAATCAGAACAGTATATGTGTAGAAGGAGAATTTCGGATGATGGGCAGAAGACCTTGGTCATCCGAAAGGTCATCCTAGATTAAGACAGAAACTTTGTCCAAAAGTCCGAACGATAGATAAGGTATTCTGGTCGACCGCATTAGCTCCAATCCAGGTGGTTTTCACTCCGGTCGACCGAGATTCACCGCAAGTCATCCGCAATAGCCCCAGTAGTTTGGTTCGGATGACAGAAGTTTGGTCTAGTCGATCGAACCGGTCGATTGCTATTCAGAGCAGTCACTTTTCAGGAATAATTTGTAAAGGAAAATCTATTTCTACACTTTCAAATATCCCAACCCAAAAACGCTGAATTTGACTAACTTAAACATTTAGAAACATTACCAAAACATAAACATAGTATGTCATAACAATACCTTAACATATCGATCACTTAAACATTAGAAATCGTGCTCCAAGCACCTTTAACATATCATTTCATAACTTATAGCTTTCCGACATATAAAATATGACATGATGAGTATTACTGCGACATGCAAAAAGTAATGCTAATCATCAGGAAACAACACTAGCCAACTGTTAATATACCAAACTTTATAGTCGTTCAGGGGGGCCCTCGTATTCATATCATATTTTGGGAAAGGCTCAAAGAGGTTTTTTAAGGATATACCCCTGTTATATCATCGTTCATCCTCATGAACTCCACAACTTTTGTTAACAGCCCTAACTTTTTATCCTCGCAAGGGTCCAAGTCTCGTAGGGGACATGAAGCGCTCCCGGACACTTAAAACATATCAAATTCGGAATATATCATAGAATAGAGTCATCAACAGACAAGAGCTCTAGATTAAGAATATGCATATGCTGACACCATGAAAATACATATAACAAGTATACAAAGACATACACAAGAAGCATCAAGAAGAATCATACAACATATGCAAACATACTTCTGTTCTTCATCCAATTTTGATGCAGTAAAACATGAGAAATCTTTCATACGAATTCCATAACTTGATAAAAGACCAGTTCATGCATATTAGGACTGAAAAACAAGAACGAAGGATCCTTACCTTGAACACTTAATCGGAATTTCAAGGAAGAACGAAAAGCATAATTTCAAATTTAGAGAGACAGCTTCTAAGATAAATTACTCTTAATTGAACCGTTAGAATCCAATCTCCACCGTTCAGAATGTAGTTCTATAAGTCATTTAACTTTTGAAACAATAATGGGTCGATCAGGCTTCAATTACTACTTCAAATGGTCGCTTTGCTATGATCACTCAGATTTTCCAAATTTAAGAATTTTTTAACTTCTCTCATTTTTCCCTCATTTATCTTCTCTCACCCTCTTATAGTTTTTTTTCCTGCATTAACCACCATAACTAACAACCTTTCCCAAGATCACATCTGTTCACAAGTTCTTATAATTATATTTAAGCCTCAAACTTCCAAAACACAACAAAGCACCCCTAAACAATTACGTACACAACATATAACACATGTAAAACAATTAGATATATATGATTAAATCAATTTCATGCAATTTCTAAGTCAAAAGATCTCGGGTATCACATATTTCCCTTTAGGTCATATTGTTAGTCAAATTAAAAGTTTCATGAGTAATAGAGTAGCCAATTTATTCTTTATCTAAAGTGTGACACCCCACCCTTCCACTAGGTGCCACTGCAGCTGAGAAGGGCGTCGCGTGCCTCTCAGCACTCTTGTCTAGCAAATACTAGTGTCTGGAATCTTAAACATCAAGGAAAACGTGAATTATATGCAGCGGAAATAAATCCTTAACCGACGAACATATACATTAAGGATCAAAGCGTACTTAAAGAACAAGTAGTGGAACTAGCCATCCGTACAAAAGCAAACATCATCTAAGTCACTTGACTTGTTCTAACCTGAAAACATTGACAATAAAAATGTGAGAGCTCAAAAGAGCTCAGTGAGTTGCCCCCGTATGTGCGAACATGTGAGAGTTTTCTTTGAATAAATTTATCAACTTTTATTAGGAAAAATAAGAACTTTTCAGTGAATACTCTTAAAAATAACACTTCGTTTATACATGTCATAAGTGTATATGACATATTTAGATTCATGATAATTCAATAAAGTAAAAAAATGAAGATTTTCATGATACTTATTCAAAACAAAACCAGATTGGTTAAGGGTACATCAGATGCCGTCTGGAATAACCCATCAAGCACATCATACTTTATTTGAAAAACTCTCAACCTAAAATAAATGGTACGTCAGGCGGGAGCCCGAATTACCCTTGTCATGCCTAACGTACCCCTAATCGCAAGGATTTCAACCTTATCCACCAAATCAATAGGAGACATCCAAAGGATCGTAGGGTACTCATCACGAGTCGCACTGAATATAGCATCTCTAAGCGACAGTGACGATGCTCGGCGCACTAAGTTGTCGCACGAAGATAGCAAGTAGTGCTACTGTAGCTGCGCCCCAATCTGCGCGCACAGCTGCTGTAGCTGCGCTCCAACTGTGCAGCGGAAGACGCCCCAGCAACGGCCTAGCTACACATTTTTACGTGACATTCGGTCCTAAAACTTCTATAACTCGGTGTATGTCCTAGAGACATCCTAGAGGACCGGATAAGATGGTTAGTTTATGTACATAACTTGTATTTTGTTGTATAGGAGTTTTCCCACCTCCTCGGAAATAAGTGGTCAACTCCAGTCACTAGGGCAATTGTCTTTTAAGCTCTTATAGGGAGAATAAAAATTGGCAAACAAACAAGCAAGCAAGCCAGCCATTGTAATCACGTGCAAGCTACTACTCCCCCTCGTCGTCTTGTGCGTCTAAACTATACTCTAACTCATGTAATCATGCTAGCTCAGTTTTTATGCTTACCTTTCTCAATCGTTCAGTACGCTAATCTTGACAGTTTCCATTTTCGATTGAGAAAGCGGCGGGCCCCTGTCTCCAGGATCTCAAAAAATAGATCAAGAACTTGTTCTATCCTCAACCTCCTTCCATCATTAGTAATCCACGTATTTCGCCTCCATTCGCTAAAATACTATCTGGGGCATACCCATCGGCCGGAGGGGTTTATTGCATAAAAACGCCGGGAGTAGTCTTGGTCCTAAATAGGAAGATAATGGATTCTTTTTTAAAAGAATCTCAGCCGGGAATTCAAGAAAAGGGGAAAGCCAAGTCTTGTTTATAGAGTCGGTACAAATCAAAGAAGTGATTTTCGTGCAATTTGTCCCCTACCATTTATTTTGTGTATATTTACGAATTTTCCATCGAAGAGTGTTTGTCCCATTTTCGATTATTTCAAGAAGCCGGGAGTGATTAGGGCCAAGAACCAAAGTCACTCAGCATCACGGTACGTCTAAGACCCTCGAGAGACGACTCGTGACACTTGGTACCAGAGCAAGATTACCAGAACTCGGGACTAAGAAAAAGTGATGGCTAGTAAAACGAGAAGTGTGTTGGCTACGGATGATGCTACCAAGGCCCCACTAGATGCTCTAGAGGCCATGGTAGACAAAGTGCATACCTTCTGCTATGGTGAAAGCGAGGAGGATGCCGAATCCATGAAAAAGAAAGCGACTCTTATGGAAAACGATATCGGCGTGCAAAGTGGGGAACTATAGGAAATGAGTAACGCTACAAGAGAGTTATTTCATGTTACCCAAGCACACGATGCTAAGTTGGTAAGCAACGAGGTAGCGACCGAGGATATGCACTCATCGTTGACCACCAACACCAAAGTAGTGACTGATCTGCATACTGCTTTGGAAGAGGTGAAGGCATAACTAAGGACGCTTTCCTTAGCCATTGGCCGAGCCTCTGGAGAACAGAATGGCCAACAAGCTTCCCCTAATCATGGCCCGAAGCTAAAGGTGAGGGAACCTAAAGCCTTCAAAGAAGAAAGGGATGCTCAAGAAGTGGATAATTTCTTATTCGACATCACGCAGTACTTCAAGATGGTCGGTGTCACCGTGGACAGCATGAAGGTGGATAGGCAGCTATGTACTTGGAGGACGATGTGAAATTATGGTGGAGAGTTCAATCAGCTGAGATGGAAGCTGGGCGGGTCACCATAAACACTTGGGAACTGATGAAATAAGCTCTTAAGAAGTAGTTCTTTCCCTAGAATGTTGTCTATGAAGCTAGACGAAAACTTAGAGAACTGAAGCAGGGCGGGACTATTCGAGAGTACGTCAAGAACTTCTCGGCATGCTTACTATAGATTACTGACATGTCCGAGTCGGACAAGCTCTTTGTTTTCATGGAAAGTCGTAAACCGTGGGCTAAGAATAAGCTCACTCGCCAGTGTGTGCAGAACCTGGCCGATGTTATAATTATTGGTGAGGGTCTAGTAGACTTTCAATAATATGTGAGGAAAGACATGGAGAAGGCAGCCAGTCTAAGAGGGGAAACTACGTTCAGGCCGAACTTCACATGAGGTGGAGGAGATAGGCCCTCCCCCTCTTTCGTGGTACAAAATCGTAGTGATGCCCCGTAGAGGAATTACACACCTAGACCATTCGCTGGGTCATGCGTTCGGGGCCTCACCCATTAAGAAGTTGCCCAACCTACAAGGGTGGACTTCTGGCGGCGAATGACTTTCAAATGGGACCAGATACGCCCCAGATACAACGTGAGGAAGCATATTACGAAGAAGAAGGTGCTGCTGGAGCACTAGCTCACATGAGAATGACCCAAGGCGGTCATGAAGCTTTAGGCACTCGATCTAGCAATGATCAATGACTGATGCACGTTGATGTACACATCAACAGGATGCCTATTCGAGCCCTGGTGGATTCTAGCACTACTCACAACTATATAGACATCTTGGAAATGGAGAGATTGGGTCTATCTTAAGAGAAAAAAAAGTAACCGGACGGTGAAGGCCATAAATTCCCTACCACAAACGGTTGCTGTAATGGAAAATGAGGCTAAGATAAGTGTGGGTCATTTTGAGGGGAGCATGAACCTCACTGTGGCCCAGATGGATGACTTCAAACTCATATTGGGTCTCCAATTTATGAGGGATACTAAGACGCAAGTGCTCCCCTATGCTGATTCGATTATTGTCGACGGGAATGTTGTGCTCGTCATTGTTGGGAAATTGGCCAACCCCAAGTTGTCTACGTTCCAACTAGGAAAGTGCCTTAAAAATGGAGAGCCAACATTCTTTGCCCACCTAAACTGGGAAGAGCTGGAGGAGAAATCAAGATCTATACCACCGGTGGTGAAGCGGTTGTTACAACAGTACGAAGACGTCATGCCGGAAGGACTCCCCCCGGGAACTTCCGCTAAAGAGAGACATTGGTCATGAAATTGAGCTGCTCCCTAGCACGAAGCCTCCGGCTCGAGCCCCTTATCGTATGTCTCAACCCGAACTTGCGAAGCTTTGGAAACAACTAACAGAAATGCTGGAGGCCGGTATCATCGTTACTGCAAGGTCCCCTTATGGTGCCCCCAGTAATACTCCAAAAGAAGCCTGATGGTTCTCTTCGCATGTGCGTGGACTATCGGGCACTCAACAAGATCACGATAAAAAACAAGTATTCCATACCGCTGTCGGGCGATTGCTTTGAACAACTGAGTCGAGCGAAGTATTACTCGAAGATTGATCTTCACTCGGGCTATTGGCAAGTACGCGTGAATGAGAGAGATGCGATGAAGACTACTTGTGTGACGAGATATGGTGCATTCGAATTTCTAGTAATGCCCTTTGGGCTAACCAATGCTCCTGCAACATTCTGCACCCTGCTGAATCAAGTTCTGAGGGACTTTTTGGACCGATTTGTGGTCGTATACTTGGACAATATTGTGATCTATAGCAACAGCTTGGAGGAGCACGTAACACACCTGGAGATGGTGCTCGCTCGCCTCAGAGAAAACAAGTTGTATGCTAAGTTGTCCAAGTGCGCCTTTGCCCAACAGAGAATTGCATTATTGGGTCACATCATTGAACCAGGATGCATTCGTATGGATGCGAAGAAAATACAAGCTATTGAGGAGTGGCAGCCTCCGAAGAATATGCACGAGTTGAGATCATTCATTGGGCTGGCCAACTATTATCGATGATTTGTAAAGGACTATTCCAAGATAGCCTTACACTTGACTGAGCTCCTCAAGAAGACGGTATGGAATTGGGACTCGAATTGTCAATTAGCCTTTGAGAACCTAAAGAGACAAATGTCCACTGACTTGGTACTAGGCCTACCAGACATGACTAAGCCATTTGAGGTGCATACTGATGCTTCAGATTTTGCTCTCGGGGGGTGCTTATACAAGATGGCCACCCGGTAGTAGAAAGTTGAGTGAGGCAGAGAGAATGTACACTGCCCACGAGAAAGAGCTCTTTGTCATAGTCCACTTCTTGAGGGTGTGGAGGCATTACCTATTGGGAGCTACTTTCCTTGTGAAGACGGACAACACTGCGGTGAGCCACTTCATGACTCATCCAAGATTAACAGGATTGAAAGCCCGTTGGCAAGAACTTCCAGCGGAATTCGACTTTACGCTAGAATACAGAACTAGTGCAACAAATGTGGTCGCTGATACTCTAAGTCGAAGGGGTGAACTAGCTCCATCAAGCCAACTCTCAGCTTTGGCTAGTAGCGAGTTCACCATAGGAATAAGGGAGGCAATACGTGGGTTTTTTCCAAATGACCCCAATGGACAACAACTGATGTCGCTGGTAAGAGAAGGAAAGACTCGACGATTTTGGGTGGACGATGGACTTTTGATGACACAGGGTCATCATCTCTATGTTCCCAAGGGTGGACAGTTGAGAAAAAGAATAATTGAGGAATGCCACAGCACACTGTGGGATGGGCACCAAGGAGAAGACCGCAAGATGGCCTTGGTGGAAATGGCATACTATTGGCCCCATATGCGGGATGATATTTCGAATTTTGTGAAGACTTGCTACACTTGTTAGAAGACATGGTCGATCGACAAAATAAATGAGGACTGCTCGAACCTCTGTCTGTGCCGGCAAAGCCTTGGGAAAGTGTATCCCTAGATTTCATCACTGGGTTGCCGAAGATAGGAGACAATGTTACCATTCTGGTGGTGATTGATCGTTTCTCTAAGTATGCCACGTTCATTCTTGCACCGAAATATGTGACTGCCGAAGAGACAGCTAAGTTGTTCTTCCAAAACGTGGTGAAGTTTTTGGGAGTGCCCCGGGAGATCGTCACTGATCAGGATGGAAGATTCACAGGGAAATTTTGGACTGAACTCTTTCGGCGGCTTGGCACTAAATTGTGCATGAGTTCTGCATTCCATCCCGAGTCAGATGGGCAAACAAAAAGGTATAATGGAATGCTAGAAGAATACTTGCGGCACTTCGTGTGGATAAATCAAAGAAACTGGGTCGAACTTCTAGATGTGGCGCAACTCTGCTTCAATTCGCATAAGAGTTCGGCTACTAGCAAAAGCCCCTTTGAGATTGTAATTGGCCAACAACCTCTGCTACCTCATACTACAGACATGCCAGTCGGAGCCAAGTCCTCGCAGGCGCAGGACTTCTCCGGGGAATGGAAAAAGAAAATGGAACTTACGAAGATGTGCCTTGAAAAGACAGCGAAGCGAATGAAAAAGTATGCCGATCAAAAGCGACACTTTGTGGAGTTCTAGATCGGGGGTCAAGTGATGGTAAAAAGGCATCTTAAAAGAGAGCCCCGGAGAAATAAGGGGTTAGACACTAGATTGATGCCCAAATACATTGGACCCGTACTTATATTGAAGAGGATCGATGCAGTTGCTTACAAAGTGGAACTTCTGCCAGACATGAAGATCCACCCAGTCTTTCATGTAAGCCTTTTGAAACTATATCATGAGAATCTACAAGAGAATGTAGACACGACCCTACGATATCCACCCTCTTCAACAACATTGGGCAAGAAAGTGGCAGAGGAAATCCTTGATGCTCGGACCACCAGGAGGGGCAAGGGGAACTATATGGAATTCTTGGTGCGTTGGCAAGGTCGTGGCACCGAAGAAGACACTGGGGAGAGAAAATCGGATATGAGCTGCGCCCCAAAGGCCTGGCCGAGGTACTGTAGCTGCGCCCCAACCTTGCACAGCGAGCACTGTAACTGCGCCCAAACAGTGTGTCAAAGATGCCCCAGTAGCGCACAGCGCAACTGTAGCTGCGCCCCAATCTGCGTGCAAGGCTACTGTAGCTGCGCCCCAACTGTGCAGCGGAAGACGCCCCTGCAGCGGCCTAGCTCCGCATTTTCGCGTGCCATCCTCTCCCAAAACTTCTATAACTTGGCGTATGTCTTAGAGACATCCTACAGGACTGGATATGACGGTTAGTTTATGTACATAACTTATATTTTGTTGTATAGGAGTTTTCCCACCTCAAAAATAAGTGGTCAACTCCTGTCACTAGGGAAAATGTCTTTTAAGCTCTTATAGGGGGAATAAAAATCAGCAAACAAGCAAGCAAGCCATTGTAATCACGTGCAAACGACTCCTCTCCCTCGTCGTCTTGTGCGTCTAAACTATACTCTAACTCATGTAATCATGCATACAAATCAATGAAGTGATTTTCGTGTAATTTGTCCCCTACCATTTATTTTGCATTTATTTATGAATTTTCCATTGAAGAGCGTTTGTCCCATTTTCGATTATTTCAAGAAGTCGGGAGTGACTAGGGCCAAGAGCCAAAGTTAGTCAGCATCACAGTGCGTCTAAGACCCTCGAGAGACAACTCGTGACAGTACTCGCCCAACCTAAGGTCCCGGATCGATCGCCATAAGTTGAACTCCCAACCTAGGCTAACCATCCCTTATTAGAAGAAAGAGAATTGTGAGCACTTGCGGCAAAATCCCGATCAGCCCAAAGCTTTCCCCGTTTCGTGGTCACCACATAGGCCCGGATTCGAATCCGTCAGAAGTTTATGTCCTAACTCCGTCGAGAAAGAAGCCCAAGTACGGGTGACTAGCCTCGTACCCGTATGAATCTCAGATAGCGGAGGCATCTCGAGAGACGCTCAGGGGTCGAACGGGGTTTTCATGAATTGTTTAACGATAAGTTGAATGAAAGGACGAAGCACAGTCCAATTCATGCTTAAAAGAACCCGTTCTTCCCAACATGTCCATATATCATTTTCATATCAAATTTGTGTAAAAACACATGTATCCAAAGCATACCATGATTTTTAACAGAACTATTGAAGTTTAAGAACCTTTCTATAAATAGAAAGTTTTTCATAATGAGAACTTGTCAAAATTGTAAGTTTCTTGTCTTGAAAGGGTTACTAGTAAAAAGATTCAGGAGGAATAATTCTTTGTTCAAATCAAGCCTTCGTTGGAAGGAATATTTTGTTAAGTCACAAGTTTCCCAAATTACAAACCTCTTATTTTTAGGAGTTTCCAAGAATATGAGTTTTCAAGAATATCAAGCTTCCGGATTATGAGTACTTATGAACGTAATGTTTACATGCACTTTCAAACTATCGCGAAAGTATCTTTCCAATGTAGCAGTATATGGTCCCAAAATGACATAAGAAAATTAAACAAGAATCATAAACTGCTAAAATTTCTTTTATTAAGCTCAATATATAATACCCAAATAAAAGTACGACAGATTATGTGATATACAAAATATTCGGGTAAATTAAGTAGGGGACTCAACTGGAGTTTGTAGAGGAGCTATAACTTTGAGAGTATGAAATGCCAACAAATAACTTACTGCCAAAATGAATATCATAACATAGTATTAATAAAAGCCTTCAACTGAAACCAACCTATAATCCTTAGCATCACATTTTCAAGTTATCCTCGCACTTTAAATGAGCTTGTATATCTGGATTCTAATATCTCTACAAACTTCTTCAAGACTAAAAATTCACATACTAAAAGTGAACCTTAAAATTTAGTCACTTTACATATTCACACATTTACAAACTTTTATAAAAACTACAATAATAATAGTAATACTAGTACTAATATCTATTGAATTTCAAATACACATCTTCTTAAGAAAAGCACATACAGTACCATCTAATGTTTTAAAAAAAGTACTTCCTAAGTAGAAAATTACTTTTAACAAATCCTCTTTCAAAACCTTTCAGCTTCCCAGACTTTTCAAATGTTTATGGACCTTTCTTAAAAATTCACTAGATCATGAAGCTAGAATTGGTTTGGCCATTAATATTCCAATAAGAAATCTTGGTTTAGATTCTCGAAGTCCACCCAATTCGCACATCAATTGCTAAAATATAATTTTCATGCAAACTCAAAGTGTAATGTATATGATCAAGACATCCTTAGTTTATGATCGAATTTATCAAATTGATTTACGGAAAGAAAACCAAGTTAAGTTTTGAGAGTTCAAAAGAAAATTTCAACCTTGTACTCGCAAAATCTTTCACTATTACATCGCTCGTAGCTTAATTTAAACCAAGCTTAAAAGCTTCAAAACATTCTACATATCCTAACATCATATTCTAATCCTTAGATGGATAAAACAAGCCAATGCTATCATTTTTAAAAGCTTGGAACTTTGCTGCAAAAAATAACGAAAACAAGGAAGGAATATGAACTCGTATTGCAAAATTTTAATTTTTTATCAAGACATCCCCAAATTTTCTGAACTAAATCGTTATCAATCATCCATAAATTGTTTAAGAAACATCTAATTAAAGTTATTACATCATTTAAACTTATTCAAACTATTTAATTTTGAAAAGGAAATTCTTTATCAATGCAATTTATAAAATCCGTCACTGGCGGACAGCCTGGAGTAAAATTGTTATATCTCATGATCCAGTGGAGTTTTCTGGTGAATTTTTTTGCAAATTACTCCTAAGATACAGAGCTATCTAAGCATGTAAGGTACATATGCGTATAATTCTCCGGTGCAAAATTGCAGAAACGGTGAGGTGAATGCATGGTCGAACGTGCAGGTTTTTGTTTTTTTCCAGTTAGAGAAATTATCATCCAAAGCAAACACCTGGAAGCAATATTGAACTAAACATCCATGTTCATCATACAAAAAATATGACTACTTTTGACAAAGACCATCCTTCCTATAACAGATCCCAAGAAAATAAACAAAAGATAAAGAGCTAAGCAAAATATAGTCCTTACTATTATTGTTTAAACTTAATGAGTTTATAAGAAGAAGATAACACAACTCATCATACCAAGTTCTTTTAAACAAATTTCTTCAATTCTACTAGTTTCATATACAACAAGGATGTTCATATGCCTTAAGAAAAATAATGATTAATATTCCAGAGAATTGTAAAATAAAATTTAATGCATTCACCAGACAACCTTGTGCTCCAAAACCAAGTCCAATATGCATTCTCAAATGAGCTTGAATCCAGCAACGCTTGAATCCTATATATTTTGATGTTTAAAATACAATAATGATAAAACTCATTCTTCAAAGATTCTTGCTGATTT
Organism: Vinca minor; assembly: GCA_026122235.1. Lineage (NCBI taxonomy): Eukaryota > Viridiplantae > Streptophyta > Magnoliopsida > Gentianales > Apocynaceae > Vinca > Vinca minor. The sequence goes on from JAOCZM010000058.1 coordinate 1,187,171, forward strand.
TTATCAAAATTTTCAAAAAATTATATTTTAAATGGTTCCTATCTGGATAAATTAAATTCTGTTTTAATTTTTTGCCTAGCTTCAGAACTAGGTCTAAAATCAAAACGAAGTCATACTTGGTTTATTAAGATATGTGGGGAAGTTTAACTATCCAATCTTAAGTTGGTTTATACAATGGTGGCAATTTTATGGACCTACTTCAGAAATATTGTCAAAGAGTTTTAAAAGGTATTTCTTAAAATGGAAGGATGTTACTCCTTATTTAAAAGGCAAAACCTTATATATGCCAGATGGTATGATAAATATTCATTTCTTTATTGAATTTTTTATTCCATGGATTTGGAGAAGTATTCCAAAAGTTGGTTATACCAAAGAAAATATTTTGTGTCTTAAAAGATGTTCTTATACCAGGTTTTGGGACACTATGATAAAAGTTGATAACAAAACCAAAGAGTTAAATTGTATTGATACAGTTAAGTTTATGGAAGCTAAGATTGCAGAATATGAAGATGCCTTATTACAGGCAGAGAAAAATAAAAAAGAGTATTTATCTTTAAAATGATTTGTAGAAAAAAACATTGTACAAATGACCCCTGGTCAAATTCTTGAATTGTATTTTGAAAAAGTAAAAGAATTTTCAAAAGATACATATAAAAATTCTGTTAAAAGCGATACATCAATGTAGCAATTCTGAGTATGATATACCTCAAAACTTAGATTTGTTAAATACATGGACTATTCCAAAAGTTATTCCTAGAGTTATCTACCAATTAGGAACCTTTAAAAAATTAGGTTTAAAACAAGTAGTCAAAACTACTAAATTAGGTTTAGTAGTCAAAACTACTAAACAAGTAGTCAAAATTATGTTTAAAACAAGTAGTCAAAACTACTAAAGAATCCATTTCGTTAAATAATGATGAAATATTTATTCAGCTTTTAAGTGAACATGATATAGCTCCTTATAGGACTTCTCATAAATTTCTTCATATCGGATTACTTCAGGTTGCTTTTAAAGCTTTAACCTGTTTACCAGAAAGATTTATAGCAGCTTTACGTGATGGTAGAAATTTAAATTGGAAACAATCTATCATGGGCGTTATTAAATCAAGTTTAGCTCATGGTCTTGTATATTTTGATGTTTATCCAAATTTACAGCTTTCATTAACTAATGTAAATATACTTGATTCTTTGACATTAAATGTTAAGACTCATGGTTAATATATATATATATACACTACAGAGTCTGTTTTCAGTTTCAGCCAATCACATTCTTCTAAATCCTACATGTAATTTCCATGAATTTCGGTTCAATTAATTATTTTATAAAACTTTGATTGGTTGGTTAAATTTTACTTTGGTTGTAAACTCTTGATTGGCTTATAAGAGTATCTCAATTGAAAAGTTACATTGTTTTTTGAGTTTGACAATACAATAAAAGAGAGTATTTTGACATGTTTTGAGTGAGAAATTCGGCTAACATTTCAGCCCATCAAATTAGGGAAGCCCACTTATTTATTTCTTTTATATATATATATATATATATATATATATATATATAGTTAAAGTTTTAACAAATTACGGATAATTCAGAAGATCGGGTCCTCTAAATTTCGATTGATCTTACAATCAAGTTTGATTTAGCTTAGGGTTATGCAATATTCATTTTTTAAGAAATGTTGCATTATAAGAAATGTTTTCAAAATGAAAACCATGAAACAGATGTATTAATGAAAAATAATAATGCATTATATAATCAAACTTTTAATTGACCAAATCACAACATACATTCGACATCCAATTCATCTATTGTATCTATGGATGCACAACAAAGAATAAAAAATTTTACGTCATAAACCAATATAGTAATGATAAAATTTTAGTCAACAAAAGAATCAAACCTTGCCAAGAAAGAAAGCTTACGGCATCAAACTTGAGAATGGTATGGAAGGTTATATTAGAGTTAAACTAATATAGGATAGAAGTAGTTTCAAGCTAAATATCTATTATACGAAATAGTTATTATGCGGCTTTTGCACTACGGAACGTCTGTACCATCGGATCAAATGATTCGACGATTGAAATAAAATAGTTATTTTGAGTTCATAATAACAATTTTGATCTCAAAATAGCTATTTGATTTTAGCAATGGGATCAAACGTTCCAACAATTCAAGAGTTGTTCCACTGTGCGGAGGGTTTCACCTCTCTGCAGCATAACCTAATTACAATTTTAATGATGAGATTAATACAAATTTGAAGCTGGATAGATTAGGAGCAATTAAAACTCAAAGTAATATCTTAAATAATCTAAAATTTTCAAATTCAAGATAAAGATTTTTGGACAGGAATTTTTAATAATATAATAGATATAAAATGTTACAACCAATCAATTATTTTTTAACTAATTTAAAATATCAATATTATGAGGAAGTAATTTGATATTTAAATTTTATTAAGATAAATAATTAGTTTTTAATTAATTTAATTAATATAAATTTTCTGAAACAATCAAAATTAGTAAACTAATTAAAATCTCAAAACTCCCAGAAAATTCCGTTACAGTTTTGAAGGATTGTGATTGGTCGAAACTGAAAATGAGTCTCTGTAATATAAATATAGATAGATAGATAATAATATACACACACACACACACAAACTATAAAGACAGATTATTATAACATTATAAAAATATACAACTAATGACATAACTCGTGTATTAATGTTAATTGAAATTGAAAAAATTATGCTATTTGAAGTGACTTTTGGAGTTTTATTCATGTAAGGGAATTCTAAAAGGTTTAATTATAAATTATAAATCATGTATTATATTATATTATTAATTGGAATTGGAAAAGCTGGAACCATGATTAGTTTGTGCCGCAAATTGTTTTTCAGTGCATTTTCTGCCACAAAAGAAATTTTGCGTGCTATAAGTGACATAATATGACATATCCATCTCAAAATCGGCCCGACCCGACCATTAAACCGAATTGGATGGTTTGTTAATTTTACCTCTGAATTAGAATGTGGTGGAGAAGAGATTGTCAGAGTAATGTTCGGGTCGGATCGAATCTAAATTTGATAGGTCGCATTATGACACTTATAAGTTATAGCGAAATTCCTTTTTTGTGGCAAAAAAAAACACCGAAAACTATTTGTGGCAGAAATAGTCTTTTGTGGAAAAAAAATGCACAAAAAACTATTTGTGGTAGAATTATCTCACAAAATTACTTTTGTGGCAGAAGTAGTTTTTTTTTTTTATTCGGGGAGGGAAGGGGGGAGGGGGTGTCGAACCTGTGACTTCTCGGTCCCCGGTCAAGTGCTCCATTTTTTTCCACAAAAGACTATTTTTGCCACAAATAGTTTTTGGTGTTTTTTTTGCCACAAAAAAAGGAATTTCGCTATAACTTATAAGTGTCATAATGCGACCTATCAAATTTATATTCGATCCGACCCAAACATTACTCTGACAATCTCTTCTCCACCGCATTCTAATTCAGAGGTAAAATTATCTCACAAAATTACTTTTGTGGCAGAAGTAGTTTTTTTTTTTTCCGAGAAGGAAAGGGGGGAGGGTGTCGAACCTGTGACCTCACAAAGTAGGACTTATACAAGAATAACCCTATCACTAAGAAAGGGAATTGAGATAGTTTAAGAACAAGGTTGTTCACTCTTCTAAGTGAAAGATAGATACCTTTTAAGTACAATAATATTTAGCTCTTTAGAACATAAGAATGCACACTCTTTGTCTTGCTTTAGAAAACTCACTCTTGAATGATTTAGATCAAAGAAATGAAGAGCATTTGCTTTGTGAGTGTTTAGACTTGATAAGAAATCAATGAATATTGTATGTGCAAGCCTTCTTGGTCATTCTCTAGCTTTGGAGTATTTATACATTTCAAAATATGCTGAAAAACGACTCTGCAACGGTCATAAAACGGCTAGAATTTACAGAGTTCGGTTGACTGCTCAAGAGCTCGGTGAACCGAACATAGGCACTTCGGTCGACCGACTCGGCCTTAGGTCGACCGAGGCTCAACATCTCAACTCTCTGCTTTGTGCTCTGGTTGATTCGAGGAAAGCTCGGATGATCCGACCTTCTGAGTATGAGAGATGTTGATTTTCACACGTTTTGAAATCTATTGAAGTCTAAAAGGTTTTCTCAATATGTAACAAGTAAGAGCATTTAGAAAACCGTTTTAAAAGACTTATACTTTGAAATCAAAGGCTTTTGAGATATGAACACATATGAGAATCATTTTGAAACTTTAGCCTTTTGAAAACGTGTTTATGAAAACATGCAAGACTTGAGTGTTGTGTACTTATGTTCATTAGAGCATTGGTTAGAGCTTATAGGATAAAGAACATTAAAGACAAAGCTATTCTAACCAAACCTAAGTCTTCAATCTTCAATCTTGATAGATGAGCCTTGAATAATATGACTTTGAATCTTGATTATGGCTTGATTGAAGTACTTAGAGCTTCTATTATGAGAACCATTATTCTATCACACAGATATAAAACATTAGACACAACATCAAGTGTTTGTCCATTATCAAAAACCGAGTTCGTTCGCCCTTAGGGCTTACACAAAATAATTGAGAAATTATTTTATCTTAGAAAACAGCCGCTTTATCTGGAATATTCTTTCTTTTCCATTAGAGAAGTATCCACCGGAATAAAAAGACCATTCCGGGTAAAGGGAAATATCCACCGGAATAAGAAGACCATTCCGGGTATCAGATTCAGAAATAAAAGAGCGCATGACCGGCCAAGTCAATAACTCTTTAGTCAATACCAACCTCACGCCAGACATAATTATGATTTTCAACCTTATCCCCACTTCAGAATTATTCCACAAAATGGGGGTACCGCCAGTTTGGTACCATACTAACAGCCCCCGAGTTAAACCTCCTAACCCTGGAGACATGTCAGCAGTTACGATTTCCACATGTGGTAACGCAGGGGATACAGTCAACCTGTTGCTTTCCCTGCCCCTAATGCTTCCACACGGTATTGGGATCCCAAGAGATAAACAGAGTTTCCCCAAGCAAAGGTTCGAGATGCCCTTGTACGGGTGACCAGCCTTGTACCAGTGCAGACCCCCAATGGTTGGTTGAGGGGCAGTGTAAGCGCCCTCTTCAGAATGCCAGAGTTGTTGTTCATATATCTTTCAGAAATACTTTTCCATGAAATCTTTTTTTTTTTTCAAAAATACTTTCTAGCGTTTTATTTCAGAAATACTGTAACTTTTCATTTGTAAACCATTTGCATAAAACACATTTGTAAAACAAGTTCTCCGGTTTTGAGAGGGAACTCACCTTAGCCTCTTATCGCGCGTACCTCCTTTCAGATCTTGTACCTATTTCGCAAGTACGAATTCCTTAGGAAATACTTCGAGAAATATATTCTTAATCGTATGCAAGACTAAAAATGCTTAAACATATTCAGACTAAGTTTCTAGGCTTCTGGGGTGTTTTCGGTATATTCCTAAAGTTCAGGGACTAAACTGTAAATATTTATTCTATGACATTTCTATGATTTTTGAAGACATAAATAGCCTAGATATATTATTATTAGTCTTATAAATTCTCCGAAAATAGTTTATAGGCTTTAACCGGTCTTAAAAGTACAACATAAAATTATAGGGACTAAAACGTAATTTTTTTAAAAGTTATTTTGGACCCCGAATATAAGTTTTCATTTATATTTTATTTTAATTATTTTCTTAAATGTTTTCCTTTTATTCTTGGTCAAATTTAAATATTAAAAACATAAATTATACCTTTTAAGCTTTGTTTATACTAAAGGGACTTATATGATAATATTTTAATTGCCAATTTAGTCCTATGTATATATAGTCTTTTATCTAACCCTAGGAGATCATAACCCTAAAAATTTCTTCTCCTTTTTTCTCCCAGTGGCGCCGCCGCCGCCTCCCCCTTCTTTTCTTTCTTCCTTCTTTTCTCCGTTCTTCTCCTTCTCCGGTGCTCCGTCATCGCCGGCCCCCCCTTTCTTCTTCTTCTCTCCTTCTTTCTTCCCTCTTCTCTCTTCCGCCGCGGTTCCTCCATCTTCGCCGCCATTTTTCTTTCTTCTTCTTCTTCTTCTCCTTTCTTTTTCTTTCTTTCATTCTCTTATCTTTTCTATTTTCTTCTTCTCCGCTGCAATCCCTCACCGTCAGTGCTCCTCCCTTCCCTGCGCCACTTCAGCGAGGTAAGCTCCTCTCTCTCTCTCTCTCTCTCTCTCTCTCTCTCTCTCTCTCTAAAATTCCCTAATTTAATTCCCAAATTCAAAATCCCTAATTTATCTTTTATTTTTAACGTTTTCCTTCTTCTTCTTCTTCTTCACAGTGGAGCCGTCTCCCGGCTGCCTTCTTACTCCGGCCAGTCGCGGCTTCCATCTGTTATGTCTTGAATAATTGAGTAAAAAGGTATATTTTGGTGTTTGGAGGGTTGGTATGAGTTGGGAATCGATCCCTATGTCGGTTAAATAAAGCGCGGGTCGCAGGGCGGTTCGGGTCAAGGCGTGGGTCTTGGACAGCCTATAAATAGAAGGCAGTTGGGATATTTTGGGGATATCTTGAGAATTGTGTAGCAGTTGGATCATCTTCATCCCCAGTTTTCTTTGTCCCCTTTACCTCACCATTTATGTTCATTTCGAGTTCATTTGAAGCTCTGTAACTTCCTTGATTACTCTAGATAATTGTATATCTTCCATTGGAAATGTTAGCCCTAAGGGCGATCAAACTCGGTTTTTGATAATGGACAAACACTTGATGTTGTGTCTAATGTTTATATCTTTGTGATAGAATATCGGAACTAATATTGGAAGCTCTAAGTACTTCAATCAAGCCATGATCAAGATTCAAAGTCGTATTATTCAAGGCTCATCTTTCTAGATTGAAGACTTAGGTTTGGTTAGATTAGATTTGTCATTATAAGTCGTTATCTTATAAGCTCTAACCAAAGCTCTCATGAACATAAGCTCTACACTCTAGTCTTGCATGTTTTTATAAACACGTTTTCAAAAGGCTAAGTTTCAAATTGATCCTTACATATGTTCGTATTTCGAAAGCCTTTGTTTTCAAAGTATAAGTCTTTTAAAATGGTTTTCTAAATGCTCTTACTTGTTACATATTAAGAAAACCTTTTAGACTTCAAAAGATTTCAAAACGTGTGAAAAATCAACATCTTTCAAGGCTCAGGAAGTTCGGTCAACCGAGCTCAAGCTCGGATCAACCGAAGAGAAACTGAGAGTTGAAGACTGTGAAAACAGACCAAGGTCGGTCGACCTTTGCATACCTCGGTCGACCGAGGTCCCCAAAGAGGGTCATCCAACCCTTGTTCGGTCAACCGAACTCTGTAAGAAACTAGCCGTTTTTTGACCATTAAAGAGTCGTTTTTCAGCCTATTTTGAAATGTATAAATACACCAAAGCTAGAGAATGACTCTAAGGCTTGCACATACAATTTACATTGATTTCTTATCAAGTCTAAACACTCACAAAGTAAATGCTCTTCATTTCTATGATCTAAATCATTCAAGATTAATCTTTCTAAAGCAAGACAAAGAGTGTGCTTCATATGTTCTAAAGAGCTAAACTTCTTGTACTTCAAAGGTATATCTTTCTCACTTATAAGAGTGAATAACCTTTCTCTTTATCCATCTTAATTCCCTTTCTTAGTGATAGGGTAATTCTTGTAAAAGTCCTACTTAGTGTGGGCAAGCTCTTAGTGAGTTTTTGTATTGTGGTTGTGTTGTAAAACTCTTAGTGAGTTGTCCACAAGTGTAAAATTCTTCTTAGTGAAGTTGTTGAAATCCTTGGGTGCGGCTCAAGGTAGTGGATGTAGATTCTAAGTGAATCGACCAACTCTAAATCCTTTGTCTTGTTGTTGGGTTTAATTTTGCATTTGCTCATCTTGCACAAACTTATACTAGCATTGCTTAGATTCGAAAAAGTTTCCAAGTTCGACTAAAACCCAATTCACCCCCCCCCCCTCTTGTGTTTTACAGGTAATAATAATCTAGATATCAATTTCTCAATTTCATCTCAATTTCTTAATCCAAAACTCTCAGACATAACATTTTGGTATCAGAGCTCACGATCCTTGGCATAAATGGTGACGACACGAAATCAGATCAGTGAGGTACATCCGACGACGGTGCAACCACTGTTGCCGACACCGGAGGCATCGGAATTCAGAATTCCAGTCGAACATCAATCAAGAAGGTTAGTTGATGTCGAAACCTCCATTATTCACATCGATTCACAATTTGATGAACTGAGATTTGCGGTAGTGTCTTTAGGCTCAGAGGTTGCTAGTATTAAGAGCAATTCTGAGGAGAAGTTTAATCAATTAATGGAACAGATGACTCGAATTAACCAAAACTTTAAAGACAAAGTCATTGTGGGTGAAAATAGTAGGATAAACAATAATTCTCCTACTATTAGACAATTGAGAACTGACTTTGGTGCTGGTGGTGATAATGTGAATCATCCTGTGGTAGGTGGTGGTAGTGAGAGGAGATTTGAGTTTGGAACTGGAATTAGAAATGATTTCAAGTTGCCTAAACTAGAATTTCCAAAGTTTGATGGCACTTCACCTCGTGAGTAGGTGATACAGGCTGAACATTATTTCAGAATCCATAGGATACTTGATCATATGAAGTTAGATATGGCAATTGTGTACTTCAGGGGAGAAGCTTGCCTATGGGGGCACATCTATTCTCTAGAGTTTGGAACTCAAAATTGGTTAGGATTTGTGAGTGCTTTATACCATAGATTTGATGCCAAGTCTTTGAGTGGTGTGGTAGGGGATTTCTCAAAACTGAAACAGATTGGAGATGTACATTCATACATGAAAAGATTTGAGGCATTGAAATATGTTTTTGTTACTACTGGAACACATGCCACCACAGAATATTTCATTGACCTATTCTTGAGTGGGTTGAAGGATGAGATTAAAGGCATAGTAAGTATGCATAGACCAAGGACTCTTCTGGAAGCATTTAGACTTGTTGTAGAGCAAGAAATGCATTTGCAGACTACTTCAAAAACTTTTGGTAGGAATTCCTACACTAGTTTCTCTCAAAAGTCTGCAAGCAGCCAACCACAAACCACAAATTCTAGCTATAAATCAGCATCCTCCTCAAACTTCAGTCCTAAAACTTCATTCAAAGAACCTATCAAGTTCAAGAGGATAAGTAATGAGGAGATGCAAAGGAGGAGGGAGTTAAATCTATGTTTCAAATGTGGAGATAAATATTCTTATCAGCATAAGTGTGCACTTGCTGAGGTCAATATGATTTATCTAAGTGATCAGTTAGGTGAGGAGAAGGAGAAAATGAATTGCAGTTGCTGCAATCTCAGTGGGAGGAAGAAGGCATGTATGTTGGAGAGGAGATGGCTGAATTGGCTCACATCACTTTGAATGCTCTGGGAGGGATCACTGGAGATAGAATCTTTAGAGTTCCTGGATGGGTGGGAAGGAACCAACAGGTGTCAATTTTAATTGATCCAGGCACCCATAGTTTCATTGACCCCAAAACAGTGAAACAAATGGGATTCAAGATGGAGAACACCAGACCTCTTTTAATAATACTAGGAAATGGTGAAAATAGATGGTATGGTGATTGTTGTAGGAAGGTGACTTGGAGGATGGGTGATCACAACTTTTGCCAAGATCTGTTTGTGCTCACTCTAGGAGGCAGTGACTTGATATTGGGGGGTGATTGGTTGGGAGATCACGGTCCTGTGACATTGGACTATGGAAGACAGGAAGTTAGACTGGTGAAAGAAGGTCAGGAAGTAAAGCTGAACAGTGGCATTATATCAAAATGTCAATCCATATCAGTTAAGGCAATTCCTAAATGCCTTGATGGTATTAGTGAAGTTTGGATTGGGCAATTATGTGTTGTTCAAGGGGAGGAGTTGGAGTTATATGGTACATCATCGCCAACAGAAGTTGAGACACTATTATTAGAATTCAATGATGTTTTTGAGATGCCAAAGGGATTACCTCCTGGAAGGAATCATGAGCATAATATTATGCTGAAAGAAGGTGCTCAGCCAGTCAAATTAAGGTCTTATAGAGTTCCACATTTTCAGAAGACAGAGATTGAAAAGCAAGTGAGAGATATGCTGCAAGAAGGCATTATTCAGCCTAGCTGCAGTCCTTGCTCTTCCCCAATCCTTTTGGTGAAAAAGAAAGATGGCTCTTGGAGGTTTTGTGTGGACTACATGCAGCTGAATACACTTACCATCAAAGATAAATTTCCAATCCCCATGGTTGATGATTTGTTAGATGAACTACATGGGGCTGTGTACTTCTCAAAAATTGATTTGAGATCTGGCTACTTCCAAATCAGAATGAGGGAGGAGGATATTCCAAAAACTGCTTTCAGCACACATTTTGGTTTGTTTGAGTTCAAGGTGATGCCATTTGGATTGACAAATGGACCTGCTACATTTCAATCCTTGATGAACAAGGTCTTTGGACCTTTTCTGAGGAAATTTGTGCTGGGATTCTTTGATGATATTTTGATCGACAACAAAGACTTACATTCTCATTTGGAGCATCTGAGAGTTGTGTTGACTGTTCTGAGAAAGAACCAACTCTATGGAAAGCTTAGCAAATGTTTGTTTGGACAAAAGGAGGTGGATTATCTAGGCCATTTGATATCTGGTGATGGGGTTAAAGCAGACCCTATGAAGATAAAGGATATGGTGGAATGGACTAAGCCAAAGTCTGTTAAACAATTGAGAGGATTTCTTGGCCTGGCAGGCTATTATAGAAGGTTCATACAACATTTTGGAATTATAAGTAAGCCATTAACTTCTTTGTTGAAGAAGGATGGTTTTGGGTGGAATGATGAAGCTGCTCAAGCATTTGTACTGTTGAAAAAGGCTTTGAGTGAGCCACCAGTGCTTGATTTACCTGATTTCAACAAAAGATTTGTAGTGGAGGCTGATGCATGTGAGACTGGCATGGGAGCTGTTTTGATGCAAGAAGGGAGACCATTAGCTTATTTTAGCAAATCTTTGGGACCCAAATGTATGGGCATGTCAACCTATGAGAAAGAACTTATGGATTTATCTACTTCTATCTTAAAATGGAAGCATTATTTGGAAGGCCATCCTTTCATCATAAAGACTGATCATCAAAGTTTAAAATACTTGTTTGAACAGAAGATAACAACTGTGGCTCAGCAAAAATGGATCTCCAAGCTGTTGGGGTTAGATTTTAAAATTCAGTATAAAAAGGGAAGTGAAAATAGGGTTGCTGATGCTCTTTCAAGAAGGTTTGAATGTAATGCCATTACAGTGATCATTCTTGAGTGGATTGAAGACATTAAACTCAGCTATGATGGTGATGCTTATGCACAAGAACTCATTGCTCAAATCCTGCTTGGTAAAACAGTGAAGGATTTCACTTATGAGAGGGACTTGCTTAAGTTCCAAGGAAGAATCTATGTTGGTGAGAATGGTGACTATAGAGTTAAATTAATAGACTCTATACATTCTTCTTTACTTGGAGGACATTCTGGGGTTCAAGCAACTTACCAAAGGTTAAAGAAGATTTTTCATTGGCATGGAATGCAGGAACAAGTGCAAGCTAGAGTGAGGGTTTGTGAAGTATGCCAAATATGTAAACATGAACATGTGGCATATCCTGGACTTTTACAACCTTTGGAAATACCTGATCATCCATTTTCCCACATCACTATGCATTTTGTTGAAGGCCTTCCTAGGTCTGATGGTAAAGATACTATAATGGTGATAGTGGATAGGTTGACTAAATTTGCTCATTTTCTGGGACTATCTCACCCATTCACAGCTAAGAAAGTGGCTGAGGTATTCTTGGATGAGGTTTTCAAACTTCATGGACTACCAGGATGTATTGTGAGTGATAGAGACAAGGTTTTTACCAGCCTCTTGTGGAAGGAATTGTTTATGACATTGGGAGTTAAGTTGAGCATGAGTACAGCTTACCATCCCCAGTCTGATGGACAATCTGAAAGAGTGAATCAGTGCTTGGAGATGTATCTCAGGTGCTTCACTAGTAGCAGACCACAAAGCTGGCATAAATTCCTTTCCTTGGCCATGTGGTGGTATAATTCCAATGTGCATACCACCATCAAAATGTCTCCATTCGAGGCACTCTATGGCTGTAGATCTCAGGGGTTTGGAGAAGGTGCTATGGTGGATGATGTAGGGCATGGTGAAGTGGCTAATATGCTAGAGGAAAGGAAAATGATCTATAGCATTCTCAAAGATCATCTTTGTACTGCTTCTAACAGAATGAAGCAGCATCAAGACAAGGGAAGGTCTGAAAGGTCTTTTGACATTAGTGATTTTGTCTATGTTAAGTTAGAACCATATAGACAGCATTCACTGGCTTTGAGGAAGAATAAAAAATTATCCCCTAAGTATTTTGGACCTTACAAGGTGGTGAAGAAGGTAAGGCCAGTAGCTTATGAGCTTGAGTTACCAGCAAGCTCTAAGATACACCCTGTCTTTCATGTGAGCCAGCTTAAGCTCAAGCTGGGAGAAGGGCAACTAGTACAGTTTGATTTACCAGAAGTAAATGGGGAAGGACAGATTTTGGTGGAACCAGTGGCTGTGTTGGATAGAAGGTTGATGAAGAAAAATAATAAGCCAATGGTGCAATGGCTAGTATCTTGGAGCAACCTTTCTGAGGAGGATGCTACATGGGAGAATGCTGATGAATTTCTATTAAAATGGCCAGCATGTTCCTGGTCTACTTGATCTGTAAGCTTGAGGACAAGCTTGTTGATAGGGGAGGGGAGTGTTATGTCTTGAATAATTGAG